>VDFB02000017.1:201855983-201938403 GCA_007258455.2 Sequoia sempervirens
TGTAAGGGATGAACTAAAAATCCTCTTGAAATTGCTTTCTCCACTAAGCATATACTTGATTAATATGAAAAAGGGGAGGGGAATGATATCACCCTTCTTTCCACTAATCATTCAATAATGTCCTAGGATTCATAATTAGGTTGACTAGCAACCTCTCAAGGTGAGTCAATTCTTAATGAGGAGGACCTAGGAGGGGGCTTTTAAAATTTTTAAGGGTTCACCACCAAGAAAATGCTTGGAAAAGACTAATGAACATTCAACTTACAAAACCTAGTTATGCAAGTTAAATGAATGATGCAAATGATGAAATTATGCAACAAGGAGTTAGGATGTGTGTACCTGTGAAGTCTAGAGATGTTGTGAGGATTCTAGAAATGCAAAGAAGCTATCAAAAATTGCAGGGGAGGCAAAAGAATCCTTTACTGCTGTCTTAGTCCCACTACTATTTTTTGGGGAAAAGGCAGAATCTTTGGATGTCGGATTAGGATCTGAAGGAATCTCTACAAAGTATGCTCAGGAGGAGTAAGATGCCCAAGGTGGTAAATTAGTCTCATTCTGAATTTCTGAAAATTCTAAATGTGGTCCTAAGGTCCAAGGTCAAAACTTTCTTCTTCAATCTCAAGTTCTAAAACTTCTGGATTCGACCTATAGGTGAGTTTCCATGAAGATGAGCAAATTTTTAGTGCAACTTTTTAACTTTCCACTTCAAATGATCTCCAAGTCTTCAACCTAGATCTACAACCACAAATATGTAAGAAGGGAAAAACCTATTGTTTTTAGTGAATTGGGGTTTTCTTTGGTCAAACCCCTTGTTGATAATTAAATCTTAAAATGAAATAGAATCATGAAGGAGAATGATGAATGAACAACATGCAATGCTACAACTCACCAAACCCTTGTAAAGTTTGCAAAATTGTGTGAAATGGTTGAAATGGATATGGATCTTGAATCAAGGATATGGAATTGAATTGCTTGCATGAATCAAAACCCTACATCACAAATGCTAGCACAACAACACACATGATGCAAGAATATATTTGATATGATGCTTGATTATTGATGATGGCTCCAAATATTTGATGAATTTATCTTGAATGCTCTTGTGAAGTTAATTTGTTATTGTGTCATCAAAAAATGTATACCTTAACATTTTCACACTTGATATGAGAATAATTGTGTGCCATAGAAAAAATGACCCTTTGATTGACATGGGATTAATTCATGATAAAATGGACTTAATGAGGCCTTGATTCAGGTGTTGTTAGGCATTTTATGCATCCAGACTAGGAATTGGACACTTTCAAATCAAATAACATATTTTTATTAATGTCTTGTAAAGAAATTTCATGCTTTTCTAGACTTAGTTAACCTATTTCTCCATAATTCAACATTATAAAATATGTTTAATAACATTCTTACATCAATCTAGAAGGTTCTTAATGTACAATTAATGATAATCTAGTGTTGTAATGTATCTTGCACATTGACATTGGTTCTTGTGCATCCCTAGGATATGTGCACCTAATTTTAGTGTTGTAAAGTGTATTTAATCACACTTTCACATATATTTATGTGTCCCAAGCCCGATTTAACATTTACAACATCACTAATAAGTCTCAATTAACCGATATTGTGCATACTGAGGCTTTAATTGATCAAATACCCAACAAGATGGAATTTTAAACCTTATTTCCTAATTCCTTGTCTTCTGAGTTGTCAGAATGGCCCCTTTGGGACCCATTCACCATGCATAGAAAATTAGTCCCATCCAAGTGGGACCCATTCACCATGTGTGGTGAATGAGTCCTATCTGGCCCCATTTTGACCTTTGAGCAGGAAATAAAATGAAATTTGAATTAATTTTGCTTCATGTCAGCTTGTGATGAGGTATTATCAGATACCAAAGCACAATTGTCTACAAATAAGTGTTTTTATCCTCATTTAACATCTAAAAACTCATTCTTACATCTATCATAATTAAGTCATCATCTATCTTCTCATCCAAGTCAAGCAAGCTAGGGTTTCATTAGAAGTCATCAAGTTAGCTTTCTAAAGTATTCAAGGGTTGAATCTTCATGTTATGTTGTATAATTTCAAAATAAAATCATCATGGAAAGGTAACATGTCCATTATTTCATGTTTCATTACATCTTTTCATCATTTTTGTTTAATTACCTAAAAGGGGTTTGGCCAGGGCAAACCCCCATACCTTAATATTCAACATTTTCTCTTCTCTTCTTGTGTGTTTGCAGATTCAGGGCTCTTGTAAGATTATAAATCATAAGAGATCAAGTTTAAAATTCATTCAATTCATCTCTTCATCATTCAAGTCAAAACATCAACAAAAAGTCACTTTCAGATCTGGATCTGATAGTTTCAAAAGCGGACACCTATAGGAAGTAGAAGTATAGATCTAGCTCCATAGAATAAACTCTTGGATTTGTAGATTCTTGTAGATGGACTAATTCTCCACCCATGGTGAATGAGTCCCATCTATAGGCCTAAAAAGTGGTTTTGTTAGAATTTAGCTCTCTGCAGTCAGAAAGAGGTTTCTAGAACTTTTCATTAGAATCAGGACTAATTCAACATGCATTGCAAATTAGTCCCATTGGCCATTAATAGAGGTTTCTGAGACATTTTAGAACCATCCAATGACATCAATCTACCTCCAGGTGCTCTTTTTTTAGTCTCATCAATTTTGTTATCATTTTCCTAAGTTTTTAGTTCATATTTGCAATCAACAGTGTGTTTTCCAACATCTTTCATTAGATATTTCACATTCTTTTGTCTACATTTCCATTAAGTTTCCAACATTTAGACACATCTTCACATGCATTCCACACTCCTCTTTCCATTTCTTCTAGTGTTAACAGAGTCATTTTGGCCCATTGTCCTCTCCTTCTAGGTGAAAGCCCCTAGGAAGGAGCTAGAGATTTTGGGTTGCCAAAATATTTGTTATATTTTCATGCACCTGCTTTTATAATAATCCCTTCTTTTCTGATTTTGGAGTCCATTGATCATCCTAGATTAGCTAACATTGAATTTTTCATTAGTTAGCTTGCATTATAGGGTTTCATTTTTGCATGTGTAAAAGTGCATCATAGGTTTCCTATTTGCATCTTTACTCCTTGAAAATTTCTAAATTCTGCATTTTTCATTTAGACCTACATGATAGCATTTTGAAAACATAAAAAATCAGTCACAATTTCCTGAAAATTCTGAAAAAAGTCCATACTGGGACTCATTCGCCACCTGGGTGAATAAATCCCTTCTAACCCTTGAAACAACATTTTATAGAATTTAGAAGATTGTTTTGGGCTTCTATTTGGTGCCATTTCATACCTATATTAGTTAGTTGCATTTCTATAGCATGCATTTCATTAAATCTAGCCTTAATTAGCTCATTTCATGCATAGTTTCAAGAGTTTGCATTCTCATATTGTTACATAGCACAATCAATCACTTATCATTTGAAAATTGATTTTCACTTCAAACTTTGGCATTGCATTTTGAGTTAGCATAGATTGTTATTTCACAATGTTAGTTTCAATCTTCTCCAAATTCACAATGAAAAAGTTAGTTCATAGGCATGTTAATCATTCTTTCAATGCATTCTCTAGTCATGATAGTCTCTTAGCACAAGAGAAGAAACATATTAATGCTGGTCTTGAACTTACACCCTATCCTATCTCTCCTATTTTTGAGGATGATGTGTTAGAAATTAATGCAAACATAGATAAAAATGATGCTCATAATTGTCCCTCCCTTGATATCTCTCCTTTTAGTGATGATGGTATCTTGATGAAAGAAGGTACACTCATTGAGCATCATGATGGTCTTGTTTATCCTTCTCCTCATTCCCATTGGGAAGATATAATAGCAACACACAATGAATGCATTTTCACCACTTTACCTAGTCTCCATTCATCTCCCCAAACCTCCCCTATTTGTGAGATTTTTTTGTGAGCAATCATGGCAATCACATTAGTTGTGAGGAGCTTATGTTTACATTAAATGATCAAATATTTAACACCTATGACACTCTTCTTTATGATCCTTCCCCTACCTCTCATATTTTGGAAGATATTAGGGAACAAAGCATTGAAGTCCTAAATGATCATGATAATCACATTTTTCCTTCTCCTAGTATCTCTCCTAGTTGTGATGAAGATATTTTGTTAGAAAACACAACCAATGAGAATCATGAGAATCTTAGTTTTCCCCTTTCACCTACAAAAAACTTTATTGATCAAACCAATTCAATCATTGATCCTCCCCATACTTGTGATGAAGCCACTTTGAAAAATTCACCCTTAGATTAACATATTGCAAGCTCTCCTAGTATGGTAGACATTATGGAACAAGAGAATGTGACCTTAGAAACAAACAACAATCAAATACAATCTTCCTCTAATCTCCTGATTATCAATAATAAAACATATTCATGTATTAATACCTCCCTTAGTGGCGATGAAGTTAATTTAGATGAACCAAACCTTAATTGTCACAAACATGTGGTTTTTTGCTCTCCTATGAACTCTCCTTCTAGGGAGGATATTATGATCCAAGACAAAGATAATATCCCCTTCAAATACAATGAATAATTTCACTTGTTAAGGGATGTTAACAATATTCAAACTCACCATACCCTTTACCCACCTTCACATAAACAAAAAATTCCAAATAAACCTCAACTTATTCTTTACCCACCTTCACGTCCCCTTCATCCCTCTAATCAACCCTGACACACCCTCTACCCCCCTAATACCAATGTAACACAACAACCTAGTATTGATATTGTTGCTCATACATATAACACTCAAAATAATCCACAACCACCCCAACCAACCCCACCCTCTTTACCTTTACCAATCCACCTAGCACTCCTCATCACATCCCAGAAACAAAGGAGTATGATATTATTGAAAAATTAAAGAATACTCTTGCAAAAATTTCGCTTTGGGATTTACTTCAAACCTCACCAAATTACAACAATATTCTTCAATGTTCAGCCTTAACACAAATTGCACCTTCTCATGGTACAACTCTGAATGATGTGACAACTCTCATCCAAAAGAAAATATTGATATTAATTTTAATCAATATGAGCTCCCTCCTTTTGAGTTGCGCAAACAAAATGACACCTTTATTATAATTGTTCAATTCCATCGCATGGGTATCAAACACACTCTTATAGATAATGGTTCTACCCATAATGTGTGTGGTGTGAGTCTCTTTGATCGATTACATGTTGATAGATCACAATTAATACCTAAGTCTATCTCTATTCGAGGATTTGATAATACAACAAAGAAACCACTTGGTGTAATCACTTTACCTATTATGGTTGGGGTGGTTACTTTACAAACTCCTATTCATGTCATGCCTTATGATCTTTCATACAATCTTCTTCTAGGAAAACCATGGATTCATGAGATGAATGCAGTGCCTTCCACCCTCCACCATATCATGAAATATGTCTATAACAATAACATTTATCAAGTGAAAGATGATCCTAAGCCTAAAATTTTCTTGCACCTTAAAAAAGGAGCTACAAGACCTCTAAAATAATTGATTCCAACATCCAACATAGAGCCTCTTGAAATTGAACATAACAATGGGGAATTTCCATCTAAATTATTTGGTGATGAT
This sequence comes from Sequoia sempervirens, assembly GCA_007258455.2. Lineage (NCBI taxonomy): Eukaryota > Viridiplantae > Streptophyta > Pinopsida > Cupressales > Cupressaceae > Sequoia > Sequoia sempervirens. The sequence continues at coordinate 201,861,636 of VDFB02000017.1, forward strand.
TGGGGATCCTTAGAATTCATACCTTCATTTATCGATGAATACATATTAACACAAAATAAAATTGAGCAACAAGAAGAACCAACCCTCACATCAACACAACCTTCTCACAACCTCTCAAAAGCATCTTCCTCAACCACTTTAGACAATACCACAAACTCCACAACAACCCTTGACAAACACAATAATGAACAACCACCTAATTCCAAAGTAATGAAAAGGATTTATGGAAAAGGGTATAAACTCCTAAAACAACAAGGATATAGTGGAAAAGGATGTGGTGCTCGAGAACAAGGTATCTGCAACCTTATAGAGCCAAACACACAACAAAAAGCTCATGGTCTTGGTTATTCTCCTTTGACCAAGATCACCAAACCTTCACTCAACATCAATACTATCATACAAGACTCTTCCAAGACTCTTTCTTATTCACAGTAATAAACTTAGTTGTTGATCCTTGCCATGCCATAGTTCTAGGATCATAGCATACTCACTTTTGTATGTTTTGCATCCATTGCAAGGGGAAGCATACCGTCATCCACTTTAGGCTCACCCTTGTCTTGCACCAAGTGGGGGGGAAAAGGGTTAGATATCCTTATCCCTTGTATGTCACTTGTCGTTGTCTCTTTCGACTACTCACTAAATTTTCATGAACATATAACAGTAAGCTTGAGATGTGAATGACATGTCTTATGATTGAATCGCATATGACATACAACCTTTCTTTGATTTTCATTTTCCTTGACATGATATAGCCTAACTTTGAAATATATGACTTGGCATAAGTATTTCCAAGTTGTCTCTCATGTCTTGTTGCTTTTTCTTTTCTTCTCTACTTTAAAGTAATTTCTCACAAAAATGATGTGTAGCAATTCCTTTAAAGTGGGGGGCATACAATACCATAATTTATTTGTATTTCTTTGTTCCTAGTGTAGCCTTGTCATTTATATGACGTGTTAATTACTTTTTGGATGACATTGGGTGTTATTTCCGTCATAAGTGTGATCTTTCTTCGCACATTGCATTCCTCTTTGTGGCTTGAAGTCATGCACTGCATCCCCTAAGTTGTGGATATCTTATTCTTTGATTGATCCTCTCTTGGAGACATTAGACACAATGATCCCTAAGTGACTAACCTTATATAAACTAAACAAGACTCCTTTGAACATCCTTTACATTTTACATTATTGCATTTTTACATTTTGTATGGCCACCTTGCATAACACAACTTGCATGCATGTGGTTCCATCTTGTTTGTTCATGAGTTTGAAGTTTTGCTTGTATCACGAAGCTCAAATTGACAAACTTTTCCTTTTGCTTTGTGGCACCTTATTAAAGTAGTTAGGAGGTATAACTTTGATATGGTTGAGCAGGAAGCCCACCTAGTAGCATGAATTTTCCCCATAGCCACTTTTGTGTTTGTGAGTGCATACCAACTAGCATATGTATCTTATTTCTTTTTGGGTTTTCTCACCCCACAGATGATCAAGAGTTTTGTGGCCCTATAGTGAGTATGTTATGGCCTTCTCACTCCTTAGATGACCTGAAGTTTTGTGGGTCCAGAGTGACTATATCTTTTTCACCCCATCTTTCTTTCCTTTAGTTTTCACCATTGCATGATTTTGCATTTTGACGGTTTGACTTAGGATCTTCAATCCTAGAGGCTTGCACAACCTCCTTTTCATTCTTTTTCATCTATATTTGTGTGTAAATACCTCTCTTCAATGTCTACTTTAGTGTGAGTTTGAATTAGATTCATCCTCTGAAAAAAGTGGGGGCTAAATGTGTCGTAGAAAAAAGGACCCTTTGCTTGACATGGGATTAATTCATGATAAAATGGACTTAATGAGGCCTAGATTCAGGTGTTGTGAGGCATTGTATGCATCCACACTAGGTCCTAGACTCTTACAAATCAAATAACATTTACATTTATTGACATCTTGCAAAGGTGTTGTAAAGTCTTGTAAAGAACTCACACTTTTCTAAACTTAATTAACCTATTTCTCCCTAATTCGACATTATAAACTGTGTTTAATAACATTATTACATCAATCTAGAAGGTTATTAATGTAAACTTAATGATAAACTAGTGTTGTAATGTATCTTGCACATTCACATTGGTTCTTGTGCATTCGTATCTTGCACATTCACATTGGTTCTTGTGCATTCCTAGGCTATGTGGACCTAATTTTAGTGTTGTATAGTGTATTTAATCACACTTTCACATTTATTTATGTGTCCCAAGCCCTATTTAACATTTACGGGTATGTGCAGGATCATCATGGAAAAAACAAGCCCTTAAGTGGCAAAAATTTTAGAAAAATCAGAGTAAGGCAAGTTGACGTAAAAATTTGAATAAGTTATCTATATTATTTCAAAAATATGTAAGAATAGAATCTATAGAAAATTGAATGTAGTTTCTAAACTACTAGGTTTATTTTATTTTTAAATCTCTTTGGTGAAAATTTGAAATTTCAATGGGTGCTTAAATTTGGGAAAATAAGAAGTAGGTGTTTGTCGACCACCTAACCACAATAAAATGATAATATTTTTTTATAATATTTAGACATAAGTAGAGGACTGATGTACAGATGTGATGCATTTTTTTAAATTTTTTTCCAAGAAAATAATTAATTATGAATTTTTATTACAAATTTTAAAAATATAAAACTCGTATGTCGACTACCTTAACTTGGTCAAGACTTCATGAAATTCAATTTTTATTTTCTTAATCCTATAGTATGTGAAGCATAGAATGTGATGCATATTTTGGATTCAAAAATGTGATACTGTTTAGAGCTATAGATGTTTTTCAATCAACCTATCAATCAAGACTTTAGTCATAATTCAAATAGAAAATGAATAATAACTATTCAATAAATTCAAAGTAAAGCATAACTTATATTGGTGGAAAGCTAAGAATCTCCTTTAAAAAATATTTTCATTTCATCAATTTTGGGTAAAAAAAAGTCATCAGCCACATACCCTACAAATACCCATAATATTGCCACTTTTTGGCCAATCATGATCTTGCACATACCCTTACATCATCATTAATAAGTCTCAATTAACCCATATTGGGCATCTTGAGGCTTTAATTGATCAAATACCTGACAAGATGGAATTTTAGACCTTATTTCCTAATTCCTTGGCTTATGAGCTATTAGAATGGCCCCTTTGAGACCCATTTGCCATGCATAGCGAATTAGTCCCATCCAGGTGGGACCGATTCACCATGTGTGGTGAATGAATCCTATCTGGCCCCATTTTGACCTATGAGCGGGAAATAAAATGAATTTTGAATTAATTTTGCTTCATGTCGTCCTATGATGAGGTATTATTAGATACTAAGGCACAATAGTCTATAAATAAGTGTTTCTATCCTCATTTTACATCTAGCAACTCATTCTTACATATATCATCATTAATTCATCATCTATCTTCTCATTCAAGTCAATCAAGCTAGGGTTTCTTCATTAAAACTCATCAAGTTAGCTTTCTAAAGTATTCAAGGGTTGAATCTTCATGTTATGTTGCATAATTTCAAGCTCAAATAATCATGGAAAGGTGACATGTCCATTTTTTCATGCTTCATTACATCATTTCATCATTTTCGTTTAATTACCTAAAAGGGGTTTGACCAAGGCAAACCCCCATGCATTAATATTCAACATTTTCTCTTCTCTTCTTGTGTGTTTGCAAATTCAAGACTCTTGGAAGCTTATAAATCATTAGAGATCAAGTTGCAAAGTCATTCATGTCAAAACATCAACAAAAAGTCATTTTCAGATCTGGATCTTACAATTTCAAAAGTAGACACCTATAGGAAGTAGAAGTATAGATCTAGCTCAATAGAATCAACTCCTAGATTTAAAAATTCCTATAGATGGACTAATTCACCACCCATGGTGAATGAGTCCCATCTATAGGCCTGAAAAGTGGTTTTGTCTGAATTCAGCTCTCAGTAGTTAGAAACAAGTTTCTAGAACTTTTCATCAAAACTAGGACTAACTTGAAATGCATGGTGAATCAGTCCCAATGGCCATTAAAAAAGGTTTATGAGACATTCCAGAACCTTCTTGTGACATCAATCTGTATCCATGTGCTCTCTATTCAGTCTCGTCAATTTCCATTATCATTTGCCTAAGTTTTAAGTTCATATTTGCAATCAACACTATGTTTTCTAGCATCTTGCATTAGATTAGATTACATTCTTTTCTATACATTTCCATTAAATTTACAACATTTAGACACATCTTCACACACGTTCCACACTCCTCTTTCCATTTCTTCTAGTGTTAACAAAGTCATTTTGGCCCATTGTCCTCTCCTTCTAGGTGAAAAACCCTAGGAAGGAGCTAGAGATTTTGGGTTTCCAAAATATTTGTTACAAATTGATGATAAATTGGACTTAATATCACCTTGATCTAGTGTTGTGAGGTTTTTTACACATCCACATTAGGTCTTGAACCCTTTCAAATTGAATAAAATGCATGTCTTTTGAAGGTGTTGTAAAGTGTTCTAAATCACTTTCATACTTTTCTTGACTTTTATTAAGTAGAATTTAAGTTCAATGGTCCTTCCCCCCCCACTTTTGAATTAAATATTATTTTAATTCTAAAATTAGCTTTTCCCTTTTCTTATATAATTAAATAATTATTTCAATTATTTAATTATCCATTAGTCTTTTCTCTCTATAATTAAATAAATGTTATATTTATTTAATCATTTATCCTTTCTTTATCTCCCTATTTAAAAAATTATTTTTAATTATTTAATTATATAATTTTTTCTCACCTTTCTTTTGAAAAAAAAAATTAATATTTTATTTATTTCTCCTAGGTTGGCAACCTAAATTAAATAATATTTATTATTTAATTTCTCTTATCACCTATTTGTTTATGCCAATCTTATCTTCCACCTCAAATCTTTATCTATCCATGTCTTCCTTTTCTTAATTAACCTCCACCCTTGATTAAATTATTTTCTAATTTAATCTTGACCCGTCATCATGATCCTTATTCTAGCCATTCACTTAAATCTCCTCTATAAAATGAATCCTTTAAACCCTAATTCACAATTCAATAACTCATTCAATCATCATTCATCATTCATTCATATTGTCAATTCGAGCAAGCAAGAATTAAGCATTCAAGATAGCATTCAAGCTCACTTCTAAGGAATTCAAGAGCAAGATTCTTCATCCATTGTTGCAGCAATTCAAGATCCTTCATCATGGAAAGTTTCTAATTGTATTTTTTCATATTTCATGATTCATTATTTTATTTCATCATTTTGGTTTAATTACCTAAACAGGATTTGAGCAAGGCAAACCCCCAATCCCTTACAATCAACATTTTCTCTCTTCCTTTGTGTGATTACAGATTTAGGTGCTTGGATGGCTTAGAAATGATTGAAGACTAGGTTTCAAACTTGTTGAGTTATTTCCCTTTTGGAAAGGTCAAAATCTACACAAAAAGTCACTTATAGGCCTGAATTTGGGAGTTTCAAAACTGGACACCTAGAGGAATAGAAATAGTAGACTAAGGGCTTTCGTTTCCACTTTCATATTTTCAAAAAATCCAAAGTGGACTATGTCACCAACAATGGTGGCTTAGTCCCACCGCACTTATTTTTCAGAAATTTTTGAAAATCTGGATACCCATTTGGTTGAAACAGGGTCTGGAGAAATTTCACTAATTTGGGACTAAGTCACCCAGCTTGGTGTAAGTGTCATAGTTGGCCAAAAAATTAGAATTTCCAAAATTTTAGAGACATTTGTAGTCTTCATTCCAACCTTTCTATTTTGTTTTATATTGCATTCAATCCATCTCTTTGCATATCACAATGTCTTTTCAAAAAAAGTGCATTTCATTAGTTTTGCGTTAATAATCAGCATCATTTGTTAGTGCATTGCATTTAGGACATTAAATTTAGACATATTTCATTCATACTTGCATTAGTTTTGAGTGGGGACATTACGCATTTTGGCCCATCTCTCTCCTTTTAGGTGTAAAACCCTAGAAGTACTAGAGAGAACCTTGGATACCAAAATTGGTGTCCACAGCTATTAGAAATGCTTTAAAAAAAGACTTGGATTAGAATGAATGAATAAACCTTGTATTTATACTTTTTTGTGCTTAATATCCCAAAATTACATCACACCAAGTCAATATATGAATTCATTAAATAAAGGAGCCTAAATCCCGCTAGACTTTGGAATTAAATCCCAAAAAATAACTCAAGGAGGACTAAGACATGCTAGGTGGTGTCTTAGTCTTAAGTCATAAAACTTCAAGCACAGACGTACCAGAAAGGGTTCCAATTAAGATGCCTCAAAATTAGGGTCTCAATACCTTTGGAGGACAAAGACGTCCTAGGTGGCATTTTCGTCTTGACCCAAAAGTCAGGGACACACAAATGAAATCATTAAATTATCATTTATGCATTGGAGAATATTGGGATTATCCAGAAAAAGGATATAATTAATAGGGCTTATAGATGCAAAATAGGACCAATTGAGACATACATAGGGTTAAATAAAGCAAGGTGGGCCCAAACGAGTGTGAAAATGCAAGGTTATGCATTTTACTACACTACATTTAGCCCCCACTTTAGTGAGAGGATGAACTTGCTTTAAGAACTCACACTAAAGTAGCCAACCTCAAAATAAAGAGGGGTTCAAATGTACAAATGTTAGTAAGATAGGATAACAATAATCAAGAGGGTGGCCAAGCCCCCAGGATCAAGTTCCTATGGAAAACCAACATAAGAACATAAGAACACACTTGTTGATGATATATGAAGCAATAACTAGATCACAAAGCATACACCATCAAAGATGAAAAAAAGGCAATAGAAAAAGGAAAAAGAAAAATTGCAATGGATCAAGCTTCAACTAGCCATACAACATGATGGATTAGGTCTAGGTTGTTTGTCCAAAAAGTTTTACAAGTGGAATGCACTGTCCACTATGCATGCTCACAAGGGCTAGTGAAGTTAGGTGTCCACTAGGTGAGCCCAAGGAAGTCCATATCAAAGCTATACCTCCATGACTTTAATAAGGATAAAATAAAATGCATGCTCACAAGGGCTAGTGAAGCTAGGTTTCCACTAGGTGAGCCCCAAGAAGTCCATATCAAAGCCATACCTCCAAGAATTTAATAAGGACAAAAGAAAATGCATGCTCACAAGGGCTAGTGAATCTAGTTGTTCACTAGGTGATCCCCAGGGGACCATATAAAAGCCATACCTCCATGACCTTAATAAGGTACAAAAATACATGCTCACATGGGCTAGTGAAACTAGTTGTTCACTAGGTGAGCCCCAAGAGACCATATCAAAGCCATACCTCCATGAATTTAATAAGCACAAAAGGAAAATGCATGTAACTAGAAAGAGGGATTTTCAAAGGGATTTTTCTTAGTTCATGGAAGGTCTTTATCTTAGGGGACATCATTCTTAATGTCTCCAAGAGGGGACCAATCAAAGGATAAAAGATTCACTACTTAGTGGATGCAGTGCATCACATCACCACTAAGAGGAATATAATATGCTAAGATAGATCACACCTTTGAAGGACATTACTCCCAATCTCACCTCAAAGAGGAAAACACATCATGTGAAATAAGAAAATCGCATTAAGGAACATGGAAAAAAAGGAAAAATGCAATCATGCCAAAGTAATACCAATGTATGCCCCAACTTTAAAGAAATTTCTAACACCATGCTATGAGCAATTAGTTTAAATTCTAGCCAAAAATGAAAAAGAAAAAGATGGTTTCCCCCTAGAAACACATAAGGGATCTGTGGATTCGGGGTCATCATCTATTTTTGCTGCAATAATATTAGAGAGCTCAGAACTGTCATCATCCCCCAAATACACATAGAGCTGGAAGAATGACACAAAGAGAGTGAACTCAAAGAAAATCCTTTTGGATCAACATGGAAGAGACATAGGGTATCTTTATGCCTTGCATCATCCCCAAAAGGAAAACACAAGACAAAAAGGAAAATGACAAGTAAAGATAAGGAAAAAAGATCTTTAGGGTCAACATGGAAGAGACATAGGGTGTCTCAATGCCTTGCATCATCCCCAAAAGGAAAAAATGAGAAAGAAAGGAAAATGACAAGCAAAGATAAGGAAAAAAAAATATTTTGGGTCAACATGGAAGAGACATAGGGTGTCTCAACACCTTGCGTCATCCCCAAAAGGAAAACACAAGATAAAAAGGAAAGGAAAAGATAAAAGATCAATGAAAAGGAAAAAGTATATGACATAGAGAAGAATGAAGGTACAAATAGAGGAATGCACATAAAGAGAGAAACATAAAACATATCATGGGGGATCACATTATGCACATGCAAACAAAAGTGAAAATAAAGCAAAAAGGAAAGAAAAAGGAAAAGGGAAGCTCATGTGAGTCAACCATCTAGCAGGTCCTCCACATCACAGTCTTGTTTAGTATATGCAGAATGTAAATCACTAGCGAGAGGGACAACATCAAGTGGTTTACTAGGAGAATCACTAGGTGCAACATGTGGTGCACCACTCATTTTAGGAGGATCATCACAATTGTTTTAATTTAGGCTCATGGAAGAGGAAAGTAACAAATTCAACTCATTATGCACCTCCTCGTTGATTTTAGTTGTTTCCTCATAGTCATCCAAGTAAACCACAACATGAGGATGAATGATAATATCCACAGAAGGTTCCAGTCCTTGTTGTGTTCAAGACATAGAATTTACCGGCTTTGGTAAGAGAGGAGGCTCATTGGTTATTGCTTCTATCAAGTTTTATTTTTGATCTTCAATGTTGTTCTCATCATTCATATTTTGAGCAATAGCATGACACCTATGCCTATGCTCTCTGGCTTTGTGGTTTCTTTTATTACATTTTTCAAGTTTCATTTGTGTAGGATCGGGATTTTCAACCATAGGTTCTTTTTCTTCTTGTGAAGGAAGAATGGAAAAAACCATGAAAGGTTGTTTAATCACTTTCTCTTTGGCTTTACAAATTTTCTTAGGAGGCAGATTAGGACTTGTTTGGTTTTCTCTAGGTCTCTAGTAGGAAATAGGTAAGGGAATTTTCAAGGATAGGTTTTGGTTTGTTGGAGGGGATTTAGGTTCATCATTGTCTTCTTTAGGTAATGGCTTGGTAGGGTCAAGGGGTTGGATAGGAGGTAAGGTAAGCATGTGTTTTTTTAAGAGTTGGGTCATAATGTTATGAAGTGTGCTGAGTAAGGGTGTAAATTTCCTTTGTGGATCCCCAAATATATAAAGATTGCTCTTTTGTATAGCATCTATTTGGGTATCAACTGGTTGGGTAGGTTGAGAGGTCGAATTTAGTTGAAAGAAACTTTTATTTTGTCTTTTGAAAGGTTGGTAAGTGTTTTGGTTTGAAGCTTTAGACTTTTTAGGATGGGTAGGGGTAGTTTTTGGTTAACTAGTACTTACAAAATTTTGATGGTCTTGAAGGGTAGTGCATAAATGCATGGAGGGGAATTTCATCATGGTGAGCTTATCTCTTATCTTGCTTTGTAAATTTTCTACGAACATATTTTGAAGGTGAGAATCATGAATCTTCACACTGATTTGGGAATAAAACGATTGATGGTGTGAAATAAATTCAATGAATTTTTCACCCTCATTTTGCTTGCATCTCATCGAATCAGCTAATGTCACTTCAAGGACCATATGCACTTGGAAATGGTTTATGAAGGCCTCAATAATTTTATTGAATGAATGAATTGAGTTATTCGGTAATGTAAAAAACTAGTCCAATGCAATTTCTTTCAAAGATCGAGGATTTTTTTTTCCAAAAGTTTGTCCTCAAGGATAAAGTACTAAATAAAGCAGTAAAGACATTAACATGATTAGTAGGATCTCTCTTTCCTCCATATTTCTCAAATCTATGGATCTGTATACCTTGTGACATCAAAGTTATTAATATATCCAAGGATAGTGGGTTACTTTTGACATAATATGAAGCTGGACCATTTTTATTTTGATTTATGGTGGAAAGTTGATGTTAAATGGATGAAAGGCTTTGTAAGAGGTGGTTAATGATAGGATCATTACTTGTAATGTGTGATGGAGATGAATATGGCGATAGTGTGTATGTGTTGGAAGAGCCAATGAATGGATTTCTTATGGGAGGATATATAAGATTAGATGCCACATAGGTATAAGGAGCACTAGTGGAAATTTTCAAGGTAGGAAGGATGCTACTAGTTGGTTGCATTGTTGTGGTCATTTGAGGATTGGTATAGGTGGGAATTGATGTTATGGTTGAAGAGGGAGGAGTTTGATTTCCTCCCTAGTTTTGCATGTTGTTTGAAGCTTGAGCACCATTGGTGGTGGAAGGAAGATTTTTTCCAAATATTTGAGCTATGTTACACACAACTTCTAGTCCTTCATCACTTTCCATCATGTGGTGAATACTGTTTATGGAAGCTATAATAGTGTTGGAAATGTTTTTAGTACTCACACTATCTTGTAAATGAGCTAGGTCTTCATGCATTTTCATTATGTTTTCTTGAGGGATATGGTCAACCATTATTTGAATAATTGGCATAACACTTTTAGGTAAGGTAGGCATAGAAAAAGAGTTGTTAAAGGTATGGTCCATACCTAGTGAACTAATGCCAACACCAGAAGTAAGAGATCTTGATAACCCAAGATCCACAATGAGTGTTTTTATCATGGGATACCATGAGTCTCACACTTCATCTAACCATGGTATTAGTAGTAGGAGACAAAGTACTACAACTCATACAAGGGATAAACCAAAAAAATGCAATATCCTGTTCTTTCAATTACACTTGAAATGAAAGAAATTGGAATAACAATAATTCTAGAAACTGAAACAAAAAAACTAATTTTAGACCCTAAAAACTACAAAATCAAAGTCAACAACGACTAAGATGCTAGTGAGGGTGTCTTGGTCCTCCTGATGAGATACTGAAGTTCTAGAGGCTAAAATAGATAACAAACATCAGAGAGAGACTAAGATGCTAGGAAGCGAATTTTAGTCCTAGCATAGATTTTTCTTATAAAAAAACAAATTTTGGATTATCTATAGTGTTTACAGATCGCCTATTCAGGGTGTTGATGTTTTGAAATAGAAAATTATGCCAATGAATGCAAGGAAAAGTGACTTGGAACAAGTAAATGAATGCAATGTTGAATGCAAATTGTTTTCAATTTTGAAACCAATAAGAATGTTTCTAAATGCAATTAAGATGATGAAAAATGCACTTTCTAGTTTTTGAATGAAATTAAATGATGCAAGAAAGCAAAAATGCAACCTATATGCTCTTTCACTAATGCAAATATAAGAAACCCTAGATGAAATTTCACTAAATATGCAAAACCCTAGATGCAACTTTACTAATGCAAGATGCAATGCAATCTAGGTCTAAGACTTTAATTGACTCCAAATCAAAATATGAATGCTTAACAAGGTCGGGTTCACAAAAATGATTAATATGAAAAAGGGTAGGGGAATGATATCACCCTTCTTTCCACTAATCATTCAATACTGTCCTAAGAGTCCTAATTGGATTGACTAGCAACCTCTCAAGGTGAGTCAATTCTCAATGAGGAGGACTTAGGAGGGAGCTCTTTAAATTTATAGGGGCTCACAACCAAGCAAATTTTTGGAAAAGACCAATGAAAATTAAACTAACAAAACCAAGTTATGCAAGCTAAATGAGAGATGCAAATGATGAAATTATGCAACAAGGAGTTAGGATGTGTGTACTTGGGAAGTCTGGAGATGTTGTGAGGAGTCTAGAAATGAATAGAAGGTGTCAAAAATTTCCAAGGAGGACAAATACACCTTTACTATTGTCTTAGTCTCACTTTTATTTTTCAGGTCAAATGTAGAATCTTCAAATGTCGGGTCAGGATCTGAAGGAATCTCTGCAAAATATGCTCAAGAGGACTAAGATTCCCAAGGTGGTGTATTAGTCCCATTTTGAATTTTTAGAAAGTTTGAATGTGGTCCTAAGGTCCAAGGTCTGCACTTGCTTCTTCTCTGATCCCAGGTTCTGAAACTTCTAGATTCTGTCTATAGGTGAGTTTCCATGAAGATGACAACTTTGTAATGAAACTTTGCAACTTTACACTTCAAATTATCTTCAAGTCTTCAACCTAAACCTACAGCCAAAAATATGCAAGAAGGGAAAAACTTGTTGTTTGTTAGTGAATGAGGGTTTTCATTAGTCAAACCCCTTTTTGGTAATTAACACTTAAAATGAAATAGAATAATGAAGGATAATGATGAATGAACGACATGCAATGCTATAACTCACCAAACCATTGTGAAGTCTACAAACTTGTGTGAAATGGCTACAATGGATTTAGATATTGAATCAAAGATATGGACTTGAATTGCTTGCTTGAATCAAAACCCTACATCATAAATGTTAGCACAAAAACACACATGATGCAAGAAATTGATATGATGCTTGAATCTTGATGATGGCTCCAAATATATGATGAATTGCTCTTGAATGTTGTTGTGAACTCAATTTTCTATTATGAATGTTTTCACAAAATATTTGGATTAGAATGAATGAATGAACCTTGTATTTATACTTATCTATGCTTAATATCCCAAAATTACATCACACCAAGCTGACATATGAATTCATTAAATAAAGGAGACTAAATCCTGGACCAGAATTTTAAATTAGCCCCAAAAACAACTCAAGGGTGACTAAGATTCCCTAGGTGGCGTCTTAGTCCCAAGTCATAAAACTTGGGGCATAGACACCAAAAAGGGGCCCAATTAAGATGTCTCAAAATTAGGGTCCTCAAACCTTTGGGGGAAAAAGATGCCCTAGGTGGCATTTTATTCTTGGCCCAAAAGTCAGGGACACAGATAAAATCATTGAATTATCATTTATGCATTGGAGAATGTTGAGATTACCAAAAAAATAGATATAATTCATAGGTCTTGTAGATGCAAAATAGGACCAATTAAGACATAAATAGGGATAATGGTGGGCCCAAATGAGTATGAAAATGAAAGGGTATGCATTTTACTACACTAAAATACTTTAGCATGCTCTCAATGGTCCTCTTTACATGGTCAGAGGTATCTATGACAAGCCCACTAATGGGATACTAATAGATCCTTCCTGTAGAGAGAATGCGATCACTGAGGAATTCTTAATTTTTCATGAAATCTATCAAGATCTATATGATAAACTAAAAGCACAGATCAATACACAATGGTTTTTCTTTTCCTACAATAGGATCAATCACCTTACCATTGCAAATAGTACCAAAAATTTTAGGTGTCTCATTCTCCATAATTGCGTAGTCAGACCAATTTCGTGTGAAGCTAGGCCACCCATGGCTTCAATCCATGAAAGCTATCATTTTGGTTGTGCATAAATGCTTAAAGTTTCCGTTTGACAATAAAATATTCACTGTCCACCATAGTGGCTTCAATCCTTTGTCTTCCAAAGGAATTTTTTCCTTAGATACCTTTTGGCTCAAGCCTATGGAACATATAAAGCCCCAAGAAGACTTAATTTTCTTGTCCTACTAAAAATTCAAAGCAAAGAAAATAGCCAAACTATCCCTCTGAAACATGTCCCCATCCACCTTTGATCCTACCATCCTTGATGAAACCATGCTTGAACCTAAAGAAACTCCAAACAACCAAGACTAACCTAAGATAGAACCTTCACCTACATCCTAAAAAAGACCAAGAGATAATTAAAAAAACCCCGTCACACCTCCTAGAATAAAACACATTTACAGGGTCAAAGATAAAGTGGTTGAACAAGCTCCTATGGTTCCTCCCATTCCTCCCCTTAGGGAAGAAAAGAAACCTATAGTTCATCAACCCGCTCCTACATAAACACAACTTGAAAACAAAACTAAAAGAAACATAGGTGCTAGAGAGCATAGGAATACACATTGTGCCCTTGCTTGCAAGTTACATGAATCAAATTTAACAAAGAAAATAAAGATACAAACTTGATTGATCCAATGCATGATGACTCTACTCCTGCCCCAAAACAAAATAGTACAATACAACAACCACAACAAGAGTTGAATTCCTCCATGGAAATTATCCTCTAACCTCCTATTGTCATTAATTTGGATGACAATGATAGGGTTGCTAGAATTGACAAAGAGGTGCATAATGAATTAAATACATTGTTTTCATCTTCCATGAGCTTAGATGAAAAATCTCCTACAAAGAGTGTTGAACCTAGTGATTCCCCTAGTTTGACACTTTCTCTTGTCCCTTTCGCTAGTTTCCTGCCTTTGGTATACAAAGAACATGATTGAGAGGTGAATGACCTGTTAATAGGTTGGCTTGCATGTGCCTTACTAGTCTTTTTCATTATTTCTTTCTTTTTCATTTTCATTTGTGTGATTGCACATGTGTGATGTGATCTCACATTATTTTTTGTTTGATTTTCTCTCTAGATCTTTGTGACATTCCTCCAAATTAGTAACTTCATTCTTCTCTGTGTCATAGATCTTTTACTCTATGCTTTTTCTCCTTTGTCTTGTTTTTTCCTTTTGGGGATGACACAAGACATTGAGACACTCATGCCTCTTCCATGTTGAACCAAAATATTTTTATTTACTTTTCTTTATCTCTTTTCTTTGTCATGTGTTTTCTTTTGGGGATGACGCAAGGCGTCGAAACATTCATGTCTCTTCCATGTTGACCCAAAAACTTTTTCTTTACTTTTCTTTATCTATTTTCCTTGTCTTGTGTTTTCCTTTTTGGTATGATGCAAGGCATTGAGACATTCATGTCTCTTTCATGTTGACCAAAAAGGCTTTTCTTGGTTTTTGATCTCTTTATGTCATTCTTTTGTTCTATGTGTATTTTTGGGATCATGATAGTTTCGAGCTCTCTAAAAATATTGTAGCAAGAACATACTGACCCCAAATCCATAGATCCCTCATGTTTTCAATGTTTTTATTTTGGGGGAAACCCCTCTCTTTTCCTTTTTTCTTACATGATGTTGATTTACTTGGAAACATATGACTTGGCATAGGGATTTCCAAGTTGCCTTGCATGTCTTTATCTCTATTTTCATTTATCATTTTCTACTTTAAAGTAATTGCTCACAATATGGTGTTTAGCAATTTGTTTAAAGTGGGGGCATACATTAGTATTATATTTTTTCATTTTTCTTTTTCATGGTTCATGGTTGAGTTTTCTTATTTCAAATGATGCATTTGTCACTTTGTGGAGGACATTGGGTGTGATTCCCTTCAAGAGTGTGATCTCTCTTAGCATATTAAATTCCTCTTAGTGGCTTGATGTGACACACTGCATCCCCTAAGTTGTGAATTTTATATTCTTTGTTTGGTCCTCTCTTGGAGACATTAGGCACAATGTTCCCTAAGTTAAAGACCCTGTTTGAACTCAGAAAGACTCCTTTGAACATTTCCTATTTGCATTTTTTAGTTATATGGACACCTTACACAACACATCTTGCATTCCTGTAGATCCATCCTTTTTGTTCATGAGCTCCAAGCATATGAAGTTTTGCTTGTCTCAGGAAGCTTGAAAATCATTTTTGTGTGGTGCCTTATTAAATTTATCAAGGGGGTATAACTTTTGTATGGTTTGAGTGGGAAGCCCGACTAAGGCATGAATTTCCCCATAGCCACTTTTGTGTGTGTGAGTGCATACCAGCCGTGAGTGTATGTGTCTCACTTCGTTGGACTTCTCACCTAGTGGACAGCCAGGAGTTTTGTTGCCTCAAAGTGAGTGCATCTTTTGGACAAACAACCTAGATCTGATCCACATCATGATGGACAAATAGTCAAAACTTGATCTAATTCTCTTTTATCTTTTACCTTTTCTTTTTCATCTTTTCCAATGTATTCTCATTCTTTGTTGATGCTTTCTATATAATTTTCATGTGTGTTCTTTTGCACCTATGTTGGGTTACCATTGGACTGTGATCCTAGGGACTTGATCAACCCTCTCGATTTTTTTTATCTCATCTTACCCACATAGATACATTTGTACCCCTCTTGAAGTGAGTTTGTCTACTTTAGTGTGAGTTTGAAGCAAGTTCATCCTCTCACTAAAGTGGGGCCTAAATGTAGAGTCAAAAAATGTCGTCGAGGACATTTTCACACTTGTTTGGGCCCTCCTTGTGAATTTAAGCTTAATGTTTCCTTGATTAAGTGTTGTAATTTGGATGAAACATTCACATTATGTCATGGGCCCTTGTAAACTAATGGATTTTAATGGTACCTTGGGTATGCGCAGGATCATGATGGCCCAAAAAGTGGCGATATGATGGGTATGTGTAGGGTATGCGTCTAATGATTATTTTTTACCCAAAATTGATGAAACAAAAAGGGTTTTTAAAGGAGATTCTAATATTTCCACCACTATATATTATGCTTTACTTTGAATTTAATAAATAATTATTATTCATTTTCTATTTGAATTATGGCTAAAGTCCTGATTGATAGGCTCATTGAAAAACATCTATAGCTTTTAAATGCTATCACATTATTTGAATATGAAACATGCATCACATTCTATGCTTCACATACTATAAAATAAAAATAAAAAAGATTGAATTTCATGAAGTTTTGACCAAGTTAAGGTGGTCAAACCTATGAGTTTTTTATAACTTTAAAAATTTGTAATAAAAAAATCATAATTAATTATTTATTTGGAAAAAAATTACAAAAATATTGATCACATCTAGACATGAGTCCTCTACTTATATATAGAATATTATTAAAAAATATTATCATTTTATTGTGGTTAGGGTGGTTAGACATACACCTACTTTTTTTTCCTTGAAATTTAAGTACTACTTCAAATTTCAATCTTTCACCAAATAGATATTTTTAAAAATAAACCTACTAGTTTAGAAACTACATTCAATTTGCTACAGATTCTATTGTTACATATTTTTAAAATAATATAGATAACTTATTCAAATTTTTACGTCAAGTTTCCTAACTCTGATTTTTCTAATTTTTTCCCCACTTAAGGGCCTATTCTTTCCATGATGATCCTACACATAGCCCCTTACTAAAGTGTTGTGAAGTTTTGTAGAACACTTTCACACTTTTCCAAGGTTTTATTAAAAAACTAAACCTAATAAATCTCTTTTTAATCAAAATCAATCTTAATCTTTCCTTATTTAGAGTGTTGTAAATTGATGTAATACACTTTCCCACTTCTCTAGGCTTGTCATTAATAATTGGGATTTCTTATATTTTAATTGGTCCTAATTTGCACCCACAAGCCTCATTTATTACATATTTTTGAGGATAATCCTGACACCAATCATTAACCAATCATAGTTTAGGTGTTTATGGCTTCTGTGGACCAAATTTGGTGATCTGGGACTCATTTGTCACCTTGGGTGAATGGGTCCCACCTGGATATTTTAGCCTTGGATTTATTTTCACACATTTCTAAGAACTTTGGTTTTTGGTTCCACACATTATTCCTGATGGGACTCATTTTCCAACTTGGGTGAATGAGTCCTGTGTGGCCCAAAATCAAAATTAATTCAAATTTTTGGCAGGATTTTATTCTCCTAGATCTGATGTCAGCTTGTAGTGTTGTAATGTCGAGAATTCTTGAATAATTGAGTATAAATACAATATTATTTCACTCATATTCACACCTAGCATTCAAAAGAGTTCACAAGAGAATTTCAAGCATTCACAAAAGCATTCAAGGGTAGATTATCAAGAATTTTAAAGCATTCTTCAAGCATCAATCATCATGTCAAATATTTCATCTTTCCTATTTTTTAGTGTACTAACAATTGTGATGTAAGGTTTATGATTCAAGAAAGTGGTTCATGTAAGAACAACATAATTCAAGTAAGAGTCAAGAACCACATCCACTGCAATCATTTCAAGCATATTTGTAGCACCTAATTTTGCTAGCGTTTGGTGAGTTGCAACATTGTCTTTTGTTCATTCATCAAATTCTCCATTCATATTTGATTTCATTTCAAGGATTGATTTCCAAAACTAGGTTTGACCAAGGAAATATGCTATCCTCTATCCCTACAACATTTTCCCCTCTCCTTTGTGTGTAATTTGTAGGTTTACGTTGCATATTTCATAAGGAGAAAGATTGGAGAAAAGTTGCAAATCATTCAAAATTTTCAAAGTTGTCATCAAGCCTTGGAGAACATTGGAGATCACCTACATGTTGCAAATCAGATATTCAAATCCAGAAACCAATCAGGAAGGAAAAATTAGATAGAGAAGAGAAGAATCAGCTTTTGAAGTTGTAGAAAAGCCCAACTAGACATATTCACCACTTCTGGTGAATGAGTCCCAGTTCTAGCTAGTTTTTAGAATTTTGTAAATTTGGATACCCTTTTGAAAAATTTGTGTTCCTACATAGTTTCCTAGAAACTTGACTGATTCACCTAGCTTTGTGAATGAGTCCTAGTCAGCAGTAAAAATAGATTTTCTAGAATTCCAAATCTCCATCCTATCTTCTCCAGATTCCTAGGTGCACACATTATGTTTTACACTTTTCTATATTATTTTGTTCCCTTTTCTAGTTCATTTAGTGTTAGTTTGCATTCAATTAGTGTTTTTTATTTCATCTTGCATTTCAGTTTCTTTTCCAAGTTTAGACTTGGTGGTGAACCCCTCATTAGAGCATATTCAGCCCCTAGGACAACCCTCTTACAATATCTCTTTCCCTTTTGCATAGAGATCTCAAGGGTTTGTTCTTGAATGAAAGTTAGTGAAAATTGCCCCTTTTAGGTCCTAAACCCTAAAGGTGGGAAAGCATCCAATTTTCCACCTTTCAAATGTATTCAACTCATTATACACTTCTTCGTCAATTTTAGCAACCTCATCATCATAATCCAAGTTAATCACAATGGGAGATCGAATGATAATGTCTAAATAAGTATTTAGCCCCTATTATAGTTTTGGTATAAGATATTTTTGTTGTGACGAAGAGGGAGACTCATCGTGTATTACTTTAGTCAAGTTAATATGTTGATTTTCTTTGTTGTTTTCTTCACTTAACCTTTGACCAAGAGCATGACATCTACACTTATTCTCTCTAGCATTTTCATTTCTTTTAGTATGATTTTCAAGTTGTGTTTGTGTAGGGGTAGGTTTATCAACCATAGGTTTCTTTTCTTCCCTAAGGGAAGGAACAGAAAGAACCATGAGAGGTTGTTCAACCATCTTCTCTTTAATTTTGTAAACTTTTTTTATCTTAGGAGGTGTGGTGGGATTGCTTTCATTATCTCTTGGTCTTTTATAGGAGATAGGAAAATTGTCTATCTTGGGTTGGTCTTGGTTACTTGGAATGTCTTTTGGTTCAATAATGGTTTTGTTAAGGATAGGATGCTCAGTCATAGGTTGAGGTATGTTTCTTAGGGATAGTTTTTCTCTATATTTGGCCTTAAAATTTTGATTGGATTTGAAAAATAAGTCTTCTTGAAGTTTAATAGGTTTCATAGGCTCGGGCCAAAAGAAATCTAACGAAAATTTCCCTCATGAAGACAAACGATTAAAGCCACTATGGTGCATAGTGAAAATTGCATTTTCAAATGGAAACTTTAAGCATTTATGCACAACTGATAGGATGGATTTCATGGAGCATAGCCATGGGTTACCAAGTTTCACATAGAATTGGTCCAATGTCGAGATGATGGAGAATGATATGTCCAATTTTTTCAGTTTATCATATGTTTTTTTATCCATGCTTTTGGTTTATCATATGTTTCTTCATAGAGTTCATGCACGAGTAAGAATTCCTTAGTGATCACATTCTCTCTAGAAATGAGATCAATTAATATCCCATTATTAGGCTTTTCATTGATTCGACTAGCTATGTAAATAGGACTATCACGTGCATTTCTAATAATATTTTTAGATGAGAAAGGAATGTAAAGAGGATTTTTAGTTCATCCTTTACGAGGTAAAATTTCAATCAATCCCACCATATCATCAAGAGGATTTTGTTCAATAGTATCTAGAGGGCCTTGTTCAATAGTATCCATGTTGTCATCATCCATGTCAACATTCATCACATCATGTTTTTTAGTTTCACTAGATTTGAAAAATTAAATATTGCAGTTTGGCATAGGTTTGGTAAAGATTTGCAAATTTTGGTTAGGAGGGGCAACGAACTTATTTCCTTGATCATTAACACCTCTAATTTGAAGTTGTCTAGAATCAATGGGGTCTTGTACATGATGTTTAAGATGCTTACAATGTTTTCTTTTGTGTCCATTTTGTTAGTGATAATGGCAATAAGAATTTGATCTAAAATTTAGAGGTAAAGGCTTATTAGGATTGAGATTTTTAACAAGAGGTAAAGTGATCATTTTTTGTTCTCATAGTTGTAGCATTGTGCTATGTAGGGTATTGGACCTAAGGGAGTAAATTGTCTAGTCAGATCCCCAAATGTGAAAGGAGTTTTCTTATTTATAGCAGCCACTTGGGTATCAACATGTTGAGTTGTTTGTTGAGGGGGATTAATTTGAAGGAATCCTTTATTATGTTTCCTAAAACATTGGTAATTGTTTTGGCTTGCGGATTCAAACTTTTCAGATTGGCTAGACATGATTTTTGTGTCACGATACTAATTGAATTTTGATAAACATGAAGGGTAGTACACAAGTGTACAAAGGAAGGAAACTTAATCATGCCAAGCTTATCTTGTATCTTTTCAAACTCTTAATGAACATTCATTGAAGGTGAGGATTGGGAACATTTATGTTGATTTGGGAATAAAGTGATTGGTAATGTGAAATGAAGTCAATAAATTTTTCATCATCCTCTTGTTTACATCTCATCAAATCAGTTAAGGTCATCTTAGGAGTCATGTGCACTTGGAAATGGTTTATAAAGGCCTAAAAAATTTCATAGAATGAATGAATTGAGCTGTTCGGTAATGAGGAAAACCATTCTAAGGCAGTATCCTTCAAGGACATAGGGAAAATATTAGCTAAGAGCTTATCCTCAAGGACAAAATCACTACATGATGTGGTATAAGTGGAAACATGGTTAGAAGGATATCCTCTTCCCCATATTTCTTAAATCTAGGAATCTCTAGACCTTGTGGTATCAACGTTCTCAGTATCTCCAAGAATAAGGGATTTCTTTTGACATAGTATGTAGGTTGGAAATTTTCATTTTCATTTGTGGTGGAAATTTTCTTTTGAAGGGATGAGATAGTTTGCAAAAGTTGATTTATAATGGCATTATTATCTACATTTTGAGATGGAGGTGAATATGGTTGTCTACATGTGTTCGAGGGACAAGTGAATGGAATGATTATGGGAGGTAAAGTGGTAGGAGATATTAAGGACAATGCCACAAAGGTACTAGGAATGCTAGAAAAATTACCCAAGGTAGGAATGACATTACTAGTAGGTTGCATTGTTGTTGTAATGTGAGGGTTGGTATAGGTAGGAATAGAGCCATTGGTTGTGGGAGAAGGAATTTGAGTTTGTCCTTGACTTTCGACATTGTTCAAAGGTAAAGCAGAGCTAGTCATTGAGGTAAGATGTTTTCCAAAATTATGAACTATGTTACGTGAAAGTTCTATTCCTTCTTCACTTTCAATCATGTAATGTATGTTATGTATAGTAGGAATAGCAATGGTTGAAATTTTTTAGTACTTAGTTGATTTTGTAGGTTTTCTAAGTCTTCATGGATTTGGATTATGTATTCTTGCAGAATACTAGTAGCCATAGTTTCAACATTTGTCACACTATTTGAAGACAAAGAGTTTTTAAGGGTATGGTCCATACCTAGTGAACTAGTGTCAACACTAGTAGTGAAAGAGCTAGATAACCCAAGATCCATGATGATTGTGCTATTGCGGGATGACATGAGTCTCAAACTTTGTTTCACTATAGTATTAGTAGTAAGATACCAAGTTGTAAAGCTCATTCAAGGAACAATCAATGAATTCAAGATAAATGATATTCGCTAGTTCTAATTCAAATGAAATTAAGCTAGAGGTAATGAAATGAATGAAACAGAAAATCTACAAACTAAAATAGAAATGTAATAACAACCAACTGAAACACATAAAAATATTTTTATTGTTGTAAAATATAGTTTAAAATTTGAAACAAGACTAAATCGCCTATAGGGGTGTATGAGTCCCAGTTAGGGTTTTTCAAGGATTCAAATAATGAACAAAATTCACCACAAAATACAAAAATACTAGGAAAAACAACATGTACTGGGACTAAATTGCCCAGAGGGGTGTATGAGTCCTGGATTAGGGTTTTGACATGAATTTAAAAAAAAATTCAGTGAAAGTTTTTTTTTCTATTTTGAGTAACATCTAGACAATATGCAATTACATATTTCAAGTACAATTTAATGATGCAAGAGGAAAAATTGAAACCTATATGCACTTCCACTAATGCAAGATTTAGAAACCCTAGATGCAAATTAACTAATGCAATACCTCGTGAAGAGTTAATGCAAGCTAGATATATGACTATGATGCACTCGAAATAAGAAAATAAGGAGTTCTAAAGGATAGGTTCACCAAAATGAAATGAATTAAAAATTTTGGGTTTGCTTCTATGTTTTGGGAGATAGAACCAACCAATTTTCTTCAAGTTTTATTCAAGGATACCTTATAGATCTCAATCCAAGGATGGAATGAGGGAAAAAGATTTGCAATAAGGTTTCCTTTCATGTGATTAAAGAATAAAAGGGGGTTCACTACCAAGCTACGTCTTGGAAAGATAAGGAATGTAAATAGGATGCAATACTTAAATAAATGACCTAGAAAATGAATCGAAATAAGAACAATAAACTAGGAATGAAACAACTGTGAACCTAGAAACTAAAGAGGCTTAAATGAAGGTTTGAAATATTGGAAATGTTTCTTTTTGATGCACACTAGGACTCATATGCTAGTAGGGGTGATTTAGTCCCAATTTAAGGTTTTGGGATGAAACCAAAATCTGAAATTGCTAAATCAGGATCTACAGAAAAAGTCTAAACATAGATATACTGGGACATATACGCCACAAATGGAAAATTAGTAAAATTATTAGGGTAGCTCTGAAATTCTAATATCCTCAATTTCTCTGCTATAACTTCCCTCCTATCAAATCCTTGATTCTGAAACACTAAATTTTTCCCTATAGATGACTTTTCATGATCTTGTAATGTAGATGACAACTTTGAAAACTTGATAAATTCCTTCCAATCTTTCTCTTCAATGGATCTTCAACCTAAACCACCTAGATATTCAATCACACATCAAAGAGAGGGAAACAAAAAATTGTTACTAGATAAGGGTTTTCCTTGGTAAAACCTTGTTTTTGTAATCAAATCTTGAAATGAAATCAAATAAAATGAAGGAATGATGAATGAACAAATAAGAAATGTTGCAATCTTGTGAGTAATGGCTAGAATGAATGTGGATCTTGAATATTTCTTGTATGATATGGATCTTGACTTGAATGCTTCCTTGAATCATAAAACCC
Source organism: Sequoia sempervirens (assembly GCA_007258455.2). Taxonomy (NCBI): domain Eukaryota; kingdom Viridiplantae; phylum Streptophyta; class Pinopsida; order Cupressales; family Cupressaceae; genus Sequoia; species Sequoia sempervirens. The sequence goes on from VDFB02000017.1 coordinate 201,885,122, forward strand.
TACATCACAAATGTTAGCTCAAAAATAAACATGATGCATGATGACTTTGATATGATGCTTGAATCTTGAATAGTACTCCAAAATGCTTGATAATCACTCTTGAATGCTATTGAATGCTCTTCTAATAATAAATTTTCTATAGTGCTTGAATACTTGAAAGCTTAGGATAAAATATATGAAATAACCTTATATTTATAATTGTTTATGCTAAATTTCCCAGAATTACAACACTACAAGTCGATATCAGATCTCTAGGAGAATAAAATCTTGCCAAGAATTTGAATTTAAATTAGGTCTAAGCTAAGTGGGACTCATACATCAGTTGTGGCATATAAGTCCCATTAGGCTAAGCTTGTGACACATTTTTCAAGAAAGGTTTAATTTTATGTTAAATTCAAATCTAGGCCTCAAAACCTAGGTGGGACCCATACACCAAAGGTGGTGTATGAGTCCTAGATCACTAAATTTGGGCTATACACTCCAAAATCACTAAATTAAATGATTAGTTACTTGATACCTGTCGGGATCATCCTCAGAAAGGTGCATTAATTAAGGCTTTTGGATGTAAAATAGGACCAAATAAGGCATAAAGAATCCCAATTCTACCAGGGAGGGCCCAAATATGTGCGAAAATGTAAACGGATACATTTTTCTACACTACACTTTGAAAACTTAGAAGTAGACCTCTGATTAAAGAATTAATACTTATTTACCAATGCTTAAATCCCCAAAATAGGTATGGACTAGGGCACTAGTTCCCCTATCCAACCTTATTTGGTCCCAATTTAAATATGTTGGTGTCTACATTTTACCATTTAAAAATTCTATCCATTTGTTGGTTGTTCGTAACTAATTTACTAAAAATTAAAGAATTGCATATAAATACATGTATTTTTCATCATTTGAAAGCCTAGATATTTGGAGAAGCAATCCTAGAATTTTGAATTGAGAAATTGAGTAGGCAAGAGTAGAATTTATAAAATTATAGCAATATTATTTCAGTCAAGCACCATGTTATCAATGCATCATATTTTCATGTTAGTTTGTTTATTTTCATGTTTATTTGTTTTGTAAGTACAAAAACTAGTAGGAATTCAAATCAAGAATCAATTTCTCCTTCAAGGTGATGAGTACAATAACTTAAATTTTTCAAGGAATAAATATCTAACTGGTGAGTTGCAACAGTTGTCAATTTGTCACTTATTTATCATTTAGCCTCTATATGACTAAGGGTAAGCTCTATTTTCCATTATCGTAGTCATTGTGGAGGTAGAAATACCAAAACGGGGTTTGACTTAGGAAATCCTCTATAGAGCAAAACCCTTTCCATATCTAGTTAGGATATCAACTTTCTAAGATTGACCTACTCACACTTAGCTTAAGTTTACTAAATTTTTTTAGGATTTTGTCTCATTTCATGTGGTTGAGATATGTCTCATCATTTGAGACACCTATTGCATGAATACTTACCACTTTCTCACACACTTGTCAAGTAATCTCACAAGTGTTCCATCTTTGGAGTGGTGGTAGGAGTTTCACTCCTACCTTCTCACATCCTCATCCTTACCTATATATGCAAGGTTTGTCATTGTATTTATACACTCTTAATTTTATAGATAGGCATATTATTGTGCTTCATTGTTCACTTGTGGAAGGTTATTAAATCATGCTTTCAAATCTTGGTTAGTCCCAACATGTTACTAGAGCCATGAATGCATGTTACTTCCCACATTGAAGTGACTCCAATATATAGTCTTATCAATGAAGCATTTTGGATCCAAACAAACATGGTCATTGCATTTGGAAGGCCCGATAAATGAAAGTACCTTTCATTTTTGTCAAAAAAAGTAACTTTGTTTTTTTACAAGTTTTTGGGCCTCTATAGTCTATTGTATGGTACAAAATCCATGTGGTACCATATAAATCCATATAGTACAAATAATTTATTAAAAATAAAAATATATTTTGGCATAAGGCCAAAATCACCCTCTTCCCCTCTGCCTATTTTGGGATAAAATTTGTTTTTTTCCAAATTTTCTTGTTTGTTTGACTTGTTTGTAGGTTAAACATAATTTATGTTGCAAACATTTGTGGCAAATTTTTTCCTATTGCATGAATTTGCAGGTCTCTCAAATTCTCTTATACTTTTCTTTCTACCCATTTGGTTGTTTTTCCTAATATAGAACTTTTTGCAAGGATTCATGATTTCTTTGCTTGGTTTCTTTAGCCGCAATTGATTGAAGATTTTGTGTTTTTGTTTGCAAGGTTTTCTTGTAGACATATATAGTTGCAAACATTTTCTTGGCCTTTTTATGCAATTTTAAGGTGTGACATTTTTTGCATTAAGTTTTTTCAAAACCACATATATGTGGTCTCCACATCATGACAGTTCATCTTGTAGTTAATCTCTTAGATACTAAGTCACCTACAGCCTTGGGAAGTGACCTTCAGAAGGTGGAGTGTTTTTTAACCATTAAAGCTTGAGCCTCTGGTAGTGGTGTCACCTCACAAGGAAACTCTACCAACATATTGTTTATATTTGTGGCTAGATTTAGTTTTCTACTAAGCTCTTCCACTAATTGAGCCACATCAGTTCTTGTGAGGGTTTATTCTACAAACCTGCACATGCAATCTAGAGAGGGCATGCACTCAAGATATTCCAAAGACTTATTTTTTGTCACTTGAGACATCTCCATGCCTCCCCACACAACATCATCAACAAATTTGAAAAAAAAACACAACTCCCATGAACAACCTCTACTCCCAACCATTCACAGAAAATGCCATGTATGCCCTCCATAGGCTCAACAATAAATAGCCAATGCATTTTATGCAATTTTTGTTGTTAATAAAGAATTGCATATGACTACCACACATTTAAGGATAAGTTGGGCACCTTTCCTTGGTGTTATCCTCTTTGTAGAATTATCTCAAAGACTTGGTGGATCATAGATTAAGCATCAAAAAAGAAAAGTTTGTTTAGTAGTTATAAGTACAAGTTTATAGATCATGCAAGGGAACAAACACATTCATCCACACAACCCTTAAAAGTAGTCAAACCCTCCAACAATTGGTGCCATATCCACCAACCAGAACTAATAGATCATGGTGAAGACTTCTCCACCAATGGCTCTCTATTTGGCATTGGACTCTACTATTGATATATTCAACAACCACACCAGCATGCCTCCATTTGCATATTTTTAAGTTAGAATTAAATATTAGCTTTTGTATCATTTCCAATTGTCTTGAATACTAGTAATTACAATTTTTTTCAAAAATTGGAAATAGATATTGGTTTATACTAACAATTAGCATTTATTGCTAACTATTAGCTATCACCTTCTAACTATGAACTCACAAATAATTCTTGTAAAAGGGGGTCTTGTTTATTTTTCTATAACTTGTAAACAAGGATTCCAATTTTCAAATGTAAATAGTTGATAGGAAGTTGGTTCTGTCACCAACACTTTGATGTCGAGACAATTTGGAAATTATGATTTTTATTATCATTTTTTGCCTCTAAAGTCCAAAATTGTAAGTAAATTTCAAGATAAGGCTTAACTTTCACCCCATTTATCAAATTTTTTAAAAAAAATTACATATATTAGAATTTTGCAAGGAATTTGAACTTTTCCTTGTATTTTAAATATTTGGATTTCCCATACTTTGAAAAATTGTAAAAATATCAATAAGTTATAAACGAAATATTTTGGCACCCAATCTTCAAAAACTTGTCAATTTTTTTTACATATATTTTTTGGGGGCCTACATTTTAGTAGTAAGCATTTTGGGGGTAATATTCCACTTCACATTGATTTCAATCATAATTAGACCACATATAGAAACTCCAAAATGAAGTGCACATATTGTATGAGAACTCAACATGGGGATGAATTATGTCCTCATGTCTCACATCACCTCATTGAATTCTTATTGGAGCTCGCTAAAACATCTTCTAGTCTCACTCAAACATCTTGTGGGAACTAAAATTTGGGGATAAAAAATGTAGCCCCACAACTTGCATTGAGATATCATCTCCCACATCACCTAATGACATATAAATCCAACATTGATATATCCATGGATTTTGGTGATTCTTTGCACCAAGACATCAACATCATCTTTCTAGATCTAACACATTGAGATGTCTATCTACCAAAAATCACATGTCTATTTATAGAAATTCACCTTTATAATTTATATGACACTATTGATGGCATTCATATTCTCTATGATTTCAACTTCAATGAAGTTGCATCACCATTATCATATTTGAATATTTCTCTTATATTTTTGCATCTTCTTGTTACCTCATTTTGCTTCGAACTAAATCAAGTAACTTATTATTGCGTTTGCAATTAAAAATTAAAAGATACATCATTTTTTGCTAAATTTAATTAATGTGCATAAAGGAGATTGTCAAAATAGATTGCATTATTCTAGGTTTGCAATTACATAAAATAAGAAAGAGAACCAACATGTATTGCAAATGTAATCTTTATTGATGATCATAAGTGTATAATGTCCCTCACAAGTTGAGGGATTGACTGTTCTAATGCTTATAAAGAAAAGACTATACACTTATAGATAAAAATAAGGAAATGCACATAAAATGAAAAGGGACCCATCATTGCCTGGAATGATGAATCTCATTGGCCTGGTCCTACATCATCTCGGTCTTTCCCACTTGTCCTGCTTCCATTTAATGTTATCCTTGTTGCTCCTAGGTTTCTTGCATTTGAAAAAAGAGTGTTGTTAGAGTAATAAAAGGTCACTGATCAAAAATATGTGTAAAGCATCCATATAAACATGTAATCTTATGTCCATAAGCATTAAAATAGCCAACATACCATAAGTGTCTAGGAGAAGAGGAAAAGAGTAAACAAACACACCTATGATATGATTTATTTATCTAACTTGTTTGTTCCTTGTGCATATTTAGGACAAGTCTTTGTTACTATTTTTAGCTAGCTAATTATAGCATGTGGAGTAAAATTTGGCTCCCATGAGGGTTGAGCCCAACATGCTTCCCCCTTATGTTTTAGGAGGGATAGGAAATTGAGCAACTTGATCAAATCAATGATAAACACATTCTTGATGCATTAAATCAATATGAAATCACACCAGTTGATCAACTTTCATTATTAGATTCAAAAGATGCAACAAATAGTGTGAACTATCAAGAAAGTTACTCTACATCTTTTCACAATGAATCAAACAATAGGTTGCCATCATGCCAAAAAGGGGCAGTACGCTGTTGGATATGTCTTTCAATATTCTTAAGTGGATCCAAAGTCTATTTTAATAATAACATGTGTTGTATTTCATTTCCATCATTTTTAAAGAGCTAGCTTTGAAGGAAACAAGACAAGGACAACAATCATTCAGAGATGAACTAGTTTGTCTCTTCCCAAGAAATAGATGATTTATATGATAATATGAGAAATGGATGCATCAAGTTCAATTATTGATGCATCAAGTTCAATTATCCATTCATCTATTATGAGTTACATGAAGCAATACAAGGTGATCAAATGAATGCTAGAAAGTCATGAAGGGAAGCCACATGTCAAGGAATGGAGGATTTAAAGTACATGGAGCAGTTTGACATGCCTAAAGGAAAGTGGAAGTGATCATGGCAAGTGACATTTAGTTTTCATCCAAGGGTAGGTTCTTTTCATGAAAGGTAGCAATCCTTTTCATGCAACAGTCATAGATCATGAATGGAGTACATGAGCTCATCATATGCAACTAACTAGATGAGAATGATAAATCATGTCATGGGACACCCCGGCTAGGCTATAGAGGCTGAAAAATACCAATTTATGAAGGCATGTTTTGCAGTGGACAACCAGGGATATGCAAGTGATGGCTTGTAGGAACATTCCATTGCATAGGAGAGTACAGTGCATTCTCTTGCTATGATAAGGAATCACCACTTACATTATCTTGTGATTGGTGTCAGTGATGATGCCTCTTCCATGTGACAGTCATGAATCATAGCAGAACACATAAAGTTGCAATATAAATAGTCATCAAGGAAGGAATAGTGTATAAGACACAAAGAAGCAAATGTACAAGAGTATAAAGATCTTGAGAGCATGAGCCATGGAAAGTGACAGTCTCACTCCAAGGGGTGAGAGTGAAGATAAAAGATAAAAATGAAATTGCAAATGACTATCCTTCATTTGCATTGTATAGAGTCACTGAGCATCCAAAAGTAACTATAACATTTGATTCAAGTGTCAAAAAAGAACATTTTTATAATGGGATAGTCATACTTCACAAAGATATCAATCCTAAAGAAGTGGTCATCAAGGGTTCCATGGAAGAAAGTTATAGTTATAAAATCCCATAAAGCAATAACATTTAGTGGAGGGTGCATTTGATAAAGTTATGTAGAGGATAAAGAGCAATAACAGAGGTCCTAGCAAAGCATCATCCATCACAGTCACAAACCTCCAGTGTGGAAGAAGATTAATGTAAAGAACATTCATAACCCTTCACATGATTATGAAAACAATAGCAAAGAGGAAAGATCACTAGGGAAAAATTTAGTGGTGAATCTTCCCCAATTGGAAAATTCTAGGAATTGGCCAAGACAAAACTGGCAAATTTCTCGCCACCCAACAGGTTTTCCAATCACTCATATTTTACGAACTATAGTCCCAATGCATGTCCATTCGCCAATGAGTTTTTTTATGAGGCATATTTAAGCAAAAAAATTCACCATTGTCAAACTACGTCTTTCAATTGGACTGACTAATATTTTTGCCTAGAATCCTAAAGCATTTAATAAAACACCTACATATTTTCCAATATTATTAAAACAACATTGTCTCAAGACCCATTTTACAAATTAAAATTTACAAATAGTTGCTTGTGAAGACCCATTTCGCCAATTAAAATTTATAAATATTTGCTCATGAGGACCTAGTTTGCCAATAACGTTAAAAAATAATTACATTTGAGGACACATTTTGCCTTGAAAATTACAATGTATCATTGTATAAGTACGTGGGATTCACCAAATTTTTAATATACCATTTAAAAATCCAGCAAATTCGCCAAATATGGAATCATGGATTGATATAAATACAATCGAAAGTGTCATTTATTCTTACACATTTTTTTTGGTTATGAGGTTCTACTTCTCTATTCAAAAGTCAGTGAAAGCAGAAAACGTAGACTTAAAAGGTGAGTGATCATTTATTCATAGTGTTATTAGTTATAATAATAAGTTTTCTTTATCTCTTTTCCATTCTTGCTTCAACAAAGTGAACCTTAGAAGTTAGAAAAAAAATCTAAAGTTTCAAAGTTTTTGAAACCTCTGACCCACTGAGTAGAAAGATGGCCAAGAAAGACTTGCAACTCAACAAAGTGAACCATCAACTAAGTCAGGGAATCACGAAGTTATGAAAATTTAGAAATCCATGACAAGGTTATATAACTCTGAGGACTAGCAACTAAGTTTAGGAAAAGACAAATATTTTATATTATATTCCATTGTATTGAAATTGATATGTGATTTTGCACCATATTTAAAGAACAACACTTATCACACTACTTATAAATTCCTATTGCATTTCCATTCACAAAATCTTTGATAAATCACTGAAAGGAATATTATTAATCCATTCCTTGAACAAAAATAAATACAATCAAAAGTGTCATTTATTCGGAAGTCAGCCAAAGCTGAAAACGTGGACTTAAAGGTGAGTGATCATTTCTTCATAGTGTTATTAGTTATAATAATAATTTTTTTGTATCTCTTTTCCATTCTTGCTTCAGTCTTAAAGATGATATTGAGTAGGGAATGGGATCTATATTATTATTCTTTGTCCTTAAACAAGAAGGCATTCTTTTCCAGTTTTTATTCAAAGTGAGAGATGAATATGTCGAGTGAATCAGAGATCAATATGTCGAGCGACTCGAGTGGCAAGGGTAAGGCTCTTGCTGCTCGTTGGGGTGGTGAAGAGACTCCTTCCGCTCCTCAGGGTGGTGAAGATACTGAGAGGCCATCAAAACACAAAAATATTAGACATACCATACAGTCTTACTTTGGAATTTCCAAAGCTTCTGATCCATCAGGTCAAGATAGAGCTACATCATCAATTCTTCCACCAAATATTGGTAGAATTTCCAATACCTCGCCACCACCAGAAGTTCAAGTTGATATTTTCATTGATTTAAATCAAAATGTATCAAATCAGGATAGCAATACCACAAAAGATGTTCCAAGTGATACCTTGGGACCAGTTAGCCAAAATGAGATAATTGACTTGGATGAGGATGATGATGTTCATAGCAAGAAAAGGAAAAATAAACCAAAAAGGGGGTGAGAGTGGGAAATGACAAGGATTTTTCAACTTGGTTGGTTATCAAAGTACCCATTCATTGAACCAGTGGGGAAATCTAATGATATTGAAAATGAAAAATTGGCCAGATGTATGATTTATACTTGGAAATGTGGAAGAGACAAGACGTTGTAGCTAAAGATTGACACTATAGAAAAGCATATCGGTAAAGTTTATGAAAAAAATCATATACAAAAAGGAACAACCAGACGTATGATGGAAATCAAAGGAAGAATGTATCCATGTTAGGTATGTCGCAGATTATGAAGTGCATCACCAAAAACTATTGAAGCTTGGTGCATGTAAAGGTACACTTAATGCTCAATTTGGGAAAGTAATGGAAGCAACAAATCTTTCAAAAACTATTTAGATGACTGTTATTTTTCATATTTTTTCTAGAGGGCATCCTATGATAGACTACCCAAAATATTCTAGTTTATTATCTTATTTGAATGTTCCTCACTATCCCTACTCACATTGGTCAATAAATGTTGGATGGGAATGGGAAAATTGTCTTGCTGCAGTGGAAAAGGAAGATTTAAAGGTTAAAGTAAAAGAGTCAAATTTCATTGCATTATCTTTAGACATCTGAAGTTACTGCGGTAGACAATACTTCTTGGGTCTATATGCATTTGTATACTATACAAAAACATGTTCGCCAAGCTCATCTTCTTTGTGTTCATAAAATGAAGGATAGTTCAACATCACTAAATATATTTGAACTAGTCAAGAAATCTTTGAATGAAATTGTAGGTATGGATGAGTTGGCAATTGCCAAAAATTTGGTGTGTGTAGGAGCTAATGGAGCTGTAGTGATGCAAGGTCAAAGGACCGGTGTTTGCACAAAGTTGCAAACTACTTGTGCACCATACATGCTTGGAATTCACTACATGGCCCACAAAATGAATTTAGCATTCAAAATTGTAAGCAAGTTTCCTATGGTATCAAAATTCAAAAATCTAGTCCGTGAGATCCACGCATACTTCTGTCGAAGTCCTAAACATTTCACAGGATTTCAAATTTTTGCTGAGGGAATAACACCAAGAAACAAGCTTCTCAAGGATGTCAATACTAGATGGATCTCTCTGCATGGACCAACGTAATGAGTTCTTTCAAAATATCAATCCTTGATTGGAGTGATGTACGAGCATCACAACACAACAGACAAAGCTCTTGACCTCTTACATAGGTTAAGCAATATAGAGACACTCTTGACTTTAACTAGTCTTCTCCCCATGCTAGATGTGATGAACGAGCTTGTGAAGAAAGCCCAAGATAAAACTATGCATATTAATGAATGTGCCAATCTACATAAACATACATGCTTGGCCCTCGATCATCTATATCTAGATCTAACACAAGATGGCCCAAATTATTTCATGTGGCAGAAAATTACTGATTTGAATGATCTTGATAATTATTTATAGTTTAATGCAAGCGGGCACTTATGCATCTTTGTACATGGATATGAGATACAAATGTACCAATGTAAGACAACCAGACCCTCTACCAGAGAATTAGCTGTTAACACGAAAGATTTTCAAGGCATTGTTAAATCTGTTGGTGATAATTTGAAGGAAATTGCAAAATCTCTTTCCTTAGAGATTCATGAAATATTCCCTTGACATGAAATACTTGAACCCATGAGTATCGTGTATCCTCAATTTTTGGAAAACTGAGATAACCCCACATTTTTTCATGCTCAGGTATAAAATCTTGATCAAACAATTTTTCAAAACTATAACATACAATGACTAGAAAATAGAAGGAATTTTAGATGAAGCTAAGCTTCGAAAATAATGTGGGAGTTTTGCAATAGCTATGAAGGACTAGTATAAATCCATGGGAAAGGACAAGGCCTTTGAACTAGGATCAATAAAAAAGGTTTGGACAAACTTAGGTCAAAGTGAAATATTGTGTGGTTTGATATCAGAATATTTCAAACTTGCTAATTTATGTCAAACAATGATATTGGGGTCAGTGGAGGATGAGAGAGTTTTCAGTACATTGGGATTTTTGAAATAAAAGTTAAGAAAAAAAATAGACAAGAATTTGGAAAATTGCTTGAGGATGAAAGGAACTGCGTATAATGTAAGAAATTTTTCTTTTGAAAGGGCACTCGCAATCTGGAGGTCCACATGTGAAAGAAGAGGGACTGGGTTGTGCAACACTCCAATTCCAAAGGCTAGTACTGGTGGCAATGAGACTCAAATAGCTGACATTGACAAAAATGACACAATGAATGTTGAATTTGAGACACAGGCTGAAGAAAATGAAGAGCAAACTTGGAATCAAATTCAAGATGACTCTTTTACTTTATCTAATGATGAACGTTAGTTTGAGGACCTCAAGTTCATTTGGTAAATGGAAGAGATTCAAGGGAATTAGCAGCTTTTAGGTATTTATATTGCACTTCATGGATCCCAGGATCATATTCCATTGTTCCATACTATAGTTGATGATATTTTATATTGTATTCAATGAAATTGTGAATCATTGCACTTCATGATATTTTATTTTATATTGCACTTCATAAATCATATTCCAAAGTCAAACTGTAGTTGATGATATTTTATGTTGTATTCCATAAAATTGTGATATTTTATATTTTATATTGTATTTTATATTTTACATTAGTCTGTACATAGCATGCTTTTGAAAATTCTTGAAAAGATAAGTTCTCAATTTTAGTTTGTACATAGCATTCAATGAGATGTTAGATGATGGCACCTTTGAAAGGCAAGATAAGTCCATAATGTCACGTGTTCGCTAAAACTTGGAACCTTAGAACCAAAGTTTGAAGTTTCAAAGTTTTCCAAACTTTCAACCCACCGATTAGAAAGATGACCAAGAAAGACTTGCAAATAAACAAAGTGAACCATCAACCATGTTGGGGAATAAGGGAGTTATGAAAATTTAGAGCTCCACGACAAGGTTATAAAACTCTGAGGGCTAGTGACTAAGGTTAGGAAAAGCACGAAAACCATGACTTTGAGTGATAGTAACCACATCAATGAAACTAACCAAACATCCATCATTCCAATTCCAATAATAGATAATCCACAACATGAATTCATATAAATAATTAGCGGATATGCTAAGTAGTCATCAAGATTGAGTATTGATGTGTGAATTGTAATGCAATTTCACTAAGATTATGGATGCTTGGAATTAAAATCACCTTATAGTTCATATTTTAATTATGTGTAGGATCATGATGGGCCAAAAAGTGGTGATATGATGGGTATTTGTAGGGTATGTGTCTGGCGACTTAATGCTTACCCAAAATTGATGAAATGAAAAGGGTTTTTAAAGGAGATTCTTAGCTTTCCACTAATATAAATTATGCTTTACTTTGAATTTAATAAATAATTATTATTCATTTTCCATTTGAATTACGACTAAAGTCCTAATTGATAGGTTGATTGAAAAACATTTATAGCTTTCAAATAGTATGATATTTTTTGAATCCAAATATACGCCACATTCTATGCTTCACATACTATAGGATTAAAAAAAAATTGAATTTCATGAAGTTTTGACCAAGTTAAGGTGGTTAGACATACAAGTTTTTATATTTTTTAAAAGTTGTAATAAAAAATTCATAATTAATTATTCACTTGGAAAAAATTATAAAAAATATGCATCGTGCATTGGGACAGTCCTATACTATAAAATCTTATTAAAAATATTATTTTTTGTGGTTAGGGTGGTCAAACAGACTCTACTTATTTTTCCCTAAAATTTAAGTACTATGAAATTTCAAATTTTCCAAAGATTTTTTAATTTTTTTAAATAAACCTAGTAGTTTAGAAACTACATTCAATTTGGTACAGATTCTATTCTTACATATTTTTGGAATAATATAGATAACTTATTCAAAAATTTATGTCAAGTTTCCTAACTCTGATTTTTCTAATTTTTTTGCCACTTAAGGGCCTATTTTTACCATGATGATCATGCACATATTATTGTGTTAAAAGTAAAAATTGAGCATGTGCTCATCAATTCATCACTCAAGTCAATGCGTATTAGATTAATAACATATTAATAATAGTATTAGTAGCATATACAACAATGAACATAATAACAAGTGTATCTAGAAGTTGAAACCACTACCAGACTTTTTCTTCAAATGATATAATAAATAATACAAATAATTGAACATCAACACACTACTGAAGTTTGAATTTGAGATTTAAAATTGATTATCACTATATCACATGAAGGAATACATAGAGGCATTGGCAATGTAAAATATTACTCAAAGGAAACTCTGCATAGGGCTGAGTTGGAACTTGGAAACTCATATTATCAAAAGTTAAATCACTGCATCACCTTTTCTAGCAAATGCCACTCTTCAGGAGTTGGAATTGTCATTTGTTCTAACTAATGTTGTTTGACTTGAAGATTTTTTAACAATTCATGATTCAAATTGGAACCTGTCTTGGATTCTTCAGTCAATTTTGCATTCAAGGTTAGCAATGGTTTGATGGAATCCAAATAGGTCACCACATCTGGGTTCTGAGGAAATTAGTCCAAATCAATCTTCCTTTCATCCTCCATCTTCTTTCTAAAATCATTCCATCCAACAAATCGGTCATTTGTGTCAAAAGCCTCTTGTAAACCAAGCTCTATGAAGTTCCTTAACTTTTCATCTGCCTTCTTCATCTTTTCTGCAGCCACATGCAAATATTTCTCTGTTTCATGCATTCTCAAACACTTTTCAATGACAGATGACAATGTCATTGATGTAGCAAGCCAATTAGTAATCCCTTTTGATTTCAAAACATTTTCACTGGCTTTGTAGACCATTTGTTGAATTTGATTTGTTGATTTCTCTAATGCCAACACATTTTTGTTCTCTATTAAATATTTGTTGAGCTTTTTATGATGTTGTTTGATAGCATCAATCAATTGAAACATGTCACACAAATGATCAATCCCCTACATTATTTCATCCTAGATCTGTTGTTTCATATGCCTCATTGTTTGTCTACAAAATGAAGATAACTTATTTTGACAAGACTTAATTTCATTTTTTGCTTCCATTAGCTCTGCCTCCAATCTTTCATTTCTTTTTTCTCTCCTTCTACAATTTTTGTTCCCACTGTGCATTTCCATTTGCAATGCTTAGTCTTAATTTTTTTGAAGAGGATTTTTCCTCATCATATTTCTTATTTCTCTCATCTAGCCTTTGCTTCAATTCATTCACTGCAGTCTCAATCTCATTTTGCTTATCCTCTTTGCTTGTTAATGTAGAGGAAGATTTTTTAATTCTTTTTTCTAATTCATTGCTCTTTTTATCTGCTACTTTCCTCTTTGATTTCTCATTTGCTAGGTCTGCCTGTAACTTTTCAATTTTAGTTTGCAACCTTTTTTCCTCTCTATCTTGCTTTAGCAGTTATGTATACACCAATTCATTGTTCTTCTTTGATACATTAATTTTATCAATATTTCTGAGTCCAAAAAATTCCAATTGAAAATTGTTCACTTGGAATTCAGATGGAGCCATATGATTTTCTGGTTTGTTTTGACCAATGGGAACAAGAAATGTGTACTCCATGATTTATTTACTTGTTTCAAATGTGGGTAATACCATGGCTGTTGCAGACTCTGAAGTTAGAATAGAAACACTCTCCATAAGTTGTTTATTTTATTTTTTATTCAATTTTGATTTCTTTTTAAAATCTGTAATATAATCAAAACTTGGAGATGCATGAGCAATGGAATGCTTGAATGGCAAAGGAATAGGAGTAATTGCAGTTGCTAATGATTTCATGGATAGACTAACTGGTATTGGAGGAGTTTCTAGAAATAACTCCTTTGTGGTGGATCCAATGGTAGTGTGACTTGGAGTTGGACTTGTCAAAATCCTTTGCCTCTTTTGTATGCCTTGATCACTTGATGTTTTTGTGGTATATTTTGTTGTTGTCCTCTTGTGTTTAATTTTTCGTTGTAGCACATGTTGACCACTACTAGTACTACTACCCATACCATCACCACCAGAGGTAGTGCTAGTTTCACTAAGCCCTCCACCCTAGGCATGTCCTTGTTGTGATTGTGTCTGACCATGAGGATGAGGATTTGAACTTGAAGCTCTAAAAAATTGACCTGTATACCCTAGGTCTACTTTTTCACCTCCAAACCCAAGGCCAGATTTATGAACTAGTTTTCTATGCTCTACATCTATTATCATCCAAGGGCCTTGTCTTTGGGACCCCAAAGGACTACCTTCATAACCCATTTTTCAGCTATGGATGCTCCTGTAGTAAATGCTTCTTTTGTGGGATCACTTAAACCAAGTTTGAAATTGACATGGATTTCTTCTTGCCTATCATCATCACTTTCTTCATCTTCTTGTTCATTCAGATGCTCTATATTCCATAATTTGCTAAACTTGAGATCTTCTTCATTATCTCCATACTTTGCAAGAGTTCTTGGATCACCTAGGTCCTTCCATATAGACCAAAAGGCAGTAATTTTTTATCATGGCCAATTTTTTCTGTAACTTCCTTCTCTAGAGAATCTAGAATTTTTACTCTACTAGATGGTTTATGACTTTTTTCATAAAAAAATTTGTACCTCCTAATTTTCTTTCGATGCAATGCCATAATTTCTACTAACAATTGTTCAAAGGAAATACCATTCTCAGCAGTACTTTTCTTCATTGCTACTTTGACCTCATCCCAAGAATCCTTGTTTCTCAAACTATTTTCAAGCAAGGGTTTAATTTGATGTTGAATTCTACTTTCAACATTCTTATTGAGCACAATCATTGATTTAATGGTGTCACATGGATCATATTTCTAGTGACATATAGCATCAAAATAAAATTAAAAAAAGATCATGTGCCACACTAAATGCTTTTCTCTCGAATTTCATCCCTCCACATGAAAAAGGTAAAGAAGGAAATAAGGTCTTCTTCCCCTAACCACTAAAGTGTCTTTCATCAGTACTCTGCATCTACCTTACATATTCCAAAGCAAAAACCCTTTCTGTCACATGTATTGGAATTTTGTATGGTTTTACTTCCAATCCATAAAATCTTAGCACAGTATATGAACTTCCATTAAGTACCAATCAACCAATTGTATTTATTTTCCTAGTTGAATACAGTTTCTACATGACATAGGCAATCTAGGAATTGGAGTATTTGTAATTGCTTGATGCAATGGAGCCAAAAATTAGTCTACAAAATGACTATAGTTCCTTCAAGAATCATGCAACCTTATAATAGTGTCCATTCATATACTGGAGCCATTTTCTTTTACTCAGGATTGCTATTACCATAGGGTTGAATCTGAAGCTTGTTGGTCTAAAACATTCCTCTGAATTTGAATAGAAAAAGATAGCACAAGTAGGTTGTGAACCTAAATGTCCTGGTGGAACCTCCTTTAACCATTAAAAATTGTTTATGCATGGATTCTACAATGTGCTCAGTAAAATTATATTTGGCATGTGGAACACCATAATGGATATTATACACCATTTCAAGGAGGCATGCACCCACTTCTAAATTTCTATCCAGTCTGAGGAAAAATGATAGCATGGAAATAGTATCCTAAACCCATGGTTTAAAAGAATATCCAAATCATAAGGAGGCTTATGATCACCTTTCAATTTGTTTCTATCCTGAACTATTATATTTAAGAAAGAATTTTTCTCCATTTCATCCACTGTCTCATAATCACTAGCAAGCTTTTCTAGGTCAATGTGGAAATTTCCAAATTCTTCAGTTGTAAACCCCAAGACAAACACTTTTCCAAGTTCTTCTCCATTAATGGATAACAATTCTTCTTTGTTGTCTTTATTAACAAATTTTTCTTTTTTGTTATCATCATAATTTAGGGCATAGACCATGATAAATTCTAGGCAAGGGAAAACCTCATGTAACATCATGTGCCCTAATCTAGTTACCCATGGTGCACTAATACTATTAACTTGCATTTTATTTGTAGCCTTATTCTCAGATGAAAATCTAAGTTTTGAGGTGCGTCTATCATAGGTTTTAGGATCATAGATATCATGGTATTCATCAGTGAAACCTGGGGTTTTAAGAAATTTTGCAAAATGTATTTTTTTATCCGACATTGCTCTAGTGGTATTGGTGGTAGACATGCTGGTATAATCAACAATATGAAATTTGTGAATTCCCTATTAGTCCTTAATTGTTCTTAATTCTTAAGCCTCTTAACCTTAAACCTAAACTTTAAAGTTTGACAAAATAAGATTTTAAGAAATGTCATGTGATGAAACGTAGCCACGTGAATTCTTTAACTTACCCAGATTTTGAATTTTGATTCTTGAAGTTGAAACTATGTTGAAGCTTGAAACTGGGTTACTGGAATGGCTTTCTTGGAAGTGGAACTGTGGAATCCAGAACAGGGTGGTGCACTACAATAAGAAAACTAAATGACACTGAAACATCTACTCGTTACTTACAGACTAAACAGTACATAATTAGGTAGTACAATGTACATGGCTGACAACATTTAAAACAAGCCATTAAAAATAATGATTTACTCCTACACTGACAGCAAATTCTAAACCATTGATCTCTGTTAAGCTAACAGTTATTGGGTGATTCTGGAGGTTTAACTTCACAAGTGTAGCACTCTATGCATTTCATTCTGGAATGCAACTACAACCATACATAAAATGTTCATCAAACGGTTGAGTAATTTATGATATAAATAATAAACATAAAACATGTGTTTTAAATTTTCTTTAAATTTGCTTTAAAACATGTGTTTTAAAATTTCTTTAAAGTTTAATTCACTAGGATTGACATCAAGGCCAAGTGGCTGGAAACTTAACATTTCAAAGGCCTTAATAAAATGAATTACAATGTCACATTAATAGCACATTGCACAACCATTAATAACACTTAACTTGCAAAGGACTTAATAAAATGAATTACAATGTCACATTAATAGCACAACCATTTATTTTATTACAACTAAATTAGAATGTCACATTATTACATAGTACAAAGACAAATGTAAGCGCAAGCACCAAGCTTCTATTGGACCGCTGGTGAAAATTTGAAAACGTAAATGTGATACATGTATCTCTGAAAATAAATGGAACTTGTCAGGTCAACCATGAGCTCTGAAAATAAACACATGGGACTTGTCGAGTCTACCCTCGTCACTCTAAAAATAAATCCATGGGGAAAGGGGGCCCAATCAAACTAGGGAAATGGGAGTTGTGAAGATACAAAATGTACTTAGCCCCTTTCAGAACCAGACTAATACAGAAGATGAGGGCTAGTAAAACTACTCCCATGCAGAAGATGAGAATTGAAATTAAATGCATGGGAATTTCCTGGGAAACCATGTAGATGATGAGGGCCAATAAAATTTCTCCCATCTTCTACTTGTAGCCTCCATGCATTGGGATAGCACTTATGTCCATTAGAGCTCCTCATCCTAGTTCAAAACCTGTCTGAGAAGTCAGGTGAACCAAATCAACTTCTTTCCAATTCCACCCATTCTGAACTTGAAGGAAATTTGTCTTTTACTCTGTAACTACATAACTGGAGTCAGGAGAATTTAGAGCATCCCCAATAATACCACATCATCTTTTTCCTGAATCCTTATTAAGTTATTAACCCTACAAAATGAAAACTCTTATGAAAATTAAATAAATGATTTTAGTTGTGCTCACTATCCTTATTTATGGCCCAAAAGTGTCAGAAAAAGTGCCACTACTAGCCTGGTACCTTGTACACTTCACATGTATCATGTGTGAGCTTTGAGGTTGTGTATAATTACTACTGACTACTTAAAATAATTGTGATTCATGCAAACCAAAAATCCAACATAATCGGTACCTCAAGTTGGCTACATGCAAAGTTGCAAACTGTAGCTCAAGCTGACAAGCTATCAATTGTCAAAATCGGCAGTGCCACACAAGCTATCGATTGTCAAAATCACTATATTATTGACATCATCATCTACGATTCTACAGTACTTCATGTAGTTTTCAATATAAAGCTATCCAATCAATTGCTTTGGCTATTCATATGGTATTAATCCACGTCACCGCCTAGTACCACAACCAAATTGATAATTTTAATACAATAAATGAAAGGTAGACTATAGAGTACTTCGATGCATTGAAAAAAGAGAATTAAATGTCTCATTTTACCTTAATGATTATTAATTTCCTAGCTAATAATTCACAATAAATTTCACTCACTTACGATTGGAACTATATGTTGATTTCTAAAACCAATCATTAATAAAATCTCAACCATTGATTTCTGAAAATCTAACAGTTCTACTATTATTCTAGAGGTTTCATTTTGCAAGTCTAGTACTTCAAGGATTTACTTTTGGAATGCATCTATAGCCATCCATCAAAAATTCATTGAATGGTCCCTCTTTTAAAACAAACTTTATGCACATATGCCTAATTTAAAATGGGGACATCGCTAGGTTGACGATACTCGACCCTTAGGATTAAAGAGTTAATATTTAAGGCTTTGTCATCAAATATTTTGGTCTGACTTAGGCAATATTAAATGGTAAACAAGAGCAAGATGACTGACTGACCTAAATAATTAATAAAATCTCAACCATTGATTTTTGAAAATCTAAGGGTTCTAGTGTAATTCTGGAGGTTTCAATAAGCAAATCTAGTGCTTGAGAGATATACTTCCGGAATGAAACTACAACCATCCATCAAATATTCATCGAATGGTCATGGTCCATAATGTCGCATGGTCGCTAAAACTTGAAACCTTAGAACCAAAGTCTGAAGTTTCAAAGTTTTCAGAACCTTCGACCCACCGACTATGTTCAGATCACTAAGAAAGATTTGCAACTAAGGTTATGAAAATTTGCACTGACATTTCGCCACTACATTTCTTTTATTAGTTTGATATTATGTTTAAATTTCAAATATTTTTTTCTTAATCATTTGAAAATAGGTTTAATTTTCCAATGAATTTTATTTTTTAGTTTGAAAAAAAAATTAATCACAACAATTTTTTATTTGGTTTGAAAATAGGTTTAATTCACCAATCGAAATATTTTATTGGTTTGAAAATAGATTTTCATCACCAATGGAAAAAATTTAGTGGTTTTAAAAAATTTGCATTTTGCTAGGATTTTCTATAGACTTCTAGTGATTAGAAAAGATTCACCAATGGACATTGTGTTTTTTCACAAAAAATGAAAAAAAATTCACCACTAAAATTAATATTTTTATTGGGAAGTATACAAGATTCACCAAGATTTTACACCTTCGCCGAGGGGGACGTTTCTTAAAGTTTTCCCTGAAGATCACCAGCCAGAAGAGAAAGGTCACTATCACCAATGGTAAGGACAAATGAAGAGGGATGAAAAGGTAAGAGAGTCACATTGTCCAATTCTGAAACACATATCTTATCACTTATGATAGTGAGCTAATTGACTTTGCTATTATAAATGACAAAATATTTGTAAAACATTAGCAACCAAGCTTTCATGAAAGTGGGAATAGCAAGACATGCACATTCATATGATGAAGGAGAAACAATGTCATTTACATTTAGCACAAATGTTTATTCTCAAGCATAAAGAGACATTGATACTAGATGACTAAACATGGCAGTCAAGTCACAATACTCACCTCATGTAAAGGATAAGAGAGTCTCACTTATTGATATTCAATAAGTACTCATCATTCACAATAGTGAGTTGACTAGGGTCACTACAATAAATGATAAATACTTATGCAATGGAATACAGCATGATAAGACAATTACCTTATTAAGACAAAGCAACCACTTCATGAATATCAAGAACAATGTTTCAAAGATGAAGATGGGAATTACCCTCTCAACAAGCATTACGATCACCTTGGTAGATATGTATAGTGATAATAAAAGATAGTTTGAGCGTCGTAATCAATCATCATCGATGTAGATAGATAGCTATTTAAAAGGCCATGAAAATGAAAGATATTTCATGAGAGACGGTGTTGAATAAGTGAGACAAGCTTTTGATTCTTGTAAGAACCCAAGGATACATATGTCGCAGCTATAATAGAATGGAAAAGATACACAAATTTTGTATTGTGCAATGGCATTGAATCATTTTTTTGCAAATCATATTTTATTCACTAAACAACATTTTATTGTGGAACGTTGACTGAGATAGCTCTTATTTCAACTGTCCACTATTTCATAACATCTCATTCATATTATTATCTTGTAGTAGAGATGATTTTCACAATAAAATAAAACAAGATACCCATGTGATAGAATGTATCAGAAAATTAGAATGGTGGCGGCCAAAACCCCACAGGCGAAAGGAAAATGTGAGAAAACTTACCCAATAGACTTGGCCTTGTCTCCATGAAGGTGTTCGAAGTTTCTAGCTCAAACCTTGGCATCCATGGTGGCTGAGATTTCTTCATAGGCAGCTGAGAGTTCTCCACAAAATTGACTTGATGTAAATGAGGTCAAATTCAAGGAGTTTTTCTTTCTTTTAAGATTAGGGTTTTTACCCTAATTTTCTTGGTCGACCACACAAAGGAATTTTTCCCATTCTTTTAAATTTTGTACAATACATTTAATGGAGTTAATGGGCTAAGACATTAAGTCTTATGCCTTATGTTTTAAAAAAATATTATGTGTTCCTTGTACTTTTACTTTTGCATTGAGTTTTAATGTGAAACATTTTATAATTAAGTGATAATTTATAATCACTTAAGTATAAAAGTTATATTTAAATGCAAAGTAATCGTGTGACTTGTAAATGCATTAAGGAGGTATGACTCAATGCATCAAGCCAAATTCCTTTATTTTTGCATTAGTTTTGAAAATGTGAAGCATTTGATTTAAATGATGCTATTATAAATCATTTAATCAAAATTGCTATTCTATAAATGCAAAATAGAGAAGCATGTGTTGAATTGTATAAGTCATAAGGTGTTGTTGAATCTTGTTCTTTGCAATCACAAAAAGTATGAGTAATAACAATGTGGAGTCATGTGGAGAATTTGAAATATTAACCAACATGTGGAAGGTGTGTGGGTCATCTTTGACTATTTTGGAGGACATGGGACCATTTTGGAGGAATTTTTGTCATGCTTTTGGATATGGTTGGGTTAGAGCTTGAATTTTCTACATTTGAATGGCTTTTTGGAGGAGCTTTGGAAGGTTCTTTTTTGGCCTTTTTGTTGCATCTGGCCTAGGGTTTCTAGAAGGACATGTGTGTGAGCAGTTGGTTTCAAAATTGCTTAAGTATCTTCAAACTTGGGTTTTTTAGGGAGTTCTTTCTTTCTTTCTATAGGGCATTGCAGCTTACTTTGGAGCTTTTTTCAGGCAAAGGATTACATTGTGAATCAGTGTCAAACATATACAACAGTATGTAACACCATTTTTATTAATGAAATTCAGTGTTTTACCTTCTTAGAAGCTACTTCATTGTGTGCAATGTGGTGATTGATGAATGTTCTTGTGATTTTTGTTAACTCCTTCATGTTTGTCTCACTTTAGCACTTGTAGGTAGACTAAATATATATTTATGCATGTTGTAAGTTGTGCACTAGTTAAATAGTTATTTTAGTTGTTGAGATTTTTTCCCTTCAAAGTGACAAGTGAAACAAGCCTCCTTACAAAACACTTATGCATTGATATGTTAAATTGTCTGAGTTGTGTTAAGTTAAGCTAAGATTTTGATGAGATTGTGTGTTAAAACAACTGTAATAGGTCTAAGAAATAACACTCGGGTGCATCACCATAGGGGTTTATTTTTCTTTTCATGTTTCTTTCTCTCCTTTTCCTAGTAAAGAATAGCTTAGGTGACACCAAAAGGGGAGCTAGCCCATAATCTGGAGGTCTACTTTCATGATAGGATACCCATAGCCTAAAAGTAGTCCCATGTTATGTTGTGGTAGTTTGTTGTTCTTTGTTCCTCCTTTATTTTTTTGGTCCTTGTTGCCAAAAAGACATAGACAAGACAAATACATTTGATATTACAAGACATATATAGTTGATGATGATTTGATGGTGATACAAGATAGATATATAAGGAAAATTCATTTGATTGTCTGTGCAGATGGTATACATTGTATACAAGACACATAAGATACATTGTATACATTTGTGCATTCTCAAGTTGACTTTGTATACATTGGTGCATTCTCATATGGGCAGACAGTTCAAATGATATGTTTGTGCAAGTGTGTTGAAGTCTCCATGTGTTAGTGGATGGTTCTGCATACTTAGTATATGGTGACATATCTTTTGTTTACATAAAAATGCAGATTACAAGACTTAGATTTTTCCACTTATATGTACATTTACTCTGGTATTACTAAGCACATTTTTTATCAAATCAGTACAATACATTATAAGTGCTTGTATAAAGAATTCAACTTTATTAAGACATTGTTATAGTGGTATTGTATTTTTTTTAAGGAACATTGTCATTTAAATTAAAGCCTGTAAAGATTTATACATTGATGAAAAAGGCTTATGCAAGTGGTAACTTGAAATCAAAGGTAATAGTGGTTAAAATAAATTTTGAAAGGGTAGCATGTTCATTATTTAAACCAGCCCCATTTAGGGTTACCTGAATAGTAGGGAAAGGTAGCAAAAAGATAGATTATTGTTTTGTTGGCCATTATGCAAAGTTGAAGTTTGGTTTACTTAGCTGTCAACTTAGGGTTTGAGGCATGAAGAATGAATGACATATTATGAAGCTTGAAGGTGGAATGGCGGCTACAAGACATAGTTTCAATTTTTTCATTGGTTGCATGAGTATATTTGAAGTGTCTTTTCTTTGACCTAGTAGTGGTCAACTTAGGGAATTGAAGAAAGTTCCAAAATTTAGTCTTTAGCATTCAACTTCAACATGTGATATCTATTATTTGCTAAGTTTGAATCGAGTTCTTCTTTTAGATTAACACCCTAGTTAGTGATTTAAGTGTTATGCAATATCTTGGTCGAGTTTTTTCTTGTACTTTCTAGGGCATGGATCTGTATCAATTATTTGAAGCTACTCATAAGATGAACATTAAGGGTTTTGTGTAACATTGATGTGGGTTTCTTGTTTAGACTTTACATACTGTTTTGTTCACAAAGTCGACCATGTATAAAGGTGTGGTTCATATGTTTATAATGCTAAATGATGTCATAAAAATGTAGAGTCTATATTGCCAAAAAGAGACATCACAATGACTTGACAGGGGAAATTATGCAAAGAGTTATTGCAACTAGTTTTAAAGCTTACTTTTGAAAGTTTCAGTGAAAACAGATGGCAACATATGTGATCTTTTGTATACTTATATAAATAGTGGTTCATCACTATTTTGTGTTCGGTGCTTTTAAAAGGGTTATCATGATAAATGTGTAAAAAAAAATTTGTAATTAAATTTTTGCAAACATAATGCAAAATAGAGTGTAACTGATATATTTGATATTTTAGAGATTCTAGTTAATGAATCTTTAAGATATTAAGTGTATTATATTAGAAGTGAAATATGATTTGTAGAGAAACATAGTGATCCTCTATAATTAATGATTATTTATTAAGAAATTTATAGTGAAGTTAAAATGATCAAGTCAGTGAGACAGATTGATCATTTCTAGTAAGACATTGTTAAGCCAGTGAGGAATATTTGTAACAAGTAAGGTTCTTTGGTCAGTGAGGCCATTCTTGCTAGTGAGGCATTCTGTAACTAGTGAGGTTCATTATGCCAGTGAGGCAATTTTTGCAAGTGGTTTTTCTACCCTAAGAGGGTTTTCCACTCAATAAATTCACTGAGTTATGGTTCTTTATTTGGTTTCATTTGTGATCTTATTGTTTCATGGTTATACATTTTTGTACATACATTTATATGAATAAGAATTAGCAATTCAAACTGGTACACATATTAATTTTTGAAACATAATTCATATTGTTCTTAAAAGGTTTTACAAAGGGTTTTAAAAGTTAGTAGATTGAATTTTAATTTGCCTAGACACTGATTAACCCCCCGTCTTAGTGTCTCACGTACTCCAACGTGTTAGTCCAAATTTGTTGAGTTCTTTCACAACTTGGTAGAGGGGTGAAAATTTGGGTGACTAATAGTTTTGGCACGCTCGGTGGGACCATGAACTGCTTCTTAGTTCATTTTACACATTTAATTGTTGTTGTTTGGTGTGTACAACAGTAGTTTCTGCCTTTGGAGGAATTTTTTTAACACACCTGGTGACTCCAAAAGAATAACAACTCATTTTAGGTAGACAAAGTGTTGGTATGTACTTATTTTCAAAAAACTTAGACCAGGCTTTCTTGCTTTACAAGAAATCTCAATGAATTTACAACTTCTATAAATGCTCCAATATGTCTCAATTTTATGAAGACATGTTCTATCACCCTTCATTTCATGAAATGTTGCTCATATACCCAATTATCAACCATATCAAAATGAGCATGCAATTATTTTTGGCTCAAGTACCTTTGCTATAGGAGATTATCAATATTCTCCACATGTTTGCCACCATGTTCAGTTTGCACATAAGCTTCTATATGTCCAACAATAGTCTCAGCAAAATAATCATAATGTCTTAAACTAACATGCTTATTGACATGCCCAATCTTAGAGGGTTAACAACATGAGTATCATGATATATTTTTTTATTTTCAAAGACAAATGTTAGAGATTGAAAGATAGCAAGAGGTTTACATGCATCAGGAGGAGGTGGCTTACTAGGCATCTATTCAAGAGCAGAAGTGGGAGGCACATAAAAGGAAACTTGATGGGAATCTTGCTCAACAACTTGTTGCAAAGGATGTAGAAATGAGGCTAAAATTTTCCAAATAGGAAGTTGCCAAGTTCAATATTCCAAGCTTCAAAAAAGGTGAACCTCTTAAGCCTGCTAGTTTTGGGATTCCAAGTTTTAGAAATCTTGTTTCAATTTAAGAATTTGTCCTTAAGCAAGCTCAACCTATAGAGATCCTAAAAAGTTTGCATTCCCAAGTTTTAGGAGCCCTCCTTCTATTCAAGAACCTATTGTTGAACAAGTGCATCCTTGTGAAGAAACCATTAAAGAGGCTCAACCAAACCCTTATGTTCCAAAACAACCTAAAGAAGAGGTTCTTGTAGAGGAAGAAACAAATATTTTAGTTGTTGCTATTTTTGAACAAGAACTTGAAAATGATAAGTCAAATGTGATAAAAAAAAGGTAGATGAGGTCATGGATAAAGAACAATAGGATATAGATAAACAAATAATTCATGGTTCTCATATTCTAACTGATTTATTTAATGAATTTCCACTGTTTGTGAGTAAGGAAGAGAGTGAAATTATAATCACAGCCACATCAACTTTAGTACAATAGGAGGAGGCTCAAAACTTTGGTGTTTTGACATCTCAGTTGAGCTGTAATAAGGTAAAAGATAGCCTTCCTTCACTAAAAAGAAAAGATGAGGATGAAGATGACCTTTTTTTGAATGATCTAGAGTCATTTATTTTGAATTTAGAGATAAAACAATCATATTTTGAGGAGAAAAAGGTGGGACAATAGGTAGTTGAAGTAGAAAAGGATGTTCAAGTTTAGATTTATGTTGGTTTATTTGATGAACTTCCAAAATTTATAGGTGTTCAAGATGAGCAGTGCTTGATTGAACTAACATCAATGCCCAGTTTTGAGTTGAGTGATGAGATAATGAATGGTATGTGTAATGAAATTCCATTGTATGTTGATGATGATGAGGACACCATGCTTGTATTAACATTATTATCAAGTTTTAGACAACAAGAGGAGGTTCACTTTGATAGGGTGTTGGTCCACCAAGAAGCAAATGGGGACTGTAACCTTGTCTCAGAAAGTAAAGAGGTTGGTATGCCTGAGCATGTGGGTCAAATGGAGAAAAATGTGGAGAAAGACATTTCTTTTAGAGGTATGATTCTTGAGGATTGTCATAAAGTTGAAGAAGAGCATGTTTTGCATGAGATAACTAATTATGAGCTAGATGAAGATATGTTCTCAAGTGTAGTAGAGGAATTCTACTCAAAGCTTGATGCCAATCCATCACTGACTAAATTTGAGGCGTGTGAGAAGCATAACCAAATGGATAGAGCATTCATAGTTTCATTTGAATCACATGAGGTAGCTCATTCTAATCATCGTGAGGTTGTGGTTGTAGAGGTAGTTGATCAAAGTAAACCCAACAAGATTGGCTTGAAGATTATTATTTCACGAGGATGCCCTATTAGGCATTTATCCAATTTGGAGGCCACTAAGGTACCAAAGGTCATGCTTTCACCCAAGTATGGAGATGCAATTGAAGAAGTTGATCTTGGAGTTGTAGTTGAAAGTGATCAAATTCAGCTCACTTTTCCATTCTAGGATAGCAATAGGCATGATCGTTATCAAGGTGAAAGTGAGTTTATTTTCATTTTTTATGAAACATTGCAACAGTCTATTAAATATCTGCATGTGTTTTATGTTCTTTCAGTAATACATTATCATGTAATGCATCAATTGTTGATTAAAAAAGGGTGTTACTTTACAAATCTTGTTACTGGGTTTGTTTGACCAGCTTCTTTGTTGGTTAGTGTAGAGTAGGTTAGATAGTTTTTCAGTTTTCCCTAGGTGCTATTTTGCATAGTTAGTTAGTTTGCTTTGGTGTTCTAGTGTGTTTTGAATAAGTATCATGGTGTCATATGTTGTTCTGATGAGTTGGAACAACATTAAAGGATGTTTTTAAGTTGTGTCAACTTTTAGATGACTTAGTACCGAATGGATAAGCTTTAGGCAACTGGTCAAGATATTTAGGAGGAAAACATATAGTAGATGTCGCCAGAAATGTTACTTGATTTTGCTTCCAGCTAAATCAGGTAACTTATTTTTTTTTTACAATTAAACATTAAATCTACATCATTTTTTCTAAATTTCATTAATGTGCATAAAGGAGATTGTCAAAATAGATTGCATAATTCCAAATTTTCAATTACATAAAATAAGAAAGAGAACCAACATGTATTGCAAATGTAATCTTTATTGATGATCATAAGTGTATAATGTCCCTCACAAGCTGAGGGACTATCTATTATAATGCTTATAAAGAAAAGAATATACGCTTATAGATAAAAGGAAGGAAATGCACATAAAATGAAAAGGAACCCATCATTGCCTGGAATGATGAATTTTGTTGGCGTGGTCCCACATCATCTCAGTCTTTCTTGCTTGTCCTACTTCTGTTTGATGCTATCCTCGTTGCTCCTAGGTTTCTTGCATCTAAAAAAAGAGTGTTGTTAGAGAAATGAATGGTCACTGATCAAAATGTGTGCAAAACATTCATAAACATGTAATCTAATGTCTATAAGCATTAAAATAGACAACATACCATAAGTGTCCAGGAAAACAAAAAAAGAGTAATCAAACACATCTATGATATCCTTTGTTTATCTAACTTGTTAGTTCCTTGTGTATATTTAGGAAAAGTCTTTGTTATTGTTCCGAGTTAGCTAATTATAGCATGTGGAGTAAAATGTGGCTCCCACAAGGGTTGATCCTAGCATGTTGCCCCCTTATGTTTTAGAAGGGATAGGAAATTGAGAAACTTGATCAAATCAATAATAAACATATTCTTGATGCATTAAATCAATATGGAATCACACCAGTTGATCAAATTTTATTATCAGATTCAAAAGATGCAACAGATAGTGTGAACTATCAAGAAAGTTACTCTTCATCTTTTCACAATGAATCAAACAATAGGCTGCCATCATGCCAAAAAGGGGCAGTACGTTGTTGGATATGTCTTTCAATCTTCTTAAGTGGATACAAAGTCCATTTTAATAATAACATGTGTTGTATTTCATTACCATGACTTTCGAAGAGCAAGCTTTGAAGGAAACAGGACAAGGACAACAATCATTCAGAGATGAAGCAGTTTGTATCTTCCCAAGAAATAGATGATTTCTGTGATAATATGAAAAAGGGATGCATCAAGTTCAATTATGCATCCATCTATTATGAGTTACATGAAGCAACACAAGGTGATCAAATGAATGTTGAAAAGTCATGAAGGGAAGCCACATGTCAAGGAATGGAGGATTTAAAGTACATGGAGTAGTTTGACATGCCTAAAGGAAATTGGCAGCGATGGCAAGTGATAGAGTTTTCATCCAAGAGTAGATTCTTTTCATGAAAGGTAGCAATCCTTTTCATGGAGCAGTCATAGATGATGGCTGAAGTACATGAGCTGGTCATATGCAACTAACTAGATGAGAATGATAAATCATGTCATGGGACACCCCAACTAGGCCATAGAGGTAGCAAAACACCAATTTATGAAGGCATGTTTTGGAGTGGACAGTCAGGGGTATGCAAGTGATGGCTTGTAGGAATAGTCCATTACATAGGAGAGTATAGTGCATGCTCTTGCTATGATAAGGAATCACAACTTACACAATCATGTGATTGGTGTGAGTGATGATGCCTCTTCCATGTGAGAGTCATGAATGACATTAGAATACATAAAGTTGCATCATAAACAGTTATCAAGGAAGGAACAATGTATAAGACACAAAGGATCAAATGCACAAGAGTATGAAGATATTGAGAGCATGAGCCATTGGAAGTGATAGTCTCACTCTAAGGGGTGAGAGTGAAGATAAACGAAAAAATGAAAATGCGAATGACTATCGGGTATGTGCAGGATCATCATGGAAAAAATAGGCCCTTAAGTGGCAAAAAAATTCAAAAAAATCAGAGTTAGGCAACTTGACATAAAAAGTTGAATAAGTTATCTATATTATTTCAAAAATATGTAAGAATAGAATCTGTATCAAATTGAATATAGTTTCTAAACTACAGGTTTATATATATATATATATATAGTGAAAATTTGAAATTTCAATGTAGTAGTACTTAAATTTTAGGGAAAAATAAGAAGTAGGTGTCTGTCGACCACCCTAACAACAATAAAATGATAATATTTTTATAATATTTAAGATATAAGTAGAGGACTCATGTCCCAATGTGATGCATATTTTTTTGTAATTTTTTTCAAAATAAATAATTAATTATGAATTTTTAAGTATAACTTTTAAAAACTATAAAAACTTGTATGTCTGACCACCTTAACTTGGTCAAAAATTCTTGAAGTTCAATTTTTTTTAATCCTATAGTATGCGAAGCATAGAATGTGACACATGTTTTGGATTCAAAAAATGTGATACCATTTGAAAGATATAGATGTTTTTTTCATTTAAAGCCTATCAATCAAGACTTTAGTCGTAATTCAAATAGAAAATGAATAATAATTATTTATTAAATTAAAAATAAAGCATAATTTATATTGGTGGAAAGCTGAGAATCTCCTTTAAAAATCCTTTTCGTTTCATCAATTTTGGGTAAAAAAATTTTGTCAACCACATACGCTACACATACCCATCATATCACCACTTTTTGGCCCATCATGATCGTGCACATTCCCTATCCTTCATCTGCATTGTATAGAATCACTAAGCATCAAATAGAAAGTACAAAATTTGATTCAAGTGTCACAAAGGAACATTATCATAATGGGATAGTCATACTTCATAGAGATCTCAATCCTAAACAAGCGGTCATCAAGGGTTCCATGGAACAAAGGTATACTTATAACATCCCATAAAGCAATAACAAAGTGGAGGGTGCATTTGATAAAGTTATGCAGAGGATAAAGACCAGTGATAGATGTCCTAGCAAAGCATCATCCATCACAGCCACAAACCTCTAGTGTGGAAGAAGAGTAATGTAAAGAACAACCATAATCCTTCGAATGATTATGACAACAATAGCAAAGAGGCAAGATCACCAGCCAGAAGAGCAAGGTCACTATCACCAATGGTAAGGATAAATGAAGAGGGATAAGAAAGTAAGAGAGTCACATTTTCCAATTTTGAAACACATATCTTATCACTTATGATAGTGAGCTAATTGACTTCTGTATTATAAATGACAAAATATTTGTAAAACATGAGAAACCAAGCTTTCATGAAAGCAAGAATAGCAAGACATGGACATTCATATGATGAAGGGGAAAAGATGTCATTTGCATTTAGCACAAATTTTTATTCTCAAGCATAAAGAGACATCATTAGATGAATGAACATGGTAGTCAAGTCACAACAATCACCTCATGTAAAGGATAAGAGAGTCTCACTTAATGATATTCAATAAATACTCATCATTCATGGTAGTGAGTTGACTAGGGTCACTGTAATAAATGATAAATACTTATGCAATGGAATACAGTATGATAAGAAAATTACCTTGTTAAGAAAAAGCAACCACTTCATGAATATCAAGAACAGTGTTTCAAAGATGAAGATGGGAATTATCCTCTCAACAAGCATTACAATCACCTTGGTAGATATGTATAGTGATAATAAAAGATAGTTTGAGCCTCGTAATCAATCATCATCAATGTAGACAACTAGCTATCTAAAAGGTCATGAACATGAAAGATATTTCATGAGAGATAGTGTTGAATAAGTGAGACAAGCTTTTGATTCCTGTAAGAACCCAAGCATACATATGTCGCAGTTATAAAGGAATGGAACAGATGCACAAAGTTTGTACTATGCAATGGCATTGAATCATTTTTTTGCAAATCATATTTTATTCACTAAACAACATTTTCTAGTGGAACATTGACTGAGATAGCTCTTATTTCAACTATCCACTCTTTCATAACATCTCATTCATATTATTATCCTACAGCATAGATGATTTTCATAATAATAAAAAAAAACATACCCATGTGATAGAATGTATCAGAAAATTAGAATGGTCGTAGCCAAAACCCCACAGGTGAAAGGAAAATGTGAGAGAAAACTTACCCAGCAGACTCGGCCTTGTCTCCATGAAGGTGTTTGAAGTTTCTAATTCAAACCCTGGCGTCCATGGTGGCTGAGATTTCTTCATAGGAAGCTAAGAGTTCTCCACAAAATTGACTTCATGCAAATGAGGTCGAATTCAAGGAGTATTTTTTCTATTTTGAGATTAGGGTTTTTAAGCTAATTTTCTTGGCCGACCACACAAAGGCATTTTTTCCTTTCTTTTAAAGTTTGCAATGCAACTAATGGAGGTCGTCGAGTAATACATTAAGTCTTATGCCTTATTTTTTTTAAATATTATATGTAGTACCTTGTATTTTTACTTTTGCATTGAGTTTTAATGTGAATTTTTTTATAATTAAGTGATAATTTATAATTACTTAATTATAAATGTTATATTTAAATGCAAAGTAATGGTGTGACATGTAAATGCATTAAGTAGGTATGAGTCAAGGCATCAAGCCAAATGCCTTTATGTTTGCATTAGTTTTGAAAATGTAAAGCATTTGAGTTAAATGATGTTATTATAAATAATTTAATCAAAATTGCTATTCTTTAAATGTAAAATAGAGAGGCATGTGTTGAATTGTATAATTCATAAGGTGTTGTTGAATCTTGTGCTTTGCAAACACAAAAAGCTTGAGTGAGAATAGTTTGGAGGCATGTGGAGAATTTGAAATATTGACCAACATGTGGAAGGTGTGTGGGTCATCTTTAACTGTTTTGGAGGAGATGGGATCATTTTGGAGGCATTTTTGTCATGCTTTTGGTATGGTTGGGTTAGAGTTTTTTTTTGCATTTTGATGGTGTTTTGGAGAAGTTTTGGAAGTTTTTTTTTTGGCCTTTCTGCTACATCCAACCTAGGGTTTCTAGAAGGACATGTGTGTGAGTAGTTGGTTTCAAAATTGCTTAAGTATCTTCAAACTTGGGTTTTTTAGGGAGTTCTTTCTTTCTTTCTGTAGGGCATTGTAGCTTACTTTGGCACTTTTTTCAACTAGAGGACTGCATTGTGACTCAGTGTCAAACATATACAGCAGTATGTACAACACCATTTTTATTAATGAAATTCAGTGTTTTATCTTCTTAGAACTTACTTCATTGTGTGTAGTGTGGTGATTGATGAATGTTCTTGTGAGTTTTCATAACTCCTTCATGTTTGTCTCACTTTAGCACCTTTAGGTAGAATAAATATATATTTATGCAGGTTGTAAGTTGTGCACCAGTTCAATAGTTATTTTAGTTGTAGATATTTTTTCTCTTCAAAGTGACAAGTGAAACAAGCCTCCTTAAAAAACACTTATGCATTGATATGGGTATGTGTAGGATCGTGATGGGCCAAAAAAGTGGCAATATGATGGGTATTTGTAGGGTATGTGGTTGACAACTTTTCTTTTACCCAAAATTGATGTAATGAAAAGGGTTTTTAAAGGATATTCTCAGCTTTCCACCAATATAAATTATGCTTTACTTTGAATTTAATAAATAATTATTATTCATTTTCTATTTGAATTACGACTAAAATCCTGATTGATAGGTTGAATAAAAACATCTATAGCTTTCAAATGGTATCACATTTTTGGAATCTAAAACATGCATCACATTCTATGCTTTGTATACTATAGGATTAAAAAAATAAAAATTGAATTTCATGAAGTTTTTACCAAGTTAGGGTGGTCAGACATATGAGTTTTTATAATTTTTAAAATTTCTAATAAGAAAATCATAATTAATTAATTACTTGTCAAAAAATTACAAAAAAATATGCATCAGATCCGGACATGAGTCCTCTACTTATGTCTAAAATATAATAAAAAAATATTATCATTTAATTGTGGTTAGGGTGGTCAGACAGACACCTACTTCTTATTTTTTCCTTGAAATTTAAGTACTACTGCATTGAAATTTCAAATTTTTACCAAATAGATTTATTTTTTAACAATAAACCTAGTAGTTTAGAAACTACATTCAATTTGCTATAGATTCTATTTTTACATATTTTTGAAATAATATAGATAACTTATTCAAATTTTTACGTCAAGTTGCCTAACTCTGATTTTTCTAAATTTTTTGCCACTTAAGGGCCTGTTTTTTCCATGATGATCCTGCACATACCCATATGTTAAATTGTCTGAGTTGTGCTAAACTAAGCCAAGATTTTGATGAGATTGTGTGTTAAAACAACTGTAATAGGTCTGAGAAATAACATTTGGATGCATCACCATAGGGGTTTAGTTTTCTTTTTATGTTTCTTTCTCCCCTTTACCAAGCAAAGAATAGTTTAAGTGACACCAAAAGGGGAGCCAACCCATAATCTGGAGGTCTACTTTCATGATAGGATACCCAAAGCCTAAAAGTAGTCCCATGTTAGTCCAAATTTGCTGAGTTCTTTCACAACTTGGCAGAGGGGTGCAAATTTGGGTGACTAACACTTATATCAAGAAAAATTGTGTAGATATTTATGATTTGACATATCCAACTCAGTCGTCATATATGTTGACATCCTCTGCAACAATATTAGATTATCATTGATCTAGTTGTCGCCATAAATTCATGGTTCATGTTCTTGAATCTTTTATTGTACTTGATCCATCTTATCAACATTTGTCACACATAGCTTTATCTTAGAAATCTTTAAGCATCATTTGAAGACATTATGGGCATCATATCAATATTTGGATCATGTGTAAAATTCAATTATGTTCATTCTCATTTCTACATATTTCTATCTAGAATGGGAAGATCAATTGCACACTTATGTGGTTCTCTTTCTTTCCAAGGGGAGAACATTTGTTCAACAATCATGGATTATCTTCAACATCTAGTTTTGAACATCTATTTTGCGGGGAGGATGCATGGTTTCTTTTCTCCTATCATATTTTAGAGTAATCATTTCCTCGCATGGAGTTCATTACTTCTTAATTGTTTAGGGGATCACATAAACCTTCTCTCTTTTCTCTCCTATGGAGGGAGGAACATCCATTGTAATTTGTTCTAGTAGTCCTTGGAGGGTCATCATGAGTCCTTCTATCTCCTTCATCTGTACATTTCATTTCATTGCATCTTCTACTTTGAAGAGGGATTAGTATTTTCCACTGATTTTTTTCTCGTGTTCTCTACTTTATGAGAAATTTGTACATGAGCACCTAACATGGCCTAGTAGCCGAGACTCATCATCATCGTATATATTACTCCCTTAGGTGCACATATCTAGTTAGGATATCACCTTTCTAAACTTGACTTATACACACTTAAATATACTTAGCTTTTAAAAAAAATTGTCTCACTTCATGTGGTAAATTTTTTTGTCTCACTTCATGTGGTTGAGACATATTCCATCATTATTTGAGATATCTATTACATGCATATGTTTAACTTACTCATACACTTGTCAAGTGAGCTCACAAATGTTCCATCTTTGGAGGGGTAGCTAGAGTTTCACTCCTATCTTCTCACTTCCTCATCCTTGCCTATATATGCAAAATCCATCATTGTATTTACACTCTATTTTATAGATAAAGATATATTGTACTTATATCTTGTATACTTGTGAAAAGTTATCAATTCATGCTTTCAAAACTTGACTAATCCTGGAAAAAATAATAATAAATAAATAAATTTATCAAAATTGTGTGCCCAATTTCTTTGTTTAATTTATGAACATTGTCCATCAATTTGCAGTCCAAATTCCCCAAACTTGCTCAAATTCGCTGTCAAGTAAACTTCGTAAGGAACAGTGTACATACACTGCAACATCTGTTCCCACTATCATTTCCCACTACGATGCATCGCATTCTATTGTGGACTGAAGGCAGCGACTGGGTACTACTTGCAGTACTACTTTATTGGGTCATTTCATAGCCTCAGTTTGTATTTAGATCTACTTCAAAATGTTAATTATCACTGTCATACTTGTACTTTTCCAGGTCTCCTTGAAGTCTACATTATAAATCATACTGACAACAGAGGTTTGTCATTGACTCGCCATCATCCTCCAAATTCAATTATGACGTTTTTGGATTTTAATGGCAGTAAAAGTCCGCGTTTCCTTTTGAAAGAAATAAAACAAGTTACGGCCGAGTGGCCAGCCCATTCCTGTCAGTCTGCATGTTACCATCTTGGGTAAATATTCTCTTAGCTTACCTGATTAAACATGATAAGAAGCCCCATTACAAATGCTTGATCCACTCCCGCTTCCAAAACCAGGCTGAAAACATCATTCCCCAGCATTATATCCGATTTGGTTTCCTTTCGTTTCACCTGCAAATCCTTACCATCAGTTTCCCAGACTCTCAAGGCATTCCAATAAACTGAAGATAATTTCTGAATTGAAAATACCTGTGCAATGATCTCTCCGGAGGCACTGGATATTGTGCAGGATGCCTTGCACAATGACCCTTCGATCTGGTAATCGCCGTGCTTAGTTCTACTTCCATCTACAAATACGTTGGCAATGGTTTTATTTGATAAGCGCAACGACTTCGTAAGCCTAAATCCGGGTTTCTCAGTCTCCACCGTATCTCCGCTGAATGCTTCCCATCTTTTCCTAAAACTCCATCTCTGCTAAATCCAGACCAGATGTCAGACCCCCTCTAAGAATAAGTTGGTGGAAATAATCTTGATAATCATGTCGACAAGGATAAGAAGAAAGAAGAAGAATACCTTGCGCCGCAGTGTAAGAAGAAGTTTTCCTGCATCATCCATGAGAAGTACTTCGCTTTTCACATTGGATGCATAGTTATCCACTCTGAAAACCAGATGTCCCAATGAATCGAAAACTGTAAATCCTTTACCATTAAATAAGAGGGATTTCTTCCATACCGTAAGCAGGGTAGACGAGCTTGAACAAAAAAATTTATCGACAAATAAATGGGGAGATGACATGGAAGAGTTGGGATGGACTCGAGACATTCTTGGAGCTATCCTTGCTCGTTATCAGAACCCAAAATGAAAAAGGGGCTGTGGATGATTTAAATCTGGTTCTTGCATTTCTAATAAATATCTTTGAAACGTAGTGGGTTGGCTTAATATACACCCAGGCACCATTACAAACATCCACTACACGTGTGCAAGGAAAATTTCCTTGTGAAAAATGAGCAACGGGGCCTGCAAAGTCATCGCTTCGTAGCAGCCATAGCTTTATATCTCTGTCAAGTTCACTACATGTTGTTCACACTAACAATTATTCCGAACCTCTCGCCGATAAGGGAGTACTGTTTTCAACGCTAGTTTGTCTGAACACGTGATGTAACCAATGAAAGGGATTAGACTATGAGGTCCAACACATGTTCCAATATAACGTTGAGACTTTAATTCCATTGTATGCAGTAATGAGTTATGATGTGTGAGGCCCACACGCAATGAAGACATACTTAGCACACAAAATGTCTTTTCAATTAAGAAATTGGTTGATTAACATTTCATTGGAGTTTTAAAAAGTGAGAGGGGTTATTGGAGTTTTAAAAAGTGAGAGGGGTTATTTATCAATTGATGAAGAAGTAGAATTGTCCTGGGCCCATCTATTGGGTGAGAGGGAATAGTAAAGTTTTGAATGGGTGGGAGAGGTGGTTCCAACTTAATTCTCTTCTATTTAACGGGAATTTTAGAAAGTTGGGGTGTGCATGAGAAGAGATATAGTATTTTAGTGTATAATGGGTATATTTAAAAGATCTTAAAGTTGAATTGTTGGATCTTCAAGTAAATGAATATTATTATGAACATAGTTATTCGTAGACACTTATCATCTTTAAGTTGTTGGCATGAAAGAATTGGTCCCCTCTCTCTCTCTCTCTCACACACACACACGCACGCACACACGCACACACACACACACACACACATACACACAATCTCTCTTTCTCCATCTTTTTCCATGTATGTCTTAATTTAATCTTTCTCATGTTTTATCTCTCTTTATCTATTCTTTTTTTATCAATCTCTTTATCTCTAATCTCCCTATCTTTCTACCTCTTTATCACTATATCTCTCTACCTATATCTCGTTGTCTCCCTCCTTCCCTCATCACACACCATCTCTCTCTCTCTCTCTCTCTCTCTCTCTCTCTCTCTCTCTCTCTCACACACACACACACACACACACACACATTTTTTTATTTCCCTTATCTCCTTATCTCATTTTATATTACCCCCTCTCTCCTTTGTCTATAAAGAAAATACCTACACAATAGAAGAACCTACTAGGAATAATGTCAAATGCTTGAGATTAATAAGCCAATTCAAGGGACAAAACCTCGAAAATTCTCCAACAAGCACACAATTCACAATGTGATAACTATAAACTAACCACTAGTTCATTTGTATATCACACTTATGCCTTGGATGCCAGCAAGGCTAACTTAACTACCTATATAACACTATAATAATAATTATATAACTTAGTGTTAAGATAGCCACAAGCCAACTACTCACAACTTTATGCATACTATAGTATTAAGGGTGTAGCATGCCCCTTGCTTTATATAAGTGTTTCCCTTACCACTAACCAATTGTAGATGCCCCTACACAAAATCTTATTCTTCTCATGTAGCATCTACACTTACAGAGTTCTTCCATTTGATCAAGTAGTTTATAGTTTCCCTCATCTACAACCTCTTAATGCACATATTTAAAGAATTTCGTTTGGATCCATATAACAAATGCAAAATGCAACATGCAAAGGATGTTCAAAGGAGTCTTGCTTAGTTCATGTGAGGTATTTAACTTAGGGAACATTTTGACTAATATCTCCAAGACAGGACCAATCAAAGAATAGAAAATTCGCAACTTAGGGTCCATGCAGTGTGTCACATCAAGCAACCAAGAGGAATGCAATATGTTAAGATAGATCATGCTCATGAAGGACACTACACCCAATTTCATCTGCAAAGTGACAAACACATCGTATGAAGTAAGAATGTTGCACTAAGAACCAAGAATGCAAAATGAATAATGTTAGTGTATGCCCCCACTTTAAAGGAATTGTTGTACACCATACTGTGAGGAATTATTTTAAAGTAGCAAATGAAATATGCAAACAAGAAGAAAGACATGCAAGCCAACTTAAAAAACCCTATGCCAAGTCATATGTTTCCAAGTAAGGCTACTTCATGTGAAAAAAAGAAAAGAAAAAAGAAAAGGAAGGGGTTGCCCCCAAAATGAAACCACCAAACACATAAGGGATCTATGGATTTGGGATCAGTATGTTCTTTGCTGCAATGTTGTATAGAGAGCTCGAAATTGTCATCATCCCCCAAATACATAGAACTGGAAGAATGACACAAAGAGAGTGAAAACAAAGAAAAAAAAACCTTTTGGGTCAACATGGAAGAGACATCGAGTGTCTCAATGCTTTGCATCATCCCAAAAAGGAAAACACAAGCTAAATGAAAAAAAAAAGGTGAAAAAAAATGGAAAAGCTTTTGGGTCAACATGAAAGAGACGTGAATGTCTCAATGCCTTGTGTCATCCCCAAAAGGAAAATACAAGAAAAAGACAAGAAAAGGAAAAGAAAAGGAAAAGAAAAAGAAAAGTATTTTGGGTCAACATAAAAGAGACATGAATGTATCAATGCCTTGTGTCATCCCCAAAAGGAAAACACAAGAAAAAGGACAAAAGAAAAGGAAAGGAAAAAGAAAAGCCTGTTGGGTCAACATGAATGTCTCAATGCCTTGCATCATCCCCAAAAGGAAAAAACAAGAACAAGATAAAAGAAAAAGGTGAAAGTGATGTACAACATAGAGAAGAATGAAGGTACAAATAGAGGAATGAGACAAAGAGAGAGAACATCAAATAGAACATCACAAGGGAACACATTATGCACATTACACACATCCAAACACACAAAAGAAAAGGAAAAATAAATGCAAAAGACTAGTAAGGTAAATGTAAGCCAACTGTCAAGCAAGTCATCCACCTCTCAGTCATGTTCATGACATGCCAAGGGTGGGCAACTAGCCAAAGGGACAAGAGCATGTGCCGAACTCGGGGAAACACCAAGTTCAACACTCTTTATAGGTGATTTATCGTTTAAGCTCATGGAAGAGGAGAATAATGTGTTCAAATCATAGTGGACCTCTTCATCAATTTTAGCAATATCGTCATCATCATCCAAATTAATCACAATAGGAAGACGAATGATAATGTCCAATGAAGAGTGTACCTCTTGCTGTGAATGTTGTATGTGATCCTTTTGGTGGGGTTGGGGAGGAGAGTCATCATGCATTTCTTCTATCAAGTGTGGATCTTTATTTTCTTATTTTCTTCTACATGTAACTTGCGAGCAAGGGCACGATGTTTACGTCTATTAACCCTAGCTCCTCAGTTTCTTTCAATTTTTTTGTTGAGTTGTACTTCTGAAGGAGCGGGTTGATCAACCATAGGTTGATTTTCTTCCCTAAGGGAGGAACAAAAGGAACCATGGAAGGTTGGTCATCCACTTTCTCTTTTTCTTTGTAGACTTGTTTTATTCAAGGAGGCAAAATAGAGTTGTTTTCATTGTCTTTGGTCTCTTATATGATGTCGGGGAAGTTTCTTGTGTTGGTTGAGCTTGGTTGTTTGGTACTTGGTTGGGTTGAAGCATTCTTTCATCTAGGATAGGAGTGTCAAAAGTGGACGGGGACATGTTGCTAAGAGACAATTCTGCTATTTTCTTTGCTTTAAATTTTTGGTAAGCAATGAGAAACAAGTCTTGTCGAGGCATTGTAGGTTCCATGGGCTCGAGCCAAAAGGATTCTAAGTAAAAGTTTCCTTTAGAAAATAAGGGTTTAAAGCCGCTTTGGTGAACAATGAATATTTCATTGTCAAATGGAAACTTTAAACATTTGTGTATAATCGAAGGGACAACTTGCATTGAGCGAAGCCATGGATGGCCTAGCCTCAAATGAAACTAGTATGACTGTGGGATGATGGAGAATGTGACATCCAATGTTTTTGGTCCTATTTGTAATGGAAGGTTGATTGATACTATCGTAGGGCAAGCAAAACCATTGTGTGTTTTGATCCATGCTTTTGGTTTATCATAATCATCTTGATCAAGGTCATGTAATACCAAAATTTCCTTGGTGATCGTGTTCTCTCCACAGGTGGGATCTATTAGTATCCCATTAGTGGGCTTGTCATAGATACAATCAGCTATGTAAAGAGGACCATTAGGGAGAATTTTAAGTATGTCCTTAGAGGAAAAAGTAATATCAAGAGATTTCTTAGGTTGGCCCGTACGAGGGATAATGTCTATCACACCTACCATTTCATCCATAGGATTAACATGGGTAATATGCGGGATAGGATCAAGATGTTCATCATCTATATCAACATTCATCATACCATTCTTTGGAGTTTCACTATCTTTGACAAATGAAATATTATGTTTGGGCATTGGATCAGTGAAAATTTACAAGTTCTCATTTGGAGGGGAAACAAACTTATTGCCTTGATCATTAACACTTGCAATAGATAGACAGTCAAAATCAATGAGTTCTTGTACATGATGTTTAAGATGCTTACAATGTTCCATGTCATGTCCATTTTTTCTATGATAATGGCAATAAGCATTGGACTTAAATTTCAAAGGTAAAGGCTTAGTAGGATCAGGTGCTTTGACGGTAGACAAGGTAATCATTTGTTGTTGTAAAAGTTGGGACATTGTGTTATGAAAGGTATCAGGTATTTAAAAGGTGTGAATTCTCTTTTCAAATCTCCATAACTAAAGGGCACCACGGTTTTAACAGCTACTACAATTGGAGTTGGTTGTTAAGGGGGATTGAACTATAAGAACATTTTGTTTTTCTTTCTAAATGGTTGGGAAATTTTTTGGTTGAGAAGTTCAGATTTCTTAGCTCAGCTAGAAGTGGACATTGTATCTCGACTACTAACTGAATTATGATAATTGCAAAGGGTAGTACACAAGTGCATGAAGGATGGGAATTTCATCATAGTGATTTTGTCCTGAAGTTTAGTTTGCAAGTTTTTAATAAGAATCTTTTGAAGGTGTGGATCAGGAATCTTGACATCGATTTGGGAATAAAGCGATTGATAGTGTGAGATAAAATCAGTTATCATTTTGTCCTTGTTTTGTTCGCATCTCATCAAATTAGCCAAGGTCTTTTTGGGAGTCATATGCACTTGGAAATAATTTATAAATGCATCAACAAGTTCATTAAATGAATGGATTGAATTATTTGGTAAAGATGAGAACCATTCCAAGGTAGTGTCCTTTAAAGTCCTAAGAAATAGTTAAATGCTAACAATTTATCATCAAGGATAAAATCACTACATAAGGAAGTGTAGGCATTAACATGGTTAGAAGGATCTCCCTTCCCTCCACATTTCTCTCATCTAGGCATCTCTACACATTGTGGCATCAGTGTTCGCAATATCTCAAAGGACAAGGGGCTTCTTCGAACATAATAGGTGGGTGGTCCATTTTGATTTTGGTTTATGGTGGAGATTTGTTTTTGCATGGATGAAACAGTTTGGAAAAGTTGTGTTACGAGATGGAAGTGAAAGTGGTGATGGAGTGTATGTAGTGGTAGGGAAAGTGAATGGAATCCTTATAGATGGTATTGTAGAAGAGGATAGAACATGTGATGCCACATAGGAATTAGGGATGCTAGCAAGAATACTAAAGGAAGGAATCACATTACTAACTTGTTGGAGTGGTATAGGTAGGTATGGAGGCTACTATTGAGGGAGGAGGAGTTTGAGGTCATCCTTGGCTAACCACAGTGTTTGCTGGTTGAGAAGCACTAGAGTTTGAGGGAACATGTTTTGTATATATCTCAACTATTTGTTTCACAATGTTCAGGCCTTCGTCGCTTTCAAGCATGTGATGGATGTTTTCAATGGTAGGAATTGTAGTGGCTGAAATGTTTTCAAGGCTTACTTGATGTTGGAGATGTGTTAAGTCCTCCTAAACATGAATTATTTTGTCTTGCAAGATATGATCAGTTTGTGTGTCAACTTGCATGTTATTGGAAGGCAAAGAGTTGCTAAAGGTAGTATCCATGCCTAGTGTAATCGTTGCCATACTAAGAGTGGAAGCTTTAGCTAACCCAAGATCCACAACAAGTGTCTTGTCGTGGGATAACATGAGTCTCGAACTTCTTCTCACTAAGGTATTAGCAATAGAACACCAAAAACTCATACAAAGGTCTCTAAATGTGGGGTGGATGCAAATGCAATGTAAACTAATGAGAAGGAAATGCTTAATACTAAAATTCTAAAAAGTAAAAGTAAAATGCAAAAGAAACAAATATAAATGCATAAATTGCAGAGTAAATTCCAGAAAATGTAGTAAAAAATATGCAACTAGACTAAGTCATCCAGAGTGGTGAATGAGTCCAGGTAGTGACTTTTTTGGAAATTTTCATAATTTTTCAAGCGATTTTTATTCTTTTTAGAATTTCAGATGTAGATACAATATGAAAATTCATAATTCTGTTAATTTTTTTAATGAAATGAAGTGCAAAAATGAAAGCTAGATAAGTTTTTCACTAATGCAAATTGTAAAACCCTAGGATGCAAAATGCAATGCAATTTTAATCTAGGATGTAATTGCACTTGAAATCAGAAATATAATGTTCTAAAGTTAGGTTCACCAAAATGTGGACAATGAAAAAGGATGCCCCAACTTCTCTTATTCACACCTAAAAGGGGAATGAAGGAAGACGAATCCAATTTTGCAATGTTCATACTCAAGAACAATTTCGTGAGATTCCAATGCAATAAATATTGAAATATGTCAAGGGAGATTGTTCCTAAGAAGTTATAAATTGATAAAGAAGATAAACTATGGATGCAAAACTAAGAAAATACAAAATGTTTGAAAACATAATGTGATATGCAAAATGAACTAAGAATGCAAATAAACTATAACAAGAATTGATGAAACTGAAGAGGTGCACTAGGGAACTGGAAAGTGATGGAAATGAGCTCTAGGATCCTACAAAAATCATTGTTGAAGCCTACCGGGACACTTACGCCAAGCCAGGCAACTTAGTCCTATTTCAGGGAAATTCTACTAGAATAGGTTTCAGCCAAAAGAGTATCTAGAACTACAAAGAATTTTTTTTAGCCCTGGCAGTAGGACAAATTCGCCAATGATGGTGATTAAGTCCACCTTTAGATTTCAGTAAATTTGAAGATCCAATCTATAGCTCTCAGTTTGCATTTCAATTCTTGACAGGTTTTTGGATCCGAATTTGTAGAATTTGGTCTGTAGGTGATCTCCAAGCTTTTTTTATGGTTTTGTTGACTTTGAAAGACTTTGATGAATTTCTAACACCTTTTAACACCTTTCTCTTTGACAAATCTACATGCAAGACCTACAAAACACACATGCAAAGAGGGGAAAAAGTGTTAAGAGTTAGTGAATAGGGGTTTTCCTTGGTCAAACCTCGGTTTGGTAATTAAACCATTGAAAATGAAATGAAATGAAAAGATATTGATGAATCAACAACATGCAATGCTACAACTCACCAAACCCTTGAAGTAGAAATATGAAGATATGCAAGTAATGGCTCCAAAGTAGAAATATGAAGATATGCAAGTAATGGCTCCAAATAGATTTTAGGAGATGAAAAATGAGAGGAAAAACCTATATTTATACATGATTATACAAAGCTTCCCAAAAATACCACATCACAGGCCAACCTCAAGGTTTAGAAAATAATATCCTGCCAAAATTTTGAAATAATTTTGATAT
The DNA here is from genome assembly GCA_007258455.2 of Sequoia sempervirens. NCBI lineage: Eukaryota > Viridiplantae > Streptophyta > Pinopsida > Cupressales > Cupressaceae > Sequoia > Sequoia sempervirens. The sequence goes on from VDFB02000017.1 coordinate 201,928,999, forward strand.
TTGAGCCAAGTGGGACTAAGTCACCCCTAGTGGAAATTTGGTCCGACTAGGGCAATTTAAGTGGGTGTCAGGAACTAAAGTGTATTAAATGATGTTTAACGGGATTATTCTAAAAAATACACTTAAGTAGGGCCTACCAGTATATAAAGGGGTCATTTAAATATAAGAAAGGGTCAAATTATTGATGAAAAGCCTAGAAAAGCATGAAATTTTGTTACAACACTTTGGAATAAGGCTTGGTAAGTAATAAAAAAAGGTTATTTAGGTGAAATATATTAATAAGGTCCTAGAAAAGTGTGAAAGTGTGTTACAACACTTTACAACAGTTAAGTAAGGCACCACTTGAATTCTTTTAATTTGCTACGTCCCAAGACCTAATGTGAATGTGTTGACCACATGACAACATTAAATCAATGAACAACTAATCCAAGGTCACAAGGAGGACCTAAACAAGAGAAAAAAATTAGAAGGGTTACTTTTTCGGTGTCCACGCAAATTAAAAATCTCTCTCTTATTCCAAGAAGAGCACAATTCACAATGTGATAACTAGAAACTAACCACTAGTTCTTGTGTATACAAAACTTATCCCTTGTATGCCACTAAGGCTAACTTAACTTCCTATATAACATTATATTAATAATTATATAAATTAGTGTTAAGATAGCCACAAGCCAACTATTCACAACTTTATGCACACTACAGTATTAACGGTGTAGCATGCCCCTTGCTTTATAAATTCTTTTCCCTTATTGCTAAGCAATTGTAGATGCTCCTACACAAAATCCCAATTTTCTCATGTAGCATCTACACCTAGAGAGTTCTTCCATTTGATAAAGTAGTTTATAGTTTCCCTCATCTAAAACCTCTTAGCGCATATTTAAAGAATTCCATTTGGATCCAAATTTGGTACCATTTTTAACGTAAAATTGTTTGATATATTTGACACATGTTCCCATATCCATGTATATACATATCAATGATTTTTTAAATTAAAAAACTCCTTGATATGATATGTATATATGCATACCTTCATGTGTGTATGGAAATTTTTCATTTCAAATTAAAAATCTCTGTTACTCTTACATACGTATCTATATAAATAAAATATTTCACATACCCATATATCCTTACCATATTTTAAATATTCATTCCACCAAAAAATACCTTCAAAATTTTTTTTCCTAAAAGGAAAATAAATTTTTATGTAATAGCTAAGAAAAGTCCAACCCCTATATACTTCCCTTCACATATTGCATCCTTCTTTGGATCATTTTTTTAAATGCTATTCATCTTAAACTAGGTGCCTAGTTCTCCTTATCTCCAGGCCTATCTTCATATTTATTTATTTTATCTTAGGCATATTAATAAACTCCATCTATTGTACATGCCTTCTTGCATGTTTTCAACATGTTAGTAAACCTTAGTTTATCTTCATCAACATTTTTCATTAAAAAAAGAATATATCCTTGTTAATAAGCCTATCCACATATACATTTTGTTTATTTTCTTCACTTTTTTTTTTCTTTTGATAGGAACTTTCATTAAGCACCCAAACTTCATATTGCTCCCCCTTTTTTTGGCTAATGTTTGTATGCAACCTAAAATGGTCACCTAGACTTTGGGCCCCATTTATTTAATTTGTCAACATCAAATTTTTGAATCAATGATTGTCACATTTTCAAATCAAATTTCTTAGTCAATTCATAGCTATTTCAAATGTTTCAATTTTCCCTAAGGTTTGAATGCTTCATTAATTTTATTTAATCAAAAGAAATAAATCCATTTTAATAAATAAAATAATGTTAATTTGGTTATTATTACTTAAAATAAAATGATGCTATTTAATTAAATCTATTTTTAATTAAATAATTTTATTTTATTTTATTAATATTCATTTCTAAATTACATAATCTTATTTTATTTTATTAAAGATATTATTATCATCTTAAATTAAATTAAATAAATGAAATATCCTCTCAAGAATATCCGTGATGAAAAAGGAAACAAATCAGTTAAAAGGGAAATAAACTAAAAAAAAGAATTTCAATCAAGATTTGTTTCTATTTTTCTATTTATCCCACATTGCTTCTGAATTTGCCTTCAATTCCACTTTTGCCTATAAAATGAGCCCTCTCATTCTCATTTCAAAAAAGGAGGATCACGAATTTTTACATCGGACTTATGCTACAAATTTGAATTTTATCATTTGAGATTACATTAGTTTGATTATATAAGCATCTTATTTTTAGAGCATATAGTTTAATATTACATTTTAGCTTAATCTTCATAGTAGATTAATTTGCAAAATAATTCATTTATGGCATTGCATGTAGATTAAGTTTCATTTCAATAAATTAGTTTGATTTATTACATTTTACAGCCATTTAGATTAGTTTTCATTGTTGCATTGCAAGAACAGGATTCATGGAGATTGACATTCTTGCTTATCCTCTTTGAATCTCTCATTCTGAGATTGTATTTGTAGGGGTAACAGGGTTAATCTGAGGGCCACAATATCAATCCCTGCTTTTCTCGGATAGAGAGTTGTGAATTGATTTGCAAGGATTCATTATTGAGTATCCTTGCATGCAAGGATTCACAGAAGTATAACATATTTTCAGTTATACATTTTGGCGCCCACCGTGTTTAATTTTTAATTTTTAATTTAGTTTAGTTTTTAATTTAGTTTTTAATTTAGTTTTCAATTTAGTTTTTAGTTTTTAATTTAGTTTTTAATTTAGTTTTTAATTTTTAGTTTTTAATTTAGTTTAGTTTTTAATTTAGTTTTTAATTTAGTTTTTAGTTTTGCTTCATAAATCTAGCTTCCACTCAGTTGCAGGAAAAACGATTTCTGGGTTTTGTAGCCAGGGTCAAAATCTGATCTGGATATTTTTTAATTTTTTGATTTCTTTCACAGATCTGAAGAAAATAGTTGCACAAAAACTGTCGCGTGTCATTTTTTTCATCTTCTACTTGCTGGATCAAAAAACGATTTCTGGGTTTTATTTTTTGCTTCAAAAAATTTCTGGGTTTCTGTTTTTGTCTATACTCATTATAAACAGATTTTTCAGAAATCAAATTTGAAGATTTTTATGCATGTTTTTAATTTAGTTTAGTTTTTAATTCTAATTTAGTTTTTAATCTTAATTTAGTTTAGTTTTTAGTTAGTTTGGTTTAGTTTTTAATTTAGATTTTTAAATTATATATTTTTTTAGTTTCTAAAATTCAAATTAGATTTTTTAAACTTTGTTAATTTAAAGTAGATTCTTTAACTTTGTTAATTTAAATTAGATTTTTTTACTTTAGATTTTTTAACTTTATTAATTTAAATTAGAATTATTAATTTAAATTAGATTTTATTTTTAATTTAGATTAGATTTTTAATTTTATTAATTTAGATTAGTTTTATTTTAAATTTTTTAGTTTAGTATTAGATTAATTTAGTTTAACTTTAGTTTTGTTAACTAATTCTTTTTAGATTAATTTTTGACTAGATTAAATTAGATTTTTAATTAGGTTCTTCTGAATTAATTTTTCCGGCATAGTTTAAGATACCCGGTCGGAGAACTGAAACACACTAGGTTTTGATTGTGGGACACATGACAAAAGACTTGAAAACAAACACTACGCTTGTCCGGAATCTTATTTTAAAAAAATTGTGTTTGTTTTTCTGCTTTTCAATTCACATGAATCCTAATTAGAGACCGTTAAAATTCTTAGGGTTTAGATAGTGGTAGGAATTTGGCTCTTTGTTACATGGAGGTGATGACCATGGACAATCGTCCTTATAGTCTTACTAATATGACAAACTCTTAGGGAGCAGAGCAAGGTAGTGAATCTTTAGCACTTTCACTTGTCAGGGGATTATGCTCTTCTCTCATTGAGAGAATCAAAAACCCAAAAGCGTGTGGATTTGGTGAAGTGAAACTAGCTCGGTGATTAAGGTTGTTTAGCGTGTTTGGGTAAAGAGACGGGCTAGAGAAGTATGCTCTTCTCCTTTTGGGAGAATCAAAAAATCAGAACCCCGAATCCAAGCCATGTCCAGTGTCACCTTTAGAGGGCCTGCTGGAAGTTGAACCTCCGGGAACGACCCAAGTGAGTACACACCTATCACCGGTGATTCCACCTCACTATAATAAAGAACGTCTTGTTGAGTCTAAAGACTCCAAGACCATAGTAACTTATTTTCCATGACTTGGACGATCATCATGGAAAAGCTCTGTTTATTGCACTGAGCGGCGCCGCTCCGAGCCCTGCTTGCGGGGGTGTGTGATTTTCAGGTGTTGGTGTGGCTGCGAGGCCCAAGCTCTATATCAGAGGCAACGAAGGTTATTGTGAATGGAAGCCAAGTAAAAACCTCTTAGTCAGTTGCCTACCCGGTTCACCTCCGAAAGGAGTCATAATCTTTGCGCAAGGAGGGGGAAGAATCTCTCTATATGTTGATCATACACAGATTCCCATCATAGGCATACACCTGGACATTTGGAGGCGGTTGCGACACTGGCCCCTACTACAAGGGTAACCTTTGAACGTACACTATTGAGTCCTTGGAAACACCAAAAACACGGGCGCCCTCTAGGGGGTGACACGGCTGTGTGAGGTGCACGTATGCGCATAAGCAATGGGGCAAAGGTTTTGACTTCTCACCATTTTCTTTGGTAGGGATAGCTATGTGTTTGTTTTTGAGTCTTAAAAATTGTCCAAATATCTTCAAACAAGACTCCCCCGATACTATCAAGTTGCTTTGTCCTTGATAGATCTATTATCGACTACTTTTTGTATCACAACTTGTCTGATTGAAACCTATGTGCTTGATCAAAATCTGTTGATATACTTGCTTGATCTTTGAAAACAAACAACAAACTGAAATACTGAGTTCTTCGATTAGGTGACTTGTCCTAGTTTTAGAGACTTGTTCTGTATTTAGGGTTTATGTGTCCTTGACCTTTTGAATTAGTGATCCTTGATCTCATAAGCGATTTTGCTTGAGATTGGCAAATTAGGAATTGTTCCTGTCAAATAGATAAATTTTTAGACTCTTTGATAACACACTTGGAGAGTGCTAGTAGTCTCCTTGTCCACCCATTTTCATACAATTCAAACTCAGTACACTTTGTGTAAGTAATCCTCCTGATCCATATGTGCTAGGGTGTTCACCCAAGAATTGAGCACCTCTGTGGTAGTGTTGGTTTGCACCTATTTGCAACAGTTCTATTTCACCATCTCTCTCAGACAAGAGAAAACTTTTACTATCCTAGTCTGGTATTGACGTTTCTTAGAATTATCTGTTTACCTGAACTCTCCCTTTCATGTCAGTCACAACAAGATATCAAGTGAGCCAAGGAAAGCGACCTCAGATAGTCTTTAACCAACTACCCCGGTTAGGACTTCGTCAAAAGAGAAAGGGAAAAAGGAACCAATATTTGACCAGTCACCTAAGAATCAGTCTAAAACCTATTTTGACCCAAAGAGCCATTTTAGTGACTTGAGTACCCACTCAGTACCTTCCCACTTAGGTATGGATATGAGTTATACTGTCACTCGGTGGGAGAGGGAAGCCATGGATCAAAATCTTGATGATATCTATGAACAACACAGAAACAACATGATATTTGGAAATTCTTCTCATGATGATCAACCTGGTTCACCCCTCATTAATACAAGATATTTGGATGCCCATCAACGGGATGAAAGGTATAAGAGACGAGCTCACCAAGAACAATGGTCACAACACGAAGGCCAAGACAATGAACCTCGCGATGCTCATGTCAATACAACGTATACCAATGACTTGTTCAAACAGTCTAGACCAAGCTCACCACTTCAACATACCTCAAGGTTCACAAGTGATAGGCTTAGAAGAATTGAACGCGAAAAGAAAGCCTTTCTAGATGAACAAGCTGCAAAGCAAGAAAAGTTTAGACAACTTGAGGAGGAGAGCCAAGCTTTATTGGAAGTACAAAGGAAACTCGCTCAAGAGGAGCAAGATAGGCAGTTAGCCCACCAATTAAACAAACAATACAATACAAGGGGTGCTAACAGTGGACATAATTCTCCTCCCTCCACCCCTTCCAGAACACCAAGAAGTAGAAGGCAGTCAAGCACCCCTTCTAAATCTCCTAGTCCTAGAGGAAGAAGGGCCTCTTAGTATGCTCACTATAGGAGGCAAACTCCTCCCAGAAATTCAAGACCACACTCCCAACATGTACATCCTAGTTCCCAACATGGAGGTGGTAGCTCACATTATGATTTTGATACTCAAGACTTCATGCGAATACAACAAGAGCCTATCTTCCAACGGTATGTGGAGAGGTATTTGGAACAAAACAAAGATAAGTTCTTGGAAAGTCTAATCAACAAGGGTGCTAGAGTCCCTTATAATTTTGATGTGGACAACAAAATACAAAAGCAAAATCCCTCTCAAGAGGAAGAAATCCACCAAATGAAGCAAATGATGGAGAAAATGATGCAACCTAAGAGCTCATTCTCACTAGACTCAATTTGTCCTAATCCATTTGACAAGAGTGTGAGTATGAAAGATTTTCCAAAGAGGGTGGAATTCCCACAATACGATAAATATGATGGCAGTGGTGATCCACACGACCATGTGCGTCAGTTCTATACTATGATTGAATTCCATCAGGATGACTCCTATTTGATGAGGTTGTTCCCTAGGAGTCTTAAAGGACAAGCAATGGAATGGTTTACCAATATCACTCCTCCTGTTAAGACTTTTAGAGAAATTTTTCATAGATTCGTTCAACACTTCACATATAATCTGTCAAGACCTGTTACTATGTTGGACCTATGCAACTTGAAACAAAATCAGGAGGAACCCTTTGTTACCTTATTGCAAAGGTGGAGGAGACAATGCTCTAGGTATCCTAGGACGATCCATGAGGATGAAAAGATTGACATATTTGTTAGTAATTTGGTGCCTAAAATGAGACATGAGATCAAAAAGATAGTCTTCACTTCCTTTGATACCATGATTGAAACTGCATGCCGCATTGAGGATGTTCTAAAAGAACAAGGCATTTTGACCAAACATAACAATAATACCAACAATGGTCAACACAACAATAAGGATAAAGGGAAGAATAACAATTGGAAGAAAAACAAACAAGTTGTCAATGATGGAGTTGTGGATTCTTCCCAATCAAGAGATCAAAGTGTTCTTAATTTGACCAAGGCTGTGCAAGCAATGAAGCTTAATGCACCTCCACAACAAGAAAGTAAACCAAGATATCAGGAGAGGCCCAAAAACCAAAAGCAACAATTTACCAAATTGGGTGACTCATATGAGGATATTATCAAAACTGTCATTGCTAACAACTTGGCACATCCTCAGGATCCTACAAAATTTCACATTCCAGATCCTAAGCCACATTGGTGGGATGACAAGGCATTCTGTAAATTTCATAATGGCCCTGGCCATCTTGTTAGCTTGTTGGAAATTAAACATATCGTCAAAGATTTTATAGAAAGTGAAGCTTCAAGTTGATGGCCTAAATACCCGTCGATCATAAGGCTTTTAAGGAACCTTTGCCTAATTACGACAAGGGGGAAACCTTTAAATCACAGAATGGCAAAGCTGCAATCAACTACACCTATACAGCGGCAGAAAATGTGATAAACATGCTTGAAGTTGTGGAGCCAAGTGTTAATATGATAAGAAGTAAGGACCCGCATGGTTATGACTCTCCCCCTATTTTTGACAACCAACCTGTTGTGGTGCTGAGAGGTCCTCATTCTAGGTTATCTTCCCAAGCCCTTAATGCTGTTACCAGGAGTCAAGCCTCTATTATTCTCAGAGGGCCTAGTTCAGGTCCATCCAACAAATCCAAGCAAGTGGCATCCAAGAATGTCACTATAAAGTCCGCCACTACTCTCAAACCAAACTACAATCTTGTAGATCCGATTCTGAGAAAACTCCGGCACAAATCTCAATCTTAGAGCTTCTAGAGTTTGTCCCCTAGACGCCATGAGATCCTTGAGGGCCGCTGCATACGATAAATACCCCAACAACATTGATACCGTTGATTCAAGGCATGGTGAATCACATTACTAGCCCACATTACCTTTCTTTCTCACGAAGATGATGACAAATCCCTAAGCCATCCACACAATCTTGCCCTTCACATTGAAGTCATGATTCATAAAAACCCATGTGTTGGCGTGTTGATTGATGGAGGTCTTTGGGGTTAAATATGCATTACTTTGAATTTGTTAAAAACTTGGGCTATTCAGAGCAAGTGATCAACACTAGAAGAAGATCACCATAAGGCTATGATGAAGCGGAAGCGAAGTTCTAAAGGGATTGGATTTGTCCTTCTTGTCGAGTTGGCCGGTTGAAAAGATATCTTGTTTCAAATTGTTGATACCGGACCCCTTGCATACAACATTTTACTGGGTAGACCATGGATTCATGATATGCAGGCAGTGCCGTCTACCTACCACCAGTGTGTTAAGTTCCCCTACAATGGAATAGAAATTTGCATACCAGGGGATAACACCTTATCAATTAACTCAATCTCAGCTAATGTTCATGTCCCTCTTAACTGAGCAGCAGAGGATTATGAAACAACTTTAGCAGACTGTCAAAACAAATTTAAGTCAGTAGACCTTGGCATGGGGGGTATCAACTTGACTCTTTTGCAAAGATGCCTGTTTCCCCTAGGACATATGGAAAGCCTTCACAAGAGATGAAACCATCATCTTCAGCAATGACAATATTTGACAAGTTTGTTGAATCCTCAGTACCAATACAAGATGAAAAAGAGGAAGTAGCTGTTCGAGATTGGATATACAAAGAGGAGAAATACCAGCACAATGAAAATTTTTTCCCCTCTCCTAAGTCCTATGGGAGAGGATATACTTTTGTCAAGAAGATGGGTTATCGAGGATATGGCCCTCTTAGTCACAGGTTAGATGCTAGAGCCGAACCACTCAATCATGATCTTTTTGCATGTAAGTCTAAGAAACCGGTTGGCTGGCTTTATGAACAACAATAAATGCACTTGTCCCCATTACGATGGGGATAGTAAAGATGACACAAAATATGTACCAGATTTGACCAATCAACAAGACATAACAGATGATTGGATACCTTCAACAAATCTCCTTTGGGAAGATTCAAGAGATTTAATAATTGATAGTCCTCCTATCTCATTTGCAATAGATAGTGACTATATGAATGCAAGATTTACTATGGATAGTGTCTCCATCCCAACTACAATGGATGGTGATAATTCAAATAATTTTATGATTGAGCAAATTGCTAGAAGAGAGGAGCCTCTTCCAAATCTTGAGGCTTCTACATCATGAGGCTCCAACAATAATTCAGAAATAGACTCTCATGAGTTTGAATGGGATTCACTCTCAGATGCAACAGTTGACTTGGAT
>VDFB02000017.1:201938503-202029693 GCA_007258455.2 Sequoia sempervirens
AGTTTTCCATCAAAAATTCATCGAACGGTCCCTCTTTTAAAACAAAATTTATGTACGTGCATAATTTAAAATGGGGACATCACTAGGTTGATGAGACTTGACTCTCAGGATTAAAGAGTTAAGATTTAAGGCTTTGTCATAAAATATTTTGGTCTAACTTAGGAAATATTCAATGGTAAACAAGAGCAGGATGATCGATAGACCTAAATAATTAATAAAATCTCAACCATTTATTTATGAAAATCTAATGGTTCTAGTGTAATTTACGAGGTTTCAATCTAAATCTAGTGCTTGAGATATACTGTTATTAATGCAACTACCGCCCATCAAAAAATCATCTAACTTTGGCCATGGTCCATAATGTCATGTGGTCACCTAAACTCTGAAACCTTAGAACCAGTGCTTAGCGAAAGTTTCAAATTTTTTGAAACCTTTGACCCACCGACTATGGAAATGACCAAGAAAGACTTGCAACTAAGGTTAGCAAAATTTGCACTAAAACTTCGCCACTACATTCTTTTATTAGTTTGATATTATGTTTAACTTGCCAATGTTTTTTTCTTAATCATTTGAAAATAGGTTTAATTCACCAATGAATTTTAGTTTTTAGTTTAAAAAATGTTTTAATAGCCAACAAAATTACTTTATTTGGTTTGAAAATAGGTTTTATTCACCAATCAAAATATTTTATTGGTTTGAAAATAGATTTTGATCACCAATGGAAAAAATTTAGTGGTTTTAAAAAAATTTATTTCGTTAGGACTTTCCAATAGACTTCTACAGAAGCTTATTAGAAAAGATTCGCTAATGGACATTTTTTTCAAAAATGAAAAAATTCACCACTCAAATTATTAATAGCTTTTATTGAGAAGTATACAAGATTCACAGATTCTAAGCACCTTCTAAGGGGTTTCTAAAGTTTTCCTTAAAGATCAATGTTCTCAAGAGCAAGGTCACTATCACCAATGGTAAGGATAAATGAAGAGGGATAAGAAAGTAAGAGAGTCACATTTTCCAATTTTGAAACACATATCTTATCACTTATGATAGTGAGCTAATTGACTTCTGTATTATAAATGACAAAATATTTGTAAAACATGAGAAACCAAGCTTTCATGAAAGCAAGAATAGCAAGACATGGACATTCATATGATGAAGGGGAAAAGATGTCATTTGCATTTAGCACAAATTTTTATTCTCAAGCATAAAGAGACATCATTAGATGAATGAACATGGTAGTCAAGTCACAACAATCACCTCATGTAAAGGATAAGAGAGTCTCACTTAATGATATTCAATAAATACTCATCATTCACAGTAGTGAGTTGACTAGGGTCACTGTAATAAATGATAAATACTTATGCAATGGAATACAATATGATAAGAAAATCACCTTGTTAAGAAAAAGCAACCACTTCATGAATATCAAGAATAGTGTTTCAATGATGAAGATGGGAATTATCCTCTCAACAAGCATTACAATCACCTTGGTAGATATGTATAGTGATAATAAAAGATAGTTTGAGCCTCATAATCAATCATCATCGATGTAGACAACTAGCTAGCTAAAAGGTCATGAACATGAAAGATATTTCATGAGAGATAGTGTTGAATAAGTGAGACAAGCTTTTGATTCCTGTAAGAACCTAAGCATACATATGTCGCAGTTATAAAGGAATGGAACAGATGCACAGAGTTTGTACTGTGCAATGGCATTGAATCATTTTTTTGCAAATCATATTTTATTCACTAAACAACATTTTCTAGTGGAACATTGACTGAGATAGCTCTTATTTCAACTATCCACTCTTTCATAACATCTCATTCATATTATTATCCTACAGCATAGATGATTTTCATAATAATAATAAAAAAACATACCCATGTGATAGAATGTATCAGAAAATTAGAATGGTCGCAGCCAAAACCCCACAGGTGAAAGGAAAATGTGAGAGAAAACTTACCCAGCAGACTCGACCTTGTCTCCATGAAGGTGTTTGAAGTTTCCAATTCAAACCCTGGCGTCCATGGTGGCTGAGATTTCTTCATAGGAAGCTAAGAGTTCTCCAAAAAATTGACTTCATGCAAATGAGGTCGAATTCAAGGAGTATTTTTTCTATTTTGAGATTAGGGTTTTTAAGCTAATTTTCTTGGCCGACCACACAAAGGCATTTTTTCCTTTCTTTTAAAGTTTGCAATGCAACTAATGGAGGTCGTTGAGTAATACATTAAGTCTTATGCCTTATTTTTTTTTAAATATTATATGTAGTACCTTGTATTTTTACTTTTGCATTGAGTTTTAATGTGAATTTTTTTATAATTAAGTGATAATTTATAATTACTTAATTATAAATGTTATATTTAAATGCAAAGTAATGGTGTGACATGTAAATGCATTAAGTAGGTATGAGTCAAGGCATCAAGCCAAATGCCTTTATGTTTGCATTAGTTTTGAAAATGTAAAGCATTTGAGTTAAATGATGTTATTATAAATAATTTAATCAAAATTGCTATTCTTTAAATGTAAAATAGAGAGGCATGTGTTGAATTGTATAATTCATAAGGTGTTGTTGAATCTTGTGCTTTGCAAACACAAAAAGCTTGAGTGAGAATAGTTTGGAGGCATGTGGAGAATTTGAAATATTGACCAACATGTGGAAGGTGTGTGGGTCATCTTTAACTGTTTTGGAGGAGATGGGATCATTTTGGAGGCATTTTTGTCATGCTTTTGGTATGGTTGGGTTAGAGTTTTTTTTTGCATTTTGATGGTGTTTTGGAGAAGTTTTGGAAGTTTTTTTTTTGGCCTTTCTGCTACATCCAACCTAGGGTTTCTAGAAGGACATGTGTGTGAGTAGTTGGTTTCAAAATTGCTTAAGTATCTTCAAACTTGGGTTTTTTAGGGAGTTCTTTCTTTCTTTCTGTAGGGCATTGTAGCTTACTTTGGCACTTTTTTCAACTAGAGGACTGCATTGTGACTCAGTGTCAAACATATACAGCAGTATGTACAACACCATTTTTATTAATGAAATTCAGTGTTTTATCTTCTTAGAACTTACTTCATTGTGTGTAGTGTGGTGATTGATGAATGTTCTTGTGAGTTTTCATAACTCCTTCATGTTTGTCTCACTTTAGCACCTTTAGGTAGAATAAATATATATTTATGCAGGTTGTAAGTTGTGCACCAGTTCAATAGTTATTTTAGTTGTAGATATTTTTTCTCTTCAAAGTGACAAGTGAAACAAGCCTCCTTAAAAAACACTTATGCATTGATATGTTAAATTGTCTAAGTTGTGCTAAACTAAGCCAAGCTTTTGATGAGATTGTGTGTTAAAACAACTGTAATAGGTCTGAGAAATAACATTTGGATGCATCACCATAGGGGTTTAGTTTTCTTTTTATGTTTCTTTCTCCCCTTTACCAAGCAAGGAGTAGTTTAAGTGACACCAAAAGGGGAACCAACCCATAATCTAGAGGTCTACTTTCATGATAGGATACCCAAAGCCTAAAAGTAGTCCCATGTTAGTCCAAATTTGCTGAGTTCTTGCACAACTTGGCAGAGGGGTGCAAATTTGGGTGACTAACACTTATATCAAGAAAAATTGTGTAGATATTTATGATTTGACATATCCAACTCAGTCGTCATCTATGTTGACATCCTCTGCAACAATATTAGATTATCATTGATCTAGTTGTCGCCATAAATTCATGGTTCATGTTCTTGAATCTTTTATTGTACTTGATCCATCTTATCAACATTTGTCACACATAGATTTATCTTAGAAATCTTTAAGCATCATTTGAAGACATTATGGGCATCATATCAATATTTGGATCATGTGTAAAATTCAATTATGTTCATTCTCATTTCTACATATTTCTATCTAGAATGGGAAGATCAATTGCACACTTATGTGGTTCTCTTTCTTTCCAAGGGGAGAACATTTGTTCAACAATCATGGATCATCTTCAACATCTAGTTTTGAACATCTATTTTGCGGGGAGGATGCATGGTTTCTTTTCTCCTATCATATTTTAGAGTAATCATTTCCTCGCATGGAGTTCATTACTTCTTAATTGTTTAGGGGATCACATAAACCTTCTCTCTTTTCTCTCCTATGGAGGGAGGAACATCCATTGTAATTTGTTCTAGTAGTCCTTGGAGGGTCATCATGAGTCCTTCTATCTCCTTCATCTGTACATTTCATTTCATTGCATCTTCTACATTGAAGAGGGATTAGTATTTTCCACTATTTTTTTTCTCGTGTTCTCCACTTTATGAGAAATTTGTACATGAGCACCTAACATGGCCTAGTAGCCGAGACTCATCATCATCGTATATATTACTCCCTTAGGTGCACATATCTAGTTAGGATATCACCTTTCTAAACTTGACTTATACACACTTAAATATACTTAGCTTTTAAAAAAAATTGTCTCACTTCATGTGGTAAATTTTTTTGTCTCACTTCATGTGGTTGAGACATATTCCATCATTATTTGAGATAGCTATTACATGCATATGTTTAACTTACTCATACACTTGTCAAGTGAGCTCACAAATGTTCCATCTTTGGAGGGGTAGCTAGAGTTTCACTCCTATCTTCTCACTTCCTCATCCTTGCCTATATATGCAAAATCCATCATTGTATTTACACTCTATTTTATAGATAAACATATATTGTACTTATATCTTGTATACTTGTGAAAAGTTATCAATTCATGCTTTCAAAACTTGACTAATCCTGGAAAAAAAAATAATAAATAAATAAATTTATCAAAATTGTGTGCCCAATTTCTTTGTTTAATTTATGAACATTGTCCATCAATTTGCAGTCCAAATTCCCCAAACTTGCTCAAATTCGCTGTCAAGTAAACTTCGTAAGGAACAGTGTACATACACTGCAACATCTGTTCCCACTATCATTTCCCACTACGATGCATCGCATTCTATTGTGGACTGAAGGCAGCGACTGGGTACTACTTGCAGTACTACTTTATTGGGTCATTTCATAGCCTCAGTTTGTATTTAGATCTACTTCAAAATGTTAATTATCACTGTCATACTTGTACTTTTCCAGGTCTCCTTGAAGTCTACATTATAAATCATACTGACAACAGAGGTTTGTCATTGACTCGCCATCATCCTCCAAATTCAATTATGACGTTTTTGGATTTTAATGGCAGTAAAAGTCCGCGTTTCCTTTTGAAAGAAATAAAACAAGTTACGGCCGAGTGGCCAGCCCATTCCTGTCAGTCTGCATGTTACCATCTTGGGTAAATATTCTCTTAGCTTACCTGATTAAACATGATAAGAAGCCCCATTACAAATGCTTGATCCACTCCCGCTTCCAAAACCAGGCTGAAAACATCATTCCCCAGCATTATATCCGATTTGGTTTCCTTTCGTTTCACCTGCAAATCCTTACCATCAGTTTCCCAGACTCTCAAGGCATTCCAATAAACTGAAGATAATTTCTGAATTGAAAATACCTGTGCAATGATCTCTCCGGAGGCACTGGATATTGTGCAGGATGCCTTGCACAATGACCCTTCGATCTGGTAATCGCCGTGCTTAGTTCTACTTCCATCTACAAATACGTTGGCAATGGTTTTATTTGATAAGCGCAACGACTTCGTAAGCCTAAATCCGGGTTTCTCAGTCTCCACCGTATCTCCGCTGAATGCTTCCCATCTTTTCCTAAAACTCCATCTCTGCTAAATCCAGACCAGATGTCAGACCCCCTCTAAGAATAAGTTGGTGGAAATAATCTTGATAATCATGTCGACAAGGATAAGAAGAAAGAAGAAGAATACCTTGCGCCGCAGTGTAAGAAGAAGTTTTCCTGCATCATCCATGAGAAGTACTTCGCTTTTCACATTGGATGCATAGTTATCCACTCTGAAAACCAGATGTCCCAATGAATCGAAAACTGTAAATCCTTTACCATTAAATAAGAGGGATTTCTTCCATACCGTAAGCAGGGTAGACGAGCTTGAACAAAAAAATTTATCGACAAATACATGGGGAGATGACATGGAAGAGTTGGGATGGACTCGAGACATTCTTGGAGCTATCCTTGCTCGTTATCAGAACCCAAAATGAAAAAGGGGCTGTGGATGATTTAATTCTGGTTCTTGCATTTCTAATAAATATCTTTGAAACGTAGTGGGTTGGCTTAATATACACCCAGGCACCATTACAAACATCCACTACACGTGTGCAAGGAAAATTTCCTTGTGAAAAATGAGCAACGGGTCGTGCAAAGTCATCGCTTCGTAGCAGCCATAGCTTTATAGCTCTGTCAAGTTCACTACATGTTGTTCACACTAACAATTATTCCGAACCTCTCGCCGATAAGGGAGTACTGTTTTCAACGCTAGTTTGTCTGAACACGTGATGTAACCAATGAAAGGGATTAGACTATGAGGTCCAACACATGTTCCAATATAGCGTTGAGACTTTAATTCCATTGTATGCGGTAATGAGTTATGATGTGTGAGGCCCACACGCAATGAAGACATACTTAGCACACAAAATGTCTTTTCAAGTAATAAATTGGTTGATTAACATTTCATTGGAGTTTTAAAAAGTGAGAGGGGTTATTGGAGTTCTAAAAAGTGGGGTTATTTATCAATTGATGAAGAAGTAGAATTGTCTTCCATTCGAATGGAGGGCCCATCTATTGGGTGAGAGGGAATAGTAAAGTTTTGAATGGGTGGGAGAGGTGGTTCCAACTATAATTCTCTTCTATTTGGAGGGAATTTTAGAAAGTTGGGGTGTGCATGAGAAGAGAAATAGTATTTTAGTGTATAATGGGTATATTTAAAAGATCTTAAAGTTGAATTGTTGGATCTTCAAGTAAATGAATATTATTATGAACATAGTTATTCGTAGACACTTATCGTCTTTAAGTTGTTGGCATGAAACAATTGGTCCCCTCTCTCTCTCTCTCTCACACACACACACACACACACACACACACACACACAATCTCTCTTTCTCCATCTTTTTCCATGTATGTCTTAATTTAATCTTTCTCATGTTTTATCTCTCTTTATCTATTCTTTTTTTATCAATCTCTTTATCTCTAATCTCCCTATCTTTCTACCTCTTTATCACTATATCTCTCTACCTATATCTCGTTGTCTCCCTCCTTCCCTCATCACACACCATCTCTCTCTCTCTCTCTCTCTCTCTCTCTCTCTCTCACACACACACACACACACACACACACATTTTTTTATTTCCCTTATCTCCTTATCTCATTTTATATTACCCCCTCTCTCCTTTGTCTATAAAGAAAATACCTACACAATAGAAGAACCTACTAGGAATAATGTCAAATGCTTGAGATTAATAAGCCAATTCAAGGGACAAAACCTCGAAAATTCTCCAACAAGCACACAATTCACAATGTGATAACTATAAACTAACCACTAGTTCATTTGTATATCACACTTATGCCTTGGATGCCAGCAAGGCTAACTTAACTACCTATATAACACTATAATAATAATTATATAACTTAGTGTTAAGATAGCCACAAGCCAACTACTCACAACTTTATGCATACTATAGTATTAAGGGTGTAGCATGCCCCTTGCTTTATATAAGTGTTTCCCTTACCACTAACCAATTGTAGATGCCCCTACACAAAATCTCATTCTTCTCATGTAGCATCTACACTTACAGAGTTCTTCCATTTGATCAAGTAGTTTATAGTTTCCCTCATCTACAACCTCTTAATGCACATATTTAAAGAATTTCGTTTGGATCCATATAACAAATGCAAAATGCAACATGCAAAGGATGTTCAAAGGAGTCTTGCTTAGTTCATGTGAGGTCTTTAACTTAGGGAACATTGTGACTACTATCTCCAAGACAGGACCAATCAAAGAATAGAAAATTCGCAACTTAGGGTCCATGCAGTGTGTCACATCAAGCAACCAAAAGGAATGCAATATGTTAAGATAGATCATGCTCATGAAGGACACTACACCCAATGTCATCTGCAAAGCGACAAACACATCGTATGAAGTAAGAATGTTGCACTAAGAACCAAGAATGCAAAATGAATAATGTTAGTGTATGCCCCCACTTTAAAGGAATTGTTGTACACCATACTGTGAGGAATTATTTTAAAGTAGCAAATGAAATATGCAAACAAGAAGAAAGACATGCAAGCCAACTTAAAAAACCCTATGCCAAGTCATATGTTTCCAAGTAAGGCTACTTCATGTGAAAAAAGAAAAAGAAAAAGAAAAGGAAGGGGTTGCCCCCAAAATGAAACCACCAAACACATAAGGGATCTATGGATTTGAGGTCAGTATGTTCTTTGCTGCAATGTTGTATAGAGAGATCGAAATTGTCATCATCCACCAAATACATAGAACTGGAAGAATGACACAAAGAGAGTGAAAACAAAGCAAAAAAAACCTTTTGGGTCAACATGGAAGAGACATCGAGTGTCTCAATGCTTTGCATCATCCCAAAAAGGAAAACACAAGCTAAATGAAAAAAAAAAGGTGAAAGAAAATGGAAAAGCTTTTGGGTCAACATGAAAGAGACGTGAATGTCTTAATGCCTTGTGTCATCCCCAAAAGGAAAATACAAGAAAAAGACAAGAAAAGGCAAAGAAAAGGAAAAGAAAAAGAAAAGTATTTTGGGTCAACATAAAAGAGACATAAATGTATCAATGCCTTGTGTCATCCCCAAAAGGAAAACACAAGAAAAAGGACAAAAGAAAAGGAAAGGAAAAAGAAAATCCTGTTGGGTCAACATGAATGTCTCAATGCCTTGCATCATCCCCAAAAGGAAAAAACAAGAACAAGATAAAAGAAAAAGGTGAAAGTGATGTACAACATAGAGAAGAATAAAGGTACAAATAGAGGAATGAGACAAAGAGAGAGAACATCAAATAGAACATCACAAGGGAACACATTACGCACATTACACACATCCAAACACACAAAAGAAAAGGAAAAAGAAAATGCAAAGGACTAGTAAGGTAAATGTAAGCCAACTGTCAAGCAAGTCATCCACCTCCTAGTCATGTTCATGACATGCCAAGGGTGGGCAACTAGCCAAAGGGACAAGAGCATGTGCCGAACTCAGGGAAGCACCAAGTTCAACACTCTTTATAGGTGATTTATCGTTTAAGCTCATGGAAGAGGAGAATAATGTGTTCAAATCATAATGGACCTCTTCATCAATTTTAGCAATCTCATCATCATCATCCAAATTAATCACAATAGGAAGATGAATGATAATGTCCAATGAAGAGTGTACCTCTTGCTGTGATTGTTGTATGCGATCCTTTTGGTGGGGTTGGGGAGGAGAGTCATCATGCATTTCTTCTATCAAGTGTGGATCTTTATTTTCTTATTTTCTTCTACATGTAACTTGTGAGCAAGGGCACGATGTTTACGTCTATTAACCCTAGCTCCTCAGTTTCTTTCGGGTTTTTTGTTGAGTTATACTTTTGAAGGAGCAGGTTGATCAACCATAGGTTGATTTTCTTCCCTAAGGGAGGAACAAAAGGAACCATGGAAGGTTGGTCATCCACTTTCTCTTTTTCTTTGTAGACTTGTTTTATTCGAGGAGGCAAAATAGAGTTGTTTTCATTGTCTTTGGTCTCTTATATGATGTCGGGGAAGTTTCTTGTGTTGGTTGAGCTTGGTTGTTTGGTACTTGGTTGGGTTGAAGCATTCTTTCATCTAGGATAGGAGTGTCAAAAGTGGATGGGGACATGTTGCGAAGAGACAATTCTGCTATTTTCTTTGCTTTAAATTTTTGGTAAGCAATGAGAAACAAGTCTTGTCGAGGCATTGTAGGTTCCATGGGCTCGAGCCAAAAGGATTCTAAGTAAAAGTTTCCTTTGGAAAACAAGGGTTTAAAGCCGCTTTGGTGAACAATGAATATTTCATTATCAAATGGAAACTTTAAACATTTGTGTATAACCGAAGGGACAACTTGCATTGAGCGAAGCCATGGATGGCCTAGCCTCAAATGAAACTAGTATGACTGTGGGATGATGGAGAATGTGGCATCCAATGTTTTTGGTCCTATTTGTAATGGAAGGTTGAATAATACTATCGTAGGGCAAGCAAAACCATTGTGTGTTTTGATCCATGCTTTTGGTTTATCATAATCATCTTGATCAAGGTCATGTAATACCAAAATTTCCTTGGTGATCATGTTCTCTCCACAGGTGGGATCTATTAGTATCCCATTAGTGGGCTTGTCATAGATACAATCAGCTATGTAAAGAGGACCATTAGGGAGATTTTTAAGTATGTCCTTAGAGGAAAAAGTAATATCAAGAGATTTCTTAGGTTGGCCCGTACGAGGGATAATGTCTATCACACCTACCATTTCATCCATAGGATTAACATGGGTAATATGCGGGATAGGATCAAGATGTTCATCATCTATATCAACATTCATCATACCATTCTTTGGAGTTTCACTATCTTTGACAAATGAAATATTATGTTTGGGCAGTGGATCAGTGAAAATTTACAAGTTCTCATTTGGAGGGGAAACAAACTTATTGCCTTGATCATTAACACTTGCAATAGATAGACAGTCAAAATCAATGAGTTCTTGTACATGATGTTTAAGATGCTTACAATGTTCCATGTCATGTCCATTTTTTCTATGATAATGGCAATAAGCATTGGACTTAAATTTCAAAGGTAAAGGCTTAGTAGGATCAGGTGCTTTGACGGTAGACAAGGTAATCATTTGTTGTTGTAAAAGTTGGGACATTGTGTTATGAAAGGTATCAGGTATTTAAAAGGTCTGAATTCTCTTTTCGAATCTCCATAACTAAAGGGCACCACGGTTTTAATAGCTACTACAATTGGAGTTGGTTGTTAAGGGGGGTTGAACTATAAGAACATTTTGTTTTTCTTTCTAAATGGTTGGGAAATTTTTTGGTTGAGAAGTTCAAATTTCTTAGCTCGGCTAGAAGTGGACATTGTATCTCTACTACTAACTGAATTATGATAATTGCAAAGGGCAGTACACAAGTGCATGAAGGATGGGAATTTCATCATAGTGATTTTGTCCTGAAGTTTAGTTTGCAAGTTTTTAATAAGAATCTTTTGAAGGTGTGGATCAGGAATCTTGACATCGATTTGGGAATAAAGCGATTGATAGTGTGAGATAAAATCAGTTATCATTTTGTCCTTGTTTTGTTCGCATCTCATCAAATTAGCCAAGGTCTTTTTGGGAGTCATATGCACTTGGAAATAATTTATAAATGCATCAACAAGTTCATTAAATGAATGGATTGAATTATTTGGTAAAGATGAGAACCATTCCAAGGTAGTGTCCTTTAAAGTCCTAAGAAATAGTTAAATGCTAACAATTTATCATCAAGGATAAAATCACTACATAAGGAAGTGTAGGCATTAACATGGTTAGAAGGATCTCCCTTCCCTCCACATTTCTCTCATCTAGGCATCTCTACACATTGTGGCATCAGTGTTCGCAATATCTCAAAGGACAAGGGGCTTCTTCGAACATAATAGGTGGGTGGTCCATTTTGATTTTGGTTTATGGTGGAGATTTGTTTTTGCATGGATGAAACAGTTTGGAAAAGTTGTGTTACGAGATGGAAGTGAAAGTGGTGATGGAGTGTATGTAGTGGTAGGGAAAGTGAATGGAATCCTTATAGATGGTATTGTAGAAGAGGATAGAACATGTGATGCCACATAGGAATTAGGGATGCTAGCAAGAATACTCAAGGAAGGAATCACATTACTAACTTGTTGGAGTGGTATAGGTAGGTGTGGAGGCTACTATTGAGGGAGGATGAGTTTGAGGTCATCCTTGGCTAACCACAGTGTTTGCTAGTTGAGAAGCACTAGAGTTTGAGGGAACATGTTTTGTATATATCTCAACTATTTGTTTCACAATGTTTAGGCCTTCGTCGCTTTCAAGCATGTGATGGATGTTTTCTATGGTAGGAATTATAGTGGCTGAAATGTTTTCAAGGCTTACTTGATGTTGGAGATGTGTTAAGTCCTCCTAAACGTGAATTATTTTGTCTTGCAAGATATGATCAGTTTGTGTGTCAACTTGCATGTTATTGGAAGGCAAAGAGTTGCTAAAGGTAGTATCCATGCCTAGTGTAATCGTTGCCATACTAAGAGTTGAAGCTTTAGCTAACCCAAGATCCACAACAAGTGTCTTGTCGTGGGATAACATGAGTCTCGAACTTCTTCTCACTAAGGTATTAGCAATAGAACACCAAAAACTCATACAAAGGTCTCTAAATGTGGGGTGGATGCAAATGCAATGTAAACTAATGCGAAGGAAATGCTTAATACTAAAATTCTAAAAAGTAAAAGTAAAATGCAAAAGAAACAAATATAAATGCGTAAATTGCAGAGTAAATTCCAAAAAATGCAGTAAAAAATATGCAACTAGACTAAGTCACCCAGAGTGGTGAATGAGTCCAGGTAGTGACTTTTTTGGAAATTTTCATAATTTTTGAAGCGATTTTTATTCTTTTTAGAATTTCAGATGTAGATACAATATGAAAATTCATAATTTTGTTAATTTTTTTAATGAAATGAAGTGCAAAAATGAAAGCTAGATGAGTTTTTCACTAATGCAAATTGTAAAACCCTAGGATGCAAAATGC
The DNA here is from genome assembly GCA_007258455.2 of Sequoia sempervirens. Classification (NCBI taxonomy): domain Eukaryota; kingdom Viridiplantae; phylum Streptophyta; class Pinopsida; order Cupressales; family Cupressaceae; genus Sequoia; species Sequoia sempervirens. The sequence continues at coordinate 201,951,160 of VDFB02000017.1, forward strand.
AATGCAATTTTAATCTAAGATGTAACTGCACTTGAAATCAGAAATATAATGTTCTAAAGTTAGGTTCACCAAAATGTGGACAATGAAAAAGGATGCCCCAACTTCTCTTATTCACACCTAAAAGGGGAATGAAGGAAGACAAATCCAATTTTGCAATGTTCATACTCAAGAACAATTTCGTGAGATTCCAATGCAATAAATATTGAAATATGTCAAGGGAGATTGTTCCTAAGACTATAAATTGATAAAGAAGATAAACTATGGATGCAAAACTAAGAAAATGCAAAATGTTTGAAAACATAATGTGATATGCAAAATGAACTAAGAATGCAAATAAACTATAACAAGAATTGATGAAACTGAAGAGGTGCACCAGGGAACTGGAAAGTGATGGAAATGAGCTCTAGGATCCTACAAAAATCATTGTTGAAGCCTACCGGGACACTTACGCCAAGCCAGCCAACTTAGTCCTATTTCAGGGAAATTCTACTAGAACAGGTTTCAGCCAAAAGGGCATCTAGAACTACAAAGAATTTTTTTTATCCCTAGCAGTAGGACTAATTCGCCAATGATGGTGACTAAGTCCACCTTTAGATTTCAGTAAATTTGAAGATGCATTCTATAGCTCTCGGTTTGCATTTCAATTCTTGACAGGTTTTCGGATCCAAATTTGTAGAATTTGGTCTGTAGGTGATCTCCAAGCTTCTTTTATGGTTTTGTTGACTTTGAAAGACTTTGATGAATTTCTGACACCTTTTAACACCTTTCTCTTTGAAAAATCTACATACAAGACCTACAAAACACACATGCAAAGAGGGGAAAAAGTGTTAAGGGTTAGTGAATAGGGGTTTTCCTTGGTCAAACCTCCGTTTGGTAATTAAACCATTGAAAATGAAATGAAATGAAAAGATATTGATGAATCAACAACATGCAATGCTACAACTCACCAAACCCTTGAAGTAGAAATATGAAGATATGCAAGTAATGGCTCCAAAGTAGAAATATGAAGATATGCAAGTAATGGCTCCAAATAGATTTTAGGAGATGAAAAATGAGAGGAAAAACCTATATTTATACATGATTATACAAAGCTTCCCAAAAATACCACATCACAGGCCAACCTCAAGGTTTAGAAAATAATATCCTGCCAAAATTTTGAAATAATTTTGATATTTGAGCCAAGTGGGACTAAGTCACCCCTAGTGGAAATTTGGTCCGACTAGGGAAATTTAAGTGGGTGTCAGGAATTAAAGTGTATTAAATGATGTTTAACGGGATTATTCTAAAAAATACACTTAAGTAGGGCATGCCAGTATATAAAGGGGTCATTTAAATATAAGAAAGGGTCAAATTATTGATGAAAAGCCTAGAAAAGCATGAAATTTTGTTACAACACTTTGGAATAAGGCTTGGTAAGTAATAAAAAAAGGTTATTTAGGTGAAATATATTAATAAGGTCCTAGAAAAGTGTGAAAGTGTGTTACAACACTTTACAACAGTTAAGTAAGGCACCACTTGAATTCTTTTAATTTGCTAGGTCCCAAGACCTAATGTGAATGTGTTGACCACATGACAACATTAAATCAATGAACAACTAATCCAAGGTCACAAGGAGGACCTAAACAAGAGAAAAAAATTAGAAGGGTTACTTTTTTGGTGTCCACGCAAATTAAAATCCTCTCTCTTATTCCAAGAAGAGCACAATTCACAATGTGATAACTAGAAACTAACCACTAGTTCTTGTGTATACAAAACTTATCCCTTGTATGCCACTAAGGCTAACTTAACTACCTATATAACATTATAGTAATAATTATATAAATTAGTGTTAAGATAGCCACAAGCCAACTATTCACAACTTTATGCACACTACAGTATTAACAGTGTAGCATGCCCCTTGCTTTATAAATTCTTTTCCCTTATTGCTAAGAAATTGTAGATGCTCCTACACAAAATCCCAATTTTCTCATGTAGCATCTACACCTAGAGAGTTCTTCCATTTGATAAAGTAGTTTATAGTTTCCCTCATCTAAAACCTCTTAGCGCATATTTAAAGAATTCCATTTGGATCCAAATTTGGTACCATTTTTAACGTAAAATTGTTTGATATATTTGACACATGTTCCCATATCCATGTATATACATATCAATGCTTTTTTAAATTAAAAAACTCCTTGATATGATATGTATATATGCATACCTTCATGTGTGTTGAAATTTTTCATTTCAAATTAAAAATCTCTCTTACTCTTACATATGTATCTATATAAATAAAATATTTCACATACCCATATATCCTTACCATATTTTAAATATTCACTCTACCAAAAAATACCTTCAAAATATTTTTTCCTAAAAAGAAAATAAATTTTTATGTAATAGCTAAGAAAAGTCCAACCCCTATATACTTCCCTTCACATATTGCATCCTTCTTTGGATCATTTTTTTAAATGCTATTCATCTTAAACTAGGTGCCTAGTTCTCCTTATCTCTAGGCCTATCTTCATATTTATTTATTTTATCTTAGGCATATTAATAAACTCCATCTATTGTACATGCCTTCTTGCATGTTTTCAACATGTTAGTAAACCTTAGTTTATCTTCATCAACATTTTTCATTAAAAAAAGAATATATCCTTGTTAATAAGCCTATCCACATATACATTTTGTTTATTTTCTTCACTTTTTTTTTCTTTTGATAGGAACTTTCATTAAGCACCCAAACTTCATATTGCTCCCCCTTTTTTTGGCTAATGTCCACCTTATATTATTTTATTTTTATTTTTAATCTCTCTAATTTTGGTGGCCTTCTTAACATTATAGGTTCATATATACATATATTTTTTGTTTTTTCCCTTTTTAAGAATAGGTGAATAAAAAAATTTCAAGGGGTCATTATCTTTCTATTAGTTTCAAGGATGTTGGAGTATATGTTATATTGAATTGTCAAAATATCTTTTCAAAATCACACAATATACATATTAAATATTAGATTTCGATAGATCGTGAATCAAATAGTTCAACATTGTCTATAAATACAAAATTTGATGATGAGATCACATATTCCTTTAAATTATGTTTCTCATGGGGTGATCCCACAATAGTGGGTTATAGTTTTTGGCCAAACTTGACATTGATTTGAACTTTTTTAATTAAATATTCATGTTTGGACACCTATAGATGCTAAAACATGAGGAATTTGAAGATGATGCAAACTAGTGATTTGTGACATTTTTTCTATAGATTCTAAATATTTTTTTTTTTTTAAAAGTGGAATCAATTTGCACTTGTTTTTCCATCTCCTTTGATAACTAGTTTTTAAAGGTAAACAAATTTTTTAAAGAGTGATGTTTATTGTATAACACATAACTTCTTTTTCTATGAAGGATAGAATTCTATTTTTTTCAAATTTAGATGTGTAGCTATGGTATCTAGCTCTTTCAATTGGTTTCATAGTGTTTATTTGAATATTTTTTTCTTAATTAAGGTTTGAAGTCAAACCAATTATAATTTAGACATAGGTGTATTGTATAACAATTTTTTTTTTTTTTATGTATCAATTTTTGTTTTTGTTGAATCAAGGACTTAAATACCAAGCACCTAGATATTTTTTAGATTTTTTTTGATAATCTACTATGGGTATAGATGCAGGATCATGATGGGTGAAAAAGTGGCGATATGATGGGTATGTGGCTGACGACTTTTTTACCCAAAATTGATGAAATGAAAAGGATTTTTAAAGGAGATTCTCAGCTTTCCACCAATATAAATTATACTTTACTTTGAATTTAATAAATAATTATTATTCATTTTCTATTTGAATTATGAATAAAGTCCTGATTGATAGGTTGATTGAAAAACATCTATAGCTTTCAAACAGTATCACATTTTTTGAATCCAAAACATGTGTCACATCCTATGCTTCACATACTATAGGATTAAAAAAAAGAATTTCATGAAGTTTTGACCAAGTTAAGGTGGTCAAACATACGAGTTTTTATATTTCTTAAAATTTGTAATATAACAAATTCATAATTAATTATTTACTTAGAAAACAATTACAAAAAAATATGCATCACATCGTGACATGAGTTCTCTACTTGTATCTAAAATCTTATTAAAAAATATTATCATTTTATTATGGTTAGGGTGGTTGAAAAGAAACCTACTTATTTTTTCTTGAAATTTAAGTACTACTGCATTGAAATTTCAAATTTTCACCAAATAATTTTATTTTTAAATAAACCTAGTAGTTTAGAAACTACATTCAATTTGCTACAAATTCTATTCTTACATATTTTTGAAACAATATAGATAATTTATTCAATTTTTTTTATGTCAAGTTGCCTAACTCTAATTTTTATGAATTTATTGCCACTTAAGGGCCTATTTTTTCTATGATGATCTTGCACATACCCCTATTTTTCCACATGTGCATAACAATGAGCTTTATTTTCAAAGAAAAACCTACATTCACAAGAAATAAAAAATAAATATAATTTAATCAAATTAAATATATTTAAAGTTATACTTTTTGGGAAGCTTATAATAAGGACTACATAATTACAAAACATAAATTTTAAATGAATTCATTTGATACCATAAAAGGTAAATCAAAAGTGGTATTTTATCAACATTTTGATAAGTGTAGAGGAGACTTCATTATAGGTATGGTTTAAAACTAGCAAAGTTCTATCCAAGTGGGTTTGATCTAAGGGGATTTGATCAAACCCTATTCAATTATAATCCTTTAAATGAAACCTTTCAATGTTTAAATCATTATATTTTCTAAAATTATGTGATTTTAGCAAAAAATAGGATGTTCTAGAAAGTGTAACCCATTACTGTGGCAACACCCCATGTACTCCAACATAGCTCTCCAATTACTTTACCAATATTCATATCATCCATGGTCATCATCCTTCACACACAACCTAATCAAAAATAAAGGAACTTAAAGAACAAAAGAAATGAATAATATATTATATTAGACCATTTAATTTGATTCATTAAGCATATAATTTTAAAAGGATATTTTTTTATTCATTATATATTTTATGCAATTACAAAGTGTTTCATGTGTCAAAAATGGTTGTCTCTAATTCTTTATCAACTAGACTCAATTTTAAATTATGATAAGACAAGAAAACATGCATAAACTATGTGAAAAATATTAGAAAAAGAGGCCCCAATTTTTTGACAAAATATTGGATATATTGCACAAGTAGAAACACTCTAATTCTACTTAGCATTCCACTCCCCCATCCTCTCTGCCTTTTATTTTTTTTCCTTTCATCCTTGTGCCCCCTGTGCACTATGGAAATGGAATGCACAACTTCCCTTATCCACAACTAAAAGGGGAATGAAGGAAGAGGAATCTAATTTCACAAAGTTCACACTCAAGAACATTTTTGTGTTATTTCAATGCAAGAGTGATTGAAATCTATCAAAGGAGATTGTTCCTAAGGCTAGAAATTGATAAAGGAGATAAACTATAAATGCAAAACTAAGGAAATACAAAATATTTGAAAACACACAATGATATGAAAAATGACCTAGAAATGTAAAAAAAATGTAACAAAAATTAATAAAACTAAAGAGGTGCACCTAGAAACTAGAAAGTGATGGAGAGGAGCTCTATAATCCTATATAATTCACTATTGAAGCCCATTGGGACTCATATGCCAAGCTGGGAAACTTAGTCATCTTTTGGGGAAAATTTTCCAAAACTAGTTTCAGACAAAAGGGTACTCAGAATGATAGAAAACCGCTTTTGAGGCCTAGTAGTGGGACTCATAAACCACTGATGGTGACTTAGTCCACTTCCAAATTTTAGGAAACTCAAAAGTGCAATCTGTAGCTCCCAGTCTGTAGTTCAACTCCTAATAGGTTTCTGGATCTATAACTACATAATCTGATATGTAGGTGATATCTAAGCTTCTTTTAGGGTTTTGACTACTTTGAATGAATTTGATGATTTTTTGACAACTTTTCACACTTTTCTCTTTGAAAAATCTTCTCACAAGACTTGCAAAACACATGCAAAGAGGGGGAAAAGTGTTACGGGCTAGTGAATAGGGTTTTTCCTTAGTCAAACCCCGATTTGGTAATTAAACCATTGAAAATGAAATTAAAAGAGAATGATGAATAAACAACATGCAATGCTACAACTCACCAAACCCTTGAAGTGGAAATCTAAAGATATGCAAGGAATGGCTCCAAAGTGCTTGAATACTCTTATAGACAAACTACTTGAATGAAAAATCACTTGATTGCTTGATTAGAAAATTAGGAGAATTGAGAAGATTTTAGGAGATGAAAATGAGAGGAAAAACCCTATATTCATACATGATTATACAAAATTTCCTAAAAATACCACATCACAAGCTGACCTCAAGACTTAGAAAATAATATCCCACCATAATTTTGAAATAGTTTTGATTTTTGAGCCAAATGGGACTCATTCAACCTTAGTGGTGAATGGGTCCCACTTGAGCATTTTAAGTGGGTTTCAGGAATTAATATGTTTTAAATGATGTTTAACAGGATTATTCTAAAAAATACACTTAAGTAAGGCTTGTAAGTGTATAATCGGGACAATTAAGCATAAGAAAGGGTCAAATTATTGGTGACAATTCAAGAAAGCATGAAATTTTGTTACAACACTTTGAAATAAGGCTTGGTAAGTTATAAAAAGAGGTTATTAAGGTGAAATATATTAAAAAGGTCCTAGAAAAGTGTGAAAATGTGTTACAACACTTTATAATTTAACTTAAGTAAGGCACCACTTGAATTATTCTAGTTTGCTAGGGCCCAAGACCTAATGTTAATGTGTTGATCACATTGTAACATTCAATCAAGGCATAGCTAGGCCAACGGCACAAGGAGGACCCAAACGAGACAAAAAAAGTAGAAGGGTTACTTTTTCGGTGTCCACATCTAGCCCCCACTTTAGTGAGAGGATGAACCTACTTCAAACTCACACTAATATAGACCAATGTACAATCAAAAGGGGTTCCCATGAACCAATGCTAGTAAGATGGGATGATAACATTCAAGAGGGATGATCCAGCCCCTAGGATCAAGATCTCGTGACAAACCAACATAAGTGCAAAGGGAACACACATGATATCAAGAATAAAGACAAGGCACAAGCACACAATGTGATGTAGAGTAGGGTGATTAGGCTTCAACAATTCAAACTAACAAGTTTTTCAAGTCTACAGACCCTTGAAAGGGTTGGTTCCTTCACAAATTGACCACCATGCTTGTAGTGGTCCACTTCACCCTTTCTTTGCATATGTTTTAGAGAAGGCCTAAATTGGTTAGAACCTTCACACTTTTACACACCCATTATCTTGCATTTCAACATATCAATTGGTCTCCTCATGTAGTTTTGGAACAATCTCTTCTAACTTGACCTACAACACTAGAACTCGACCTAAATAGGCCACTTTTACAAAGCAAGTGCCTCAATTTCAATTACTAGACATCAAAACTATTCATCTATAGTCTCCCTAGATCACATAGGGTCAGATTCAATAGTTTGTTTCTCCAAATCTTCACAAAAACTTGTCCTAACAAATTCGTATCAAACTAAGCCTAGCACATAGAGATTCTAGACTAGGGCTCAAGAAAAACCCATGCAAACACCATCACCCCTCCCTAAAACTACAAAAAAAAAGGAGCACACCTAGAAGGCCCATTCCACTAGTTTTTATAATTTTCCTATGGCGGATGGCCTATTTTTACATATTTTCTCTCAAAAACCTTGAAACCCTAAGTAGACAGAGCACTTATAGAAAATTGCTTCAATCTCCCACCAATCTAAAGTTCACATGCATCTCAGATGATTATGTTGTTGTACGGGACTATACAAGTTCAAAAAATACAAGAAAACACAAAAATTTCACCAAAACAAAGTATCTCCTTATTTTGCTTGCTCCAAAAATCATCCACAACCATGCCTTGAATATCTTAGAGGCTTTTTAAAAATTTCCCTTCCAATTCCAACTATCCCCAACTGATTTTTGAATGGGTTACTGTTTAAGCAACTTTTACATTAACCTTGACAACTTTTTATCAAAATACCTACAAGACCCTACATGACCTTGATTACATTGAAATTGGTCTAATAGAACTTATTCACATAATGAAAAGACACAAAACAAAAAAATACTCCATAATGCATCAAACCAAAATTATCAAGGTGATCCTGCACCATACAATTGGGGTGGAAAATATTTCATTCTCCTGATAAAATGAGTTCATGAACAAAGACTCCATGCTGCTTTATATTCTCATATGACATCCGTGTAGCATATTCATTTGGTAGGCCATGACATTTGACCAAGTATTCATTTTACACTTTATGTCTAGTCGTCTTGATCTCCCTTGTGTTCAATATGCTATGTATCTTCATTGGTTGGCTGGGTGGTAGGTCTTTAACCCACTCATGTCATACTCAACTCTTGGTACATCTGCTTCTCCACCTACAACCAAAGTACCCTTAAAAGGATAAAGATCAACAATATTAAATATGGGTGAGATAGCAACTCCAAGAGGGAGTTCTATCTCATAAGTATTTTTTCCAAACTTGTGTACCACCCTACAAGGTTCGATATTCTTCATCATTAGATTGGTAAATTTTCCTTTAGGTAGCCTCTCTTTCCTTATATGTGCAAGCACCATGTCCCCAACCTTGAATTGAACATCCTTCTTCAAATCTACCTTCTTCTTATACTTCTCCACACTCTTCTTTAGGTTATCTTTGACCTGCTCATGTATGTCCTTCATAGCAATGAAAAAATCCTCCCCTTTTGCACTCCTTTTCTCCATATCCTTCAAATATTTGATTTCATGTATATCTCTTGGATTCATACCATATACTACTTCAAATGGACTCCTTCCTATGCTCTGATTAATGGAATCATTATATGAATATTCTGCTTGAGGAAGTATGAGATCCCATGATTGACCATGTTCTTTGGTAAGACACCTTAAAAAGTTCCAAAGTGACCTATTTAAAACTTTAGTTTTCCCATCCATTTGTGGATGGTAGGTTAAACTGAAGGTCACATTTTTTCCCAAATTTTTCCACAAGGTCCTCCAAAGGTGACCTATGAATTTGGAATCTCTATCAGACATAATGGTTAAAGGAAGTCCATGAATCCTAACAATATCCTTCAAAAACAAATTAGCTATATGAGATGCATCATTTGTACTCTTGCAAGCAATGAAATGGGCCATCTTGCTAAGTCTATCAACAACAACATAAATATTGTCATATCCCCTTTGTGTCTTAGGCAGACCCAAAACAAAGTCCATGTTGATTGACTCCCATGGGCGGTTAAGTATAGGTAATGGCTAGTAAAGTTCTTCATTGGAACTTGATCCTTTTGCTCTTTGACATATTCCAAAACTCTCTACAAAATTCTTAACATCCACATGCATCCTTGACCATTAATAGAACCTCTGAACCTACTCTAAAGTTTTATTTAACCCAAAGTGCCCACTCAACCTACCACAATACTTCTCCCTTATCTAATTTTCTCTCATAGAGAATTTTGGCACACACAACTAAGCACCATTGAATAGAAAACCATCTTGAAACACAAAATAAAAATACTCACTATGAAAAGCATCTTGAGATTAACTGCAAATAGAAAATGCATCTTTGAAATCATCATCATCTTTGTATATACCTTTTAGTGCATCTATCCCCACACTTTGTAGTTGTATCTCTTGCACCATCATAGATCTCCTACTTAGGGAATCTACAACCTTATTTTCTTATCCCTTCTTGTGCTTTATTGTAAAGGTGTAGGCCTACAAATACTCCATCCACTTCATGTGCCTATGACTTAATTTATCTTGACTGTTCAAGAAACTTAATGGATGGTTATCTGTGAAAATAATGAAATCCTTTGGTAAGAGATAATTCCTCCATTTCTTGAGTGACTGTACCATTGGATAGAGCTCAAGTTCATATGAAAAATACTTCCTTTTTTCTTCATTGATTTTCTCACTAAAGAATTCCACCAGTTTCCCTTCTTGACTCAAAACTGCACCTATAGCAGACCTGCTTGCATCACATTCCACTGTGAACAACTTGCTAAAGTTAGGGAGTGTGAGAATAGGTTGTTGAGCCACTCTAGTCTTTGGCTATTCAAAGCTTTTATCTGCCTTAGTAGTCCATTGAAAATTATTCTTCTTCTCACCCTTGATGGTATCAATTATTGGTGAACAAATGTGGCTAAAATTCTTGATGAACTTCCTATAGAAACTAGCTAAGCCATGAAAGCTCCTTACTTCTCCAACTGATGTAGGTGTTGGCCAACTGAATATGGCCTTTACCTTTGTGGGATCCATCATAAATTTTTCCTTTGAAATCACAAATCCAAGATAAACAAACTCCTTCATAAACTCACATTTCTTGAGATTGATCATCAAATTCTCCTCATTTAGCCTATTCAATACCTTATCTAAGTGCTCCAAATGGTCCTCCTTTGTCTTACTGTATATAAGGATATCATCCAAGTATACCATCAAAAAATTACCTATGAAATGATTTAGAACCTCATTCATCAGCCTCATGAATGTACTTTGGGCATTTGATAAACCAAATGGCATTACTAGCCACACATACAAGCCCTAATTGGTCTTGAAGGAAGTCTTCCACTCATCTTCTTCCCTTATTTGATTTGATGGTATCCACTTTTCAAATCAATCTTTGATAAATACCTTGCACATGACAAACTGTCCATCAAGTCCTCCATCTGAGCTATATAGGAAAATTGTACCTAATTGTGATCTTATTTATTACTCTAGAATCAGTACAAAGCCTCCAATCTCTATCCTTTCTAGGTGCCAGTACAATTAGAGAATCACAAGGGATCAAACTCTCCCTTATCATCCCCTTGTCCAACAAGTCTTGAACCTAATTTCTTATCTCTTCTTTCTTCTTAGGTGTCATTGTGTATGATGGTTTGTTAGGCAAACTTGTACTCGGTATAAGATCAATGTGATGACTCACATCCTTGATGGGAGGCAGAGAATTTGGTAGCTCTTTCACCCCTATATGTTCATACTTGTACAAGAAGACCTGCACCTCCTTAGGTATCTCTTCTCTATCTACTATTGCTACATTTGAAATAGGTTTACCAACAATGGCATAACCAATTTCTTCCTCATTCAAACTCTTCAAAAACTCTTTCTCCTTGACAATCATCACACTTGGTCCCTCATGAACAACAACATCATTTTCTTGCAAATGTGCGAGGGTGTATGAAACTCCATCCTTTTCAATGAAAAATATTCTTCTCCCCATCATGTTTGGCCTTCCTATCAAATTTTCAAGGCCTTACAAGGAGTAGGTGGCATAAATCCATAGGAACAATGTCACATAGGATTTTATCTTTTTAGGCACTAATGTTAAACTCCACCCAAGCCTACTCATTTACAACCACTTGTTTCCCTTTATTGAGCCATGAAATCTTATAGGGTGTTGGATGAGGGTTTCTTTTCATTTTAAGTTTTTCTACCATCTCTAATGACACTATATTATCTGTTGAACTAGAATGAACTACCACTTTACATACCTTTCCCTGAGACTTGCATGTTGTCCAAAACAATTCCTTTCTTTGTGGGGGTTCTTTGATGGTTGGAACCTTGATTAGTGTCCTCCTTATCATTAAGGACTCTCCTACCTCTGGACTAGCATGTAGGGAATGTGAATTAACACTTTCTTGGTTCTCCTCATGCACTATTTGTGTCCTCCTCTCACCACTATAAGAACTTGCACCTTGTTTATCTGGGAACTTCCATGTAGGATGTCTAAATTGGTTGCAATTGTAACACCTTCCCAAGAAGGTATTAGATCCTCTGCCTTGTCCATTGAACCTACCTCTACCACTTGGCCTTCTGCCTCTAAAATTTCCCCTTGTTTCAGCACTCGATTCCTGATTTCCACTTGGTTCTCCTTGTTCTCGTTGTGATGATCCTCTTCCACTAAAGGTTACTCTGCCTCTAAAACTTTTTCTTTTGCCTCTTGATTGTTTTTCTTGCCTCCTCCTTATCTTTTCCTCTGCCTTACTAGTCATTTAAAAAAACTCCTCTACTTTCCTAGGAGTAGTGAGGCTTATCTCATCTTGAATATTGGATCTCAAACCATTTAAATACCTTGCTACTTTATCCTTTTCATTCCCAATGTGTCTAGACCTTATGGTCAACTTATGGAATTCCTCACTATATGTTGCCACATCCAATTCTTTTTTTTTTAAATTCAGCAACCTTCTAAACACTTGAATCTCATAATCTACAAGCAATAATTGAATTTTTACCTTTGCCACCATCTTATCCCATGAATTAATCTTGGGCTTAACTTTCCTTGTTCTCTCCTCTTGGGTGTAGTTCTTCCATGTCAATGCTAGTCCCTTCAACTTGGTTCTAGAAAACTTGACCTTCTTATCCTCCGACACCTCCTTGTAGTCAAAATATTTATCCAAGGAATCAATCCATTAAATCACCTCTTCACTATCTATTTTTCCACCATACATAGGAAACTCCATCTTCACTTCTTGTGTCTCTCCTTTCATAGTCTTAAGAACTTGTAGAAACTTACTTTCTTTAGGATCCATCTGCTCATGTGATCCTTTTGGGGCATGCTCACTTTCACCCTCTTTCTCATCTTTAGGGTTGCTCTCCTCTACATTACCCTATCAAATGTTGTGATTGTGTTGCCAATATGTGGTTGTCATTGATGTCAACACTATTAGCATTGGATGTATTGAAGGTTATATATGTCGAGGATATTGGGAAAATTGTAAAAGAAAGTATTGTAAGTTCCTAGTGGAACTGTGAAGGTCATGAAGGTGTCTTGTTTTGTACATTGAAGATTAGTTGTTTTGGATTAAACGGTTTATTGCTGAGTGTATCTAGTTCATCTACTGAAAGTTTTAGAGGTTCGCATGAAGATTTGTTCGAGTCATCAAGATCTGTGTTTTGATAGTATTTTTATGGTCTCTGTTAGTGTTCCTGATTAAAGTTGGTATAATTCTGGTAATTCTAGTTGTTGTGGATGTTTCTCTGTTATTTCTTGGTGCTCGTGGATGTTTCTATATCATGCTCCATCTTTTTTGTATGTCTGTGTTGATCGGTGTGCTCATTATTGAAGATTTTTCTCGGTATGTTTGGGTTTTCATGTTCTTGGCTAACATGGTGGTTGTAAAATGTTGTTGATCCTTGAAGATTTAAAATTGAATTTTTGGCACACTCGAGGATATTGTTTTGGATTGCATCATGATATTAGCCGACAGTGTTTGATCCACATTGAAAATTTATTTGTAAATTTGGGCCAACATAGTAAATATGTTTTATATTTTTGGCTGACAAAGTTGATGTAATTTCATGTTGGAGATATATAAGAGTGATTGTTTGAGTGAAGTTAGTGTGTGCATTAGAGTGAATTTATGCTAGAGAAAGTGTGGATGTACGAATAATGTTCTAATCATTTGATTGCAAAGAAGAGTGAGAAGAAGTTTGAGTGAAGTGTGAAGAAGGTTTTATGTGCTTAACTAGAACTATAATCAGGCTTGTGTAGAAGCTATTTTCTCAGTTCATACTATGTGTATCTAATCCATATTGTTGTGTATTGTTTGGCAGTGAACCCTCTTGTAATTGAGCAGTGAGCTCTAGGCAGTGTGCTTGAATGCATGTGCATTCCCATTATTTTTCATTATACTTTTAATAGGGTATAATATTGTGGACTGGAATCCACCATGGTTTTTCCCCTAATAGGGTTTCCACGTAGAAAATCTTGGTGGTCTCTATGTTTCTAATGTGTTGGTTTCTTATGGTTTATTGTTCATTCATTAGATCTAACATTGAGTTAAGTAAAGTTTGAAAAGTTTAAATAGGGTAAACCCACAATAGTGGGTTACAATTTTTCGAATGAAGAAAAATTAGAAATGCTCATCAAAAAAGTTAAAATGGTTTACCCCTTCTAATGAAGGGAGTTCGAATGAACCACCCCCCTTCTAATGAACCCCCCATTCTAATGAACCCTCCCCCCTTCTAATGAACCCCCCTCCCTTCTAATGAACCCCCTTTTACACCATATAAGGGGGGTTTGAATGAACCCCCTTTTTTCACCTTCCCCTCCACCATTTCAAAATTTATGCATTTTTTTGACTATCGAAGCTTGGGAAGGAGGTGCAAATGGAGTCAACTTGATAAAAAAAGTTGAATGATTGTAGTGATCGAAATGTGCTTTCCAACAACTATAAATTTAATATATTTTATTTTTATTTTATATTTTATTTTTTAGTTTTACTGTACATAGGTTTTTTACTGAATGTCAAGTTTGATGAAAAATCATTGTGGAAAAATAGTAAATTTGAGGAAAAAAAATTGAAAAATATATATCCACTAGGTATTGATGTCCTCGTTCTAACAGAAAAATAAAAATTGAATTTCAATACATACCAAAAAAGTTATACAAGCCGAAGTGCACCTATGTCTTAATTATAAATGTTTTGACTTCAAAACTTAATTAAAAGAAAAATATTCAACAAAATGCTATGAAACAAAATGAAAGAACTAGATACTTGTGTTACCAGCTTAAATTCAGAAGAATTAGAATTTTATCCTTTGTAGAAAAAAAGTTATGCAAGCCAAAGTACACACCACTTTTTAAAAATGTCGTTTACTATTAAAAACTAGTTATCAAAGGAGACGCAAAAAAATACAATTTAATTTCATTTAAAAAGAAAAAAAAATTAAAATCTACAGAAAAAATCTCACAAATCACTACTTTACATAATTTTCAAATTCCTAATAGTTTACCAACTATAAGTGTTAGAAAGTGATGTTTTCTCTGAAAATCTTGATTTCAATGTCAAGTTTGGCCAAAAAGTGTAACCCATTATTGTGGGATGACCCAATAATCTATGACAACTGATTCACCCCCCCTCTTAGTTGTTTATCCTTGTTTTTCTAACAATTGGTATCATAGCAGGTTTCTCTGAAGAAGTTTAAAAGATTGAGGTTATCCAAGATGGCAACATACAAGAAGGATAGTCCTAGATTTGATGGAACAAATTACTCATTGTGGAAAACTAGGATGGAGTGTCACTTGAGGTGTATTGGTGAACCCTTCTAGAAAATTATAAAGGATCAATATGTTATTCCTCAGAATGGTCCTTCCACTGCTGATGATATTAAAGAGGTTGAGAATAATGACAGGGCTATGGAAGCTTTGTTGAGTGCTCTAACAGATTCAAAAATGACAAATGTATTAGGTTTGAAGACAACTCATGAGACGTGGACGAAGATGGAAAATTTGTATGAAGGAAATGTATATTTGAAGATGGCTAAGCTATAGAGTTTGAAAGGAAAGTATGAAAATTTGAAGATGGGTGAAGATGAAAATATTTCTTCTTTTATGCAGAGAGTAATTAAATGAATTAGTGATGGGTATTAGATTCACTGGTGGTACCCTGGATGAGGAAGAAATTATGGCTAAAGTGCTTAAATTATTTCCTCCCTCCTACAAAGCGAAGGCTCATGCTATCAAAGAAACCAGATCATTGACAAATGTGACAAGGGATACATTGATTGGTAAACTTGTTTCCTTTGAGTTGAGCGAATTTGGTGAATCTGTTTCCAAGAATGAAACTACATTTAAGGCTACTATATTTGGAAGAAACAAGAAAATATATGATCTGGGAGAGAGTTCTAGAAAGACATTCAAGTATGAGGAAGAAATGAAACAACTTGAAGATGAAGAAAGAGAAGTAGAAGAGTTGGAAGCACTAATTGTAAAGAAAGAAGGTAGATGACAAGGTAAGTATAAGGGAAAGCTACCTATCAAATATTTTTCTTGTAATAAAATAGGTCATTTTGTATCGAGGTGTCCTGAAAGAGTTCCTAGATCTAAGCCTTACAATCTAGATTCCAAAAGAAATGTTACTTTGCTGAAGAAGGTGTGACTAATGATGAGTTTGATAAAGATAATGAAAATGAAGATGATTGGGTTTTCAATGCTATCAAGGAAAATAGTCCTATGGCTACTGAATTTGCTAAAGTTGAGAAAGATTTTGCATCCTAAATTGAAGAAAATGATGAGTGGGTCATTGACAGTGGATGCTCACATCATATGATTGGTGACAAAAGAAAATTTGTAGGTCTAAAGAATTATGACGATGGGGTTGGAAGATTTGGAGATAACAATGCTTATGTGATTCATGGTAGAGGATCTATTTGTCTTGGTGGTAAGCACAACACTAATGATGTTATTTATGTTGAAAGCTTTAAACACAACCTGTTAAGTGTTGGATAGATTACAAAAAAGGGTTATGCTCTTCAGTTCAAAGATGGAAGATGCAGAATATTTGGAAGCTCTGGAAATGTAACTGCTTCAGGTAAACAAACAAAAAGTAATATTTTTCACCCGAATGTTGCTAGTGAAAGTTAGTTAATTTTTCAAGTAGATGAAAGCTGGTTATGGCATAGAAGGTTGTGTCATGTGAATTTTGATAGCATTGTCAAAATAAGTTTCACTCAAGCAGTAAGAGATCTACCTAAGCTAGTGAAGCCCGCTAGCACAATTTGTAAAGAGTGCCAGATGGGAAAATAGACTAGAGTCTCTTTTCAGAGCAAACAACATCATTCAAATGGATTATTGGAGCTGGTGCATACTAATCTATGTGGTCCTTCTAGAGTTAGAAGTCTCCATGGTGAAGGGTACTTTATGCTGCTTATTGATGATTATACTAGAATGATATGGGTTTCTTTCTTAAGAGAAAAATGTGAAGCATTAGAAAAGTTCAAAAGTTTCAAAGCTATGGAAAAAAATGAGAAAGGTCTGAAAATAAAATGCTTAAGGTCAGATAGAGGTGGTGAGTTCACCTCCAGGGAGTTTAATTCTTTTTGTGAAGAGCATGGAATCAGAAGACAATTATCTGCTCCCTGAACCCCTCAACAGAATGGAGTTGTAGAGAGGAAGAACAAAACAATTTTGGATGTTTCTAGAACAATGATGATTGAAGGAAATGTGCCTCATATCTATTGGAGTGAAGTTGCAAGCACTTTTGTGTACACATTAAACCGGGTAAATGTAAATGGTAATTTTGGTAAGACTCCTTTTGAACTATGGTTTTGTTATAAGCCTATTGTTAAATACTTCAAGATCTTTAGAAGCAAGTGTTACATCAAGAGAGATGACGACATAAGCAAGTTTGATGCAAGAAGTGATGAATGAATATTTCTAGGCTAATCTACTAATTTAAGCAAGGCCTACCAATGCTATAATAGAAGATTAAGAAAAATGGTTGAGAGTGAAAATGTCAAAGTTGATGAGAATTCTACTAAATCATCTAGATATTGTGGATATTATTTAGATGAAGACAACACAAAAAAGGGAATAATTTTCAAACACAAAATAGACTTCAAATTGTGCCATATGCTCCATATGTTCCATTTTTTCTGGTAATTCAAGCTAGTCAAGAAACAGACAAGTGCAAGTGAAGAAGGAACAATAGAATCAGAAGTTCGAGAGAATCCTAAAACTCTGAGGTATGTAAAGCTAAATAATTTTAAAATTAAAATTATAGGAGACAAGAATAAAGGTGTGCAAACTAGAAGAAAGATTGCAGAAGAGTATTGCCTGATTTCCAATATCTGATTTCCAAGATTGAACCTAAAGAATTCAATGAAGCTTTAAATGATGAACACTGGGTGAAAGCTATGAAGGAAGAATTAATGTAGATTGAAAATAATAATACATGGATACTTGTTCCTAGACCTAAAGATAAAAATGTGATTGGTACTAAATGGGTCTTTCGAAATAAGTTGAATGAACAAGGTGAAGTGGTCCAAAATAAAGGAAGACTGGTATGTAAAGGGTATTCACAAAAGGAAGGTATTTATTTTGAAGAAACCTTTTCCCAAGTTGTTTCTAGAATTGAAGTTGTAAGGTTATTTCTTGCTTATGCTACATATAAGAACTATAAAGTCTATCAAATGGATGTGAAGTTATCTTTTCTGAATGGTGATCTAGAAGAAGAAGTATATATTGAGCAACCAGATGGATTTCAATTGATTGATAAGGAAGATGTGGTTTTCCGATTGAAGAAGGTTCTATATGGACTAAAGCAAGCCCCTAGAGTCTGGTATGCTAGATTAGATAAATACTTATTAAAGCTTGGATTTAATAAAGGTATTGTTGACAACAACTTGTATTTGAAGTTAGATCATGACAAAGAGTTGATTATTGAGGTCTTTGTTGATGACATTATTTTTGGAGGAGATGATAATCTATGCATGAAGTTTGCTGATGAAATGAAGAATGAATTTGAGATGAGTATGATTGGAGAGATGAAGTTCTTTTTGAGATTGCAAATTACTCAGTTGGACAAGGGGATCTTCATATCTCAATCGAAATATGTGAGAGAATTGTTGAAGAAGTTTGGCATGGAAGACTCAAAGCCTATTAGTACACCCATGGTAACTAGATGAAAATTAACACAAAATGATGATTCTCCTAAGAAAAATCAAACAAGATACATGTCAATGATTGGTGGATTTCTCTACTTAACTTAGACCAGACTAGACATTATGAATGTTGTATGTATGGTTGGTAGATTTCAAGCTGATCCAAAAGAGTCTCATGTGACTATTGTAAAGAGAATCTTTAGATATCTGAAAGGAATAGTTACTTTTAGGCTTTTGTATCCTTAGGATGATGATCTTACCTTGAATGCATATACTGATGTGGATTGGGAAGGAGATGTAGATGACAAGAAGAGTAATAGTGGTGGTTCCTTCTTCATAGGAAAGAATCTGGTGCCTTGGTTGAGCAAAAACAGAATTCCATTTCTTTATCTACAACTGAGGCAGAATATATTGCTATTCCAAACAACTGTACTCAAGTAATGTAGATGAAACAAATGCTGAAAGATAGTAGAGTAGTGTATGATGAACCTATTTCCATATAGTGTGACAACTCAAGTGAAATTAACATATCAAAGAATATGGTGCTACACTCTAAGACCAAACATATATCAATCAAGTTTCACTTCTTGAGGGAAAAAGTAAGTGAGAAAGAAGTCAGACAAGAGTATTTGCCTACCAAAGAACAAATTGTAGAAATTTTCACTAAGTCATTTCCAAAGGAAAATTTTGAGTATCTTAGAGGGATGTTAGGGGTGATTACCCCTCTTGATAAGAACTAAAAAGATGCATTTACTTGCATCAGTCTCTGTGCTTAATTGTTATTTCTTGATCTAGATTGATTTTCTCGTGGCTGTTACTCAGGGGGAGTAGTCAGATGTGTAGATATGTGGTTCAAAGCTTTTATGTGGAAAGATAATGCTTATCTTTTCCATTGATGTCAAAGGGGGAGAAGCATAATGTGAAAAACTAAGTTGCTTATCTCGAATGTAGAGTCTTGTGGGGAGAAGTTCATGCAGAAGAAATCAAGGAAGAAGAGTCAGAATCTAAGCAAGAGTAAGTGTTGATTGAGAGTTGGGTTGATGGTGTTTTTCACATCATGTGTTGCCATCAATGCCAAAGGGGGAGATTGTTGGATGTTGTGATTGTGTTGCTGATATGTGGTTGTCATTGATGTCAGCACTATTAGCATTTGATGTATTGAAGGCTATATATGTCAAGGATATTGAGAAAATTGTAATAGAAAGTATTGTAGGTTCCCAGTGGAACTGTGAAGGTCATGAAGGTGTCTTGTTTTGTACATTGAAGATCAGATATTGTGGATTAAATATTTTATTGCTGAGTGTATCTACTTCATCTACCAGAAGTTTCAGAGGCTCATGTGAAGATTTGTTCAAGTCAAGAAGATTTGTGTTCTTACAATATTTTTGTGGTCTCTGTCAGTGTTCCTGATTAAAGTTGGTATAATTCTGGTAATTCTAGTTGTTGTAGGTGTTTTTCTATTTTTTCTTGGTGCTCATGGATGCTTCTAGATCATTCTCTATCTTTTTTGTATGTCTGCATTGATTAGTGTGCTAATGGCTGAAGATTTTTCTCAGTATGTTTGGGATTTCATGTTCTTGGCCAACATGTTGGTTGTAGTGTGTTGTGGATCCTTGAAGATTTAAAATTGAATGTTTGGAATGCTCGAGGATATTGTTTTGGGTCACATCATGATATTAGCCGATGTTGTTTAATCCATAATGAAAATTTATTTATAAATTTGGGCCATCATTGAAAATATGTTTTATATTTTTGGTCGACAAAGTTGTTGTAATTTCATGTTACAGATATATAAGAGCAATTGTTTGAGTGAAGTTAGTGTGTACATTAGAGAGAATATATGCTAGAGAAAGTGCAAATGTGCGAATAATGTTCAAATCATTCAATTTCATAGCAGAGTGAGAAGAAGTTTGAGCGAAATGTGAAGAAGGTTTGTTGTTCTTAACTAGAATTGTAATCAGGCTTGTGTAGAAGCTATTTTCTCAATTCATACTCTATGGATCTAATCCATATTGCTGTGTATTTTTGGGCAGTGAGCCCTCTTTTAATTGATCACTGAGCTATAGGCAATGTGCCTGAATGCATGTGCATTCCCATTATTTTTCATTATACTTTTAAATGGGTATAATATTGTGGACTAACATCCACTGTGGTTTTTCCCCTAATAGGGTTTCCACGTAAAAAAAATTGGTGTTCTCTATGTTTCTGATGTTTTTTATTTCTTATGGTTTATTGTTCATTCATCAAATCTAAAATTGAGTTAAGTAAAGTTTGAAAAGTTTAAATAATCTGTGACAACTGATTCACCCCCCCTCTCAGATGTTTATCATTGTTTTTCCAAAATACCCTTATTTCTCTTTTCTCTTTTCTCTAGTGCTTTCATCTTGGCTACCATATCTTCTTGAGACTCTCTTAGGGCTCTTAACTCCCTAGCAACAACAACTGAACCACCTTTAGGAGGCACCTTGGATGCCTTACCTTGCAATTTCTCTTCTTCAAACTCAATTCCTTTTCCACAAATGATCTACAGCCTAAGCTCTAATACCACCTAATGTAGAGCAAGGTGATTAGGCTTCAACAATTCAAACTAACAAGGTTTTCAAGTCTGCAAACCCTTGAAAGGGTTTATTCCTTCACAAATTGACCACCATGGGTGTAGTAGTCCACTTTTCCCTTTCTTTGCATATCTTTGAGAGAAGGCCTAAATTTTTCAGAACCTTCACACTTTCAGACACCCATTATCTTTCTCTTTAACATATCAAATTTTCTCCTCATTTTGTTTTGGAAAAATCTCTTCTAACTTGACCTGCAACACTAGAACTAGGCCTAAATAGGCCACTTTTACAAAGCAACTACCTCAATTTCAATTACCAGACATAAAAAATCTTCATCTATAATCTCCCTAGATCACATAGGGTCAGATTCAACAATTTGTTTCTCCAAATATTCACAAAAAACTTGATGTCCTAGCAAATTCCTATTAAACTAAGCCTAACACAGAGATGTTAGACTAGGGCTTGAGAAAAACCCCTACAAATACCATCACCCTACACTAAAATTACCATAAGCATGATCCCATAATAGTGGTTTACAATTTTTGGCCAAACTGGACACTAAAATTATTATTTTTAACTAAATCTTCACATTCGGGCACCTATAGCGGCTAAACTGTGAGGAATTTGAAGATGGTGCAAATTAGAGTCTCATCAAATTTTGTCTGTAGATTCTAAAAATATTTTTTTCAAAATTTTTAGAATCAAATTGCACTTCTTTTTCCATCTCCCACAAAAATTGATTTTTTAAAACATTTTAAAAAGTGACGCACACCGTATAACGCATAACTTTTTTTCCATGAAGGATAAAATTCTAATTCTTTCAAATTTATATTTGTAACTCTAATATCTAGTGCTTCCGCTTGGTTAGATAGTTTTTTGTTGAATATTTTTCCTTAATAAAATTTCAAAGTCAAATGAGTTACAATTCGAGACGACCGTATAACACATAACTTTTTTTGTATCTATCAAAATTTAATTTTTTTTGTTGGATCAAGGACTTCAATATCTAGTGCACTCATTTTTAATTTTTTTTTTTGATAATCTTCTATTTTTCCACATGTGAAGAACAAAAGAAATTCATTTTCAATGAAAACCTATGTTTAATAAAACTTTAAAAACAAATACATAACAAAACCTAAACATATTAAAATTATATTCATTGGATAGATTGTTCTGAGGAATACCCATAATCATTTGAAATAAATTTTTAATGAATTCATTTGATCCCCAAAAGCTAAATCAAAAGTGATTTTTATCAAGATTTTGATAGTGTAAAGGAGACACATTTATAGGTATGGTTTAAAACTAGCGAGGTTCTATCCAAAGGGGTTTGATCTAAGGTGATTTGATCAAACCCTCTTCAATTGGAATCCTTAAAATGGAAATTTTTAAGGCTTAAATCATTTTATTTTCTAAAAATATGTGATTTCAGCTAAAATCCGTTCCTCTCAGGAATTGTAAACCACTAAATATAAACAAAAAAGCACACCTATAAGGTCCATTCCACCAGTTTTTAGAATTTTCCTACGATGAAATGGCCTGTTTTTACATTTTTTATCTCAAAACCCTTGAAACCCTAATTAGATAGAGCATTTGCAAAAATTTGCTTCAATCTCCCACCAATCTAAATGAAATTCAAAAAAATATGATTCAAATGAAATTAGACACCAAGATCTATCAATTCACATGTCTTAGATGATTATGTTGTTGTATGGGGTTGTACAAGTTTAGAAAATACAAGAAAACATAGAATTTTCACCAAAACAGAGTATCTCCTTATTTTGCTCACTCCAAATATCATCAATAACCATGCCTCAAATGTATTAGAGGCTTTTAAACAAGTTACCTTCAAATTACAATGGTCCCCAACTTATTTTTGAATGGGTGACCATTGGTATTCCAATACAAGCAAAATTTGTCAACATTTCTAAGCAACTTTTACATTAATCTTGAAAACTTTTTATCAAAACACCTAGAAGGCCCTACATGACCTTGATTACATTGAAAGTGGTCTAATAGAAATCATTTACATCATGAAAATACACAAAACAAAACAAGACTCCACAATGCATAAAACCAAAATTATCAAGGTGCTCATGCACCACAATGCCAAAGATGAAAGAGAGAAAAAGGAAAGAGAAAGAAAGAATCAATTTGATCAAGTTTTGACCATTTTTCCAACACAGTGTGGATTAGATCTAGGTTGTTTTTCTAGAAAATACATACTCACTCTGAGGTGACGGAACTCATGGTTTTCCACCGGGTGAGAAGGCCTAAAAGGTGAGAAAAATACACTCATGGATGGTATGCACTCACACACACATAGATGGCTATGGGGAAAGTCATGCCTTGGAATGGGCTTCCTACTCAGCCATACCAAAGTTATGTACCTCCTGATAACTTTAATGAGGCACCACCAAAGAAAATGACTTGTTGAACTTCAAGAGAAAAGAAAAAAATTGTATGCTTGGAGCTCAATGTGAACAAACACAATGGTGCTACAAAGAATGCAAGCTATGTTATTCAAGGTGGCCATATAACAAATGAAAAATGAAACACGCAAAGGATTTTAAAAGGAGTCTTTCTTAATTCATGTGAGGTCTTTAACATAGGGAACATTGTGTCTAATGTCTCCAAGAGAGGACCGATCAAAGAATATAATATTTGCAACTTAGGGGATATAGTGTGTCGCATCAAGCCACTAAGAGGAATGTAATATGCTAAGATAGATCATGCTTATGAAAGAGATCACACACAATGTCATCCACAAAGCAATAAACACATCGTATGAAGTAAGAAGGCTGCACTAAGAACCAAGAAAAGGGAAAATACAAAGGAATAATGCAATTGTATGCCCCCACTTTAAAGAAATTGCTACACACTGTACTGTGAGCAATTACTTTAAAGTAGTGAATGAAAACTGCAAAAAGAAGAAATAAGACATGAGAGCCAACTTGGAAAGCCATATGCCAAGTCATTTGTTTCCAAGTAAAGGTGCATCATGTGAAGGAAAGCAAAAGGAAAAGGGATTGCCACCAAAATGAAAACATCAAACACATAAGGGATCTATGGATTTGGGGTTAGTATGTTCTTTGCTACAATGTTGTCTAGAGAGCTCGAAACTATCATCATCCCCCAAATACATAGAACTAGAAGAATGACACAAAGAGAGTAAAAAAAAGAAAAATAAAGAACCTTTTACGTAAACATGGAAGAGAAATAGGGTGTATCGACTCTTTGTGTCATCCTCAAAGGGAAAACACAAGCCATATGAAAAAGAAAAAGGTGAAAGAAAAATGAAATTTTTTTGGGTCAACATGAGGAGACATGAATTTCTCAATGCCTTGTGTCATCCCCAAAAGGAAAAAAAACTTGAGAAAAGACAAAAGAAAAGGAAAAGAAAAAGAAAATCCTTTTGGGTCAATAGGAAAGAGACATAGGGTGTCTCAATGCCTTGCATCATCCCCAAAAGGAAAACACAAGAAAAGACAAAAAAAAAAGGCAAAAGCAATGTATGACATAAAGAAGAATGAAGGTACAAATAGAGGAATTTCACAAAGTGAGAGAACATCAAACAAAACATCATGGGGGATCACATTACGCATATGCAAACAAACAAAAGAAAAATAAAAAGAAAAGGAAAAAGACTAGTAAGGAAAATGCGAGTCAACCATGAAGCAGGTCATCCGCCTCTCAATCTCAATTAGTATAAGCAGAAGGTGAATAATGCAGCTCAAGGACAACGATAAATGCATTATTAGAACAAGGCTAGAAACTTCTTGCCCCCATAGTGTGAGGCAAGAGTGAGCTGAGGTAGGTGATGGGAAAGGGTCATGTAATAGTGAGAAGGGAATGTTGTAAAACTATTACATGACAAGGGGTTAGAGAGTGTTTTATGGGATTATTGGATAGCAATTATTGCCATCAAAATGATACTTGCTCAGTATTTATTTCAATGTATGAAACTTGTCACTTTTATATGGTGATCCCACAATAGTGTTTTACAATTTTTGGCCAAACTAGACACTGAAATTATTTTTTTAAACTAAATCTTCACATTTGGGCACCTATAGCGGCTAAACTATGAATAATTTGAAGATTATGCAAACTAGAGACTCGTCACATTTTGTCTACAAATTCTAAAAATATTTTTTTCAAATTTTTGGAATTAGATTCCACTTCTTTTTCCATCTCCCATGAAAACTAGTTCTTTTCAAAAAATAGCATTTTTAAAAAGTGACACACACCGTATAACATATAACCTTTTTTCCATGAAGGATAAAATTCTAATTATTTCGAATTTAGATTCGTAACTCCGATATCTAGTGGTTCCACTTGGTTAGATAGTTTTTTATTGAATATTTTTTCTTTAATCAAGTTTCAAAGTCAAACAATTACAATTCAGACATAGCGCAACCATATAACACAACTTTTTTTTGTATATATCAAAATTTAGATTTTTTTTTTCTATTGGATCAAGGACTTCAATATCTAGTGCACTCATATTTTTAATTTTTTTTTTATAATCTACTATTTTTCCACATGTGTAGAACAAAGACCTTCATTTTCGATGAAAAACCTATGTTTAATAAAACTAAAATATCAAATACATAATAAAACCAAAACATATTAAAATTATATTCATTGGATAGCTCGTTCTGAGGACTACCTAATTCCAGTTGGGTTTGTGAATATTCCTGCATTTTCATCCTCAAACTGAGCTCTGAAGTGCCAAAATTCAAGTTTTTTTTCTGTCTCAGGGGGATGAGGAATAAAGAGGGTTCATTCGAACCAGGGTTCATTAGAACCCCCCTTCTATAAGGGGTTTTGATGGCTTTTTTGGCAGGAAAGTATTAAGAGGGTTCAATCAAACCTAGGTTCTACTGAACCCCTAATTGGTTCGATCGAACCAATAGGTTTGTACGTACCCCTAAAATCAAGTTTTTTTCCATGCATTCATTTTTTGTGAGTTTTCCTTCCTCACTTCAATTGTAAACCACTATTGTGGCTTCACCCATGTCCAAGAACGTGATGATATGCACAATGTGGAATGTTTGCATCTTTAGGATATATCACCAACCTAGTCATAGGTGGTAATAGTATGAGTCCTTTGTTTAAAAGTATTTACAATTCCCTTTCACATTCAAGTGGTGGACAAAAAGGAAACTTTTGTTTTTGTAACTTGTAAGGCCTCTTGAATTTGCTAGATTCACCCTTTTCTCGAATTGAAGGAAGAAAACCCAAAGTGATCCTCTCATCCTTCTCATTGTTATCAGTTAAGGGTTGGTCTCGAGGAAGGAGAATGTTTAGATTGGGAGGGGAATCAAAGATCATTGTGCCATCATCATGAAGCCTTAGATATTCTCTAGGAGACTTGTTGTTATGAAAGGGATCTTAATATCCTATTAACCCTGTTGTGTTTTCATCTTTTCAAGTTTGCTCTAAGAGTTGATGAATGCCATGTTCAGTTTTTGTGTCACATCCTTGTTTGCGCAAAATTGTAAAAGTCTTGCCATATATGTTTCTTCAAGGTTGATTGGATTATTGGTGACTTTGTTATTATAAGATTGCTAAGTGGTTGTTTGTTTAGAAGAACTATGTTCACCTTATGTAGGGAACTTAGGTTCTATGTTTGTTTTAGGATGTAAGTAACCAAACATATCAGGAGGTGGTACTATAGGAAGGTATTGTTGGTTCATGGATAGATAAAAAGATGCATTAGCTTCAATGTTGTGAAGGAAATCATTTAGAAACTTAGTCATGCGATCATCATCTTCTCCAATGATGTCAACATCATGAGGACATTCATGAGGAGTTGAAGGAGCATGAGGAAGCTCAATATCATTAGGATTAGTTGCAAAGGCACAACTTGACATGACAACTAAGGATTTTAATGGCATCCAAAGCTTATTAAAACACATATCCAGGATGTAAATGAATGAAAGAAAACTAAGTGCAAGAAATTGAATGAAACAAAAAATATAGAAATAGTAACATAAATGTAATAACAAAAAATAGAAATGCAAAGAATGAACTGGAAATGACAAAAAATGCAATGCAAAAGGTGCAACTGGACTAAGTTGCCCAGGGTGGCAAATGAGTCCAAGGAGTGATTTTTTTTGAAAATTTTTAGAATTTAAAAAAAAAAAATTATGCTTTTTAGTTTTTCAAATGCAAATATAATATGAATATGCAGAATTTTGTTGATTTTTAATGAAATGAAATGCAAAAATGCAAGCTATATGAGCTTCTTACTAATGCAAAATTTAAAACCCTAGAATGCAATTTAAACAATGCAAAATGCAACATGCAATGTTAATGTAAGTTATTCCTAAGATGTAAATGTACTTTAAACCATAAATATGATGTTCTAAGGTTCGGTTCACCAAAATGTGGACTATGGAAATGGAATGCACAACTTCCCTTATCCACACCTAAAAGGGGAATGAAGGAAGAGGAATTTGATTTCACAAAGTTTACACTCAAGAACAATTCTATTAGATTCCAATGCAAGAGTGATTGAAATTTGTCAAAGGATATTTTTCCTAAGGCTATAAATTGATAATGAAGATAAACTATAAATGCAAAACTAAGCAAATGCAAATTTTTTGAAAACACGTTGTGATATGCAAAATGAACTAGAAATGTAAACAAATTGTAACATAAATTAATGAAACTGAAGAGGTACACCTGGAAATTGGAAAGTGATGGAGAGGAGCTCTGGAATCCTATAGAATTCACTATTAAATCCCAATGGGACTCATACACCAAGTTGGGCAACTTAGTCCTGTCAGGTTTCAGACAAAAGGGTACTTAGAACTATAGAAAACCAATTTTTTAGGTCTGGAAGTGGGACTCATATGCCACTAATGGTGACTTAGTCCACTTCTAGATTTCAAGAAATTCAAAAGTGCAATTTGTAGCTCTCGGTCTGTACTTTATCTCCTAATAGGTTTTTGGATCTGAAACTACAAAATCTGACTTGTAGGTGATCTTCAAGCTTCTTTTAAGGTGTTGAATACTTTGAATGACTTTGATGATTTGTTCACAAATTTTCACACCTTTCTCTTTGAAAAATCTACTCACAAGACCTGCAAAACACATGCAAAGAGGGGAAAAAGTGTTAAGGGTTAGTGAATAGGGTTTTTCCTTGGTCAAACCTCGGTTTGGTAATTAAACCCTTGAAAATGAAATGAAATGAAAAGAGAATGATGAATCAACAAAATACAATGCTACAACTCACCAAACCATTGAAGTGGAAATCTAAAGATATATGCAAGTAATGGCTCTAAAGTGCTTGAATACTCTTGTAGACAAAATGCTTGAATGAAAAATCACTTGATTGCTTGATTAGAAAATTAGGAGAATTGAGAAGATTTTTAAGAGGTGAAAATGAGAGGAAAAACCCTATATTTATACATGATTATACAAAATTTCCTAAAAATACCACATCGCAGGCCAACCTCAAGGCTTAGGAAATAATATCCTGCTAGAATTTTGAAATAATTTTGATTTTTGAGTCAAGTGAGACTCATTCGCCCCTAGTGGAGAATGGATCCCACTTGGGAATTTTAAGTGGGTGTCATGAATTAAGATGTATTAAATCATGTTTAATAAGATTATTCTCAAAAATACACTTAAGTAAGGCCTGTAAGTGTATAATGGGGCCAATTAAGCATAAGAAAGGGTCAAATTATTGATGACAAGCCTAGAAAAGCATGAAATTTTGTTACAACACTTTGAAATAAGGATTGCTAAGTGATAAAAAGAGGTTATTTAGGTGAAATATATTAAAAAGGTCCTAGAAAAGTGTGAAAATGTGTTACCAAACTTTACAACACTTAAGTAAGGCACCACTTGAATTATTTTAACTTTCTAGGGCCCAAGACCTTAATGTGAATGTGTTTACCACATTACAACATTAAATCAAGGTACAACTATGCCAAAGGCACAAGGAGGACACAAACGAGACAAAAAAAGTAGAAGGGTTACTTTTTCGGTATCCACACCCCCCTTCCCCTTTGTGTATCCATGGATTTTTGTTCACCATCCCTTATTTTGATCTCAACATACCCTTTCAAACCACTTCCCTTCATGCTAAAGGTTCCTTTCTTTTTCTATCTTTTTATTCATTATTTTTTCCATTTTTTTTGTCTTACATCCTTATTATCCTTTCACCTTTTATCTTTTCATCATATCCTTATTATCCTTTCACCTTTATCTTTTCATCCCTTCCTTTCTCCATGTAGATTGTTACTTCTCTTTTATTTTATGGGTAAGTGGACAAAGTTGAGTCCACGAAACATGGAAGTTTTTTCCTTAGCCAAAAAATTGAAATCAGCATTGCAAAAATGGGATCCCAATTTTTAAAAATTGGGATCTCATTTCTTAAAGGATCCCGAACCAATGGACAAGGAATGAGATCTCAATTACTACAAAATGGGATTTCGATTTATAAAAATCGGGATCCCATTTTGTAGAAATCAAGATCCCGTTTTATAATGCTATTTATTTTTTAAAAAATGAACAAAGTTCATTTTGCAGTAGACGGGATCCTGAGTATAGGTGACAATGACCTCCACAAATAGCTCCAGGTACCCGCCCATGCTCCTTTTTTTTTGCATTTTTCCATTTCTTGTTGAAATTGTCAATAAAATAAGTGAATTTAGCATGTTTTTTTAATTTATTTCACGTTTTGAGCATTTTTTTTCCTGTTATAGTAGAAATGAGTAATTGTAGAAATAGATCAAAAAATTCAATGAATCCTAAATATTTTTTAATAGAAATGAAAAAATGAACCTTGAATTGTGTTTTACAAACAAAATTTAACTTTCGAAACCTAAATTGTTTGATTAAACAAAAAAAATTGAATTTGAAAACCCTAATTGAAATGAAACAAAAAAATTGCATTTCAAAACTGTAGAAATTTAAATGAAATAAAAAAGTTGCATTTAGAAACCCTAATCAAGCTTTTTAAAATCCTAAATTCAAATCAAACAAAAAAAATTGAATTTGAAAACCCTAGTTTGAACTAAAATGAAAAAGTTGCATTAAAAACTCTAATTGCTTAGAAATTGAAACCCTAAATTGAATTGGAACAATTTTTTTTGTTAAAACCCTAAATTGAAATTGAACAAATCATTTTAATTTTGAAAGCTAGGTAATTTCAAACTCAAAAAAATTCATTTGCATTGCTTAAATGTTTTAAATTTAATTTGCATTGTATGGAAAAAACAATATGCTAAACTTTAGTTTCAATGTTAAATTATAATTAGATTAGAAAACAATATGTTAAAGAATAGTTAAAATTCATAAACTTTATAAAAAAAATTTGAAAATTTAATTAGAAAATTCGTAAATCCAAGCATGTACAATTGATTCCAATTGGCACTAACTTGCAAGTTTAAATTATTCCAAGGGCCACCCAAACTTCACCCTAAGTTTTCTAAACCCTAAACCCTGAACTATAAAATCTAAACCCTCAACACTAAAGCATTTGAATTTTGTCTGAGGACCTTAAAATGAAATTTGGTTGCCTTAAAAAACCCTATGTTGTCACCATCCAGTAGAGATTTTTGTAATGTTTTCACTTATTTGAACACATAATATAAATTTTTTTTGGTTTCTACAAGTTTATGAAGAGTGGATGATCACTCTCTATGACACTTAGACATGATCATTAGGGATCTAAATCATTGGAAGAAAACTTTATTCTATTATATCCACAAGATAGGAGAGCACGAGTGAGAGTGCTATGGGTAAAGTTTCTTTCATTGGACATAACTAAAATTGTGTAGGTTCAATGTCAAGAATGGGTCTATTTGATAGATTTATGAAAAGTATTATGACTATCTAGAATACCATAAAATTATAATTATAGCAATTCCAATTGGAAACACTTGGGTATATATCATATGAAATTTAAATCTAGTAAGGTGTCTATTATATAGGAGAGTTGATAATACATGGAAAGAGGTTTGTATGGGAATATATGTATTAAGAAACACATACCATGACCTATATAGGATTTTTAAGATGTGATCCTAGATAATAATCCACCCATCCTCAAGCATAATGGATTCTTTAGCAATTAAGAGAGATTCAATAACCATAAAATTGCCTATATTTTGATACTATATAGATTTATGTGGAAGGATAGAAATGCATCAATAAGGAGACTAAGATGGAACCATTTAACACTGAAGGTACACCTATTACATGGGAAAGGGAGGAGATACATGATGATAGGTTGGAGGAACTAGGCTATTATTACAATAGAGAGAGGAGGAGGATTCATATTATGCTCCTATAAATAAGAGGTCAATTTAGAAGATTAAAAGAACTAGATAATAACAAAGGAAATAATTCTATAGAGGGAGTGAGTGGGATTGTTGGAAATATACAAGGAGAGAGGTGAAGGTCCCAACATGTACATAGAGTCCTACACGAAATACACCAATCTAGACACTTCCTAGAAGGATCAAGATCTATGTGAGTAGCCTCTTTTTATTTTTGTATCTTGTACATATGTATATTTATTCCTTTATTATGTGATTCAAATTATGTATGATATAACTTATTAATAAGTGATTAAAAGTATAATTATTAAAATATTTCATATTTATTTTGATCTCCTCTTTAAATGTAGGAGGAAAATTTTCCTTGTTTTGATAAATGTATCTTATTTTTGTGATATGTATAGATTGATTCATTTTTAACATGATAATTTTTTTATTAGAGGGGTAAACACTTTTGACCCAGAGCTAGATGGAACCAATGAGGTCACAATATGACTAAATTTGGACCTCACTAGACATCTAGATCCCCTTAAGCCATCCTATCACCCTAAATCATAAATCGATTTCTTAAGGGGTCCCAATATGACATTTCTTAAGGGGATCAAAGAAGTTCTTAAAATTTGGTGAAGTTTCCCAAGGAAACCAAATTTAACAATAATAAGATCATGCAAGATTATAATATCAATGAGATTTCATGATCTAGGTTGGTCAGTTGAAACAAGAGTAGATCTCAATCAACTATTCCACAAGAAAATGTTCTTCACTAACTTGAAAGTTCATTATATTCCAAGGGGCACCAAAACTTCACCCTAAGTTCTATAAACCATAAACCGTGAACTCTAAAATCTAAACCCTAAACACTAAACCATTCATTTTGTCCTACCTGTCTTTAAAGTGAAATTTGGTTGTCTTAGGAAAATCCACCAAATTTCATTCCCTTATGCCATGTAATTTTGTCATAGGATCTTACTACATATATCCCCTTAAGTTATCCTATTATCCTAAACCCTAAACTCTAAACTCTAAACCCTAAATCCTAAAGCCATAATTTTTTCTTAGGCTCTTAATGAAATTTGGTTGCCTTAGGAAACTCCATCAAATTTCATTCCCTTATGACATGTAATTTTTTCCTAGGATCTTACTACATGTAGATCCCCTCAAGCTATCCTATTACCCTAAACCCTAAACTCTAAATTCTACACCCTAAACCCTAAAGCCATTATTTTTTCTTTAAAGGCTCTTAATGAAATTTAGTTGCCTTGGGAAACTTCACCAAATTTTATTCACTTGAGCCATGTCATTTTCTCTTAGGACCTCACTAGATGTAGGTCCCCTTAAGCCATCATATCACCCTAAATCGTAATTCGATTTCTTAAGGGGTCCCAATATGACATTTCTTAAGGGGATCAAAGAAGTTCTTAAAATTTGGTGATCAAAGTTGCCCAAGGAAACCAAATTTAACAATAATAAGATCATGAAAGATTATATAATATTAATAGTTAATTGTATTTTCATTCAAGTAACATGTTCCTTAGACATAAATGAGGCTTACATATTTTATCATTTGTATTCAATTATTTAAGGCCATTTACATTGAATGGTTTAAAGGTATTTCCTAAACATGTATCTTACATCTTGAAATTACAAATCTAATGCAAGTTCACTCATATCTTAAAGATCACATGGATCCATTCAATAATATTTTTAATCCACCTCCACCCACTCCACCTCGTAACCCCCCACCTCCACCACCTGAAATCAATGAACATGCTCATTTGCAAACACAAATAAATGCTAATGTTAGAATCATCCAAGATCAAATCAACATTATTCAAAATGAAGAATGTGTCGCACCTCATGTGAGGATGTTTGAATCTAGGATGCAAACCCTTGTTGATGTTGTTAGGGCTATGGATGGGATCTTAGATGAGCATTGACAATGGCTAGAGGAGAGGAGAACTTCTGATTCTGAAAAGGAAAACACAAAGAAATGAAGAGATGCAGTAGAGAGCCACAATAGTTTCTAAATTAAGACAATGATCTTAAATAGTTATGAATTTATGAATTTGGTGAACGATGGATATTCTGTGTGATGAATTTATAAATTTGGTTGGATGGATATTTTTAGTGACATCAATTTATGATTTTGGTTCTAGATGGATATTTTTAGTGACATGGATTTATGAATTTGGTGGAATTTATGAACTTATAAGAATAATATATAATAGTATATATTAAATGACTATCTACTAGAGATCATGATTTCTCCTACTAAAAAATTGTATATATATATATGTGTGTGTATGTGTGGGAGTGTGTGTGTGTGTTTGTGTTAGACATAAAATGAGATTTTGTGAATGTTTCAAGTTTATTGTTTAGTATGTACGTGCATGTATTAAAAATTTGCATATAGTTCTTAAATTTTGAAATTTGTATGTATGTACATAGTTTAGTTTAATGATCTATATGCGTGAAAATTATGCATGATATTTTTTATTTTAAATGTATGTACATGTTAAATTTTGAATTTTGTATGGACTGTGCTCAAGTTCAATCAATGTATATATATGTGCATTTCAATTAAATATATGATCTTAATATATATGTTGCTCATCCTATTTCAATTAAATATATGATCTTAATATATTTATGCACATCCTATTTTGTATGATTTAATGAAAGTGCACATTTATATCTCATATCATGGATTATTTTAACATTGATGATATCATCAATCCACCACCTCAACCATAGCCACATCCACCTCCCCCTCCACCTAATATGCCACATCCAACACCTATCGCATCTGACAAGGCTCGCTTGTGAGCACGTATAAATTTTCAAGTTGCATCCTTAAAAAATTAAATCAATTCTATGCAGAGTCAAGCATTGATCCCACCACATGTGAGACGTTTTACATCTGTGATGCAAAATGTTGTTGATGCCATCATGATGATCGATCATGATCTTGATAGGTATCAATGAGAGAGAGAAAAAATAAGACAATTTTATTTTGATGGTCTCTCTTACAAACAAATATTAGACCTTAAAATAATGAAAGCCCATCTAGCCCCCTACTTTCTTGACCTTGTTACTCAGCAACCCATTCCACCAAACAAATCTAGAATATCCATGAGGTGGTGCATACATCCACAGATGAGTGCACATTTTTGGGATTGATGGTATATGGTTTTTGATAGTCCCCCACATGCTAATTAGGAGTGCCCATTGAATTTTTTGAGAAAATTGTATGTAGAGTTTGTTCTGGGGAAAAATCCTAATTATTTTGATTTTAGATCATTTCAGGGTGTTAGTGGCAGCATGCCACAACAGAGGTTGGGGGAAACAGTTTATCCACAATGCCCTGCGCATGTACAACCCCTTGTTGTTGCTCCTAGTCCTCCCATTCCCACACATGTACATCATTGAGCTCTGGTCTCAACATTAGGTTCCCTTAGTACACTTGCAGGAGACCTTGATCAACATGCTTCTACGATAGCGGGTGGGGAGCACAAAGACGATGATGATGGAGTTTTTTATGGAGCTATTTTGAGTACCACTCTAGGAGTGTCGAGTCTCATCACCCATATATGTACTAGTTGTCATCAAGTATGCTATCCGACCTGATCAAGTCACACCCAGTTTAGGTGGACAAGGAGATTCTGGTGGTTCATCTAGACACATCAGTTCATTTGTAGAGTTTCTTACAGTAGACCATCACCCTGAGGACACTACGACACAAGTATAAATATGCATCTATGTACTTTCATTTTATAAGAGGGTATGTGCAGGATCATGATGGGCCAAAAAGTGGCAATATTATGGGTATTTGTAGGGTATGTGGCTGATGACTTTTTTTACCCAAAATTGATGAAACGAAAAGAGTTTTTAGAGGATATTCTCAGCTTTCCACAAATATAAATTATTCTTTAATTTTAATTTAATAAATTATTATTATTTATTTTCTATTAGAATTACGACTAAAGTCCTGATCGATAGGCTGATTGAAAAACATCTATAACTTTCAAATGGTATCACATTTTTTGAATCCAAAACATGCATCACATTCTATGCTTCACATACTATAGGATTAAAAATATATATATATATATATATATATATATATTCATGAAGTTTTGACCAAGTTAAAGTGGTCAAACATACGAGTTTTTATATTTTTTAAAAGTTGTAATAAAAAATTCATAATTAATTATTTACTTGGAAAAAAATTACAAAAACATATGCATGACATCCGAACATGAGTCCTCTAATTATATATTAAATATTATAAAAAAATATTATCATTTTATTATGGTTAGGGTGGTCAGACAGACACCTACTTCTTATTTTTTCCCTGAAATTTAAGTACTACAACATTGAAATTTCAAATTTTCACCAAATAGATTTTATTTATTTTAAATAAACCTAGTAGTTTAGAAACTACATTCAATTTTCTACAGATTCTATTCTTACATATTTTTTAAATAATAGAGATAACTTATTCAAATTTTTACGTCAAGTTGCCTAACACTGATTTTTCTAAATTTTTTGCCACTTAAGGGTCTATTTTTTCCATTCAATGAACCTGCACATACCCAAGAATTTTGATGGATGTATATATCAAAGAAAATTTTGCAATACATTTTAACAATCAAATTTTTTGGTGTACAGATGACACTAACGATGGGGCAATCATCTATTCAATGAGTACATACATCAACACTGGTCGTACTCATCAACCCTTATGGGGTATTTTGATTTCAATTTTTAAAATTATATATGAAATCATAAATTTAACTTGAGTTTTAAATTTATAATTAAATCACATATATATTTGAAATATTTATGTTGGTTTAGGCGAGTCAATCGACATCCATGTTGATTCCTCCTGAGGGATTGTCAACCACTCCTCCACTATTGGGCATCATAGATCAAGGGCAGGTACATTCATATTGTAAATTTGTTTAAAGTTTACATTAGTATAGTTACAATTTTATGAATTTTGAATTCACTGGATATATGAAATACATGCATGTACACTTGTAAATATTATAAGCATTAAATGTTTATGTACATGTATGTCTAGGTTGATACCATAATAAGAATGGGCATCGAGCAAACATTTGATGTTACAGCTACTCGTGAGGCCACTTATTTCTAGGTTTTTTACAAAACTTTCTACACAAAATGTGCAAACTTGAATATATATATAGTAACCTTTCAATTGTAAATGCTTTAATTTTGATCTTGTAGGACTTTATTAGTGCAACTTTCAGCTCTAACCTAGACATAGTTACACCAACAGGAGGACATGCAGAGCAGGCTTCAAATCAAATGGTAATTTAAATTTTTTATTATATTTAAAGTCAATTATAAATTACATATTCTGAATATAACTTAAATTTTAAATTTTAAATTGAATATATACATAATATGAGATTTGTTACATATTCTCTTTCTTTTATAGCATGAGACACATCTTGTAGTTGAGCATGTATAGATAGGTCCTGGAGAAGAGCTTGGTGCACAACCCAGGATATGGTATAGTTAAAATATGATAAATTATAAATTAAATTTAATTAAAAAAAAATTAATTGTAGAGTTGTACATCTAGTTTCAAATTTCTTTGTCTTGTTTATGTAGATTGATGTAGAGAATTTAGAGGTTGCTTCAAGTGCACTAGAGCATCTAAACGTAGATAGGACAGTAATTTAATTTTATGATGGATTATAAATTAAATTGTCATTAAAACATTTTTCATTGTCTTACATTTGATTTCATCTTTCTCGCACAGAGTGTTTCAGGTCATCTGCATAGTCCGCATGGTGTGAAGAGGTCTCTTGATTATAGAGACAATACATGACCTAGAAACATGTGATTTTATGTGTTATATTTGTTTATTTCATGGACTATATTTCTAGTTTCTCATGTACTTTGTTGGACTTTATATTTCATGGCTCAAGTACTTAGTTGGACTTTAGTTCATGGGTTGTACTCTAGACTTTATTTCATGTGCTTAATATATTGGTTTCATACACTTAATATGTTACATAAATTATGGACTTTATTATTGTTTGAGATTTTAATTTACACATGTAAATTTATGCATTTTATGTTCATAGTCAAGACATTAATATAGGACATTAATGTGAAATTTTGTGATCTCATACATGATATACATGATATGTACATTCAATAATTAGCAATAATTACTCAATGAACTTATTCAATTCGCATCAATCAATAATTAGTGAATAAATCATAATTTACAAACAAAAGAAATCTATTTATATACCAAAAAGGTTAAAATTTTAAGAAATAAACAATACCATAGAAGATTAGAGAATAAAAGCATTAATAAATTCTATAAATAATAACATCTAACACTAATTTATAAGTTGTCAAAACAAATAATGACATCCCATACTAATTTATAAGCTATCAAAACAAATAATGGCATCCAATACTAATTTATAAGCTGTCAAAACAAATAATGGCATCAAATACTAATATATAAGCTATCAAAACAAATAATAGCATCCAACACTAATTATAGGTTGTCTTAAGGATTCGTAATACGATGTCTTAGGGGGATCAAAGAAGAGTATAATTGAGTATAAATATTAAGTGATATTAACAAGTATTATAAGTTTTAGGGTGAGTCATCATAACACGACGTCTTAAGGGTATGTTTGAAGGGGTCATAATACGTCTTAAGGGGATGTCTTAAGGGGTCTTAAGGGGATATCTAAAGGGGTCATAATAGAAAATTTTAAGGGGATGTATTAAAGGGTTATAATACGTCTTAAGGGGATGTCTTAAGGGGTCTTAAGGGTATTTCTAAAGGGGTCATAATAGAACTTCTTAAGGGGATGTCTTAAGGGGTTATAATACATCTTAAGGGGATGTCTTAAGGGGTCTTAAGGGATGTCTAAAGGGGTCATAATAGAACGTCTTAAGGAGATTTTTTACGGGGTCTTAAGGGGATGTCTAAAGGGGTCATAATAGAACGTCTTGAGGGGATGTCTTAAGGGGTCTTAAGGGGATTTCTAAAGGGGTCATAATAGAACATCTTAAGGGGATGTCTTAAGGGGTCATAATACAATGTCTAAAGAGGATGTCTTAAGGGGTCTTAAGGGGATGTCTTAAGGGGTCTTAAGGGGATGTCTTAAGGGGTCATAATAGAATTTCTTAAGGGGATGTATTAAGTGGTCATAATACAACATCTTAAGGATATAATTGATTTAAGAATAATGTATGCATGATATTTAGTGATTATACAATTAGACATAAAGTTTTAAAGTAGGAAAACATGCACATTTAACAAACAAAATTTATAGAATATTGATTTGATACATAGAAGTACATAGAGTATGTTTAATTTTGTAAGTATGTATGTACATATATTTCATCTCAAAACAATGTTTACAAAATTTGGATATTCCATCTCAAGAATATCTCAAACTCGTGCCT
This sequence comes from Sequoia sempervirens, assembly GCA_007258455.2. NCBI lineage: Eukaryota > Viridiplantae > Streptophyta > Pinopsida > Cupressales > Cupressaceae > Sequoia > Sequoia sempervirens. The sequence continues at coordinate 201,989,978 of VDFB02000017.1, forward strand.
AGAATGTAGTAGGTCTTCACACCACCTGATATCAAAAAGGTACAAGCAATATCAATGAAATCATCAAAACATACATATTTTAATTTATATAAAACTATCTATATGTACAGAACTCAAGTACCTATATTTAAAAGAATTCCACACATGTTTGTAGGTTGAATCCAGTCATCCTCTCCTTTTTGTTTCAAAGTATGAGATCAATGAAATGATGGCTTATGGCTGATGCAAGAAGTTGGGTACACAAAAAGCTCAAAAAGTGGAAATATTTTTGCTATTTTTAAAAATTTGTCAAACTTGGACTGACAATTTGAGGCACTTACACAATGAATATTAAAAAAATTCAGTAATGAATCTAGTTTCCAAATATGTAAATTATTAAAGTACCCAGATTATAGAATTAAATTTTGATAGGGATCTATAAAAACCACTTTTTAAAAGTCCCTATTTTTTTACCATACCAAGTAGGTGTACGGACAACACTTTTTGACCCAAATAAAATTATTTTGCTAATTCCTTTTGGGAAATGAGAGCTAACAACATGAAGTTTGATGTGGATTTTTTTTGTAATTTTTGGTTGAATATATTTTTTTTTATTAATTTTTTATTGGCCTTAATTGATGTTTTTTAAAATCAACGTGTACGGACAACATAATTGGACCTAAACAAAAACATTTGTTGACTCTTTTTTTTTTCATTGTGTAGAGAATTGTCTGAAGTTTGATGCCATATAATTTTTTTTACAAGAAACTTAACCAATAAAAAGTTATTAAAAAACCAAAAAAACTTGATATTTCAAGTTTAAGGACTAGTTTGCTTAGAAATTAATTAAAAAATATAAAACATAATTTAATATTAACAAAATTTATATATTTGAAAAATAGAAATTGTGTTCTATAATGGGTTTTAATTTTATAGATTCATTCAGAAAAAAAGTCCATCAGCTATGTTGTCAAAGTTGGACATTCTTCTTCAATCTGCCTTAGTTTTTTAGTTGCAGGTCAAAGGCTAAGGCTCAGATTTCCAAGCCTTTCCCAAGCCTAAAACCAAGGCTGGATTTGGTGTGTAAATTCAATTTTTAAATAACGCGTACGCGTTACAGAAACATGTACGCGTTATTCAAATGAAACACGTAAATGTTTCATAATGCATACATGTTACCCATTCACTTGTTGGGAAAACGTAACACGTACGCGTTATGAAATGCGTATGTGTTTCTTGAACATAACATGTACACATTTCATAATGCATACATGTTTATGATATATCCGTTTTTCCCTAATTTAGAAAATTATGGTAAAACACGATTTTCCTGCAACATTCCTTTTCTGTAGTACGGTCTGAAAGTGTCATTTTCTGCGTTTTTTATTACAAATTTGTCTTGTGCAGGGCATATTCAATTCAAATTGTTGGAAGAGACAAAGTGCAGGTTGAATTTTCTGAAGTGGAATCAAGTGCAAGAACTTTTTACAAGAAGATTTGAAAAAGAATTTTTGGATGTACTCATTATGTTTTTGTACTTCAGAGTTTATAGAAAAAATGATCGTCATAGTACATAGTTTAATTTGAATATTTGAAGGAGGTGGAAATTTGAAAATAAGTTTCTTGAATTATTATTTTTGTCATCAAAGAGGGTTTGGTAACCATGGGTGATAAGCAAAGACAAAAAAAATGATGTAGAAAGTTATTGACACTCGAAGAAGTTCAAGTAAATAAAGATAAGGAGGCAAAAAGACAAAGGGAAAGGAGAGAAAGGAATCGTCAAATGAAATATTTGGAAGCATCTAGTTCCAAGAATGTTGAAGAGGAAGCCATGAATGATGAAATGAATGTAGATGATGCAAATGTGGAGATGGTGAATATAGAAGAAAATGCAATTACGGAGACAAACCCAACTGTTCCTTCAACTTCAACTTTGAATGATATGCAAACAACTTCGGGTGTGTCTTCAAATCCACCTCCCAATGATATGGAAAATGCACCTATTCAAACAATCTATCTAGGTATGTGTTCAAACCCAAGTTTTCATAATATTGATATTGCTTGTTTAGATGAAGTTGGATACACCATTGATAAGATCAATAACATTAGGGTTGAAACAATGCAAAAACAAGAAAAAGATGAAATTATATCTTATGAGAATGTAAATGAGAATGAAATCCCTCATATTGATGAAAATGATAATGAAATCCCTTTTACATTTGAAAATGAAAATGAAACCCCTTGTGTGAATGAAAATGAAACTCCTATGGATGAAGGTGAAAATGCTTTTTTTACAATTGAAACAGATGTGCTAGATAACCTTCGTGGTAAAGTTTCTTCGAGACAAATTAGAAATTATGGAAATAAAATATATAAAATGTTTTTTTATAGAAATAAATTAGGATTCCAATGTCAACTCATGGTGCAATTGATGAGAATGTTGAAAATGAGAAAAGTGATGAAAAAATTAGGTGTTTTTGTAAAACCAAAAAAGAAAGATGATTCAGTAGAACAAGTCATATCTAGTGTTGCTAATGCTATTGATGTTATTGGTAAGAAAATTCGATCGAAAGATAAGAATGTGGCTCGTCGTGCAATAACAATTGCTCTAGTTGATAAAACAACTTCAAATAAAAGAATGTTAAGTAAGATTAGTAAATGTGTGAAAGTAAATCCTAGAACTTTGATAAGAGCTGCTAAAAGAAGAGAAAGTATTGAAAAGGATCCTATTAATCAATGTTGGAGTTTTAGTGGTAGACTCCCAAGATCAGACATGAAATTAAATATTTAATCCATAAATTTTGGCATGATAATACAAAGAGTATCACCTAACATTAGAGATGTCTTAAAATTAAGGGTGGGTTCCAAATTCGTGAACCTCATCCAAAGCATCTTAGATATGACTCAAACTGAATTATATAAATTTTTAGATGCTTCAATCTTACCATTGAATATTAACATAAGTCAAAGATCATTCGAAAAGTGTAAACCTTGGTATGTTAGAATTAATAAGCAATGAATCTCTTGTTGTTGTAAGACTCATGTACAATTTCGTTATTATTATGATATATTTCGATATATACGATGCACTTTGCATGCTAACCAAATTATGCAGGACATTTGTGGTATTAATATGCCACCTGAAAGAATCAAAGATTTTATAGCAAGTTTGTTTTGTGATCCCTCTTTAAATGGAAACTCATTTTTTTTAAAAGCATGCATTTCTGGAGAATGCGATAGATGTGGTAACTTTTCATTATTAGGAGAATGTATGCATGAAAGTAGTTTAGATGAATTTGGACAACAATTAGTGGATGTAAAAAAATTTAAAAATGTTGAGTATTCTTTAAAAGATGGAAAAACTGGAAAACGTGTTGAGCTAATTGTGGAAAAAGTTCGTGTGCATGCTTTTATTAATGAATTTAAAGATAATTGTACCTAAATATGTTCAACACTCTCATAATGCTCATTGGCTTGATAATCAATTTTGTTTATGTAAAAACACATTCCCAATTGGAAGTATATTGTTCAGTTGTTGATTTTGCTGAAAATTATACTCTTGCTCCACAAGAAGAAATTCAATCACAGTATTATAATTCAATGCAAGTAGCTATATTTGTTCACATTGTTTATAGACATACAGAAGATAGTACAAAAGATAATACAATTTTTTTGAGAGAGTACCATTTTTATATAAGTGATAATCGATTACATTCATCGAGTTTGTACAATATTGTTTTGATATATTTTATAAAAATTTAAAAGAGAGGAATTCGAATGCTAGAACATCTCATATGGTCAGATAATTGCGGGTCAATTCAAAAATGCTAGAATGTTTTATTGGTTATGTAGAGTTCATAAGGAAAATAATATCCAACGCATATGGAGTTTTTTTGAATCTGGTCATGGTAAGGGAGAACACGATGGAGCAGGTGCATGTGTGAAAAGAGTTCTTGCTAGAGAGCAACTAAAATTTGAGGATGCTGCGAAATTTAGAGATGCATGTGCAATTGTAGATTGGTGCAATACAAAATTATCTACAAGAACAAGTGAGAGCTCAATAATTCAACGCTTCTTTTGGTTAGTTGAAGAAAATGATATTTTTTCTCGACAAGATTGTGAAACAATTAATGGATCTGCAAAATGGCATTCGTTTAAGAGTTCAAATGCAAACACATGGACAATATGGACAAGGGAGTTGGCATGTTTTTGTCAATTTAGTATTGCAGGTGATTGGGAGGCATGTGAAAATACAGAATGGGTCGAACAATGGCAACAAAGATCCTTAATGCCTACATCAACAAATGTTCAACATGGAACAATAATTGAAGATAATCAAGTGTTTGCATCAAATGATTATGATCGTGTTTCGGATCTTGTACAAGAAGGTACATTATTTATTGAGTTGAATTTTGTATGTATGGATGTTTATATGTGAATTAAATATAAGTCACTTTTTATTGAATTTTGTATTTATTTTTGCAAGACATGTGTATGCTGTTGTTGCACCTAAGGGGAATGAAGAGGAGATAGATTACTGGTTGGATAGATGTGTTGAGAGAAAACATAAGTTGGCACATCCTAGAGTGGATGATGAAAACTTTGAGTATCCAACTGGTTCAGTGGTTGTTGTTGGCACTTGGCTTCGAAAATATTTGATGAGAAAGAATGGCTTGCTTGCATTTGAAGATTATGAAATACACAAGAAGATTATACATTATTCACATTTGATTTTGGTAACCAATATAAAACTAGTTAGATATCAAGGGAGGCCTGCTAATAGAGTTTTATGGACACTTTCAATTGATGATCACGAGACAATCATAGATGCATTAAAAAAGAGAGAGGATGCAAATGGTACAACAAAGTAAATAAATATTGGTAAGTATATCTAGTTGTTTATATAGTTAATTGATATATAAATTTGTATTTAATCATTTTCTAATTAAAGTTTTATATCATTTTTTTTCAGGTCCCCCAAAATTAGATGCTTTACAAACAAGAGAGGAGATGCACATATATCACAATGGAATTCAAATATAGAGATAGGTAACTATATATAGTTCTAGATACATTTAATTGATAGTATAAATTCATTATCTCAACTCCCCTTAATCCACCCTCTTGCATCCCTTCAAGTCATTCTATCAACTCCCCTTAATCCACCCTCTTTCATCCCCATAAGCCATCCTCTTAAAGCACCCTTAAGTCATATCCTCTTACATCCCTATAATCCATAATCTTGCATTCCTTAAGTCACTCTCATAATTCCCCTTAAGCCATCCTCTTAGGGCCTGTTAACCATATTGTAAGTTTCATGACATCCATCCCTTTAATCCATTCTATCAACTCCCCTTAATCCACCCTCTTACATCCCCTTAAGCCATCCTATTAAAGGAGTCTCATAATTCCCCTCAAGCCATCCTCTTAGGACCTATTAAGCCATATCCTAGGGTTCATGAGATGCATCCTCTTAAACCATCCTCTTAACTCCCCTTAAGCCATTCTCTTAAGACCCCCCTTAAGCTATATATCCTCTTAGGTCCCCTTAATCCATCCTATGGCAAACATCTTTTGAATTTGTATGGAATTTACTATATACTATTCTTTTCTCACATGAATGTTTTTCTTAAATGACTTATAAAAATTGTAGTTACTTACATTAATTATTTTTGTAGGTTCTCATCAAGTCGATCTACAAAGTGATTGTTGAACTGAAAAATTATTTTATCAAGAGACTATGTAAATGCCAATTTTTGGTCTTCACCTAAAAGATGATAAGTTTTAATTGTATCTACATGCACATATATGTTTCATCATATTATATAGTTGTAATAAACATCTTGATATACATTATATATGTTTGTTCAATGTCACTTTTTAAATATCTTGTTCCAATTTTATAGATTATACATTTCATGTCTTGTATTTACCACATTTTATATAATTATTCAATTGTATAGATTATACATTTTATACATACAAGGAGATAGTTTTTTTGTTTATTGATTCAAATATTTGCTATCTAATTGGAAAATAGTTAAAATTACCTGCCCTTAATTTATTATGAATATGATCTAAACTATTTAAGGAATGTTTTAATTTGTCACCTAACCATGTGATAAATTATATATATTAAATTTGATTCTAGATAAGAATTTATATAGTGCATGTAATACTTGAAAATTAGATAAAATATAAATAGTCTAATGTATGAGTGCATATAATCATGAAAATGAACATAACAAGATATCATAATTGACTGCATATATAATCATCATATTAAAGTCAACTGATATAAATAAACACAAATATGATAATAACATGTTCAAAGTAAAACTAGAGATAGATAGTCCATAGAATATATATGTCAAGTCCAACACATATATTTAAATAAAACTAGAGATCTATAGTCCATAAAATATAAAACCATCTAACTTTCAGGCTGATCGGTCAAATCAAGTCTCCTCTTTGTTCCATGTTGACTAGATGTACCCACATCATGCTGTAAAAGAGTATAAGAAAATTGAAATTAGATTTAAGTTTATTTAGAAATTTTGATATAATTAAACATATTTAAACTTGAAAATATAAACTTTTAGATAAAAATAAATTTAATTAAATATCTAGTATTTATATAGTAAAAATGATTTCTAGTATGTATAAATTACCATATGATCATGTGAATCTGTAACTGGCACATTTTCTTCAATGGGTAGCATAATTGTCACTTGAGAAGATGCAAATGCCTGATCTACTATATCCTGCATATTCATATAAAGCAAACAATATGTGAAAACCTCGAATATATATATATATATATATATATATATATTTAAAAGGTTCATAAAAATTGTATAGGAGATTTAAAGTAAAGTTTACAACCTCAAATGATATGACCTCATGATCACGCACCTAAGATTTCCCATGCATAAATGCCAATGATGTCTTAGGTGTGCGGCCCGCCATGGGTATCTCATGAAATTCCTACATATAGATGTACAACAATTCGTATAGATCATTGACACATGTGTATGTAAATGAAAAATTAAATTAGATCTATGATGTCTATTTAATTTAAACTTAACAAAATTTTGAAAGCACACACCTGAGCTGATAATGTCTCAGGTGCGCTCACCACTATAACTTGTAGTTGGTCAGTACTAGGTATTCTATGACCTCCCTGCATCTAGATATAATATATCAATTCACACATGTGTACAAATTCAAATTAAATTAGATATATATCCACACAAATTATTTAATTTATATTGGTTCAAGTACCTATCCAAAAGGTGAGCCAAAATCTACAACACTCGACATATGCACACGATGATCATATTGAGTTTTAGGCATCACGTGATCAAGCGTCTACACCAAACACCTATTGAACTAATATTATATTATATATATAGTTTGATGTTATTATTTACATGAATTTTTCATATTTCAAACTTGAATTAAATTTAAGTTCAAAATATGAACATACTTGTGTAGGACGATCCTCAGAATATAGTAAATCTAGGTATGACCCCGTCCCAGATGCATGTGCATTGCCTGAAGTGGATGTTTGAGTATCCCTATAGCCTGAGCCTCCATGCTCTCTATTGGCCACTTCAGTGGCCACGTGTGTAGTCTGTTGAGTGAGATGTCCTAAAAGTGAACTCAATTCTCCTAATGTCGATAACATGGTCTGTTGCTGAAATGGAGCGGGAACACTAGGAGAAGGAAGAGGAACAATAGGAGCAATTGGAGCATGTCACTGAGGATCGACATGTGCTCCTAGTCTTTGTTGGGGCATGCCACGCCCAACTCCCTAAAATGACCTCATATCAAAATAGTTGGGTTTTTTACCCAACTCAAACTCAGCCCATAACTTTCTCAAAAAGTATAAGGGCACCTCACTATTGCCATGTGGTGGAGTATCAAGGACCATCCACCATCTATCCCAAAAATGTCCAGCTATCTGCAGGTGCCTACACCATAAAATTGAAATTCATTTTTTCGTGGGTGGAATGGGTTGGTTTGTATGGGGATTAATAAAATATTGGCACATGGCTTGTTTGGTAATTTTCAGGTCATTGATTTCTTTATATGACAATCCATCTACATAGAATTGTCTCCTCTCTTCTCTCCATTGATGGAGCCTAACTAGGTCTGCATCAATAGATCGAACATAATCGACAATAGTTTGCATCGTAGATGCAAACCGCGTGAGATGGGGAGGGACTCTAGGCTCATTTTTTATGAGATCTATATTTCCTTGAATGACAATGAGGTTTGCTCGGATATTCTCTCTTAATTGATCTTCATCAACTATAGGAGGGGGTGGGGGGTTAGGTGGTGAAGAATGTGGAGGTGTGTTAGGGTTATGTTCATGTGGTGGATTGGGATGTATGGGATCTATAGGAGTTTCTTGATTGGGCATAAAATGCTCTAAATTAAACAATGGATCCATGTGAGCAATGATATGGCAACTGCATGTTAAACAATTAAAATATATATATCAACAAACTAATTAAATAATGCACACAATTTGAAAGTTATTTAAAAATCACATTGAACTTGCACAAATTCAAAATATATTTCATTTGAAGACCATTTGATTTATAACATTATAAAATCCATAACATTAAAAATTCATAGCATGTACACACATTAAATTGAGTCAAATGTGGGGTTGTTAATATGAAGGGTAGATTTATGAAATTATGGGGTTTTATTAAAATTTATTTAATCTCATTCATTATTTTCAAATAATACTAAAGATAAGAATGAAAAAATTAATAGAAGACATTGAAAGGGACACATAGATATATTCACCAAATTTATCCCCTTAAGAAATGTCAAATTCCCCCTTAAGACATCGATTTACGATTTAGGGTATAGGATGGCTTAAGGGGATCTATGTGTAGTAAGGTCCTAGGACAAAATGGTCCATGGCTTAAGGGAATAAAATTTGGTGAAGTTGCCTAAGGCAACCAAATTTCATTTTAAGGTCATACAATTCAAAATGAATAGATGTATTAATCAAGTATGACAAAATTTAATTAAATCCGAGGACATAAATTGATTTATCTAAATTTTCAAATTTCATGTATATAGATACTATTATAGTTTTTTATATTTTATATATCTTTATTTGTGATTAAATATTGTTAAAGGCTACCTCTAGGAATACTCTCCTAGGTCTAGCTAATCCCAAAGTGAAGGAAAAATTATTCATTCTCAACAATCAGAAAAATGCAAGTACAAATATCATGAATCTATAACATGCAAGTACAAATATCTAAAAATGCTAGAGGGTTATCTAGGAAATTTAAGCAACCAAAATATTCCACAACCATCACTTTGTACATCCAAATAGAAGAACAAGGTTTTTTGGGAGCTTCTAGGTCACTAAGAGATCAACTCTACAACTAACATGTAGTGAGGGTTCAATAATCCAATTCTTCTATTTAACCATGGATTTAAAGAATGAAACCAACATAAGAACTTTAAATAGTATTCAAAACAACTAGTACTTTCTCATGTAACTAAGAAGCCAAAAGTCAAGAACCCAACATGAAAAATCTTCCATTTTACATGACCACATAATACATGAAAATAGAAATTTAATCTTAGAGGATAGTCTCATAATACCAAATAAGATCTGCAAGTCATAACCATGAAACATGAAAACACATCACCAACTCCAAGATCTTCCACCTTAAGCATTCTTAAATTCCCACAATATTTCTATGGTCAAAAACAAAATGGAGGATTACCCAAAACTCACAAACCATTGATCAATAACATGCAAATAGATGGAACCCAAAAAACCCACCTCAAATATGATAAAAAAAATCTTATGTAAAATTCCTACAAACCCCTTACTAATTAAACTTTAAAAAACAAGATTAAACTACTAAACATACAAGTATTTCCACAACGATCTTTCAAGGAGAATATTATATGAAGCAATATAAAAAAATAGAATCCTTTGGCATGTAAACAACACTTATAAAGGAAAAAAGAGAGAAATAAGAATATATGCAACTATCAGAAGGAAAGAGATATAAATATACTTTATGAATCCTATTTCAAGAATAAGTATCCTCTAATTTACCACACAACTTGATGCATTGTTAGATGATTTATGGTTATAATATACTCATAGGGATTCTATAGAATACAACAATGATATCAAAAATCCTAATCCTACTAAAAAAAAGGATAGAATAACTCTATAAAATAAATTGCATACATCTTCTACCCCAAGAATCCAATATATAGACATAAGGATTCCTAGGAAATAACAAAATGGCAACACCATAGTCACTAATAATGCATGAAAATACTATGGTAAGTAATTTCTTATGACTCACATGTGTTGACCCATCCTAAAATAGATAATAACTCTTACACAATCTCTTTATTTCAACTTCACTATACAAGTTAGCCTAAGTAACTCTCAAGAACTCATCTAAGAGAAACAAGATCTCTATAGTGGGACAAAGTAGTTAAGAAGAAATTATAATTTTAACACTAACATTAAAATTTATAATCTCATTCATTGTTTTCAAAGAATACTAAAGATAAGAATGAAAAATTAATAGAATACATTCAAAGGGACACATTGATATATTCTAGTGACCCAATTGAAATGTACAAAATAAACAAAGATGAGCTTGAGCTCTACTCACCAAATTTTGAGAACTTCTTTGATCCCCTTAAGAAATGTCATATTACGACCCCTTCAGACATCGATTTATGCTTTAGGGTGATAGGATGGCTTAAGGGGATCTATGTCTAGTAAGGTGGACTAGGAAAAAATGTTCCATGGCTTAAGGGAATAAAATTTGGTGGAGTTGCCTAAAGCAACCAAATTTAATTTTAAGGTCCTACAACAAAATGAATGCTAAATAAGGGTTTAGCATTTAGATTTAGAGATTTGATGACATGAAAACATATAGAAGACACATGATGGATTTTGAACCTATTTGGACCTCCAAGCACTCTTGGATGATTTAAAAAGGAAGAGGAGATCTAAACCCTAAACTCTAAACCCTAAACCCTAAACCCTAAACCCTAGACCCAATTTTTTTCCAATCATATATTTTTTGAAACGTTTCTATGACATAGACTCTTTCTTTGAATATTTATATAAATTCTAGATGTGCATGGCTTTTCAAAAAAAGAACCTAACTGCCACTAAGTGAGGAATCAATTGATCAATTCAATAAATAAATAATCTTAGAAAATAAACCTTTGGTTATAGAATTGAAAGGCAACCAAATTTAATTATAAGGTCCTACAACAAAATGAATGCTAAATTAGGGTTTAGGGTATAGATTTAAAGAGATTTGATGACATGAAAACATATAGAAGACACATGAATAAATTTTTACAAGTAAATGAGAAACCCTACCACCTAAACTTATGCTTTGAATAAAATATGTGAAATTCTAGGAATAGCTTCAATATATCAACAATTAGGAATTTTAGATTTCAATTATAAGTAAGTTGTTGAGTTATGATGGATTTTGAACCTATTTGGACCTTGAAGCACTCTTGGATGATTTAAAAAGGAAGAGGAGATCTAAACCCTAAACTACAAGTTTCTCAAAAAAGTAATTTGAATTTTCCAAATTGAAATGTTCATGCTACAAGTTAGCTTTGATACACTAGTTTAGAAAAAGTACAAAATTTAGTTTTCCTAATCTAGAACAATGCCACTACACATGAGAGTTAAAATAGGAATTAGATTACACACTTGTCTTATAGATATTATGAATAACATCCTATAAATTAAGGCTTAACTATGATCATAATGCATCCTTACATAATTCACAGAGGATCTCATCCAAATAAGAGAAATGGGTAGAAATCATTCATGCTTCACATTTTAATATTTATTTGATTTAATAACATTTATGTGTCTAGCTCTATCCATGTTGCACATAGTCTATCTATAGCCCATTTTAGGTTTACGTAAATTAGGGTAAATAGGGTTTTAGGTTTACATTTTAGGGTTTAGGTCCAAGGATTAACCTATGTAAATTATTTTTTAGGGACCTATGTAAATTTTGTAACCTAGGGTTTCTAGGGTTTTGAATTTTCTAAGTTTTAAATGTGTTCAATTTAGGTTTAGTTTTTATGGTTTTCAATTTACAATTTAAATTTCTTTGTTTCGTTAACGTTTTTAGTTTTTTAAATGCAATTAAAAACTATAAAACATTCAAGAACTAAAACACACTAAACAAACAAAAATTGAATACTAATTAAAAAACAAAAAAAAGATATAAAGCAAAAAAAATGAAGAATTCAACCAAACTGGAGGTCGATGAGGTCGCTAATGTCAATGGGAGGACGTGGTAGTCAAAATTTTGTTCAGTCAAGGCCTTTAAAACATGTACACGCTCTCCTTTGTTCTTCTTGCTCTCCGTTCATAATTGTGGAAAATGAATTACAGTCGTTTATTTTAAAAAAAAAACTTTCTCGAAACGCGTACGCATTTCAAAATGCATACACGTTTTTGGTTCGCATACCCGAGTCTGAATGCATACACGTTCGAATCCAGGCTCGGGTACCCGATTTGTAATGCGTACACGTTTCTTCGAAAACGTGTATGCGTTTCCTGCGAAACCTTTTTTTCCTCGAGATTTCCCCTCTTTGTGTACCCAACTTCTTGCTTTTACCCCTTAAGGATACAAAAAATGACAATAAATCAATTTTAACTATTAATGTACAAAAAATATCAATATGTAATCAAAACATGTATTTAAATATAATTTAATTAATAATTACTTGTTTTTACCAAGTATTCCATGTCTAGGTTGAATCTGCATGGACTAGATCCTTTTTGTGATTATGCCTTAAGGATGTATAAAAGGAAAATTTAAATAAATTTCAACTAATAACACACTTGACCAATGTCGAAACATGTATTTAATGTATTTAATAGGACAAAATAAAACTAAAACTATATTTACCTATATTTACTTATTCCATTGTACCATCTGCATCCTCTCTTTTTTGCAATGCATCTATGATTTCCTCATGCTCTTCCATAGAAGTTGACCATAGCACTTTTTTTGAAGGTCTTCCACAATACCGCTCTAGTGTTATATTTGTTGCCACCACCAAATATGAATAATGTATAATCTTTTTATGTGTTTCATAGTCTTCGAATGTAGGTAGACCATTCTTTCTTCTCAAGTATTTTCGTAGCTGAGTGCCAACAACCAGCATCGATCCTATTGGAAAACATGTTCAAAAACCATCATCAAATAAGTTCTCAAAATTTTCTTAAGGGGATCAAAGACTTGTTCTAAAAAATTGCTTAAGGGGGTCTAAAACTTGTTATCAAAATTTGCTTAAGGGGGTGTCTTAAGGAGATCACCATACCTATTGGATAATGAAAGCCATCATCATCTTCTCGAGGTGTTATTAAATTATGTTTAGCTTCCACACAACGAGCCAACAAATATTTTTTTTGCTCTTCATTCCCCTCAGGTGCAATAACAACATACACATGTCCTGCCAACAAAATTCAATTTAATAACTTGTGCATATCCATATAAATAATTTAGTGTTACAAAATAACTTTAAAAAGTGAAATAAAATGAAATAAATTGAATTAAAATTACCTTCTTGTACAAGCTCTGAAACACGATCATAATCTTTAGATGCAAATACTTGATCATTTTCTTCAATAGTTCTTTCATATTGATCATGTGCTTTTGCAGGTGTCAATGATCTTTGCTCCCACTATTCAACCCATTATGTATTTTCACATGCTTCCCAATCTCCTGAGATACAAAACTAGCAAAAACATGCAAGCTCCCTTGTCCAAATAGTCCATGTGCTTGGTATCGCACTCCTAAATGAATGCCATTTAGTAGCTCCACTAATTGTCTCACAATCAACTCTAGGTACAATGTTCTCTTCTTCCACCAACCAAAAGAATCGATGAACTGTAGAGTAATCACTTGAACTAGGTGTTGATAATCTTCTATTACACCAATCCACAATCTCACGTGCATCTTTAAATTTTACTGAATCCTCAAATTTTAATTGTTCTCTAGCAAGAATTCTTTCAACACATGCACTAGCTCCATCATATTCTCCTTTACCATGCCCAGCTTAAAAAAAATCCATATATGCTGGAAATTAAGTTCCTTGTGAACCCTACTTAACCAATAAAACATTTGAGCATTCTTGAACTACCCCGTACAATTATCTGACCATATGAGGTGTTCTTTCATCTGGATTCCTCTTTCTCTTAAGTTTCTATAAAATATACTGAAACAGTATTGAACAAACTCTGACGAGTGTAACCGATTGTCACTCAAATAAAAATGATACTCCCTCAAAACTTTTCTATCATCCTCATTGCTATCATTTGCATGTTTATAAACAATATGGACAAACATAGCTACTTGCACTGAATTATAATATTGAGATTGAATTTCCTCTTGCGGAGCGAGAGTATAATTCTCCGCAAAATCAACCACTAAAAGTATAGTACCAATTGGAAATGTGTTTCTACATGCAAGAAATTGGCCATCAAGCCATCGAGCATGTTTAGAGTACATGACATATTTTGGTACAATTTTATTCTTAAATTCACTCATGAATGCATGCCCACTAACTTTTTTTGTAACTAAATCACAACGCTTTCCTATTTTTCCATCTTTTAAAGAATAGTGAACATTCTTAAATCTTTTTACATCTACTCATTGCTGTCCAAAATCATGGTCAACAATTCCATGCAAACAAATTCTTAAAAATGAAAGATTTCCACAATTAAAGCATTCTCCAGAAATACAAGAACTTAAATAAAATAATTTATCATTAGATTTTTCACAAAACAAACCTGAAATAAACTCTCTTATTTCTTCAGGTGGCATATTAATACCACACTCCTAGATAATCAAGTTAGTATGAAAGGTACAACATATATATCAAAAAACATGTCATAAAAATAACGAAATTTAACATGTATTTTACAACAAGATATTTGTTGCTTATTAATTTTTACATACTAGGGTTTACATTTTTCAAAAGGCCTTTGACTTATTTTTATATTACCAGGAAACATTGAATCACTACAAAATTTTCTATAAAATTCAGTTTGTGTTGTATCTAATAGGTGTTTTGGGTGAGGTTCGCGAACTTTGGACCCCATCCTTAATTTTAAAACATCTCTAGCATTAGATGAAACCCTATTATTATCATGCCAATATTTTTGGATCAAAAATTTAATTGAACAACATTCAATTTCATATCAGGCCTTGGTAGTCATCCACTAAAACTCCAAATTTGATTGATAGGATCATTTTCTATACTTTCTCTTCTTTTTTCCACTCTTAGCAATGTTTTAGGATGTATTTTTAAAACTTCACTAATATTGCTTACCATTCTTTTATTCAAAGTTGCTAAGTTATTAACTATAGCAGTTGTTATAGCTCGTCTTGCTGCATTTTTATCTTTAGATTGACTATGTTTCCCAATAGATTGAATGGCACTAGCAATAGTAGACATAACATGTTTTAATGATTGATCTTTTTTTTTGGTTTAACATAAAAGCCTAACCTTTTCATTACTTTCCTCTTTTTTGCATTCTCATCAATTGCATCATTAGTTGACATTAAAATACAATTTTTTCACGATAAAATAATTTGGTGTATATTCTATTCACATGTATTCTTATTTGCCTCCAACAAATTTGACAAGGAAGATTATCGAAAACACCACTTCTAATTTAAAAAAAAGTATTTTCATTAAATTCTTGACATCACATTCTAGATTTTCATCTTCATTTTCATTTACATTTTCATCTTCATTTTCATCAAATAAACGGTTTTCATTTTCATTTTCATTTTCATCAAAAATACAAGTTTTTTTTTTCATTTTCAAGAAAATGATCATTCTGATTTTCATTTGCAACAAAAGATTTTTCTTTTTCGTTTTCAACAAATTCTATAAAAGTTTCATCTCTCTAAATATCATCAATGTCAACATCATTAAGTCCAGCATCTTGTAAAACTTCTACATACAAATTTACCATTTCACTAACATGTGGATTTGGAGACGTACCTGGATTTGTGCATATTGAAACATTCTCCATAGCATTCAAAGAGGGATCTAAAGACATAGTAGGACTTGTTTGTATAATCATATTCTTCTCCAAATTGACTGCTTGCAAATTAGCTTCATCGACATCCATGGTATCCTCAATGTTTTCATCTTCAATAGTTGTGGAATTGGATGCTCCACCATCATTCATTGATTTCATTTCCATTCTTCTTTCTCTTTCTCTTTGTCTCTCCTTCTCTCTATTTGCTTCAACTTCTTGAGGAGTCAATGTCTTCCTTCTCTTATTATGAGCTTTATCTCCCATGAATTTAATTTTCTCAAGAACAAATGAATGTTAATAGTGAAATTATTCAAAATATTCAATCCAAATTGGAAGTTAAATACCTATTAGGACAAAATTCTTCCTCTTTTGTTCCTCAAAACAAGTACAAAAAAAAGCACAATTCCACTTTAAAAATTGTTTTCTTCATGCCTCCTTTGAAAAATTCAATCCATATTGCAAGTTGAAGACCTTTTGTGTAATACCCCTCATGTTACTGCTTGTTCTTGACATTCTCTGTGGTTTTGTTTGGCACATTTTGGTTTTGATGATACTGTTGATATTATGTTGTGGTAGCTTAGACTGTTACTGATTATATTGCTTTTATGATGTCATGGATATTATAATGATATTTTTATTACGATTGTTGTGATGGAGTTATTTGGAATGCAGTAGACTAGAGAATAGTAATTGATGATTTTGATGCAAATTAATGTAAATTTATAATGTGATAGATGATGATATGAATTGGTGAGGGGACATGTAGCATCACTCGTTCGCGAGCACCCTGCTACACTGCAAATCCTTCTCACAATGCTTTGTAATTGATTATATGTATGTATATTGTATATCACCTTGTTGGATGCAGGCTCTGCAGGAATAAGACTCGATTCCACCTATTTCGATAGGTCTGGGCGAGCATTGAACCAACCCAACGATAGGAAGTTGAACAAAGGTGACATGGAAGTAACTCCGTTCCAAGGTGTCAATAGTCTTGTACCTTCTTGGTTTGTGCGTCTTGGTCATAATCATTGTGTTGTTGCATTGGTCTTTGTATGTTATTGTGATTTTATGATTTATCTAACGTGGTGTATGGTTTTATGTTGTGATTTAAAGAATTAAACAATTAATAAAATAAAAACATAAAATAATAAATAAATAAAGCAATAGATAAATATTAGTAGTAGTGGTAAAAATATTACATTTATTTTGAATCTTACAAATGGTTGATTTTAATTATTTTAATGTGCAAGTAATTATTCAATAAAGTATTGTGGGGATAATAAATAAATAAACAAATAAGAGTTCAATTTTAATTTTTAATCCATTTGCATGATAAAAGAAAATGAAATGCAAAAAGGCAACAAATGAATATTTGGGGGTAACAATTATTTTTCATTTTATTCTTGTGACATGACCTCTGGTATTCACGGGAAGAGGAAATTGAAAGGGTTTCCTGGGTATTGATTTTAATAAGGGGTTTTCTTTGTTTGGGGAGGTGGTTATTGGAATTCTGGAAAAATTTTGTTTTCAACACTGCATTCTTGTTCTGTCTTCTGGAGAAATCATAAAAGAAGAAGGTTGGGTTTGAAGGAGAATTGGGGGATCTGTTGCTGGGAACAATCGGCAGCAAGGAATTAGTTCTGCGAGAGGGATAAGCTTCTATAGATCTTCTTCAAACACAGGACGCCGGGTTCTTTTCCTTTTTAATTATTTATTTTCTGTAGCATCAAATAAAATAGAAATTGTTTCTCAATGTATGAAATTTTCATCTAGGGTTGGAAATCAAATGTTTGTGGGGAGAAAATCTATTGGATTATTGTTTAATCAATGAAAAATTAATTGGGGATCGGGAAGGTTATTTGTTAAAAAGGAATTTATGTTGGGTACTGGACTATTGTTTATTAAAAAAGAAATTTGATTGAAATCTGGAAATGTACTGTTTTACTCTAGTTTTTTTTTAAAAGAAAAATAAATATATATATATATATATATATACACCTGTATAAGTTACAATTTCCTTCAATGAATTTATGGGGTTGTGATATTCTTGTTTATGCATATATGTTATCAAACATTTCTTTTGTACAGAGTACAGTATTTATTTTTCTCTGATTTCAAAATGTTCAGATTCTAGTATATATATATATGGATATATATATATAGATGTATTAGATATATATATATATATAGATATATATATACACATATATATTTATACATATGTAAATATTGAATGAAAATTAAATTCGTTGAACCTCGTTAGTTTCCCGTCGGCACTGTTATTAATATTTTGTTTTGGTATTATAAAAGTGTGGCTGTGTGGTGGTGGTGGTTTGGCCTCGGCCGTACCCAACACCCCGCCTACCCTGTACCGTGAACAGTCCGTAGACTGCCCACGACCGAACGTTTATCCCGTGCATTTTTGTGAGTTAAAATTTTCCATTCGAATTTGTATATGTTTAATTTTGTAAAACAAGAATTCTATTTATAATTACTATGTGAATCTACTTTTATAAATATATATATATATGTATGTATATATATATATATATATATATTTATATTTGTATATATATTTATTAACTCATTTATTCAGAATCCACTGATTTAACTATTGCATTAATTATTTAATTTTGTCAGTAAATATTCTTTTTCTTTTTCTGGTTTAAATAAAACAGAATTTAGTTATAGTGGAAATAATTAAATAGAAAGAAATCTTTTTTTTTTATTATTATTATTGATTTGTTAAATTACGAACTTTGAGAGGATAATTTAGTAAAAAGTCAATTTATGAATATATGATAGCATTGATTATTTAATTCTTGTTTTAGTGTTAATATTTTGGGGATGGAATTTATTATGGAATTAAATAAGTTATCTTTTTATTTTTATTCTTATGAAGTTGAGTCTTGTAGGCTTGTTGGGTTTGGGACATTGTGAGTTCATTGATGTGGGAACCCTTTTGTGTTAACACTGTAGTCTTCCAGAGGATTGTGATTTTGTTGAATTTATATCTCTTCATCTTGAGTTTCTGTTGAGTTAAGTGTTACAAATGGGGTGTACCGAGTTATGAGATTTTGGTTATGATATTTAATTTGCAAGATGGGTTATGCCTCGTGTATTACTTTTGTTGTTGTATTTCAATGTGCATGATTGTGATGGTACCACCTCGGGTTCTTGTTGGTTTTGGTGGGTCTCTAGGGAGAGTGGCTCCTCATGGGGGTCGGTGCCCCGTTTAAGGGGAAGGGCTCAGGATAACCCACGAGTGAGTTAGTAATCAAGTGAAAATCTAATAATTAACTTAGGAGGGTTGGGTAGTAATATCATTATAAGATTTTAAAAATGGATGCCTCATCTTCATTAGTGCTTCCGTAGACTAATGGAAGGCTGAGAAGGCCATGGTCGGCAAGGTCGTGACCTCGTCTTCACGAGAGGTTTTTGGCTCCGCATTAGTCACCCTATGGACCGGTGCCTCCAGTTGGGAGGAAAGGCACAGGACAGCCATAGATGGGACCGACGCCTCTAGTTGGGAGGAAGAGCACTGGACAGCCCATGTACGACTATGTGATGACACTCTCCCCTAGTTGCCCATGTGTGCTACTTTATTGTGTTCCTCTGGAAGTAGGTTATGGGAGTTGGTTTAGATTGTTGTCTGAATTGATTTAAATTGATTTATGATTATTGTTTTAATACATCTTTAGTATACTTTGTGGTCTTGTATGATCTTATTTATATTTGATTTACGATCTTGTATTTTTATGGTATTGTGATATGATGTTATTGTTTGTTCATTGTAACTTGGAGTATTGTTTTATGGATCTATGTTGGTACTTCTTGTATGTTTGTACTTCAGTTGATAGTCTTGGTCAGAGTTACTTCTCTATCACCTCTTAGCACGGGGGTGGTCAGGTGGAACATGCTCCACACACCGTTGGGTTCCCCATCAGCGTTCGTTGGCTCAGTCTCATCCAATTGAAGATTTGTTCTAGTTGATCTCTATGCATTTTGATAATCTTGTATTTTGTATTCATCCCACATGATTGGGAATCGTGATGTAAACTATATTGATATGATGTAAAATTTGAAAGATGTTGTAATGTAGTTATCAACTTTGTATTCTTATTTGGTTATGTGATTTCTCATGGTTTTATCTTGTAATGAAATCTATGTATATGTATAACTATTCTTGTCTTTAATAACTCTTTTGTAGTTAGAATGATATCTTATGAGTTGATGATTTGTAATGTTTATTTCGATGTGACCTCGTGTGCCCCAAAGGACATAGTCGGTTATGTTATTTGTATTGTAATGAAATGAAGTATATGAGTATGTTTATGATGATTTAATATTTGGTATGTTGATTATTTGTCTTTCTTTAAAAAAAAAATATTTGCATTCTTTATTTGATTGTTCTTTGGGGTTTTCATGGCGAGCGTTACATTTTGTTCCTCTAAACAAACATAAGAATAACATAGTTCCACTTCAAAAATGGTTTAGATGATGCCTCATTTGAAAAAATCAACTAAAAATCAAGTTCACCACCTATAAATACAATAGCTCATGAAAAATAGTTCAATTTTACTGCTCTCAGCCGTACATGTGAAGTTGCAGACTTCACAGTATTTTTTGGCAGTAAATTTAAATAAAAGAAACGGGATCCCATTTATAAAAACTGGGATCCCGTTTCCCGATATTCAATGGGAGGACTTTTGGAAGTTCCAATGGTCTGAATATTATAAATTAAATAACAGGATCTCGATTATAAAACAGGATCCCACTTTTAATAAACGGGATCACATTCTATAAAGCGTGATCCCCTTTTTTTAAATTTGAATTTCTATTAGCTTTGTGGTCGAGTTTTTCATAGGATTTTAGTTTGGGAAAAGCATTGGAAATACAAACCTAGGCCTTCAACCTGATTTGACCTACAAGTTGAAGGTCCTAACAATGTCAGAGAAAAATACTGACTTTCGACATATGGCTGACGACTTTTTTTCCTAAATTTTTTGACAAAATTAAAACCCATTTTAGATGAGAGAATGTAGATTCTAAATATGTAATTTTTTTTACAATTGGATTTTTTTTTTCTATTTTTCAATTAATTTCTAATAAAATTGGTCCATAAACTTTAAATATCAAGGTTTTTTACTATTTTAATAACTTTTGATCAACATAACATTTTGACAAACGGATTGTACGAGAACAAACTCCAGAAAATTATTTTCAACTTAAAAAAATAAAAATAAAAATGATAAGTTTAGGTCATCTTATGCATCTCATACATGACAATTTTTCAAAATGACAAATCTGCCTAATAAAAATTTAAGAAAAAAAAAAATTCAATAAAAAATTACAAAAAATATCAAGAACAAGCTTCAGTGATTCACAAATCTTTTCCCAAAAGTATTTAGAAAAATACAATAATTTAATTCAAAATATGGATGTTGTACACGTGCATGATATGGTAAAGAAAAAGAGACTTTTAAACAATGGTTTTTAGAAATGCCTATTGAAACTCAATTTGTACAATCTGGGTATTGAAATAAATTACATATTTGGAAACTAGACTATGAGCACTACATTTTATGATTAGTGACTTTTTTAAAGATTTCATCTCTAAGTGCTTCAAATTTTAAGGTCAAATGTGTCAAATTCTGAAAATCAAGAAAAACACTTCCACTTTTTGGTCAAAAAATGGACTTAACTTCTTGCACATACCCTTACTTTTTTATCCATTTCTTATGTATTAAAATTTAATATTCTTTCTTTCTTATTTAATAATTAGAGTGACTTTTCTTTCCTTTTCTCCCTTAAGTTTTATGTTATAATTTTTCCTAATTAATATATGATAAGAATTTCTTAATTTAGTTTTTATTTTATTTTATTAATTCTTGTCTATCTTAATCTCTTCGAAATTTTAGTATCTTTTTGTTTTACATCTATAAATTAGATTTATAATTAATCATTTATCATTAATTATTATATTTTAAATTTTATTATGTTGAAAAGTATAATCCATAATGATATTAAGGAAGAGGAGCATCTTATGTCATGACCAATCATTTGAAAAAATATATTGAAAATGAGTTTCAATATTTGAATGTTGATAATGATTTTATATTTGGGGTTTTGTGAAGGAGATCTTACTTTTCATAATTTGAGCACTTAGAGGTTTTGGTAAGGACATGCTAGATGGTTCTTATTTGTAGATTCTCTCTTGATCCTCTTATTTTTATTCCTAGAGGCTAACATTCACATCACATTGGAGTTGAGTTTTGCATGGAGTTAATGTGATCACTATGTTTCTGGTCACTTGTTATGGTACTTCATTGTTTAATTTTAGTAACGATATAGAGGCTTGCTTGCAAGTAAGGTTGTAGATCAAAGATTCCATGTCTAGAATTTAATTGAAATGTGTGTTTGTACCCCAATGCTATACATAAAATAAGAATCGAAGTGACTAAGGTTGATTACAATAGGCTAACGTAGGAAATAATAGGTAGATATAAATTTTATAAACAATTTTGAGGATGTTGTGGTAGTTGATGAAGTAAAAGTCAGTTTAAAGTAGAGGAGAAAATATCTAGGAGATAGTTAATGATCAATTATTATTTCTTCCAAGCATCTAGGGAAGTTTGGTGAGTTGTAAAATAAATGGAGGGAATAGAAGAAAAAAATTGACCTAGTTTAAAGTAGTTGAGGGCATTTAGGAGTTTGTTAGAAGGATCATCAATGAAAGAGGTTAAAGTGAGAAATTTTTTTTGTTCAACTAGCATCTTAGAGCACTTTAAGGAGCTAGAAAATAGGGATAAGAGTTTTGGATGCCCAAGAAGGGTTGGCCCAACAAAACTTATGTGAACACTTCTATTTTGTATCTCTCAAAAGATTTTCCTAATATCTAATCAAGTTATTAAAAACATTATATTAGAAATCTTAAGGGCATATTTTCATTCATTTTTGGCTTCTCTTAGCAATGTATTGTAACTTATTGAAAGTTATTTTGAGCAAGAGAAACATTACAATTCATGCAATTTTCTAACTTGTATAGCAGTTTGTAAGAACCTTATATCAATAAAACAAGTATTTTTCCTTCTCTTATTTGCATTTAATGTGAAAATATAAATGATTGATATATTTTCTATGATTTATATGTAAATTATCAATATATGTTTCATTTCCTTCACCACCTTCATGCAAATATATACATAATTTATATAGGTTAAAGGTTATGTCAATGGTTTAAACAACTTCTAAGTATGAAAAAATCTTAATTTTCCTTTCAGAACTAATAAAACCTCAAATTTCTTATGAAATACCAATATATAGCTATGTCAAAACATAAGTTGTGCATGAAATAACTTGTTCATTTGATCATATTGTGTGTCCAAGTTCAATTGTATAGGTTTTTTAAATAAATTTGATGCATCAACTTATTATCCCTAGGTTTCATTTCATGTTTCCTTCACCCATTTCCTCATTATACATTAGTGGAATAGGTGAAATTAGGTGAAGTCCCAAGGGAACTAGCCCTCTCTAGAGATTCACTCCAAGCTATGGGAAACCCACAGGCCCTAGAGTGTTTCCATGTTTCACTAGATTCTTGAGTCAAGCACTTTGAAAGGGTGCAAATCCATGTGACAACAAGTATAAGGTGTTGTGTTTGCAAGTATGCCCTATTTTGTGGCTTTCTAGATAATCCTTTAATGTTCACTTCTACACTTGAGTTAGGATGTCAAAACATGAAGGTGTATAGTTCATACTCAACGATAACTAGGTTCCCAATGCAAGTTGATGAACATTAAACACTTGGAAGGAGACAAATACTTAATTGATGTTTTAAAAAATGCTATTACTGTTTTCTTGGTGAAATTTTTGGGCATGATAGGATTGACTAAGGAGAACATGACTCTTTCTTAGGAAGTTCTCAAATAATCTTTATATATATACCATTTTTTGAGATTTAGATTATAGACACAAACAAATGAATTCCAACTATAGGTTTAGACTAGTTTATTTTTGTAGCTATAGATTCAATTCCACATGCTAGTACACTTACACAAGCACAAAGATTTTTTCTATAGGCATATATCTATATTATAATATAGCATAATTAATTTACAAATTTTAATATGATAATACAAGACCATGATTTCATCATATTGGTAAATCATTTTCTAAGAGCATTTGTTATTATCAAATTTATTTTTTATTTTTAGAGTTATATATATAGCTACTCTGATCAAGTTAGCTTGCTTTTTCTCCCAACACCCCTTATAATAGTAGGGCAATTCTTAGGCCCCTACTATTCAGCAGGGGTCATTGCCCGACTAATTCTCTGAGAAGTTTATATATAGTATATATATATATGATAGTATGGTGAGAAGAACCTAATGCCATAACCTTGAAAGAATAGTTGAAAAAAAATTATTTCTAGAGCTAATATTTATCTTTAAATATAAAGCCCCTAATTTTAAAGTAAACAAAATAGTTGTTATAAAGTAAAAACATGAAAGTTTTTAAATGTCAATTAAATAAATAAATACACCAATTTTTTCAATATGTTGTGTCAATTCAATATCATTTCTTTTTTAAAATTTTCAGCAATTCAAAATCTTTTCTTAATTTTAAAAAAAGAAATCATAACAATTTTTTAAAAATTTAAAATTTTAAAATTATAAGAATAAACTTCATCAAGAGTTCTACATTTCATTAGTTTACATTATTTCGAAATTCAAAAGATAAAGATTACTTTTATGTTGAACTTGGGAATTTTTTTATTTTTGTTCACTGATTCTTTTATAAAAGTGTGACACAGGGTTGTACTTTTACCTAACAATGATATACACAAGAACTAGTGGTTAGTTTATAGTTATCACATTGTGAATTGTGCTCTTCTTGGAGACTTTTGGAGGTTTTCTCCCTTGAATTGGACTATTAATCTCAAGTATTCTCAAGCATCTATAACATTATTCCTACTATATTCTTCTATTGTGTAGGTATTTTTATCATAAACAAATGATAGAGTGGGTAATAGAGAATGATATAATGAGATAAGGAAAATAAAGAATGTGTGAATGTGAGAGAGAGAGAGGAACAAGAGATAAAGATTAAGTAGAGAGAGAAAGAAAGGGGGAAAGGAAAGGAGGATATATATATGTGTGTGTGTGTGTGTTTGTATGTATATATATATATATATATATATATATATATATATATATAGAGAGAGAGAGAGAGAGGAGGGGGAGATTGATAGCAAAAATAATAGATAAAGAGAGATCTAGAGAAAGAGAGAGATTAAGATAAGATATACAAGGAAAGACACAGAGAAAACCAAGGTCGTGTGTGTGTGAGGAGAGAGAGAGAGAGAGAGAGAGAGAGAGAGAGAGAGAGAGTGTTGATCAATTGTTTCATGCCAACAATTTAAGGATGATATATATTGACAAATAACTATGCTCATGATAATACATCATTTACTTGAAGACCCAACAATTCAACTTCAAGACCTTTTAAATATGTCCATTATACACTAAAATATATACCTCTCCTCCTCCCACCCATGCCAACTTTCTAAAATGGGAGGGAATTATAGTTGGAACTACCTCCCCCACCCATCCCAAACTTTACTATTCCCTCCCACCCCATAGATGGCCCTCCCACCTGAGTGGGAAAAATTATAGTTCATCGATGTATCAATTGATAAATAACCTCTCTAAATTTTAAAACTCTGATGAAATGTTAATCAACCGATCTTTACTTGAAAAGACATTTTCTGTGAGAGAATTATAGATGAAACTATCTCTTCCACCCATTAAGACTTTACTCTTCCCTTCTACTCCATAAATAGCACTTCGTCCTTGTGGAGGGAATTATAGTTCCTCGATGTATCTATTGATAAATAACCCCTCTTATTTTTTAAATCATATTAATCAGCCAATTTATTACTTGAAAAGACATTTTGTGTACTGAAGATGTCTTCCTGCATTGAGTGTGGGCCGCAAACATCATAACTCACTACCGGATACAATGGAATTGAAGTGTCAACGTTATGTTGGAACATGTGTTGTACTCCTTTTCCATGGACCCCATAGTCTAATCCCTTTCATTGGCTACATCATATGTATTCAGACAAAATAGCATTATAATACAATTGCTCCCTTATCCGCGAGAGGTTCGGAATAATTGTTTAGTGTGAACAACATGTAGTGACCTTGACACAGATAAAAAGCTATGGCTGCTACGAAGCGATGACTTTGCAGAACCCGTTGCTCATTTTCCACAAGGAATTTTGCCTTGCACACGTGTAGTGCATGTTTTTAATGGTGCCTGGGTGAATATTAAGCCAAACCAAAACGTTTCAAAGATATTTATAAGAAATGCAAGAACCAGAATTATATCATTCACGGCCTTTTTTTCTCATTTTGGGTTATGATAACAAGCAAGGATAGCTCCAAGAATGTCTCGAGTCCATCCCAACACTTCCATGTCATCTCCTCATGTATTTGTCGATAAACTTTTTTGTTCAAGCTCGTCTACCCTGTTTACGGTATGGAAGAAATCCCTCTTATTTAATGGTAAAGGGTTTACTGTTTTTGATTCATTGGGACATTTGGTTTTCAGAGTGGATAACTATGCATCCAATGTGAAAAGCGAAGTACTTCTCATGGATGATGCAGGCCAAATTCTTCTTACACTGCGGCGCAAGGTATTCTTCTTCTTTCTTCTTATCCTTGTCGACATGATTATAAAGACTTTTTCGACCAATTTCTTCTTAGATGGTGCCTGACATTTGGTTTGGATTTAGCAGAGATGGAGTTTTAAGAAGAGATGGGAAGCATTCAGAGGAGATAAGGTAGACTATGAGAAGCCCACGTTTAGCCTTACAAAGTCGTTGCGTTTCTCAAATGAAACCATTGCCAACGTATTTGTAGATGGAAGTAGACAAATTAAGCACGGTCATTACCAGATCGAAGGGTCGTTGTGCAAGGCATCCTGCACAATATCCAGTGCCTCTGGAGAGATCATTGCACAGGTATTTTCATTTGGGGAATTATCTTCAATCTATTAGCATCGCTTGAGAGCCTGGAAACTGATGGAAAGATTTGCAGGTGAAACGAAAGGAAGCCAAATCGGATATAATGCTCGGGAATGATGTTTTCAGCCTGGTTGTGGAAGTGGGTGTGGATCAAGTATTTGTAATGGGGCTTCTTATCATGTTTAGTCAGGTAAGCTAAGAGAATATTTACCCAAGACTGTAACATGCAAACTGACCGGAATGGACTGGCCACTCGGCCGTAACTTGTTTTTTTCCTTCGGAAAGGGAAACGCGGACTTTACTGCTACTAAAATCCAAAAACGTCACCATTGAATTTGGAGGATGAAGGCAATTCAATGAAAAATTTCTATCGTCCGTAAGAGTTATAATGAAGACTTCAAGGAGGACCTGAAAAAGGTACAAGTAGGACAGTGATAATAAACATTTTGAAGTAGATATAAATACAAACTGAGGCTATAAAATGACCCAGGAAAATTGTAATTAACCATACTGTTGGGTTAGTTGTGTAATACTGCAAGAAGTACCCAGTCGCTGTCTTTAGTCCACAAAAGAATGAGATGTCTCCTAGTGGGAAATGATAGTGGGAATAGAGGTCGTGGTCTATGTATACCGTTCCTTACGAAGTTTACTTTGACAGCGAATTTGCGCAGGTTTGGGCCATTTGTACTCGAAATTGCTGGACAATTTTAAAAAATTAAACAAAGAAATTAGATCAAATTCATGGGACACAATTTTGATGATTATTTTTTTATTTTTTTTTTTATTTTTTTTTGGGATTAGTCAAGATTTGAAAGCGTGAATTGATAATTTTTATCAAGTGAACAGCACAATTGTGTGTTTATTTATAAAGTAGTGTATAAATACAATGATGAACCTTACATATATAGGCAAGGATGAAGATGTGAGAATTTTGACTACCTCTATAAAGATGGAACATTTGTGAGCTCACTTGACAAGTATATGAGCAAGAGACATGTATGCATGTAATAGATATCTCAAGTGATGATGAAACATGTCTCATCCACATGAAGTGAGACAAAAACTTAAAACATTAAGTATATTTAAGTGTGGATAGGTCAATCTTAGAAAGGCGATATCTTAACTAGATATGTGCGCTCAAGGGAGTAATGTATACGATGATGATGAGTCTCTATTACTAGGCCATGTTAGGTACTCATGTACAAATTTCTCACAAAGTGGAGAAAATGAGGAAAACCTAATGGAAAATAAAAACCCTCTCCAAAATAGGAGATGCGAGGAAATGAAATGTACAAGTGAAGAAGATAGAAAAAGGACTTATGATGACTCTCCAAAGACTCCTTCTAAAACAAATTACAATGAATGTTCCCCCCATAGGAGAGAAAAGAGAGAAGGTTTATGTTGCTCCCCAAACAATTAAGAAGTAATGACTTCGTGCGAGGAAATTATTCCTCTCAAATTTTAGAGGAGAAAATAAACCAATGTGCATCCTTCCCTCAAAATAATGTTAGTAGCTATGTTAGATGCTCAAAACTAGATGTTGAAGATGCTCCATGATCATTGAACAAAATTTATCCCCTTGAAAAGAAAGAGAACCACATAAGTGTGCAAGTGATCTTCCCATTTTAGATAGGAATATGCAAAATTAGAATGTATACCTTTGAATTTTGCACATGATCCAAAGACTGATATGATGCCTATGATGTTTTCAAATGATGCTCAAAGATTTTGAAGACAATGCTATGTGTGACAAATGCTAATAAGATAGATAAATACCATATAAGATTCAAGAACATGAACTATGGATTTATGGTGACAGCTGGATTGATGAGAATCTAATGTTATTGTTGAGAATGTCAACATAGATGATGAATAAGTTGGATACGTCAACTCATGAATATCTACACAATTTTTCATAATAGAAGCTCATATGTGGGAAAGATAAGTGAAAGATCCAAGGATGGCAATGGTGATGCAACTACATCAAAGTTGAAACCAAAGAGGAGATGAATGCCCTCAATATTGTCATTTAAATCAGCAAGGTGGATTCTACAAATAGATATACGATGTTTGGTAGATATACATCCCAATGTGTTAGATCTAGAAATATGATGTTGATGTCCTAGTGCAAAGAATCACCTGAATCCATGATGGAGATACCAATGTTGGATTTCAATGTCATCAGGTGATGTGGGAGATGATATCTTAATGGAAGTCATGGGGCTACATTGACCATCCCCAAACGATGGTATCTCACAAGATGTTTGAGTAAGACTAGAAGATGTTTATGTGAGCTCCAATAAGACATAATTCTCCACATATTGACTGCTCCCAAAATCTGTGCACTTCATTTTTATGTTTCTAGATGTGGTTTAATGATGACCAAAATCAATGTGAAATGATAGATTACCCCTACAATGGTTAATGTTGAAACATAGGCCCCCCAAAAAGATATGTAAGAAAAATTTGACGAGTTTTTAAGATTGGATGCCAAAATATTTTGTTTATAACTCATTGATATTTTTATAAATTTTCAAAGAATGGAAAATCCAAATCTTAAAAAATACAAGGAAAAGTGAATTCATAGAAAAATTCTAATGTGTAAAAAAGGTTTGTAAAATTTTGATAACTAGAATGAAAGTTATGCCTCATTGAAATTCACTTACAATTTTAGACTTCAGAGGAAAAAAAGATAACAAAAAGCATAATTTCCAAATTGTCTCAACATCAAAGTGTCAGTGATGGAACCAATTTCCTATCAACTATTTACACTTGGGAATTTGACTCCCTATTTGCAAGTTATAGCAAAAAAAAATAGACCCCCCTTTTGCAATAATTATTTATGAGTTGATAGATAGACCTGGTAGCTAATATTTTGCAATAAATGTTAGTGGTTAGTATAAACCTATATCTATTTATAATTTTCAAAAATTGTTGCTATTACTAGTATTCAGGAGAATGAGTAGCAATATAAAAGAGTATTTAATGCTAACTTAAAAGCTATGCGAATTGAGGTGTGTTGGTGCAATTGTTAAATATATCAATAGTAGAGTCCAATGCCAAATAGAGAGTTGTTGGTGGAGACGTCTTTGCCATGATTTGTTGGTGCTAGTTGGTGGATATGGCACCAATTGTTGGAGGGTTTGACTACTTCCAAGAGTTGTGTGGATGAATGTTTTTGTGTCCTTACATGATCTATAAACTTTTACTTAGAATTACAAAACAAACTTGTCTCATTCGATGCTTAGGTTGTGATCCACTTGGTCTTTGAGATAACCCTCAAAAGAGGACAACACCAAAAAAAGGTGCCTCAATTATCCTTAAAGTCATGGTAGGTATATGCAATGCCTTATTAACCACAAAAAATGCATAAAATGCATTAGCTTCTTATTGTTGAGCATGTGGAGGGCATAAATGGAATTGTCTATGGATGGGTAGGAGTAGAGGTTACTCATGGGAGTTGTGTGGGTTTTGCAAACTAGTTGATAATATGGCTCATGGGGAGACATGGAGATGTCTTACGTGACAAAAATTAAGTCTTTGGAATATGTTGAGTGCACACCCTCTTTAGATTGAATGTGCAACTTTGTAGAATAAACCCTCACAAGAACTAATGTGGCTCAATCAATGGAAGAGCCTAGTAGATAGATCAATTTAGCCGCAAATATCATCAATATGCTAGTAGATTTTTCTTGTGAGGTGATGCCACTACTAGAGGATAACTTTTATGAGTGGAAAAACACTTCACCTTTTGAAGGTTACTTTCAAAGAATGTAGGTGACTTGTTATCCAATAGTGAAACTCTTGCCACCTCCAACAAAGCCTAAGAAAACTAAGTAAAATTAAGCTAAGTGTGAATAGGCCAGTCTTAGAAAGGTGATATCCTAACTAGATATGTAAACACACTATTTAAATAGTTTTTTAAAGATTTATATATTAATTGTAAGGAAATAAACAAAGCATAATTTAAAACATACGAAAGAGATAGAGAGTAGAGAGGTAAGGAGACCATGAGAAAGAGAGATAAAGAGAGAGAGAGAGGGAGGTTGGAGGGAGGGAGAGGTAGAAAGGGATAGGTGAGATAGAGAGAGGGAAGGAGGGGAAGTAGGATAGAGAGAGAACGGTGATTTAAAGAGGAGGGAGTGAGAGGGAAGGAGGGAAAGGTGGAGAGCTCGAGAATGGTGATATAGAGAGGAGGGAGTGAGAGGTAGGGATAGAGATAATGGTGAGATAGAGAGAAGGATAGATTGAGAGAGAAAGAGAGGGATGGAGAGACATAGAGAGAGGTAGATAGAGGAAGGGAGAGTAGAGATAGAGAGTAGAGAGGGAAAGATGTAGGAAAGGAGGCATAGGTGAGATAGAGAGGGATGAAGAGAGAGAGTGATGAAGGGAGAGGTAGGTATAGAGAGGGAAAGAGAGAGGAGAGATAGAGAATAGAGAGGGGAGGGAGGTAGGGAGGGAGAGGTAGGGAGGGAGATAGAGGTGTGTCTGTGAGTGAGAGAGATAGAGAATGGTGAGATAGAGAAAATGAGCGATTGAGAGATAAAGTGGGGGGAGGGAGAGAGGTATAATAGTGATAGAGATTGGGAGGAGAGACAAAAAGAAGGGGAGGGAGGGAATGTTACAGAGGGAGATAGAGGTTTGTGTGTGTGAGACATAGAGAGATAGAGAGAGTGGTGAGATAGAGAAGAGAGAGTGAGAGAGAGGGAGAGAGAATTATGAGATAGAGAGGAGGGAGTGAGAGAGAAAGGGGAAGAGAGGGATAGAGAGTGAGAGAGAGATGTAGGTAGAGGGAGGGAGAGGAGAGATAGAGATTAGAGAGGGAAAGAGATAGGGAGGGAGACATAGGTGAGATACAAAGTGATGGAGGGAGAGGTCGGTAAAGAGAAAGAGAGAGAGAGGGGAGATAAAGATAAGTAGAGAGGGAAGGAGATGCAGAGAGATAGAGAAGAGATAGAGATTAGTAGAGAGGGGAGGGAGGGAGGAAAATGTAGGGAGGAGATAAAGGGGTGAGAGAGAGAGAGAGGGGAGAGTGGGAGGAAGGGAGAGAGAGAGAGGGAGTGGAGAGATAGAGAGTAGAGAGAAGGAGAGAGTGAGAGAGAAAGATGATACAACTTGTTGACTACTAAAATATGACCTCCTGATTATTGAATTTTGACATGCTGATTCCTGAAATTTGACTAAGTCTGAAATTTTTAAGATCTTCCAAAAACTAGAGTTTGCATTATAACTCCTAGAGATCTGAAACCACTCTCAAACATCATGCCTATATACATAAAATATAACTTAAAGTATAAGAAAGTAAATGTCCATATGTAAATGTCTCTACATTTATTTCATGTATAGTGTCCCTAGCAAAGAAAGAGAATATGAAAGAGCTTAGAAAAATGCATTCCAAACGTCATGAATGACATTTGGCAAGTGTCAAATTTGGTGCTCTCCAAATTTGGTGAGCGCAATATGGCTTGTTATGGGTTTTTTTTTCAATTTGCAACCAAAATTGTGTCACAGATCCATGCACTTATCCAGCACTTTACAACACCTAAATAGGGTACACATTAGGTACATTTCATTAAAAGGGCCCATTAGCCTTAATTAATTGAATAAACCCTAGAAAAGTGTGAAAGTGTGCTACAACACTTTACAAAACTCTTGTAAAGGAAAAATTAAGGTATATTTTAAACAAATAATGACCCTAAAATAATGTGAATGTGTACAACACATTACAACACTATTCCAAGACATCATTAAGTTAATTCAATGATAATTATTCCCAAACCAAGTAAGGGAAAAAGGATACTTTTTTGTTACTACACAATGTAGCCCCATGGCTTGCATTGAGATATCATATCCAACATCATGTGATGACATTTAAATCCAACATTGGTATATCCATGGATTTAGGTGATTCTCTGCACCAGGACATCAACATCATATTTGTAGATCTAACAGATTGGGATGTATATCTACCAAACATCACATATCTATTTGTAGAATCCACCTTGTTGATTTAGATGAAAATATTGAGGGCATTCATCTTGTCTTTGGTTTCAACTTCGATGAAGTTGCATCACCATTGCCATGTTTGGATCTTTCACTTATCTTTCCCACATCTGAGCTTCTATCATGACAAATTGTGTAGATATTCATGAGTTGACATATCCAACTTATTCATCATCTATGTTGAAATTCTCAACAACAATATTATATTCTCATCGGTCTAGTTGTCACCATAAATCCATAGTCATGTTCTTGAATCTTATATGATACTTATCTATCTTATTAGTATTTGTCACACATAGCATTGTCTTAGAAATCTTTGAGCATCATTTGAAGGCATCATAGTCATCATATCAATCTTTGGATCATGTGCAAAACTCAAAGACAAACATTCTTATTTTTGCATATTCCTATCTAAAATGGAAAGATCACTTGCACACTTATGTGGCTTTCTTTCTTTCCAAGGGGATAAATTTTGTTCAATGATCATGGAGCATTTTCAACATCTAGTTTTGAGCATCTAACATAGCTACAAACATTATTTTGAGGGAAGGATGCACATTGGCTTCTTTTCTCCTCTAAAATTTGAGAGGAACCATTTCCTCGCATGGAGTCATTGCTTCTTAATTGTTTGGGAAGTAATATAAACCTTCTCTTTTTTCTCTCCTATGGAGGGAACATTCATTGTAATTTGTTTTAGAGGAGTCTTTGGAGAGTCATCATAAGTCCTTTTTCTATCTTCTTCACTTGTACATTTCATTTCCTTGCATCTTTTGTTTTAGAGAGGGATTTTTATTTTCCATTAGGTTTTCCTCATTTTCTCCACTTTGTGAGAAATTTGTACATGAGTAGATAACATGGCCTAGTAGTAGAGACTCATCATCATCATATGCATGACTCCCTTGAGTGCACATATCTAGTTAAGATATCACCTTTCTAAGATTGACCTATCCACACTTAAATATACTTAATTTTTTAAGTTTTTGTCTCACTTCATGTGGTTGAGACATGTTTCATCATCATTTGAGATATCTATTACATGCATACATGTCTTTTGCTCATATCACTTGACAAGTGAGCTCACAAATGTTCCATCTTTACAAAGGTATTCAAAATTTCATTCCCACCTTCTCACATCTTCATCCTTTCCTATATATGTAAGGTTCATCATTATATTTATACACTATTTTATAGATAAACACACAATTGTGCTTATATCTTGTTCACTTGTTAAACATTATCAATTCACGCTTTCAAATCTTCACTAATTCCCAAAAAAAAATTAAAAAATCATCAAAATTGTGTGTGCCCGATTAATAATACCTAATTTCTTTGTTTAGTTTTTGAAAATTGTCCATCAATTTCCAGCACAAATTGCCCAAAAGCTGCGCAAATTCGCTGTCAAGTAAACTTCGTAAGGAACGGTATACGTAGACCACGATCTCTATTCCTACTATCATTTCCCACTACGACGCGTCGCATTCTTTTGTGGACTAAAGACAGCGACTGGGTACTTCTTGCAGTATTACACAAATAACCCAATAGTATAGTTAATTACAACATTCCTGGGTCATTTTATAGCCTCAGTTTGTATTTAGATCTACTTCAAAATGTTAATTATGACGGTTGTGGATTTTAATGGCAGTAAAAGTCCGCTTTTCCTTTTAAAGAAAAAAAACAAGTTATGGCCGAGTGGCCAGCCCATTCCTGTCAGTTTGCATGTTACCGTCGTGGGTAAATATTCTCTTAGCTTACTTGATTAAACATGATAAGAAGCCCCATTACAAATGCTTGATCCACTCCCGCTTCCACAACAAGGCTGAAAACATCATTCCCCAGCATTACATCCGATTTGGCTTCCTTTCGTTTCACCTGCAAATCCTTTCCATCAGTTTCCCAGACTCTCAAATCATGCTAATAAGTTCAAGATAATTCCCGTATTGAAAATACCTGTGCAATGATCTCTCCGGAGGCACTGGATATTGTGCAGGATGTCTTACACAACGACCCTTCGATCAGGTAATCGCAGTGCTTAATTTGTCTACTTCCATCTACAAATACGTTGGCAATGGTTTTATTTGTGAAGCGCAACGACTTTGTAAGCCTAAATCTTGGCTTCTCATACTCTACCGTATCTCCTCTGAATGCTTCCCATCTCTTCCTAAAACTCCATCTCTGCTAAATCGAAATCAGATGTCAGGCGCCATCTAAGAAGAAATTGGTCGAAAAAGTCTTTATGATCATGTGGACAAGGATAAGAAGAAAGAAGAAAGAATACCTTGCGCCGCAGTGTAAGAAGAACTTGGCCTGCATCATCCATGAGAAGTACTTCGCTTTTCACATTGGATGCATAGTTATCCACTCTGAAAACCAGATGTCCCAATGAATCAAAAACAGTAAACCCTTTACCATTAAATAAGAGGGATTTCTTCCATACCGTAAACAGTGTAGACGAGCTTGAACAAAACAAATTATCGACGAATACATGGGGAGATGACATAGAAGAGTTGGGATGGACTCGAGACATTCTTGGAGCTATCATTGCTTGTTATCAGAACCCAAAATGAAAAAAAGGCTGTGGATGATTTAATTCTGGTTCTTGCTTTTCTTATAAATATCTTTTGGTTTGGCTTAATAATAACCCAGGCACCATTAAAAACATGCACTAAACGTGTGGAAGGCAAAATTCCTTGTGGAAAATGAGCGACAAGTCCTGCAAAGTCATTGCTTCGTGGCAGCCGTAGCTTTTTTAGCTGCGTCAACGTCACTACATGTTCACACAAAACAATTATTCCGAAGCTCTCGCCGATAAGGGAGCAATTGTGTTATAATGCTATTTTGTCTGAATACATATGATGTAGCCAACGAAAGAGATTAGACTATGGGGTCCATGGAAGAGGAGTACAACACATGTTCCAACATAATGTTAGACACTTTTAATTCCATTGTATCCGGTAGTGAGTTATGATGTGTGAGGCCCACACGGAATGGAGGAAGACATCTGCACAAAATGTCTTTTCAAGTAATAAATTGGTTGATTAATATGATTGGAGTTTTAAAAAATCGGATGGATTATTTATCGAAACTATAATTCCTTCCACAAGGATGGGAGGGTCGTTTATGGAGTAGTAGAGAAAGTAAAGTTTGGGATGGGTGGAAGAGGTAGTTTCACTTATAATTCCCTCACACAAAATGTCTTTTTAAGTAAAAGTCGGTTGATTAACATGTCATCAAAGTTTTAAAACTTAGAGAGGTTATTTATCAATTGATACATTGACGAACTATAATTTTTCCCACTCGGGTGGGAGGGTCATCTATGGGGTAGGAGGGAATAGTAAAGTTTGGGATGGGTGGGAGAGGTAGCCCCACCTATAATTCCCTCCCATTTTAGAAAGTTGGCGTGGGTGGGAGGAGGAGAGGTATAGTATTTTAGTGTATAATGGGTATATTTAAAAGGTCTTGAAGTTGAATTGTTGGGTCTTCAAGTAAATGATGTATTATCATGACCATCATCTTTAAATTGTTGGCATGAAACAATTGATTTACTCTCTCTCTCCTCACACACACACGACCTATGTTTTCTCTATCTTTCTACCTCTTATTACTTTATCTCTCTACCTCTCTTTATCTCTTTGTCTCCCTCCTTCCCTCGTTACCCTCCCCCCCTATGTCTCTGTCTCTGTCTCTGTCTCTATCTCTATATATATATCCTCCTTTCCTTTCCCCCTCTCTTTCTCTCTCTACTTAATCTTTCTCTCTTTCTCCTCTCTCTCTCACATGTACACATATTCTTTATTTTCCTTATCTCATTATCTCATTCTCTATTACCCCCTCTCTCCTTTGTTTATGATAAAAATACCTACACAATAAAATAATATAGTATGAATAATGTTGTATATGCTTGAGAATACTTGAGATTAATAGGCCAATTCAAGGCAGAAAACTTCCAAAAGTCTCCAAGAAGAATACAATTCACAATGTGATAACTATAAACTAACCACTAGTTCATGTGTATATCATCGTTAGGTAAAAGTACAACCCTGTGTCACACTTTTATAAAAGAATGAGTCAACAAAAATAAAAATTCTCAACTTCAACATAAAAGTAATCATTACCTTTTGAATTTGAAAATAGTATAAACTAATGAAATGTGGAACTCTTGATGAAGTTTATTCTTGTAATTTTAAAATTTCAAATTTTAAAAAAAAATGTTTTGATATTTATTTTTTTTAAAAAGAGAAGATTTTGAATTACTGAAAATTTCAAAAAAGAAATGATATTGAATTGACACGACATATTGAAAAAATTGGTGTCTTTATTTACTTACTTGATATTTAAGAACTTTGATGTTTTTACTTTATAGCACAACTATTTTGTTTACTTTAAAATTAAGGGCTTTATATTTAAAGATATATATAAGCTCTAAATAATTTTGTTTTCAACTATTCTTTCAAGGTTATGGCATTAGGTTCTTCTCACCATACTATCATATATATATATATGGGCATATATACATACTATATACACACTCCCCAGAGAATCAACTGGGCAATGACCCTTGTTGAATAGTAGGGGCCTAAGAATTGCCCTACTATTATAAGGGGTGCTGGGAGAAAAAGTGAGCTAACTTGATCAAAGCAGCTATATATATATAACTCTAAAAATAAAAAATAAATTTGATAGTAACAAATGCTCTTAGAAAATGATTTACCAATATGATGAAATTATGGTCTTCTATTATCATATTAAAAATTGTAAATTAATTATGCTATATTATAATATAGATATATGCCTATAGAACAAATCTTTCTGCTTGTGTAAGTGTACTAGCATGTGGAATTGAATCTATAGCTACAAAAATAGACTAGTCTAAACCGATAGTTGGAGTTCATTTATTTGCGTCTATAATGTAAATCTCAAAAAATGGTATTTATAAAGATTATTTGGGAACTTCCTATGAAAGCCATGTTCTCCTTAGTCAATCCTATCATGCCCAAAAATATCACCAAGAAAACACTAATAGCATTTTTGAAAACATCAATTAAGTATTTGTCTCCTTCCAAGTGTTTAATGTGCATCAACTTGCATTGGGAACCTAGTTATCATATGAACTATACACCTTCATGTTCTAACATCCGAACTCAAGTGCAAAAGTGAACATTAAAGGATTATCTAGAAAGCCACGAAACATGGCTTACTTGCAAACACAACACCTTATACTTGTTGTCACATGGATTTGCACCCTTTCCAAGTTCTTGACTCAACAATCTAGTGAAACATGGAAACACTCTAGGGCCTATGGGTTTCACATAGCTTGGAGTGAATCTCTAGAGAGGGCTAGTTCCCTTGGGACTTCACCTAATTTAACCTATTCTACTAATTTATAATTAGGAAATAGGTGAAGGAAACATGAAATGAAACCCAGGGCTAATAAGTTGACGCATCAAATTGATTTAAAAAAACTTATACTGTTAAACTTGGACACACAATATGATCAAATGAACAAGTTGTC
Organism: Sequoia sempervirens; assembly: GCA_007258455.2. NCBI lineage: Eukaryota > Viridiplantae > Streptophyta > Pinopsida > Cupressales > Cupressaceae > Sequoia > Sequoia sempervirens. The sequence continues at coordinate 202,028,627 of VDFB02000017.1, forward strand.
TCATGCACAACTCAGGTTTTAAAATACTTATATATTAGTGTTTTATATAAGAAAGTTGAAGTTTTATTAGTTGTGAATGGAAAAATAAGATTTTTTCATACTTAGAGGTTGTTTAAATCATTGACATAACCTTTAACCTACATAAAGTATGTATATCTTTGGATGAAGGTGGTGAAGGAAATGAAACATATATTAAGAATTTGCACATAAATCATAGAAAATATATCAATCATTTATATTTGCACATTAAATGCAAATAAGAGAAGGAAAACTACATATTTTATTAGTATGCAAGATTTTTGTAAAAAACTGTGTGATTTTTTATATCATCAACGTTTCGGATCATACTCCATGATCCATCATCAGGATGATTAGCAGTAGAGTGAGAATGAAAAGAAATGACCAGGACTTGGATATAAAGAGAGAGGAAAGAGGGGGTTTGGGAAGGTTGAGAGGCACGCTCCCCACAAAGACATAACATAATTATAAATATATATATGAGAAACAACAAAACCTAAGTATATGTTTGAATTATATAAGCAAAGGATAATGAGAAAGACAAGGAAGAAACAAAACAAAAATAAATATAAGAAATTAAGGACAAACGAAAATAAATAAATAATTAAGAATAAAAATTATTGAAAAGGAAATGAACAAGGCACCATTATAATAATGGATGAAAGGAAACAATTAATCACTAGAACCAATGGTAAATTGTAAGGGAGAAATAAAAGAGAAAAGACCAAGTAAGAATAGCTCAAAAATTATCAAAGAGTAAAGGAATCAGGTAGAAAACGAAAGAAATCAAATGATGAAGAATGAATGAAACAAAAACAATCACAATAGTGAGGACTAAATGGAATAATTCAAAAAATATAAAAAGACCATTATTTGAGTTAACAAGAGCCATCAAATGATGAAAAATAAATTAGCAAAAACGATCAAAGGATGAGAATTAAATTAACAACACCAATCAAAAGATGAAAAATAAATTGCAAACGAAAACAAAACAAAGTGAAAGTAAAAAGGGAATGGATAATAAGGTAGATGAGAGTAAATAAAAATGA
>VDFB02000017.1:202029793-202146279 GCA_007258455.2 Sequoia sempervirens
TTAAATATTGGTGAACCTAACCCCTATGGTCTTTCAAGTGAAGAGGAAATTGAAGATGTTCAACGTGAAAATGTTGGAATTGAATATGTTGAACATGATATTCAAATTAGGAATGAAATTATTGAAATTGATAATGAAAATGTTCAAGGTGAAAATGTTGGATTTGAAGATGTTGAGCATGATATTGAAATTGGGAATGAAAATATTGAAATTGATAATGAAAATGTTCAAGGTGAAAATGTTGGATTTGAAGATGTTGAACATGATATTGAAATTGGGAATGAAATTATTCAAATTGATATTGAGTTGGTGAATGAAGATTTTGAACATAATATTGAAGCAAGTGTAAATTATGTTTCACCAGATTACATGAGAAATGAAGAACCTTGTGTGGAAGAAAGAAATATTCCAAATTCAAGACCTTCAAGAACCCCTAAATGGTTACTTGAATTTTATGAGAACGTTATAAACAATTTTGAAGGCAAGAGGTCCACACGAACTGGTCGGTTGTGGGCTAGAAGAATTTTCAACCAATACTTTAGCGATAAGACATTGATCGAGCAATACCAACTTTTTGTACAATTGCTAAAGATGCAAAAGATGAAACCTTTGCTAGCCAAATTGAAGATTCATGTGAACAAGAAGACCTCAAAAAAATTTATTATTGTCAAAAAAAAAATTAATGCTCTGAAGTCTATTGGAAAAAATAACAAGGAAAAGGATAAGAGAGCTACTCGGAGAGTCATAACAACTACCCTAGTAAGCCATCAATTGAAAAAGGCTCACTTTATGAGACAAACTTGTATTTATTTTGACATAAATCATAAAAATGTGGATAGAGCACTCGCAAGAAGAGAAAGAATAGATGATCCTCTTCAAAATGATACTTGGGCTTTTGTCGAGAGGCTTCCATGTGTTGATAAGAAGATAACTGATAATGTAAAACATGCAATTCAGCAATTTTGGCATGATAACTCTAGAGTATCACCCAATGCAAAGGATGTTTTAAAGCTAAGAATTGGTAATCGAGACTGTACACCACATCCTAAACATTTCTTGGAATCAAGCCAAACAATGTTCAAAAAATTTATTGAAACATATTCAAATATGGAAATCTCGCAAAGGAATTTTGAAGGTTTGAAGCCATTTTATTGTGTGCCTCTTAAGATTCGTAATATTTTTTGTTGCAAATACCATGTGGATTTTTCAATGTACCATGAGCTATTATGCTATATCCATTCTACTTTTCATACTAATGAAATTTTGCAGTCTGAGTGTGGTACAATGCATCTTCTGAAATCATCAAGGGACTTGCTAGATCTATTTTTATGTTCGAGAGATGATGGTTGCTTTTTCTATAGAAATGATTGTTTAAATGCAAAGTGCTCACAATGTGGTGGCTTGTCAAAGTTTGTTCAATTTTTTCATGAGAGTTCTGAACATTAATTTGGAAAGAAGCCTATTGAGAAAAAGAGATATGAGATAGTCAAATATACTTTGCAGAGTGGAGTTGAAGGTTCTAGATGTGAGTTGGTTACAAAAGAATGCAGTGTTGCTGATTCTATTTCAGATTTTAAGGACAATCTTTTCTACAAGTATGCAAGGAATAGTCATAAGTCTCAGTGGTTGGATCAACAATTTAGGATGTCTAAGGACTCTTTTCTGATTGGCACTATTATATCAGTGGTTGATTTTGTAGAAAACTACACATTGCAACCACAAAATGAGGTACAATCTCGGTATTACAATTCCAATCAGATTGGTATTTTTGTCTACATAATGTTTAGACATACACCTGATAGTATAGAGGAGGGTCGAAAGATAATCAGAGAGTATCATTTTTATATGAGTGATGATAGATCTCACTTGTCTGAGTATGTCCAACATTGTTTCAAGAATTTTTTTGAGTTCTTGCAGGAGCATGATATAGCACTAGATCGACATCTAATTTGGTCAGTTAATTGTACAGGTCAATTCAAGAATGCTCATATGTTTTATTGGTTGAGTAGAATGCATGTAGAGAGGGGTGTACCTCATATTTGGAGTTTTTTTGAAGTTGTACATGGGAAAGGGGAGCATGATGGAGCAGGTGCATGCGTAAAGAGAGCTCTAGTTAAGGAGCAATTGAAGATTTTAGAATCAAAATTCAGCAATGCACGTTCTATTGTTGATTGGTGTAGTTCAGCATTATCACAGGGAGAGACACTTGATTCAACAATGCACAAATTATTTTGATTGGTTGAGGAGGCTATAGTGGGAGGTAGATTGGATTGTCATACAATCAAAGATTCTTCAAAGATGCATTCATTTTAAAGCTTAGATGCAGGCAAATGGACCATTTGGAAATGAGATTTGGATTTTTTTTTCAAAGTTGTATTCAGTGCGAGTGGGATCAATGCTCGAGTCAAGTGAGTGGGTGGATACATGGGTTCCACAGTATCTAACTCCTTTATCTCAAACAATATCCATGAAAAATGTCACAATGGAAAGTTCAGTTGATTACGACCTACTTTCAGATCTACTACAGCCAGGACATTTTTTTGCAGTTGTTGCACTGCATGGGAATGAAGAGAGATCAGACTATTGGTTGGATCGATGTGTACAGGTAAAGCATAAGCTAACACAACCAATGGAAGATGATGATGGTTTCGTTTATCCTACAGGTTTAGTTATGGTTGCGGGAACTTGGTTGTGAACATACATGATTAGAAAGAATGGAATACCTACATTTGAAGACTATGAGAAACACAAAACCATTCTCATGTATTTTCACCTTGTTATAGCAACAAATGTTAAGTTGTTGAAGCAACATGCTATACCAAAGACAAAACAACTATGGACACTTAGTAATGTTGATAATGAAGCAATATTGGATACTCTTAAGAGATGACCCTTCAGGCACACTTGAATAGAATTTTCAAGAATGGAAGGTACAATGCTTATGTTTATTATGCTTAACTTCATTTGTGTTCTTTATTTAATACTGATATTTTGTATACTATTGCAATGCAGGTGTCTTTAATAGTGATATTTTGTATGCAATTTTGTGATATTTTTAACAAGATTGATCATGGACCTGTTCCAATAATAGCTAGCTCTGATCCTTTTGGAAAGGTATGCAATAGATTAGAACAATATAGATTGGTTATTCTAAGCATCTTTTATAGTTTGCATCACCAATTCATCATCATTCAGGTTGTTTAGATTAATATAGATTTGTTAGTCTAAGCATCTTTTCTATTGTGACAATATAGATTTCTCGTTTTCCCACTTTTGCGATATTCCTAGCACAATTGATCATGGAACTGTTGCAACAATAGCCAGCTCTGATCCTTTCAGAGAGGTATGTGATAGATTACAACAATATAGATTGGTTATTCTATGTATCTTTTGGTTTACATTATCATCATGTATTTTTGTCATTTAGAATAATATAGATTGGTTATTCTAAGCTACCTTGATGGATTTATTACAAAGTGTATCGAGTCCGAGCATTAACCATACAACTATTTATGGAAGGCTGTGCCGAATGCCTCCAATAGGAAAATTTTGAATTTAGTTGCAAATTGGAAACAATGTAAAGGTCATAACATATATGGGCATAATCTATACCAAGTGATGTTTTTTGAAATATGGGCCAAATGTCTAACATTGTATAAAAGGTATGTTTAAAATGTAAAGGGGTCTGTATTTTGGAAACTCATAAGTTGAATTAGTCATACAAGTGTATGCTTTATTACTATTATTGGGACAATTTTGTAATAAATTTGTGTACTTAATTGAGCTACAACTGAAGGTTTTCTTCCTGTTTCTTTCCTGTCGGTATGCTCGTTTGAACTAGGTTTTGTAATATCTCCTATTTATATATAATAAATTATAGTGGCTTGCCACTTTTTCTCCTCAAATCCAACTTGTGTGCAACTTCATTTTTAGCAACTTTCAGCAGGGTTTTTCAAAGTCAATGTTTTTAACACACCTGCCAGTTATCAAACATGGTCCCCGTAACCTCAAGCAGAGAGTCTATAAATGTCGCGGTTTTGAAATGGCTATTTAAGATTGTTGCCTTCATACGTTGGACTCTTAGGGAAATCGTCGGTCAATGTAGCTCGGGTAGTTAGCATGTGTTGGTTAAAAGAGATACATCCCTAGCAACATACCCTCCGGATATGTTGGAGCGGTCTGTTTAGTTTATGCACGAGTTCTTTGAATGGGGAATTGCCACTTTGCAACTTTACCTTTGCATCGACAACTTTTCCTTAGCTGAAAACTTGCCACACAAAGCGGCTTCTAAGATGAAAAAAAGCGGGAAGTTGTTATGGGCTAAACTTGCTGATCCATAGCCTCAATGCAGTGTCAAGGTTTACGAAATAGCCCTTCAGGTGTTTCCTTTTATACTTTGGGCTCTTAAGGAAATCATCATACCAATGTAGCTCAGTGATTGTGTTAGGTGTAAAGAGGACCATACCTAGCATAAAAGCATTGCCCATTCAGATGTTTTTGGAACAATTTTTTTTAGTACATTATGAGTTGTTGAATAGAGATTTCTTTCCTTTGCAACTTCCACCTTTTTGCATAAACGCAACTTTTCCTCATTGACTTTGCCACCATGGAAGCATACAGAATGTATGAGAGAGGTTATTGTAGATGGTCCAAACATGATCCCATAGCCTCAAACAAAGAGTCTATAAATGTCATGGTTTTTGAGAAATAGCCCTTCAAATATTGTTACCTTTTAGCACTTTGGACTCTTAAGGGAAATTGCCAGTCCAATGTAGCTCGGAGTGATTTGGCGTATTTGGGTGCAAATGAGGACCATCCCTACCATAAACGTACCCATCCGGACGTGTTGGAACAATATATTTGGTCGTACCAGTTGTTGAATGAAAGTTGCACCACTTTGCAACTTTACACTACTTGCATCTGACAACTTTTCCCTCAACTGAAAACATGCCACCATAGGAAAATGCCTCCGAGATAGAAAAAACTGAGAGAGGTTATTGTAGATGGGACAAACAAAATCCCATAGCCTCAAACGAAGAGTCTATAAATGTCACGGTTTCTAAGAAATAGCCCTTCAAATATTACTTCCTTTTAGCACTTTGGACTCTTAAGAGAAATCATCGGTCCAATGTAGCTCAGAGTGATTCGACATATTTGGGTGCAAAAGAGGACCATCCCTACCATAAACGTACCCATCTAGATGTTTTGGAACATTCTGTTTGGTCGTACGAGTTGTTGAATGAAAGTTGCACCACTTTCCAACTTTACACTGCTTGCATCTAACAACTTTTCCCTCAGTTGGAAACTTGCCACCACAAGAAAATGCCTCTGAGATAGGAAAAATTGAGAGAGGTTATTGTAGAGGGGCCCAACACAATCCCATGGCCTCAAACAAAAATTTTGTAGGCATCACAGTTTCCAAGAAATAGTCTATCTAAGATTGCTACCCTTTTGCACTTTGGACTCTTAAGGGATTTCGCTAATTGAATGTAGCTTGAACTACTTCGGCTGATTTGGGTGTGAAATGGGACCATACCTAACCTAAACATAACCATCCAGACATGATGGAATAGTCAGTTAGGTCATATGAGTTGTAGAACAAGATTTATTTATGTAGTTACAAGTAGTTTTTCAGCCTCCAACCGAACTCCAATGTTGATTTTCATGTCAAAAAAAGCCATGAGACCATAGCTTGTTGCTTTCTTTTTAATGGAAACTAGTGGGCAGCAAAGTTAACTTCTTCATAGATTTAGTGTTTGAGATTGCAAGAAGACATCAAAATGGCTAGTGTACTAAATAAATTCTTATGATTTCTAAAGAATGTTGATAACTCTACTCAATTGGATTCTTTCTTCAAAATCATACAAATTGAACATTGGCATCAATAGACTTTGTATATCAAGCTACCACAATTCAAGTTTCAACAATGAATATTTATCATGCATGTTTTAAATCACATTCAATTTTATGGTGGTTTTGTTGTTTATATGATGTTATGTAATATTCTAATCCTATTTCATGCTTCTATGTTGCATATATATATTTTCATATATATATATATTTTACTTTTACATGTTTTTTTTACTAATGAACCGAACCACCCCCAAAAATATTTTAGCCGAATTGGCAAACCGAACCCCCGAACCCGAACCCAAACCCAAATAGGTAACTTAGTTTGTAAGTCAGTTATTGGAAGTTGGTCAATTTTTTTGTGTGGGGGAGAATCTTAAAAAAGGTTGAGGAAGTCATTTTGGGGATCAATGAATGTAATTTTGTGAAGAATCAATAAGATCATATTGAGCTACTTTGGAAAAACTGTGGTTTCTACACAAAAAAATAGTGTTTTCTCCATTGTTCGACCATGACACACCAAGTAAACGGCTTCATAGAATGTGGAATGAGGGTGCAGCAGGCCTGAGACCCCTTTAAAGTTGGTTGAGTGTTTTCTTTTTATATTTTGGGAGTTTTGTGCCAAGTTTTCTCAAGATGGGTAGTGATCCCAAATTTTGCATTTTTGAGTAAATTATGAATTATTGAAGCCCTCCACCTGCTGTACCTTTCATGTGGCTTAGTGGAGAGGCTATGTACAATATGATTTGAATGTTTCTAGGTCCATTTAAGAAAGGGGAAATGATTTGTGAGTCTTGGAGTTGCTGTCCTAAGCAAATCATTGCTTAAATTGCATGAAAATGAAGCTTTTAGCTTAGGGTTTGTTAAAATCAATGAGTGTGGGGGGGTCTCTTTAATGTTTAAGCATATTGGGGTCATAATAGAGGTTTCTAAGTCGGTGTCATGGTCAGGGAGTTGTGCAAGTGGGACTTTCAATAAACCCTATGCATTTGCATGGTAAATAGACAGTTTCATGGGACATCCTACTAAAGGACTTGTAGGTGTAGAATAATCTTAGAATTTGTTGTTTTATGACACAATTCAAGATTGTTTTGGGTGTTCTTGTGAAGATCAAGTGTTTAAAGGGAACTCACTTTGTGAAAGAGGGCTAATTCACTAGCCTAGGACAGGGGTATGTTATTGGTTCTCAAATTTGGTTTGAAGGAGTTAAGGGTAGTTTACACATATGTTTTCACCCCCACTCTGCATCAATCCATAGCTTGTTTGAAAGTGCTTTTTTTAGGGTTTTAGCCATAACAACAAGCTAGTGAACTATTTGATAAAGAGCTTTGGTACACATGTACAAAAAATGTGGTGGCATAGACAAGGTAGTGAACTGTTTGAAAAAATGCCTCAAAGAAATGTGGTCTCATGAAATTCCATGACAAGCAAATGCAATTGATAACTTCTCCTAGTTATTAGTTATGTAATGTGAAGTAGTTGCATAACTGCTTAGGTTGACTTTGTAAAAACTATATTGTAATTGAAAAATTTTCATCTATCAGCAGCTAGTTATTAGTTATGCAATGTGAAGTAATTCTTTGAGTTTGAAAGATCTACAATTCAATGTAATCAGCAATATGAATACAAACTACATAATAAAACCATTTTTTTTTATGCTCTTGTACATTGATATTTAACCATTGCTCACTTGATTAAATTTTCAAAGAGTTTAATCATGCACATGAAGAAGAAATTAAATTTTGATGGTCAACTTCTATATATCAAATTATCCAATAATATTAAGTGTATCTCCATATACAAAAATGGAACCAATGCCAACTCAAACAAAGTTTTACGAAATGTGGCATATGCCATCTCAATGTCTATTCAAAATTTACATGCCAAAATGTCTATCTCATCCTAAACTACTGGTGGATCATCAAAATGGAGCCTCTTTGTAGCACTTGTTGGATCTAAAGGTAGTTACACAAGAAAAATTCAAACCAAAATTGAGATTAGTTATACTATATGATTTAAAATCGAATAATTAACATCAAAATCAATATACATTGAATTATAATTGAACTCTAAAATTGTAATCTTGATTACATGAAGTATTTGTCTCTTCAAAGGGTCAAGAATCCTAGAATATGCCCCTCTCAAAGAACTGACCAAACCAAATTTTGTAATGTCAATCTATATATGTGAACAAAAACATAAAATTGATCCAAGTTAGCATACAATTGTCGATAATAGGAACATATAAATACCAAACACAAAAGAAAATAAACACATACCTCTTTAGGCTAATCTTTTTCTTTATCTCCTTTAGGCATTTCAACACCTCCTCCTTGAGGTGTTTCAACACCTACTCCTTCAGGTGTTCCAATATGTACTCCTTCAGGCGTTGTGACACTTGTCAACAATGACGTATAGCTCATAACTACCTGTACATAAAAATGACAAGTACATATGAAACTACCAATCTATGTCGATGTATGTATAATTAATATAAGATCTTAAAAATCTTAGTTCAATCGAATTTGAGTTCAATTACCCTCCCCTTATCTAACATTGCACTTCCATAATTTGGACAAGGCTGCACCTTGCTCGCACTTGTCAACAACAACGTATAGTTCATAATTGCCTGTACATAAAAATGACAAGTACATATGAAACTACCAATCCATGTCGATGTATGTATAATCAATATAAGATCTTAAAATTCTTAATTCAATTGAATTTGAGTTCAATTACCTTCCCCTTATCTACCATTGCACTTCCATAATCTAGACAAGGTTGTACCTCACTCGCACTAGGTATTTCCTACAAGAGGAAAATAAGATAAACATATAAGTTATTATATAATTTCATTAATGATAATTCAAATGACAAGCAAGTATATAATAAAAAAAATGTAAATGAATGAGTGTGAAAATATATACTCTATGTGTGTCGAGGCTAAATGAAATGGCCCTAAGGGTGTTATCAATCACCTATGTGAGCTCCTCCTCAGACATCAACTATTAAATAGACCATGTAAATAAATATCAGTACATTATACTATCTCTTATTAATATTCATTTAAAAACAAATGCAAGTTATGAATTTGCAACTTAAATCTTACCTATGTCACTATTCCAATGTCCCCCTCTCTAGCAGGAGAGGACTCTATAGGGTGTGCTCCACTCCCCTACGTCTGATCCATAATGTCCACATCATGGAGTTCATAAACAAAAGTGTCCAAGGGATGCTCGACAAGTTGTACAAGAGGACCCAAGCATATCTGGCGGCACATGGAGAAAGTATGGGGCACACAAATATGTGGATCTGACGAGGATGTGTAGCAGTACTCAAGCCATCACCAACATCACCATAATGTGGTTGAGCTACTGTAGAAGCATGCAAAACCAAAAGACCACTCAAAGAGTGAATAGCCTAGATAGTCTGTGTGGCCACATCTTGCATAATATCTAGATGATATACTGGAGGTGGCAGAGGAAGGGGAAGAGGGGGAACATATGGGTGTGGTACTACTCTAACTACCCTTGGTCTATCCTGGGGCATACCTCCACCAATGCCCTAAAAGGGTTCAATGTCCAAGTAATTGACATGATTCCCTAACACAAACTTAGCATATAATTTTTTAATAAAGTAAAATGGTATATCACAATTGTTGTTTGGTGGTTTATCAAAAACCATACACCAACGATCCCAAAGGTTATCTACAATGTCCCTATGTTTGCACCATTTTATAGAAAGTTTTGGTTTATTAACATTAACCAGCAAACCAGTTCTGGGGTTAACAAATAAAGAGGCTATTTGAGCTTTGGTTATTCTAAGATCTTTCACATCATCATAAGACAATCCACATGCATAATATTCCCTCATGTCTTCTTGCCACGAATAAAAGGAATTATGTTGGGTGGAGAGGGTTTCTATATTTTTAATTATTTCCTTCAATGTGTTTTACATCTCGGATAATCGAGGGATTCTCGTATAAACTTCAGAAATGTCCCTCAATTGCTACAATTTTTCACTAATTAATTCTTCAATTGATGGCTAAGGAGGTGGTGGAGCATTTGGCATTTGTACATTTTCATTCTCAGCTGGTGGATTGTTTGGAATTTGTGCATTTTCATTCTCAGCAGCCATAATTCTTGATTAAAGTTTAAAACTAATTAATCTAATTGAAATTAGACAATATAAATGAAAATATTGTAAAAATATCCTAGTCTTTTAAAAAAATCCAAAAAACACCCTAGTTTTTAAGAAAAATATATAAAATTCTCTAATTTTTAATACAAATACATAAACAACACTATTTTTAAATAAAAATCCACAAAAAACATTCATTTTTAATCAAAATCCATTCTAAACTAAATTTTTTCATAAAAATTCAATCAAAAACCCTATTTTAAAAAAAAATCCATAAAAAACTAACTAAAATTATACAAATCTAATTCAAAATTCGATCAAAGCAAAGAAAAATCTAAAATCTAACCTTTTCAAAATGGATATCAGCTAAATCAGATATTTGTTATGCGAAGAACCTCTTCATTGTGTGCCCATAGCTTGTGAATGTGTAAAATGATTTTAACAGGCCTAAAATATGTATATATATATTTGCCTCAAATCGGATATTCGATATGGAAATCCTAGTTTGGGCATTGCTTTGGAGGTGTGTACTGACACCCAAGCCACAAAAAATTTAACTCGACATTTTCACATTTTTGGGTCGATGAAAAACATATTTTTTTCCCCATTGCCACTTTTTGGCCCATCATGATCCTACACATACCTGTGCGGTAGCCACCTGATCATTGATCGTTGATCTCAACCATTGATTTGCTTGAGCAAATATTTGACATCGTACTTAGGAAATAATATAATATTCATAAGTTTCTACGTCAATAATCCTTAGGTAAAGGGGATGATTTCTCCATGATATCAAAGGCTTAAGGCATAACTTAAGCTACCAGTAATGGCCAACATCTAATCAACATCAAAATACAAAACCTATCTAGATGACATGATTGAAACACCTAGGTTTTCTCTACTAAACCCTAATCAGACCAAAGAGCATAAATAATTTTTATTTTCAAGCTCACAGCTTATCATCTAGATCTGTAAACCATATATTTGGAATTTACTTAGAACACCCATATCAAATCTACTATCATTTTTCTACATAAACCTCTTGAAGTGACCTATGTAAAAACATGACAAAAATTGCAGCATTTTGAGCAACTTTGTACAATTGCAAAACATGCTCTTCTCTCCATCATACTTCATAAACATCAATGACATCTAGACTTCCAAAGATCTCCCCTTTGACATCAATCCAATCACATTTTGACATAAATGACAATATATTGTCAACAATCTCCCACTTTGTAATTGAAGGAAAAAAATGCTCAACCCAAATAAATGGCACTATTAATGCATGTTCTGCTCAACCTTTTATATTGATCATTTTGCACAACAACAATTCTCCCCCTTAGGAATATCTTCCCCTTTGACAAACAATGAGCATTTTTCTCAATTTATCCCCCTTTGACATTAATGGCAAAGGGACTCTTTAGGACACCATGCTTCTATTGAATCCAATATGTTCTCTCCCCCTTTATCTAAACTTTTATCCCCTTTTACAAAATAAAGGAGTGTTTCCATGACATCTACAACCATCAATTCATTAGAAATTTGTAAATTAATCATAACTAACTTTTGACTTCTCTGTTTCTTCTCCAGTGCTGAATATTTTTTCTCGTAAAGCTTCCCCTAGACTCATGCCATGTCACTAAGTATTAGTGATGTTAGGCAAGAGTAGCCACTTTGGGTGTTGCCTTCTAACCTTTCTTGTGCCACACCTTCTTTGGTTTCTTTTCTACCTTGTTTTCCTTCTTATCAGATACATGTGAACTTGTGTTCACTCTAGGGGACATCTTATTTTTACTATGTGCTTTTGGTATCACAAAGTTTTCTCTACAATGTTTGGCTATGTGACCAAAATTGTTGCAGTTATAGTACATTGCATTCATATCCAATGAATATCAAATTAATTTCTACTCACATAGTTTGTACTCCTTTTAGGAACATCTCTACATTCATAGGTCTTATGACCAAAATGATTACATGTATAGCAGTAACCATAAGAAAAAAAAAGGAATACCTAGTCATGTCATTTCTTTGTGCAAGATGAGGAGGTCTTCTTGACTTTTGCTTCTTCACATCTCTTATCCTTGTGAAACCATTTGCGTCAACTCCCTTTGTGTTGTGTTTCTTCTTCAAGTGATCAGGGACTGATTGGCTATTCTTCTTGTCTGTTCCAAGTTTATTTTCTTCATCAGATTTCATCTCAATAGTGTTTTTATCTGATATTCCACTTTTAGAGGCCTACTTTACCTTGTTTTCAGCTTTCCCTAAACATCATGTGCTATTTGAAAATGCACCACTCTGACAAACACTAAGTTATACAATCCACAAAGAATAGCTCTCTTTCCATCCTAATCAGTAGGATGCATAGCAAGGATTGAGTATCCATTTACCATTGACATCTACACATCAAACCCTAATGAGGATAGATGCACTTCCATCATGATTCTACATAATGCATAGATTGATCCATCAAAGAAAGGTTCTTTGTTTGAAGAGGAACCTTCTTGACTTGCCATTTGTGTTCACTATCCAAGATCTACCCGAGTTGATTAAGCTTCTCCAAGAGAACTAGGGTTTTGATACATATTTTTGGAACACAAAAATCTACTAAGATAGGGGGAATAAGTAGATCAATTAAAACATATTATTCTAACCCCTTATAAGCATATCAATCAACTATATAGAGATTACATACACACACAAAAATAATCACAATACCAGATATACGTGGAAACCCAAGATGGGAAAAACCACAGTGAGAAAAGATACTAGGATCTATTGTCCTAATTTATCCTCACAATGGAAGGTCTCACTAGTTACAATGTTTAAGGGAACCAACCCTAAGGAGACACCAAACCCCTAATTTAGGAGCACCAACTCCAAGGAAGAATACACTCCCTACACTAAGCACCAACTCAGCTATCTAATGGCACCAACCAATCATATTTACAAAGAAAATACTAGAGCTACAACTCCATATTACAATTGACTCAAATGAATATGGTTCAATGTTGTAAACCTGTTCTGCAACTGCTTATTGTTTTCTTTGCATCTATGCAAGCATTCTCTCTATCTATGTTGCTACTACAATCTCATCAACACATACCTCTCTCTCTTCTCCCTTTTTTCCTTTGCTTTATCTCTTCTCTATAATCTACACTTTTTAGAACATCCTCTATTCTAACTCTCTTCTCTGTCTAGTAGTCTCTCTACACTCCTTCACACTTGATGCATACCCTAGATGATTTTTTGAGTTACAATCTAGTTCTTCTTCTCACAGCATATACATGTTGAGCTTACACTCAATCTTCTTCTTCATTTAAATTCACATACTTTCCGTCATTGACAAGTACGCATACCTCAAGTCATGCACCTCTATCTTGATTCACTGCATTTTGTAATTTTAGCAACTATCAAACCCTATATCAAATATGCATTAAATGGAATTCCTTGCATGATAAATCTGTTAGAATCCAAGATCACCTGCATGCAAGATGAATACCTGTCACATGCAAAAGATATGGAGAACCAAAAAGATGTTCTCTGAAAACCTCTCAGTAAAAATGCATTAAGAGAATCTCTGTTATTACAAAGTGATCAATCCTTATGAAGGAGATCAAGAAACCCTAAAAGGAACCCTAGTGTGCACACTTAATAATTAATAATTAATTATTAATGTGCCTAAGTTTAGCTTAAGTAATAAAGAAGAATAAGTGACTTAATTAATTAATCAATATGATGTAATTAATTAAGCATAATAACTTATTACTCTAACACCCCCCCTTAAGATGAACTTAGGAAGAAGCTAAAACACTAGAATAAGATGCATGAAAGCAAAGATGGGTCCCGGCAACTAGGCCTGATCAGGTACCCATTTACAAATGCAAGAATAAGTAAGAGAAGGAAAAACCCAGTGGGACAAAATCCCCCTTACAATGAGATAACATGTTGCAAAGAAGCACTGGAAGAACTCTGTAGAGTAACATTGGAACTTGATATAGGCAAGCAAGGAAATATTCTTCTGTATACTACTGAAACCGGATGAGAGTCGCTGATTGACTCAAGGAATCATGATAAAGCAACAGAAGACCCGATGCCACGGAACACTCGAAAACTCCAAACTAGAACAACTTTGGAATCTATGAAGCAGCAAGTAATTATTGAATGATGTATTACTGAAAATGAAGTGCAAAGATGCAAGATGCACTCTCCCAACTGCCAAAATATCCAAGTAATTGCCAAACAACCCATCAGGCCAAATCTGGACTAATTGATAAACTTGGGATAGAAACAGAAAAAGTGCATAGACAGCAACCTAGAGCTCCTTAATACCTTTCCAACGCCGCAAATGAGGCGAAAATTGGACATCGTGGCAAAAATTTATGAGCTCGGAAGTCCAAAAACAACATCTGACTTCAAACAGCAATAAATGTAGTAAAACAGAAAATTACGATAAAATAAATTACACCAAATGAAATTGCTCAGAACCATCTTTTCGACGATATCTCGTTTGCCTATTTTCGATACCATATGCCCAAGTTATAGCCAAAAGAAAAAAATTGCTCTTTTAGAAGAAACTAGGGTTAGGAGGGGCAAAGAGGGCCGTACGGCCACTGACGTCATGCTAACGTCAGCGGTTCACGAGCTTAAAATTGACAGTCGTCTGGCCGTCACCACAAAAAATTGGCCCCCTTCAAAAAAAAATTCGGAGCCCTTGGTTCGGCATATGACCGCGGGCTGAGCTCGAAGGGGCTGGATCGATGGCAGAGGCAGAGCCCCTGGTCCCCATATGACCATGCTGGAGGATGTGAGCCCTTGGGGGCTGGCGGGGCTGGCGGGGAGCCCGGTTCTCCATATGTCCGGGGGCCAGGCGTTTGAAGCCCGCGGGGGCTGGGGAGATCAATGGCGGTGCGCTGGGGGCGCTGCCCGGTGGCCGCCGCTCCTGGTGGCCGCCGGGTGGCGCGGTGGTGGCCGCCTGCCTTCTGTGAGGGCGGCGCACAAAAATAATAAAAAATTTCAAATTTTTTTTTTGAAAATTTTCAAACAAACATGCCTCGATCTGCGTGTTGGGGAGGTCGTATAGCCCCCCAGACAAAAAAAATTTGCCTCCCGGATCAACTACACGAAAATGGATGATTTGACAGGCATTTCTAGGGTTTTGGGATGCTGCGAACGCGATGGCGACGTCCGTTTGATCCCATAGTGTCCCGAAAAAATGGCTACCCCTAGATCTTGCAAAAAAAATGTCTGTGGAAACCCTTGCACTTGAGACTCATAGAGAGGCCATATCTTCAGATCACGAACAAGCAGCTGCAGGTCTGGAGCTCTGATACCATGTTAGAATCCAAGATCACCTACATGCAAGATGAATACCTGTCACATGCAAAATATATGAAGAACCAAAAATATGTTCTCTAAAAACCTCTCAGTAAAAATGCATTAAGAGAATCTCTGTTATTACAAAGTGATCAATCCTTATGAAGGAGATCAAGAAACCCTAAAAGGAACCCTAGTGTGCACACTTAATAATTAATAATTAATTATTAATGTGCCTAAGTTTAGCTTAAGTAATAAAGAGGAATAAGTGACTTAATTAATTAATCAATGTGATGTAATTAATTAAGCATAATAACTTATTACTCTAACAAAATCTATATCTAATTTTCTTACTATTTATGCCTTTTTTTGCCATCTACACATCTCATCACCAATCAAAATAAGTCGTTGAAGCAGTTACATCAACTAATTTTTCCTTCTATGTCAGTTCATAGTTGTTTCCACTCCTTACACTATTAGTCCCACCACCTAGCCATTGCATAATCATATCTTTGAATTTGGGCCATTAATCTATATTCTTCATGCCATCATCTAATGATCCTCCTTAAATCACATCAACTTTAAAATGTGTCCATCAAATTGACTTCATTTAAACCAGAGTTGTTGATCTCCATCACATGCATTATGCCTATCACTTTTCTACTTAAGGCTTGAAAACCATTTCCACAATGTGAAGGAGTCATGTGACACAATGAGAAGTTTCCAACTATCATTCTAGATATGTGTTGATATACCACTCACTTATCGCTTCATCACAACTTTGTTTGTGCTAAAGAAATGAAAAACATGATGCAAAGGAACTAAGCGATGCAATGAGTGCATGCCACCTATCAAACCGTTTATAATCTAAGATTTTGTGATAACTGTTGATCTTTGATGAACTCAGTGTTGATCATTCATCCCTTCATACTACCAACCATGATCTCAGTCCCACTGAGGATAGATGTCATATCCTTGCATTACCATGAACAACTGATGATGTCACCTTTTGTGTAGTGTGAGCACGTGGGAGCTGCCTGATCATTGATCATTGATCTCAACCATTGATTTGTGTGAGAAAATATTTGACACCAGACTTAGGAAATAATATAATCTTCATAAATTTCTATGCTAGTAATCCTTAGGTAAAGGGGTCATTTTTCCCATGATATCAAAGGCTTAAGTCATAACTTAAGCTACTAATAATGACTTACATCCAATCAACATCAAAATATAAAACTTGTCTAGACACCAAGAATGAAGCACCTAGGGTTTCTCTACTAAACCCTAATCATACTAGAGAGCATAAATAATTCTTATCTAAGATTGCAACTTTTCTTTTGGAACTTACTTAAAAAACTCATATCGAATTTGTTGTTATTTTTCTCCACAAACCTCTAGAAATGACCTCTATAAAAATATGATAACATTACAACATTTTGAGCAACATTGCAACAATTTGAAAACATGCACTTTTCTCCATCATACCTCATAAGCATCAATGACATCTAAACTTCCAAATATCTCCCCTTTGACATCAATCCAATTATCTTTTGACATCCATGACAATATATTGTGAACAATATCCTAAACCAAAGCCTAATTGAAGCCTAACTCCAACCCTCGACATAATTTAATTGCAACCTTGACCCTTACCACATGTCTATACCTAACCCTAACCCTAATTGATCCTTAACTCTAACCCTAAATAAACCTTAATCCTAAACTTAACCCTAATTGAATCCTAAAATAAATCGTAACCCTAACTAAACCCTAACCCTAAGACAAACCATTGTTGAATTCTAACCCTAACCCTAATCCTAATCCTAATTGAACCCTTACCCAAACATAATCATAACCATAACCCTAATTAAATTTTAATCATAAGCCCAACTCTAACTGTTACCCTAACCCTAACCCTAACCCCAATTCTAACCATTACCCCAACCCCAACTCTAATTGAATCCTAAAGAGGGGGGATGAATCAGTTCTACCTTAAAACTTCAAAACCTTCACAAACATTTAGATCCACATTAATCCAATTAACCCTTGTTTTTTTTATAATGATTTAGCATGAAAGGTAAATAACAAAAACTTAAAAAAATCAACATAATGCACAAGAGAATACCATATTTATGTGGAAAACCCAAGATGGGAAAAACCAAATACAATATCAGCACTAAAACCAATAGGGCTCACTATCAAAGGGCTCACTAATCAAGAGAAAGAAAGGCTCACTACCAAAGGCTCACTGCTAGAATAGAAAAGAATATAGAGAAGAATGTTACAGTGAGAAAACCATCTCAATGCAATAACATAATCCACCACAATATCACCAACACCTTCACAATCTCTCTAAAGAATTTTAGACACCTTCTTCTAAGTATATTGAATTATCTTAACACATGAAATCTAATACTACACTTCTCAAATTTTCACCTTAAAACTTTTCACTTTACATAATTTGCATCTATCTTGTCTATCTTATCATCACTCAACAACTCAACTCTTTAAAGGTTAGATATGCACATCAATCATGCAAATTCAAATTAGGTTGGTGCCAAAACACTTTCATGGTGGATAGAAGTGAAAGAGGACCACACCACACCTTATCTAGGACCCAAATCTATAACACCACACTACAACATGCTTCTATATACAATAAGCATCAACCATGCAATTAGTATAAAAACCAATGTTAGTTGTTACCCATGTAAACACCATTAAAATTTTAAGTACATGCTTCATTTGATCCAACAAAAACTCATTGACAACAAATGTCACCTAAACATAATCTATAATATTCCACAAGCACCCTAAAATCCAATAAACACTTTCACAACAACTTTCACCTGAAGAATGTACACACCTAATACACTTTAAAAAAAAATCATACACTGTAACTCAAGAAACTAAATTTTGAAGCACCAAACGTTGAAAAAATTCAACTAAAGAAAGATACCAACACTATAAACACGTGTTTAGATCCACAAGACCTAAAACCATTATGTGGATAAATGCAGAGCAAAGAAATTTATCCCAAACACCTCTACAATACACAGTTCATATACTGGTGAACACAACTTCTTCTGCATAATGATCTAGCACACTAAATTTTGAATAAAAAACCTCTAAACACCTTTGATCAACAGATCTAAAACCCACAGGCAGATCTTCAACCTAGAAGAAATGCAAAGCGACACTAGAACACTACTCTGCAACCCAAAATAATACTGCAACTAATTCTTTCCCCTTTTCATCAAATTATCTCAAAAGCACTTAGAAACCAGGCACCAAATACATATCCTCATCATCTTCAATACTTCTAAAACCAACTGCAATGTAGCAACTCAACCATATATCCATAGATAGAATCTAATCAAAGAAACACTAGTGGTTGACACTAGTAGCTTATTAATGACAACATAATGCAACTAATCAAAGTATCAGCATACTCTTGCAACAACCTTCTACATATTAATGACACGACAAGCATGTTGACATCAATTAAAACATCAGTCTTCCCATAGTTGCAACAATCTCCCCTTATGTCATTGATGGAAACACATGATGTGAAAAACCATAAAAAACAAACACAATAGCTCTTCTCCATACCTATTTCCTTTTCTTTTTCATTTCTCATTCCCCCCCTTTCAACTCATCTTTTTCACATGCTCCATTCTCCCCATTTCTTTTTCATATTATTCTCTCCCTCTTAACTGTCTTATTTTTCACATGACTCTCTCCCCCTTTGACATCAATGGAAAATGACAAAATATTTATATTACATAAGTTTATCCTTTGACATAAATCAAGTTGCTCTATAGCTATCTTTCCTTTACTGCTTAGTATACTCCCCCTTAGGAAAACACACCATACTACACTAATTAGCGACCTTTGCATAATGACAACACTCACTCTTTCTAATTGCAACAACCAATAATGTCACTACCTACTCCCTCTGAGAGGTAGCCACCAATATCATTCCAGACCAAAGAATGAATCTTGAAATCCATAGGACTGATGCATCCCCTTCTACATATAGTTCAAAGAAGGAGGGGAAATAACCCCTAACTTCTCCTAGAGGTACTCAAAAGTATCCTTAGGAAGAGCCTTAGTGAATATTTCAGCAACCTGATCCTTTATAGGCACATATTCAAGCTTCACTTCATCCTCTACAAACTTCTCTCTCAAAAAGTGATATTGGATTGAGATATGTTTTTTCCTTGAATGCATTATCATATTATTTGAAATATTCATAGCACTTGTATTATTATGGTAGATAGAAATTGGTTCATCATAAACCACCCTAATATCCTTCAATATTTTCCTCATCCATAACACTTGTGTGCAACAAAATGTTTTTGCAATGTATTTTTCCTCTGTAGTAGATAAAGACATTGAATCTTGTTTCTTCCTTAGCCATGACATAAATTTGTATCCAAGAAAGAATGCACCACCACTTGTAATTTTTCTATCATCCACACAACCATCCCAATCTACATTTGTGTAAGCACTCAAAGTAAAATCAGTATCCTTTGGATACCATAGGCCATAATGTAGAGTGCCCTTCAAGTATCTAAATATCTTCTTCACCACTACAACATGTGACTCTCCATGATCTTCTTGAAATCTAGCCACAAGACAAACTACATGCATGATATCCAGTCTAGTAGAAGTTAAATATAGTATTCCACCAATCATTGATCTATACATTCTATGATCACCTTAGGATATTCATCATTCTTACTTAGATTGAAACCAATAACCATAGGAGTACATACCAAGTTAGAATCTTCCATTCCAAACTTCTTCAACATTTCCTTGGCATACTTTGATTGTGAAGTGAAAATACCTTTACTTGTTTAATTGATTTGTAGCCCAAGGAAGAAATTAATCTCCCCAAACATAGACATTTAAAATTCATTTTTCATTTCCTTTGCAAACTTATTGCACATAGCTTCATTTCCTTCAAAGATTATGGCAACCACAATTAAGATTCAAGATATTTTTCAACTTTAAAGTAAGATTGATATCTATGGTATCTTTATTGAATCCTTGTTGTATCAAGTACCTATGCAACCTTGCATACCAAGCTCTAGGAGATTGCTTCAATCCATAAAATACCTTCTTCAATCTGCAGACCATTTATGGTTTTTTCGATAATTGAAATCCTTCTAGTTCTTCTATGTATATCTCTTCTTCCAATTTTCCATTTAAGAAAGTAGACTTCATATCCATTTGATAAAATTTGAATTTTTTGTGTGCTGCGAAAGCTAAAAATATATTGATAGCTTCCATCCTTTCCATCAAAGTTTGATTCTTTTTAATCTACAACAGTTCTTCTTACATAGCCTTGATCCAAAATTCATCTTTGCATGATTCAATCACTTTTTAAGGTTCAACTTCAAAAAGTAAACATAGATTTACCTATTCTTCACCATCTTTTCTTCTTGTTAGTATACCTCTACTCTTATCTCCATTGATTTGTTCTTCAAAATGATTCTTCTGCACATACTTAGGATTTTTAGGAGTCTTTTTCGGAGCTTTTTCCTCTTCAATCTACATTTCTTTTTCTTTATATTTTTCTTCTTCTTTACAAGAATACTCATCTAATTCATATCCATCTATCACCATTTAATTCTTCTGCAATTCTTCATAAACCTTGACACTTGCACTCTCAACAATCTTTCTCAATCTCCTGTTGTAGCATTGATAAGATTTGCTTCTAGTAGAATATCCAAGGAAGATACCATTCAATTCTGATATAGAATTTGCTTCCAAACACTTTAAAGTACTTGACAGTAGGGATCCTTCCATACCATAGCTCATAGGGAGTCTTTGTATTGTTTTCTTTTTCTTGAACTCCATTAAGAATATAAACAGTAGTATGAATTGCTTCTCTCCAATAGACTTCCGAAAAAATTTCTCCCAGTGATAACTTTAAGAAACCTAGGCCTCAAAAAAAGATATAAAATCCTGGTGAATCCTTCATTTTTTAGGAAAAAATATTAATTTCTATTGGCGAATCTTTCCATTTTTTTTTAAAAAAATATTAATTTTATTGGCAATTCTTTTTACATCACTAAAATTTTGTAAAAAAATTTGGCGAATCTTGAAAAATAATAGGAAAATGCATTAATTATGATGGTCAATCTATCCAATCTAAAAATAATTCTCATGGAAAAGTAGGGGCCTGAGGGTGGAAATTATTGATGGGTTGAAGGGGTAGACTATAATATTTACTTTCCACCATTGTTTTAAAATATAATATAATGGCCCTCATTGTATTCTCCAAGGTAAAATGTACCCATGATCTATGATTCTCATAGGGCTCAAAAAAAAATTTAGATCATTGATCTAACAACCCTTGTACTCTGTAAGGTGAAATTTACCCACAATCTATAATGCTCATCATTGTCCTTGCACCTTCTTGAATGGTCCTATTCTTCTGTTCAACCACTCCAGACAAGTTCCTCTTTATGCCATGATTCTCACAAAAGATGTTAAACTCATTAGATGTGAAATCTCCACCAGCAGTCAGACCTCAAACATTTGATTTTCATATTTATATCATTCTCAACCATAACTTTAAATGCTTTAAACTTATCTAGAGCTTCTAATTTTTCTTTAGGAAAAGTAACCCATGTCATTCTAGAATAATCATCAATCAAAAGAATGAAATACTTATCACCTTGATGACTTCTTCCTATTGTAGAACCACAAATATTCATGTGTATCAATTCCAACAGTCCGATAGTAGATTTTTCTTTGACTTTAAAGATTCTTCTTGCTTTCTTTCCAATTTGACACTCCTTGCAGACAACATTGATAGGTTTTGTAATCTTTGGAAGATCTCTCACATCTTGAATTGAACTTATCCTCACTAGGCTATCAAAATTGATGTGACACATTCTTCTATGCCATATCTAGATTTCATTAATCTAATTCATAAAGCAATAACCATCAAAACCCTTAAGTTGATAAATATTTCCATATGTCCTTCTAGCAACAATCACAATCTTGGAGCCTTTTTTGATCTCACATCCATCATCCTTAAACATAAGATTGTATCCTTTACTACATATTTTTCCAACACTCAAGAGGTTATTCCTTAAACCCTTAACATAGTAAAAATCATCAATATTATGCTTGCCATCAAAACTGATAGAACCTTTTCCACATATCTTAGTAGATGTATCATCACCAAATCTAACACATCCTCAATATTTTTCAAGTTTAACAAACTTACTCTTGTCACCAGTCATATGCTTAGAGCATCCACTATCAATGATCCAATAGTTCTTCTCTTTTCTAACATGAAAAGAAGATACCAAAGTACCTTGAGTATTATCCTTTGCCTCTGGAGGGCTATCCTTCACACATCTCTTGGAGTTAGTAGAAAAAAAATCATCTTTTAAAGCCATGAAAAAGAATTCATCATGTCATCATCTTCATAATCAGATTCATAATCAAAAATACATCTTCTCTAACATAATAACTTTTCTTAATCATCTTACCTTTGTTCTCCTTATTTTTGTTATTCAAAGCTCTGTTTGGACATCTTGAAGCATAATGACCTATCTTTCCACAACTAAAACACTTGAAAGTAAGTTTACCACTGTACTTATCAGTACCCTTCTTCATTTTCCTAACAAATTCAGTTTCCACATCATCAAAATCCTCCTAATTTGATTCCTTAACCTCCTCTAATTTTCTATCCTTAAAAAAAGTATCAACTTTTGCACCACTATTTATACCAAATTCTTTGATCTCAAAAGCAATTAAAGAGCCATACAACTAGTCTCTGGTATATTAATTTAAATTTGTAAATTCCTCAATAGCAGAAACCTTATGACTATAAGATTTAGTAAGAATTATGAGAATTTTATTTACCACTTATTGTTGTTTGAGGTTTCCATCAAGACCTATGATAGAGCTAACAAATTCATCTACCCTATGCATGTAGCTTGTAATATTTTCTTCTTCGGACATCTACGGGTTCTCAAACATGATCTTCATATTCTACATCTTAGCTTGTTTGATCTTATCATCTCCTTCATAAAAATTTTCTAACTTTACCCAAATCTCTCTAGCAAGTTTTAGTTTCATAACATTCACCAATTCAAAATTAATAAGACCATTTAAGAGAGCATACCTTTCTTTACCATTGTTTTCATAGGCCTTGATATCATCATTTATGCTCGGACCATTCATAGGCATAGTATATCCATTCTCAATAGATTTCAACATGTTATATCCAAGATAAACCAAAAATCCTTCCATCCTTATCTTCCAAAATGCATAATCTCTTTCATAAAACATAATGATCTCCTTCTTGTGCACCATCCCAGATCTACCTCAAGTGATAAATATTTTCTTCCAAGGAACCTTCCTCTAATACCAATTATTGAATGCACAAGACAATTGAGAGGGATAGGGTGAATCAGTTGTACATTAAAATTTCAAAACCCTCACTAACATTCAGATCCATATTAATCCAATTAACCCTTTGAAAAAGGTAAAAAATAGGTAGGTTCACCAAAATATATTGATGAACTACTTATGAAACCTATTTCTCACTATTTCATTTAGAAATGAGATCCACACAAAGAATTGAATTACAAACCTTAGGTGAGTCAACTCAATGAGTGAATCTTCATATTTCCTTATGACTGAAGGACAGAGGCCAGGTTCACCAAGCACCTTTGGGAGAAAAACTAAAAATAGTAAACTAACCCAATTATTCCAAATTAATCTTGAAACAACAATATTAAACTCAAAATAAGAAGAACCAAAAATTAAATTGCAGATCTGAGAAGGGTAAAAATGTGTTTAACAATCACCAAAAGTGAGCTTTTGAAGGTTGACTGGGACTCATTCACCTAGGGTCGAATGGGTCCACTATCAGGTTTTTTCTGCAACATTCGATAGCCTCTAATATAGATATTAATCTTCCAATTTTTCCAAGTGGCAGTGTTGGAATGTTAGAAATAATATTTGTAGTTGAGTTTCCATGAGATGACAACTTTTACAACTTCTTCAAATTTTCTCTTCAAGAGGTCTTCAAGATTTCTTTCACCTAGATCTACAAACACAAGATGAGAGGGAAAAATTGTTTGTTTTTGGTAAATGGGGGTTCTCCTTGGTAAAACCCCATTTTAATAATCAAACCATGAAATGAATAAAAGCATGAAAGAGGGAATGAAGAATAAACAAATCTATTTTACTACTCAACAAACCCTTGGATAAGTCCTTGAATGAAACTCTACAACTTGCATGAAATGGCTTCAATGGATGTAGATCTTGACACTTGAATCTTGCTTTAAATAGTGCTTTGAATGCTTGATTTGATCATGAAACCTACATCACAATGTTAGATCTAAAAACATGCATGATGCAAGAAGACTTTGATATGACAATTGGATAGTGAATGCTACAATAAAACTTTGATAAATCTACTCTTGAATGTCTTTAATTTCTCTTCAAAGTGCTCTTGAAATATCATAAAATTTCTAAGCTGCTTAGATCAAAAATGCTAGGATAATGAAATAACCTTGTATTTATAGGTATGTATCCTTAATTTCCCAAAATTCAGATATCAAAAGTTGACATTGAATTATAGATTTGAATATGTTAAAATACCACCAAAAACATAATTTAAATTTATGTCCCAAGGTCTAGGGAGGACCCATTCGCCCGTGGGTGATTGGGTCCTAGGTCCATAAACCTAAGGCACACATTTCTCATTGTGAAGTGTTATGTTAAGGAATTAATTAATTTCATGTTTCCTCTTCAGAAAAATATAATTAAATAGGCTTGGAAAATTAATTAAAGGGCGAATTAAGGCATAATTAAGCTTAATTAATTAAGGGATTTCTAAATAAGTATGAAAGTGTAAATGGATACACCTTAAAACACTAAATTAAGGCACAATTAAGTACAATTTAACTAGGAGGGCCTAAACAAGTGAGAAAATGTAAAGGGATACATTTCCCATCAGTACAGCCTTAATCTATTATAATGATTTAGCATGAAAGGAAAATAACAAAAACTTAAACCAATTGGCATAATGCACAAGAGAACACTAGGTTTACATGGAAATCCCAAAATGTAAAATTCCACGGTGAGGATTAGCTCACAATATAAAGTAATATCAGCACCAAATATAATAGGGCTCACTATTGGAGGGCTCACTACATAAGAGAAAGAAAGGCTCACTGCCAAAGGCTCACTACCAAAATAGAAAATAAGATAGAGAAGAATGTTATAGTGGGAAAACCATCTCAATGCAACAAGAGAATCCACCATAATATCACCAACACCTTTGTAGTCTCTATGAAGAATTGTAGACACCTTTTTTCACTACATTTAGTGATCTAACACATTAAAGCTCACACTACACTTCTCAAATTTTTACCTAACAACTCTACACTTCATATCATTGATATCTATATTGTTTATCTTATCAGATCCCTTAACAACTCAACTCTTATTTATACCATATTCAACATTGAAACCATTCTCCAAGGTTGGCTATGCACATCAACCATGCAAATTCAAATTAGGTTGGTACCAAAACTGATGAGGGCCACACCGCCCGAAACCCACACAAATCACCACAATAGATATCAAAAAAGAAGATGTGAGACAAAAAACTAACTCACTTTCAATTATATTTTAGAAAATGAAATTATAGATTCAAAACTTACATGCTACAACCTCATGGGCTTGATTCATTACAACAAAATTAACTTTGAAAACAAAATATATTATTCAAAGCCACAATCTGCACTAATGGAGCCACACCTACAACCCCCCACTTAACCCTTTTTATTTTACCCCAATAACCACCCTAGAATCTTCTAGAATGTTCAAATTTCCCTTTTGTTTTGGTGTAAAAAGTCCCACCATTTGATTTCTAGCCTAGGAAGAAATTTTAATAAAATTCACTTTTTAGAGGGGCAACTTTGTAGGGCCATAAATTTTGATCTAGGTGTTCAATTTGCTATTGTTGCATATCATTGGAAAGTTCTCAAAGAGATCTATAATGTATGACCCACCGTAGGTTAGTTCAACTTTTTGAGTTGTTTTGCGGCCTCTAAATTCTTCATATTTGAATTTGAAGTTACATTCGAGAAATTTCCTAGGACAGAAACTTTAATATCTCCCCAATCGTATAGGGTATTGAGATGATTCTTTCACGACCAAAATTTTTTTTCAATTCTACTCCTTGGGGTAAATTTTTAGGTCCATACGAGCCTATTTAGGCTGACTTGCTAAAAATAGTGTGAACATTTTTCACTATTTTTGACTCTTGATTGTCTTACATCCCTTAAGTGCCATCATGGAATTCAAAACAACTAAATAAATTAAGGAAAAACATTTTTTTTTGGTGATGCAATATTTCCCTACACCACTGGATTCTCCTACATCAGACACCGAGAGTAATTTGAAAAGTGACCCTGTCACTTCTCAAGAGTTGGAGGAAAACCAAGACGGTTAACCTCAACCTCAAACAACCATGATGAATATTCAATAGGCCTTCCTCGCCACTTCACCAAGTACTCTACATATTGTATGTTTCTTGTGCTTCTTCTCACACAACTATCTAGAATTTCTTCAATTTCTTCCTTTCCTGAAGTAGGTTTTGGAATATCCATTGTGATTCTATTGTTTCTTCATTAATTCCCCCTTCATGATATTCTATTAAATCTAAAATATTTACACAAGTGAAATATGAATTTCATCAGGAAACTCTACCTCATATGAATTTTCTGAATCATGCTTCTTCAGGATCTTTCATGTTCCAAACTTTTGTATCTTTAACTTGTATATACTAACTAGAAACCTCTCCTTTCATAAATGAACCATGACTTCATTTCCCACCTGGAACTCCTTACGCATCCTTTTTTGATTTTCCTTGGCCTTATATTCTGAGTTCATCTTATTGATATGTTTCTTCATTTCTTCATGCAAATCCTTCAAGTGCTTAGCAAAATTTTCAGCCTCAGCACTACTCTTCTCCCCCTTATCCATATTTCTTAGTTCAAAATGAGTTCTTGGACTACTCCCATACATAATCTGGAATGGTGATTTACCAATGCTCTTGTTGATGGAATTGTTGTAAGCAAATTTCACTTGTGGTATAATCAAATCCCATCCCTTGGGCTTATCTCCTACTATGCATATTAGTAGGTTACCCAAACTCCTATTCACCACCTTCATTTGTTTGTCATTATGTGGGTGGTGTGCAGAAATGAACTTCAAATCTTTCTTCAACTTCTTCCATAATTTCCTCCAAAAATGACCAACAAATTGGGTATCTCTATTTGAAACTATACTCTTTGGTAGACCATGTAGTCTCACCACCTCTTTGAAAAAAAATTACGCAACATGAACATCATTGGTCTTATGACACATAATGAAATGTGCCATCTTTGAAAATCTATCCACCACCACAAATATCGAATCATTCCCTCTTTGTGTCCTTGCCAAGCCAAGAATAAAATCCATGCTAATATCCTCTGATGGCCTCTCAAGTATAGGTAATGGCTGATACAATCTAGTATTCTTACTTATTCCTTTCGCCATCTAATATACTCTACAACTTTGTATAAAATTCTTCACATCTTGTTGTAACTGTGGCCAATAACAATTCTCACTGACAAGAGAAATTGTCTTAGCTCGACTGAAATGTCTAGCCAATCCTCCACTATGCTTCTCCTTGATTAGATTCTCTCTGATAGAACTCCCTGGAATGCACAATTGGCTTCCTCTAAACAACATCCCATCTTGGATTAATAAATCCAACCATCTTGTCCTATCCAAAGTAATAGGTTCCAAACAAGCCTTCCAAGCTTCTGCAAAGTCTAGATCTTCTGGATACAAACTTTTGAGTTCATTGAACCCAACAACCTCTATATTCATCTCTATCAATAATTTTTTCCTTCTACTTAAGGCATCTACAACTTTTTTTGACCTTCCACTCCTATGCTTCATGACAAAAGTATAACTCTACAAAAACTCAACCCATTTTAATTGCCTTTGATTTAACTTTCCTTAACTATTGAGATATTGCAAAGCCTAGTCATTAGTAAATAAAAATATATTTTTTTGCAACAAAAAGTGTCTCCATTTCTTCAAATCTTGAACTATAGCATAAAACTCCTGATCATAGACATAATATTTCTTCTTAGCATCATTTAACATCTCACTAAAATAGGAAATAGGCTTACCTTCTTAACTCAAAACATCTCCTATGGCAGTTCCACTAGCATCACAATCTACCTAAAAGACCTTAATGAAATCTAGAATTGCCAAAACAAGTTGCTCTATAACTTTCTTCTTCAACATATCAAAACTTTCAGCTTCTCCTATAGTCCACTTAAACTCTTTTCTATCCCCTCTCATCGCTTTAGTTAGAGGTGCACAAATACTACTGAAATTCTTAATAATTTTTTTGTAAAAACTTGCTAGACTATGAAATGATCTTACCTTTATAACATTCCTTGGGGTAGGTCTTTCAATGATTTCTCTCACCTCTGGATCCATCTTAAGACCCTCTACTGAGACAAAAAATCCCAGATACAACAACTCTCTCTTCACAAAAATATATTTCTTCAAATTAATCAACAACTTCTCCTCCCTTAGCTTCTCAAAAACTCTTCAGATATGCATCAAGTGCTCCTCCAATGTCTTATTAAAAATAAAAATATCATCCAAATAAACAATAAAAAAAAATCCTAAAAATTCTTTCAATACCTCATTCATAATCCATATAAATGTGTTTGGTGCATTGGTTAGCCCAAAAGGCATGACTAACCATTCATACAAGCCCTCCTTGGTTTTAAATGTTGTCTTCCATTCATCTCCTTCTCTATTCCAGATCTGGTGATATTTTCTCTTCAAATCTATCTTCGTGAAGTACTCAGCTCCCTCAAACAATCCATAATGTCATCCATTCTTGGCAAGGGAAATATATACTTGATGGTGACCTTGTTGATGGCCCTAGAATATGTACACATATACCATTCCCCATCCTTCTTTGGTGCTAGTACTACAAGTACTACATATGGACTCAAACTCTCTCTGATCAATCCCTTGTGCAACAACTCTTGCACTTGTATTTTCAACTCTTCACTCTCTGGAGTCATACAATGAGTTGTCTTATTTGGAAAAATAGCTCCAAGAATCAAGTCCATCTAATGAATAATCTTTCTTACTGGAAGAAAATCTTCAGGTACATTATAAAAAATAATTGCTTGAAACTCATTCAACAAATTTGAAACCTCTACAGGTACCTCAGTAGTATCTTCTTTATCAATTCTAGGGATCAATGAAAAACACATATGCTCATGCCTCATACCTTTTAGGAACTTCTTCCATCAACAAAAAAAATTCTTGCATTACAGTATACCTTTTCCTTTACCTCTTTCAAGGGCTTCAACTTATGACGAACCTCATCCTTTGTCAAAGAATAGGTGTTGATATGTCCATCATGTACTACTCTTTGATCAAACTGCCATGGTCTGCATAACATATGACAACCATCCATAGGCATAATATCACACAATACCTCATCATGGTCGTTAGCCTTCTACAATGATTTAATAACTAAGTCCTTACAGCCATGATTCAAAGATTGGACATCTAACCTGAATAGCTATTTCAATCATCTTGAAGGTGCATTTAACTTGTCAACCCAAGGACGTGAAATTGAAATGGGTCAGCACAGTATGTGCACTAGGAACTCAAAGTAGCCATTTCATTCTATAGCTAAGGAACTCATGATACTGAAAGTAAATTGCTTAGAATGGAATACCATAAATGTCAATCATCAATCAACAACTACATCAAACTAAAATGCAAAACAAGAATGAAAATTTGAGCAACAAACAGGGCACTAGTATGTCTACTTTGGTTGTAGGAACAGTCACGGAATGAAATTATAGTGGTTACAAGAACATTCGGTGCCATATTTCTAACTAATTACTAAACAAAAAGTAATACTAAACTAATACTAAACTAAGAAGATGGATTACTCACCAAGTGGGCCCCCTTGGATAAGTATCCTCTAAAACTAATGAGAACTCAAATGCTCGAACTCGGAACTTTATTTTATTCACTATAAATCATGAGTACAAAAGAGTAATGTATCTGTATTACTGAAAACTTGAGAGTGCAAGTACAATATCAAATTGTTCAAACTTCTAAGGAAGGAGCATCATATCTTTATTTATATTATCAACTAAACAAGGCAGTCAACTCCACGACTAGGAGGAATCTATTTAGGGAAAATAGAGAAAGTGGAGTGGCAGTGGTTATGCATGCATGG
Source organism: Sequoia sempervirens (assembly GCA_007258455.2). Classification (NCBI taxonomy): domain Eukaryota; kingdom Viridiplantae; phylum Streptophyta; class Pinopsida; order Cupressales; family Cupressaceae; genus Sequoia; species Sequoia sempervirens. Next base: position 202,060,437 of record VDFB02000017.1, read on the forward strand.
AATCTGGTAAAACATGTAGGTCCAAACGTAGATTTAGCATAGCAATAATGCCCACATCTACTCAATCATTAAAGTCCACTGCAAGGCGCATTTGGCTACATTAGGAATCTTCTGCCATCAACCTCCTTTGACCTTGAGCAATTTCTTTGTTGGGTGTTATGGTGCATGTCCAGCTAGTGGTTCCTTCCTTAACTTAGCATCCTCGAATTAAATTTGCATTGCAATGTCAGTACGCACAATAACTGCACATCTATAACCACCTTAAGGAACATTCATTAACCACATGCAAAATCAATATAGATAATCCACATAATATTCCAATGTCATTAAAACTTGAAGAGATAGGATTAAGCCCAATGTCTATGGTTTGAGGGAAACATTATGAAAATATCAACATTTAACATCAAAGTCCATGACAACTGCCAGCAAATAAACTATAGATTCTACCCAAAATTGGACCAAAAACTAGGCTCATCACTCCCCCCAACCTAAGGTTTTCTAGTCCTCTAGCAAGGGAAGGGTTGCTCTTCTGTTTGGTCAAAGCTCTAAAATTTGCAACTGATAGCTTTCCAACATTAGTGGCTATTATGTGTGAATCAAGATCCCAATAGAATCCTCCTAATCTGTCAAATATGTTCAATCTCTATTTTTCTGCAGCAATGTCATACTGGTAGAATCTGAAGTTTGGCATGGGCCACATGAGAATGCATGGTTGAAAACTTAGGGGAAGCCAAAATCGCCCCTTTGTTCTCCCAATCTGAATATACCTATCAATCATTTTCAATGCTACAACATAATTATGGATGAAATGAGGTTTAGCTTACTTCATCTCATTAGTTAGGCTATTATGTCTTTGTGATAGGCATCTTCTCATAGTTTCCTCCTTTGTTGCTGCCTTTACCTCATACTCACTATAAATTGCCTCAATCCAAGGCATAATCCTATTTCCATAACTAGGTCTGAGAAGAATTTTGTGCCATTCTCTATAAATATCACTTGGGTTGCTTGATTCAGCTCTAATGGACAGAGGGATGTTAGACTCCAATTGCTTATAAGCCCCATGTTGTTGTCCCCAACTAATCTCATTTTCTACCCAAGACATAAATTCCCTCAATTGGACATCCCCAACATACAACATCATATTACAATCATGGTCTTGAGTTATAGCATAATTATGCAAATAAAACTCACATAGCAAATTCTTTATTTCAGGTGAGGCAATCCTATAAGCATTGAAAAATTCAACAGGGGTGTCAATAGAAGGATTCAAACCTGAGCATAGACCCTTGGAGCGGTCCTACATTCCAAAATATGTGGTACCAAGGTTTCCATATCATCCACCCTCTGCTTTAGGGTGGAAACTTATGCATCTGTATCTTCAATCTCCTCATCCCTCTTTTGAATTTCTTTCTTCAATTTCTATTTTTTTATTTTTCCATTCTTCCTCCCTCCTTTGTATTTCTTTCCATAAATTCAAATTTTTCATATGTACTATAAAATCAAGAGGATTATGAATTCCTACCAGTCTATTTGTCGATGGTGGCTCCTCATATAGCACTATCTTCATGGACTTGAGTTGTCTAGTTGTTTCTGGCTATGGGGGTACTGTTTCTTCTCCCACTTCTTATTGCAGGGGCTCTCATTCTTGTTCTTACTATGGCTACAAGAACTCTTGCTCTAGTTCTAAATGTTGCTGCAAGACTTCTTGATGTAAGACTTCCTATCCATGCTATAGGAAATCATGATTTTCCTTGAACTCTTCTACAATGTTAGCAAGATCGACTAGTGTTATATTTACTGCTCTCCCAAATATGTCTTCTTCTTTGACATTCTCCAGCCCCATTAGAGCTTTAGGGTTCTCATGTGATGTCTCACTAGGCTTTGGGCTTTCTTGTGGAGGTGTACCAAATGCTGGCCCAGCTGGCCTTGATTTCCTAGGAGGTCTCTAACATTTTTCTTTAGCTACAGGATGAACAGTGTTAGCCTTCCTCTTTTTTGAGCTCGGCACCTTTCTTTCTGTCGACTGCCTTTTTTCCTTTCCTTTCACGTTTCTACTTCTCTTTGTTGTGCCCTAGTTTTCATCAGGGTTTCAAGTGGAACGTTGTCATCAAAATTTGATGAAGAGATTTCTTTTTTGATTTCTCTGTTCCAAAAGAACTAATTTCTATGGTTTCTTCTGCTATAGGAGGATTCACACTAGAGCCTGTACCAAAGGTTGAAGCACCAAGAGTTGCTTCAATTGTGCTCAATATCTTGCTAGACCTAGGGGGTTGAGGTAACACTCTAGGTTGCAACTTCTCAAGTCTAATTTGATCAACATTTATAAATTCTTCCTAGGTCATTCCAGATACATCATGCAAAGACTTCTCAACTAGAAATTTAATCAGAAAATGTTGGGAAATATAATTATCCCTACCTTTTTGGGTCTCATCCACCATGATTGAGAGAAGATTGTATGGCATGTTAGGCACATTCATCCTCCTCATGTGCCTCATGTCATTCAAAATCTTGAAGTGCACAGAATGAAAATTTGATTGGCAACCCTCATAGGTGATGTATTTGATAACATAAACAGTTATCTGCTTCCATGACTTGGGCAAAGACATTCTCTTTGCACCCTATTTATCTATGCTCAATGTGGGTCATTCAGCTCTGTAAATTTTTCCCTAGCTAATCTGGCATCTCTAGAAGCAGGATAATTTTCACCATCAACAGGTAACCTTGTGACCTCTGCAATTCTTTCCTTAGTTGCCACAACTTCCAACCCTTTTAATGTGGTTTTTCCTTTAGAAAATATCTAGGAAAATTCAAGGGCAATGCTTTAATCAAAGCCATCCAACTTCAAGAAGTAATCTAACCATCCACAGTTTCTAAATTCGGCCAAGCATTGTGCATCCTACATGAAAACATCATGCACCGTGGGTTCATTTCGAATTAACCCACCTCCCATTGTTTGTAATCAAACAAATGCTCTACAATTTTTTTCTTGTAATTTCATTTGAAAATCAAGTTCACTTTCCTACAATACCTGTTGAATTTCCAATGTCAATATCGAATGAATTTTCCCTTTCTTTTGTTTTACCTTTTTTCTTGCAACTCAAGATTATGATAGAGTCAACAATGGCAAGAAAATGAGTAATAAAGGACAATTATGATGAGAATAAATGGCAGCTACAGTTAATGTCACTTCACACATGCAAGCCATCCTCTCACTCATATATCAAATTGGCTCATTTTAAATTTTTTGACATAGCCTAGCATAAATTGACACATGGGAAATATATTTGCATCTTTTTCTTTCCCCCCCAACATAAATTTAGACATGTGTCTGCACATGCGAGATGGGAGTGGTGATTTGACAAGGAGTAATCACATGTTATGTGAACGTCTATACTAACATACAATGATTAAATGAATGCACTTAAAAGATGATTAAAAGATAGCAATTAGTGTGCACATACCTGAATGTGTGGAGGATTTGTTGCAAAGATTGTGGAGAAAGTATTGTTTGCCTTTTAGGGAATAAATTAAGCAATTAATGAAGATGAAGTGGAATGAGGTGAGGTGGAATGAAGTGATGGAAGAGAGAGAAAGGTGGTGATGGATGGGTGGATGGGTGGATGGGTGAAGAAATGGACTTCCACGAGAGTGGAAGTCTTTATTGTGACAAGTATGTACCTTAATTAGCCATAAGGAGGGACACTAGCTCCACTTCCTTCGGCTACAGGAAGTTCGGGTGCTAAATGTTGGGTGATTTGTTGTAGGAACTCTTCTTTGGAAGCTAACTTGTGATATAATCTGAGGAAATGACCATTGACAAGTAATTTGAATCTGACAGGTTCAATGGTAGTAAGTTGAATAACTCCATTAGGAAAGACCTCAATAACTTCATATGGTCCTAGCCACCTTGTCTGCAATTTTCCTGCATTGTCATGATATCTTGAGTCATAAAGCAGGGCCCAATCTCCTGGTTGGAATTTCTTGTCCTTGATAAATTTTTCATGCCACTTGATTATCTAATTTTGCACTACCTCTGTATGCTACGGGGCTACTCTTCTTATCTCATCCAGAGCATTTAGCTGGATGATTCTTTCTTTTTGTGCCTCAGAAATATCCATCCCCAAATCTACTACAGTCTGAAGAGTCTTATATTCAAATTCAATGGGCATCATAGTTGTTTTTCCATACAGCAACTCAAATGGAGTGAAAAATGGAGTGAAGCCTGTAGTTTTTTTCCAGGTTGTCCTATAGGCCCAAACAGCTTCTAGTAATTTGTTTTCCCAATCCTTTCTATGAATAGCTACCATTTTGGTCAAAATGGCTTCAATTTCTCTGTTGGTCACCTCAACTTGGCCATTATCCTTGGGGTGATATGGAGTAGAATTTATGTGCCTTATGTTGTACTCATTAACTAGTGTTGCAACAAGGGTTGATGTGAATTGAGCCCATTAATCAGTCACTATTTCTCTTGGGACTCCATATCTTGTGAAAATCTCCTCATAAAGAAATTTTGTAACCTTGTTATCTCTTGCATGTTTCATGGCCTTAACTTCTACCCACTTTGTCACATAGTCAGTGCATACCAATATATAAGACTTACCATTTTATGGAGGGTCAATGGGTCCCACAAAATCAAATCTCCATTTTTCAAAGGGAGTGATTACTATCTAAGGGAAAAGTGGCATCTCATCATATCTTGTTGGTCTACCCATTCTTTGAAATCTATCACATTTTCTGGTATACCTTCCTACATCCTTGTGGAGTGTTGGCCAATAATATCATGTGTTCAAAATATTCATTGTTGTCCTCTTGGCTGCAAAATGTCATATGTCTCATCTTCTCTCACGTATCTCCTCATGACTTGGTCTGTTCCAGTATAAAACAAACATCCAGCAATCTAAGAGAAAGGAAAAGACTTTTCAATGAGTGCCCTTTTTCTCTTTTGGAAAGAAGTGAGAAGGAACTCTACCTATGACCAATTAATTGGCTATGTCAGCATACCAGGGTGTTTGTATACTAAGGGTGCCATATGTCTCATCTTCTCTCACGCATCTCCTCATGACTTGGTCTGTTCCAGTATAAAACAAACATCCAGCAATCTAAGAGAAAGGAAAAGACTTTTCAATGAGTGCCCTTTTTCTCTTTTGGAGAAGTGAGAAGGAACTCTACCTATGACCAATTAATTGGCTATGTCAGCATACCAGGGTGTTTGTATACTAAGGGAGAATAGGTGCTCATCAGGAAAAGAGTCATTTATGGGTTGATTGTCTTCTGATGTAGTCAGCCTTGAAAGAAAATTTGCAACAACATTGGCCTTCCCTGGCTTATCCACAATGGTTATATCAAACTCATGCATCAACAATAACCATCTTTCCAACCTACCTGTGATCAAAGGTTTATTCATGATATATCTAATGGTTGCATGATTAGTATGCATAAAGATTTGGTAGCTTGTTATGTAATGTCTAAATTTTTGTTGTGCATAGATTACTGCCAGCATTTCTTTCTTTATCACTATATAATTGAATTCAACTCCTTGTAAATTTTTGTTGACAAAGTAAATGGAATTTTCAACAGCTCATTTTTTTCCTAAGACTGCTCCTATGGCAAAATTTGATGCATCAATATGGATGTGGAAAGGAAGCTCCCAATTAGGCCCTTTGAGTACAGGAGAATGAGTCAAAGTTGTCTTCAAGTCAGAAAATGCCTTGTCACAGGTTTCAATCCACTAAAATTCAGCATCTTTAGTGAGAAGAGTATACAATGGTGCTACTACCTTGCTAAAATCCTTGATGAAATTCCTATAATATCCTGCATGACCCAAGAAACTCGTAACATCCTTTTTTTTTGCAAGTGTGGGTAGATTTGTGATTACCTCAATATTTGTAAGATATATTTGAATTCCCTTGTGGGAGATGTAGTGGCCAAGAACTACACCTTCATGCATCATCATGAAGCACTTTTCACTATTTAAGGACAAGTTTTGGTCTCACATCTCTATAGGACTCTTCTGATATTTTCCAACACTTGATTAAAATCAACACCATAAGTGGTAAAGTCATCCATATAAATTTTCATGCAATCATAAGAAATTTCTGAGAATATGCTAATGGCTTCCCTCTGAAAAGTTGCAGGTGCATTGCATAAGCCATATGGGAGTACCGAATAGGCATACATCCCCCATGGATAGGTAAATGTGGTCTTCTCCTAGTCCTCAAGTGCAATTTGGATTTGGTTGTAGCCATTGAATCCATCTAGAAAATAAAAGTATTTCTTTCCTGCAAGTTTGTCCAAAACTTGATCAATGAAGGGTAAGGGAAAGTGGTCCTTGGTGGAAGCATTAAGTTCCCTCTAATAAACAAGAACTTTCCATTTCCCTCCTTTCTTGGGAACAATCACTAATGGAGACACCCACTGACTATCTGAAATGGGATAGATAAATCATGCATCTAGTAATTTATGCAGTTCCCATTTCACAATTTATCTTAGTATAGGGTTAATTCTTCTTTGTAGTTGTCTTACTGAGGTGCAATCATCTCTAATGTAAATTTTTTGTGTACAAATTTTAAGTTCCAATCACTTCATATTATGATAATCCCATGCAAATGCATGTTGATGGGTCCTTAATAAGTTTTCCAATAATAGTTGTTCTTCACTTAATTTATTGTTAACATTCAGATATTTTCCCTCTGACACATGTACTTGTGTAGTTAACTCTATCATGGTTGATTCATTGACACATGGCACCTTTAGCTCATATGGCAGCAATGTATGGGACATACTTGTTGCTATAGGAAGTCTGTCTGCAAGAAAAGTGGTTGCATGAAGAGTGGATGCAGGAAGAACGTCTGTAGGAACAATGGCTACAAGAAGAGCAGGCAGAAGTATCTTGACTAGAGTAGTAAAATGAGAAGATGATGCTTCCTCCACTTCACAATGGTTCTTAATGATGTTATCCAATACTTCATCTTCATCTTGGAGCTGCATGAAAGAGCTTCTACCTAGCATCATAAGCTATGCTATAGAATTAACTTCCTCGGCCTCTTCACCAGCATGTGGTCATATGAGATTATCTTCATCATCAGATGGCTAAGCAGGAAAATAAAGAAAAAAAAGTTTCATGCTCTTCCCATCTAAAATGGTCATGTCACCTAATTGACATCTAATGTATGCATCTACAGTTGCTAACCAATGCCTTCCAAGAATAATGGGATACCCGCCTAGTGTAGCTTTAGGAGAAAGAATCATAAAGTCTGTTGGGTACTCCCAAGAGTATAAAACTACCACAAGATCCTCCACTACACCATCAGGCTTAATAGTAGAGCTATCAACAAGTTGTACGACAGTAGGAGTACATCTCATGCTTGCAACATTTAGTTGTTGCGGGATGTCTTTGGTCAGTACATTCATTGTTGCCCCTAAATCAATCAGAGCATTCTTTACTTGGACCCTGTTTATAACAACTGCTACCATAGGACTACTTGGGTCATTATTCTTGGGGATAGTCACTTTTCCCAACATGATGTTAGCTAGTTGTCCCACAACATGAATTGTAGTTGGGTCCTTCTTTTTCCTACCTAGCTTCTTGAGGCATGCTTCCTTAATTGCCTTGTCATAGATTGGAACATCCTTTATAGCCTGAAATAGAGGTATTTGGACACATATATGCTTCAGCTGATCTAAGATGTCAAAATTTGTATCCTCCTTTTCTTCCTTCTTCTTGGAAACTTCTAATCTCTAAGGAAATGGTGTTTCTTGTTCATTCTACTTGACTTGAACTGGTTCAGTATTTTTAGGTACACTTGGCTGAATGGGATTGTTTAGAGGTTCCTCTTCCTCTTCCATAGGAAGCTCAGTGATAATGGGATTGGAAAGGGCTGGTAGAGCAGTTCTTGAATGCAAGTGGATGTCACTTACACTCACAGCATATGTAGGGAATTGATTTGAATCAGCAGAGTATGCTAGTTGTTGTTTTGGTTTGTTATTTGGATTGGGTGTGGACTGAGCTAGTAGCTGAGTAGGTTTAGATGCATTTGAGCTTGGATTAGCAGGTGGAGAAATTATAGTAGGTTGTTTGGGCTAAGAAGGTGGTTGCATGTAACTAGTTGTCTGGGTAGGCCATTGTTGTCCTCTCCATTGATTTTTTTGCTGTGAATTTCTTTGAGGTGGTTGCCAATGCCCTTGAAATTGTTGTTGCCACTGGGGTGGAGAACTTTGATGATTGGGCCAAGCATTTGGAGGGTTACTCCAAGGCTGTAGTGGATATCCTCCATAACTAGATGGATATGGGGGCTACCATTGGTTACCAGATGAATAGGAATTAAGATATGTCCCAGCATAAGATAGTGGATCTGATGGCATAACTTGTCTTGGAACCCAAGCTTCCTTTGTGCAACATAGTAGACTTGGTCTTCTTCAATCTAGATTGGCTTGAACTCAAGTGGAATTTTCTTTCTTTCAAGGTTAGCTACCATCTTGCATCTGCAATCCCTCTTCTCTTGTCTACAATGGGGGCAATACTCTATCAACATTGCCTCTGCCTCCTCTTGCTTCTTCTTGGCTTGAAGTGTATCTAGCTGAGTAGCTATATTATTTATAATTTCTTGCTTGAAGTCTATCAGCAAATGAGTAATCTCCATTCTTGAAACTCCATCAGTAGTTGACTTACCCATGGAAGATTGGTAAGCTCTCCCTTTCTTTGAAGCTACCCTAGAGTAGTTCTAGAATATTTTCTTGATATCTTCCCAAGGAACTTGGGAGATATCTCCTCCTCCCATGAGGTCCAAGGCATCAGTGCAGCTATCATTGATTCCTCTCAAGAAAAGCAACTTTTTTTATTCTTCATTAAGTGTATGGTGTGGATATTTTTGTAGGAAAAATAGAAACCTTGAAATGTAATCTTCTAGACTCTCATCTTCCTTTTGCTACATCCTAAAAATGTCACCTCCTCTCATGTCACTTCCCCTGCAATATTCCTTGTATTTCTCAAGGAATTTTGTCCTCATGTCTTCCCAAGTTTCCACAGTATCTCTACCTAGGCTCATGAACCATCTTAATGCAACCTCTTTCAGAGTGGTAGGAAATAGCTTAAGCCTATGGGCATCATTAGTATAATCATAACTCATGCAGAATATGTCAAACTCAAATAAAAAGGTATCAAGATCTTTTGTGAAAAATCCATAAAACTTGGGGAGTGCTTAGGCAGGAATGTTCTTGATGTTGTCAACATCATTTTGATGGGAAATAGGGAAAGGAAAAGCTAGTTGGTTAGGTCTATTCCTATTTTCATCACCCATTCCTACTTGATTTAGTTATAAAGCAAAGGGGTTCTCAAGTTGATTTTGGTCTTCGGATGAGACTTCAGAGCTAGTCAAATCAGGAAATGCATCAGCAAAGGGGTGTGGATCTTCTTCTTCTTCTTCTCTTGGTAGGTTATGATATTCAACTAGCTGGAATGGATTGGGATTTTTAGGAAGGAATCTCCCATAAGCATCCATTCTCCTTCCTCTATGCATGTGGTATCACTCACTATCAGCTAGCTCGCACAAAGAATTGGTAAAGAATAAGGGGGGTCATTACTTCCTAAATGAGGATATACTAGGAACAACTTCCAGAAACATTACATCAAGAAAAACTCCCAATGACTCCAAAAGACTCCCTAGTTTGACACCATCCTTGATAATGGTACCAAAAATGTTGGCCTCCTATAATGATTTAATAACTAAGCCCTTATAGCCATGGTTCAGAGATTGGAAATCTAACCTGAATAGCTATTTCAATCATCATGAAGGTGCATTTAACTTGTCAACCCAAGGATGTGAACTTGAAATGGGTCAACACATTATGTGCACTAGGAACTCAAAGTAGCCATTTCATTCTACAGTTAAGGAACTCACGATATTGAAAGTAAATTTCTTAGAAGGGAATAACATAAATTTCAATCATCAATCAACAACTACATCAAACTAAAATGCAAAATAGGAATGAAATTTGAGCAACAAACAAGGCACTACTCTATCTGCTTTGGTTGTAGGAATAGTCATAAAATGCAATTCTAGTGGCTATAGGAATAGTCGATGCCAGATTTCTAACTAATTGGCTGCAAGAACAGTCGATGCCAAATTTCTAACTAATTACTAAATAGCAAGTAATACTAAACTAATACTAAACTAAGAAGATGGATTACTCACCAAGTGGGCCCCCTTAGATAAGTATCCTCTAAAACTAATGAGAACTTAGATGCTTAAACTCATAACTTTATTCTATTCACTGTAAATCATGAGTACAAAAGAGTAATGTATATGTATTACTAAAAACTTGAGAGTGCAAGTACAATATCAAATCATGCAACCTTTTGATGAAGAAGCATCAAATCTTTATTTATACTATCAGCTAAACAAGGCAGTCAACTCCATGACCTAGAGGACGCCATTTAGGGAAAATAGAGAAAGTGGAGTGGTGGCGGTTACGTGTGCATGGAATCTAGTCAAACATGTAGTTCCAAACACAGATTTAGCACAATAGTAACGTCTGTGTCTTCTCAAAAATTAAAGTCCACTACAAGGTGGTTACATTTGTTTGTATGAGTAATCTTATGTCGTCGACCTCCTTTGACCTTGAGCAATTCCTTTGTTGGGCGTTATGGTGCATGTCCAGCTGGCGGTGCCTTCCTTAACTTAGCATCCTCAAACTAAATCTGCATGGCAATGTCAGTACACACAATAACTGCACATCTATAACCACCTTAAGGAAGATTCATTAACCACATTCAAAATCAATATAGATAATCCACATAATATGCCAATTTCATTAAAACTTGCAGAGATAGGATTAAGCCCAATGTATATGGTTTGAGGGAAACATTATGAAAATATAAACATTTAACATCAAAGCCCATGAAAACTTCCAACAAATAAACTATAGATTCTACCCAAAATTGGACCAAAAACTAGTCTCATCAATGTTAATTTCCAAACTTGAACTTTACTATACATTGTTCATTTACCAACGCTTTATGGTCCTACTACCAAGAAATCCGGTATGGATTTGGATGCCTTCTTCTCTCCAACCACAACTTACTAACTATCTCCTCTGAAACAAGGTCATAAGTACTACCTCCATCAATAATAACATTGCAAACTTTACCTTCACACTTACATCTGGTGCAGAAAAAAAATTCCTTTGAGTTGGTTCCTTCTTTTTATTCAACAAGACTCTTCTAGTAACAATAACCTCTCCTTTTTCTACATCCTCAGAATGTGAAGACTCAACATCTTCATCTACATGTGCAACTCGTGCATTACCCTCAAGTCTTCTATTTATCTTTCCTTGATGTTGAGGACACTCATAGACTCTAGATTCCCTTCTTCACACTGGAAATAGGTTCCACAAAAGCCTCCTCTTCCTGGTCCTCGGCCAGATCTTCCTCTTCCTCTTTTGTCTCCATTATTCTAATCATGAGGACGATAGGTGTTATCTCCTTTCTTGTTCTATCTACTGTTGGATTCTTCATCCTTCTTTTGATCTTCATTTCAACCTCCATAAGACCGTCCACTAGTCATTCCACCAAATCCCCCACCTCGTTGTTTGTTCTCAAACCTCTTGTTCAATTGTTCTTCAACCTTTAGAGAAAATTGATAAGTTTCATCAATGGCGGTCATTCTTACCAGTGACAATTCTTTGTGTATGCTTGGCTTCAACCCATTAATATAATGAGCAACTTTCTCTTTATTCACCTCAGAATTTCTTGTCTAAATCAAGACCTTGTGAAATCCCTTTTTGTATTCTTTCACAATCCTTGTTCCTTGCCTCAAGCTTTGCATCTTCTTGAGTAGCTCCAATTCTTAATCGACTACAATAAATTTTTCCTTCAATTTTGACACCATTCTACCCCATCTGGAAATTTTATCTTTCCCTTGTCTTCATTTTTCTACCTCTTTCCACCATATACTGGCATGACTTTTCAATTTTTTCTTTGTAAACCTCACTCTATGAAGATCTTCAATCTCCTCAAACTCAAAAAATTCCTCCATGTAATTGATTCAATTGATCAATTCTTGAGGATTCAGACTTCCACTAAAAGTTGAAACCTCCATTTTATGTCTCTTCCCAATGCTTGAGATCACTCGCAACAATCTTCTTTCTCCAGGATCTATTGGATCCTGCTCTTCTTCTTTCATTTCCTCTTTTTTTTCATCTTCACTGTCATCTCTTTCTCATTGCACATCTCTTCTTTGAACCTCTTGTTACAAGGTTTCTAATTTCCTTCTAAGGGTTCTAATTTCATCTCTAGTGGATCTCTTCCTCCACCACCTCAGCCTCTACATCTACCATACTAGACAAGTCTTGGAGGCATCTTGAACTCAACCCACACTCACAGGTCTTGTTGTAACTACCTCACATTTTGCACTTTTTTATAGGCTCAGGAACTCCTTCTCTGATACCACTTAATGAGGCCCAAACCACCCAAAACCCACACAAATCACCACAATAGATACCAACATAGAAAATGTGAGATAGAAAAATAACTCACTTTCAATTATTTACTAGAAAATGAAACTACAAATTCAAAGCTTACATGTTGCAGCCTCATGGGCTTGATTCATTACAACAAAATCAACTCTAAAAACAACATATATTATTTAAAGCCACAATCTACACTAATGGGGCCACACCTACAACCCCCCACTTAACCCTTTTTATTTTACTCCAATAACCACCCTAGAATGTTCTAGAACATTCAACTTTCCCTTTTGTCTTGGCATAAAAAGTCCTGCTATTTTATTTCTGGCCTAGGAAGAAATTCTAATGAAATTCACTTTTTAGAGGGGTAACTTCATGGGGCCATAAATTTTGACCCAGGTGTCTGATTTGCTATCATTGCATATCATTGGAAAGCTCTTAAAGAGATCTACAATGCGAGAACCTAACATATGTTGGTTCATCAGCTTTTTGAGCTATTTTGGGGCCTCTAAAGTCTTCATATATAAATTTGAAGGTGCATGGGAGAAATTTCCCAAGAGAGAAACTTTAATATCTCCCAAACCATGCAGGTTATTAAGATGATTTTTTCACGATCAAAAATGTTTTTCAATTCTACTCAGGGTAAATTTTTAGGTCCATACAATCCCATTTAGGCTGACTTACTAAAAATAGTAAGTGACCATTTTTCGCTACTTTTGAATCATGATTGTCTTACATCCCTTAAGTACCATCATGGAACTTAAAACAACTAAATAAATTAAGGAAAAACAATTTTTTGGGTGATGCAAGATTTCCCTACACTATTGGATGCTCTTGCATCAAAATTACTTATGTGGTAGATAGAAGTGAAGTTGGACCACACCACACCTTATCTAGGACCCAAATCTATAACACCACACTACAACATGCTTCTATAAATAATAAACATCCACCATAATTAATGTAAACACCAAGGTCATTCATTACCTATGTAAACACCATTAAACTATTAAGTATATGCTTCCTTTGATCTAACAACAACTCGTGAACAACAAATGTCACCTAAACATATTCTAGAATATTCTACAAACACCCTAAAATCCAACAAACTCTTTCATGACAGCATTCACCTAAAGAATGTACACACCCAATACACTCAAACAATTCTTCCATATAGTATAACTCACGAAACTAAATTTCGAAGCACCAAACCTCAAACACCTTCAACTCAAGAAAGATACCAACACTATAAACATACCTTCAAATCCACAAGACCTAAAACCATTCTATGGAGAAACATGGAGAAAATAAATTTATCCTAGACACCTCTATAATACATAGTTCACATACTGGTTAACACAACTTCTTCTGCACAGCGATCCAGCACACCAAATTCTGAATAAAACACCTTTGAACACCTTTTATCAACATATATGAAATGCACAGGAAGATATTCAACAAGAAGAAATGTGTACTGTGGAGCAACACCAAAACACTACTCTGTAACCTATAATAACACTACAACTCACTATTTCCCTTTTTCATCAAATTTTCTCAAAAGAACATAGAAACCAATCACCAAAGACACATCCTCATCATCTTTGGTACTTCATCCAACTGCAACCTAACAACTCAACCATATATTCATAAACAAAAGCTTATCAAAGAAACACTAGAGCTTGACACCAATAGCTTACTAATGACAACATAATGCAACTAACCAAAGCATAAACATACTCTTGCAACAACCTTCTACATATCAATGACAACACAAGCATGTTGAGATCAATGACAACACCAATCTACTCATACTTGCACTAGTTAACATAGCTTTAGTCAACCTTAGGTGTTTACACTAATTGCAGATGTGCTTTGGTATTTGTGGAAGCATGGTGTGGTGTGTGTATGTGGATTTGGGTCTAAATTAAGTTTTTATGTGGTTTTCCATAATTCCTCTCCATCATGAGAATGTTTTGGTGCCGACCTAATTTAAATTTGCATTTTTGAGGTGCATAGATGACCTTGTAGATTATTTTCAAGGTTGTGGATGTATATATGAGTGATGAATTGATCAAGGAAGAGTTTGAATGTTGTGGTGTGTCAATTGTTGAGATATGAAGTGTGAAAGTGTGAAATGCAATGTGAGCTTTAATGCCTAAGACTACTGGAAGCAGTGAGCATAAGGTGTCTACATTATTCAATGAGGTTGCAGATGGTTTGATTATGTAGGTGTGGATCTTTTATGTTGCTCTGAGATGCATTTCTCTTTGTAACAATATTTTATCTTCTTCTTTCTAATCTAACAGTGAGCCTTTTGCAATGAGACCTTCTTTCTTTTGGGCAGCAAGTCCTCCAACAGTGAGCCTATTGTATTTGGTGCTACAATTACATTATTGTTGGACTCAAGGAACACTAATAGCGGGGGTGAATCAGTGTTTAGCAATATTTAAATTACAATTTAGATCTTACACCATTTATAGTATTTAAACAAAATTAAAGATGCAAGAACATGAAGGAAACAATCAAAGCACCATAACACCAAGATTTTTATGTGGAAACCCTGTTATGGGAAAATCATGGTGGAGGTTAATCCATAATTTATACTCTGTTAAAATATGAAGAAAAAGGGGAATACACATGCATTCAGGCACACTTCCTCGAGCTCACTGCTCAAAATTAGGAAGGCTCACTCCCTTACAACATATTTGGATTATAACGAGTTGAACTGAGAAAGTAGCATCTACAAATTCCTAGTTTCAGTTCTGATGAGGCTCATAGATCAGATTATGGACCTTTTGTCTGATTCTGCACTTCGCTCTACTCTGCCTTAATTCACTTCACAACAATCCTCTTCTGCACAAGTGAAATTGTGGCAAATCGCTCAACAACCCTTCTAACATTCACAATATACTTCGCACACTCACCTTCACTCATTTATAATGAATAAAATAATCTTTTATATATATCTGCTATCAAAGATTTGGTCACTTCATGTTAGCTTTAGCAAAATAAAAATATTTTCCAATAGTCGGCTCAATCCACATTTAATATTCGATGTGTACCCATCAAAGTTGGCCACAGCATAGCTCATACCAAAAACAAAATATTCAAGCATAGGATACCTTAATTAATTATACCTCAAATATTTGCAACATGCCATATTCACTAAGTCGGCCACCGTGAGTTAATAAACAAATAATCATCATGTTGGATCTCCTAACTTATACACCAATTAATGTGACATAACAAAACTTAACAATAAGATAATATAGATACTTAACAACCTTCCCTGAGATCCACAACTCAAAATGATAATCCGGTGAAGCATACAAATTGACATACTAACCAAATACCATGTTCTTCATTCTCCCTTCTGGTAAAACTTTGTTCTTTACTCTTCCTGCAAGTATGAAAAAATCTTGATCAATGGACCGGAATAGTGACTTAGGTTTCCATCAATGACAACACTAGAAGCCATATGCCCACAAGATCCCCCCTTTGGCATTAATGGCAACACTTAGTGAAAAAATGACTAAGTGTCAGAACCAATATGATTACGCTGCTAGAGTTCAAAATTTCAAAACAAAACTCCCCCTAAGAATGATATGGAATTTTCCACTACTCTCTCTCCCCCTTTGACATCAATGATAAACATATTTTGGATCTCCCCCCTTGCTAATTCAAAAATTGGATCAAAATTTGAAGAAATACAAATGCTACTCGAGTCTTAAAATTATCTTATACTTATCTTTCATTTCCAAAAGAAATTTCCTCCAAGTTTCTACTGAAATCCCAATGATTAAGATCAAGATGTTATTCTAAGATGTCCGGTTGACAATCTGGATGAGAGATTCTAGAATTGTTGTTGCCTCTTCTAATTTCTCTCCTTTCCTTAGAACCTCAATTAAATGCTCCAATTTGCATTTGGTTAAATCCTTCACTTTCCAAAAGGTGTCCACAAGGTTGTTTCTAGTGAAATGAACTCTTGTATGCTCAACTGAAACTCTTGAATCCTTTTCTTGACTGCGCCATCCTGATCCTAAAACATGTTATAATCCTGACCAATCTTGTTCAGCTCAATTTCAATCTGCTCCATCTTATCTTTGTATCTCCCAACTGCATGAGGCCAACAAATACAATAGTTGTAGATGTTATTTTTTGTATTTATGCTTTGCCTCAATACATTCACTTTCCTTTTAGTTTGGTAAGAGATAGCCTGAACTACTCCTTTAGATGTAGAATTATTTCTCCCTCTTTCTTATCCTGGGACTCAGAGACCATGGCTTCCTTAATGCATTCAATCATCTCTTCAAGAATCACATTCCACAAACTCTCCAATCCAATGTTATTGTGCACAAAATAAGTACTTAGTGTGCTCTCAATCAGGTCTTGCTCATATGAGGGTCTATCAGACCATATGCCAGCAATTTTATTCATCCCATCTTTCTCCTGAACATCTTTCTCCTGAACAAGTTACAATATCTTTACTTTGGATAAAACACCTTCTTCTTCACTTCATTATGCCATTACTACATCTAGTTCAACTAATTTTGGTTCTTCCCTTGGAGTGTACTCATCAGATTCCACATCTAGTATGTCCACAATCACTTGTTCTTTACCTTTTCCTTCAATTTTTGGAGTCTTGTGTGTCGGAGGAGTGTAATTAGCAATCTCTTATGCTCTTTACTTCTTCCTCTCCATCTCACCGGAAGAGGATCCAACTTCAAGTGCTCCTACTGAAATTGAAATGCTAATTGCTCCAAACTTCCCTAGCAATTCTTTAAAGAAATTTGCATACTCTTGCTCACAATTTACCAAAGTATTAGAGTGTTCAAAAAATTATTTACAAACTGGTTCATTCTCTTTCCATACAACATTATTGGTATGTGGCAAGCAATTTAAAAAATACATCACAAGACATATGACCAAGGTACCAAACCTGAAGGGGTAATTTTCCTCCTTTGTTAGTTGCACATTTTCCATCAATTGATCTTTTAGCATTACACACAGGTCAAAATTTTGATCCTCCATTATCATTTTATGAGAGATGTAAACTACACCTACTAAAGTTGAGCCTTCCCTATGTCTAAAAAAGATTTTGTATGAGCTTCCATGTGCAATATACCTTGTTATCGGATCTTTGATCGTCGAAATTATCAAAGCCCTTTGATCTACAGTTACTTTGGTTAGGGTTTTGACTTCTTTGTTCCAAATCAACTTCTTTTTTGGTATATCCCTAACATTGCATAATCCAGTTAGATCCTAATCACCTCTTTTGAAATGAGATAGGTTTTATCCAAAGCTAGAATTTGCTTCTGGTAATTCCTCCAAAAATTGATCTTAGGCCATTGGCCTAGGGGGAGTTTTTCAAAAAAATCCTTTGTCCCCTTGTCAGTAGTTGGCACCAGAATGTGGGAAATTGTTAGTAGTTGTGCTAATAGTTTACAAATGTATCAGTGATCACTTGTACAAAAATTTGAGAAGTAGAAGGTCCGCAGATGAATCCTTCTTTTGTTGTCTGAGAAAACAGAGTATCCACAACACCTTGGGAAAAACATTTAATGCGGTAAAAAGGTTAGGTGTGTGAGTTGTAAAAGGGTATTTGGAACCCTCATTTTTCACCTTGTAGTGAAGAAGAATAGGAGAGCCTCTACAACAAAATTTTGAAGGAGTAAAACCAATTCTGCGGTGAATTCATTAGGTATTTTAGTTGCTTGTAGAAATTTCACTTGATTTGGTGCTCGGTAGAAACTTGTTTGGTACGAAAAGAAAAATGAAGAAAATCAAAGAAATGGTGAATTTAGATGAATATAGCAATGAAAAGATTAGGGATATGAGAAATATGTTTCCGGCCAATGAATTGAAATGGCTTGAAGGTGTGAAACACAAAATTTTGGACATTTGGAGTGAATTTCCCTATTTTGATAACGCGGAAGTCATTAGGTTTATCTTAAACAAATTATTTCCTTCATTAGACTCACTCTTCCTTACCCATGTTTTCTTCATCTAATCTCTTATTTCTTCCACAGTCACTTTCCCTTTTCCTTTATCATCTTTCTGTGAAATTCTGCCTTTGTATACTGGACCTCTTCTATCCATGTTTTTGTTCCTACAGAATCTTGCAATGTGAAAAAATTGTTGCAATTGTAACATATAGGATTCATTTGTCGAGACCATTCATTCCATTAATTTCCTCTTGATCTACATTGATTAGAAAAATGCCCAAATCTTCCACAGGTGTAGCATTTACATTCCTTACACTGACAAACATACTTTTGCATTCAATCCACTTATGACCAAACTTATTACAACTAAAACATTGACCAGGAAATGATGGACTACTTGAATTTATTTTACTTCTACACTGAGAAGCCATATGACCAAATTTATTACAAGCAAGCTAGTGACCATTAAAATTTTGAGCATTGGGTTGTCTTATCGGATACCTTCTGCCTTTGTTTATCTAATTTATTTTTCTAGAATCCTTATGTTCAGATTCATAGCTTTCTCCCTTCTCATATCCAAGACCTCACTTGTCATTTGCATCCTTCTATCCTTTAGTCAGTTCATCAAGCTTAGCAGAACTAATCCTAAACTTCTCCTTGTATTCATTTGTAGTAGTGAGTTCATCTCTACAAATAACTATTTGTCTTTCAAGCTCTTGTTCATTATTTCTAGATTGTTGCAGTTCAATCTCTAGTTGAATGAATCCACTATTAACTCTACTGCATTCTTCAAATATTTATTTTAAAGACTGAGCCAGATTCTTCTCATTATTCTTCATTTCTTCAATCTCCTTAGTTAGCTTCATCTCCATAGATTCCATCTCAATCTTTAGAGTAGCATTGTCTCTAGCAAGATTTTCACACTCTTCAGTCATTTATTTTAGGGTCTAATTCAGGTGAACATCTTCCAAGCATTTACTTTCTTTCTACTTCAGCCAATCACATAGTTCCTTCCTCTTTTCTCTTGACTCATTGATTTTATCCTTCAATGATTGAATGAATTTTTTAGCATCCTCAAGATTTTATTTTAATTCTAGGACTTCTACTTTAGACTGATCAAGATCATCAAGTGCCACCAAAATCTATTGTTGAAGACCACCAGATTCCATTACATTCCAAGATTCACCTCAAGTTGTTAAAATTCTATAGAGGAACCTTGCTTTGATACCAATTGTTGGACTCAAGGAACACTAAGGGAGGGTGAATCAGTGTTCAACAATATTTAAATTACAATCCAAATCTTAAACCATTTATAGCATTTAAACAAAAGTAAAGATGCAAGAACATGAAGGAAACAATCAAAACACCATAACACCAAGATTTTTATGTGGAAACCATGTTAGGGGAAAAACCATGGTGGAGGTTAATCCACAATTTATACTTTGTTAAAATATGAAGAAAAAGGGGAATACACATGCATTCAGGCACACTGCCTAGAGCTCACTACTCAAAATCAGGAAGGCTCACTACCTTACAACATATTTGGATTACAACAAGGAGTTGAACTGAGAAAGTAGCATCTACAAATTCTTGGTTTCAGTTCTAATGAGGCTCATAGATCAGATTCTAGACCTTTTGTCTGATTCTGCACTTCGCTCTGCTTTGCCTTAATTTGCTCCACAACAATCCTCTTTTGCACAAGTGAAACTGTGCCAAATCACTCAACAATCCTTTTGACATTTGCAATATACTTTGCACACTCACCTTCACTCATTTACAAATAATTAACTAATCTCTTATATATATCCACTATCAAAGATTTAGTTGCTTCATGTTAGCTTCAACAAAATAAAAGTATTTTCCAATAGTCAGCTCAATCCACATTTAATATTTGATGTGTACCCATCTAAGTCAGCCATGGCTTAGCTAGGACCCAAAACAAAATCTTCAAGCATAGGATACCTTAATTAATTATACCTTGAATATCCATGACATGCCATATTCACTAAGTCAGCCACCGTGAGTTAACAAACAGAAAATCATGCTACTGGATCTCCTAAATTATACACCAATTAATGCGACGTCACAAAACTTAACAATAAGATAATATAGATACTTAACAACCTTCACCGAGATCTACAACTCAAAATGATAATTCAGTGAACCATACAAATTGACATACTAACCTAACACCATGTTCTTCATTCTCTCTTCTGGTAAAACTCTGTTCTTTACTCTGTCTACCAGTATGAACAAATCCTGATCTGCGGACCGGAATAATGACTTAGGTTGCCATCAATGACAACACTAGAAGCCATATGCCAACAATTATATTGTGATATAATCCTCACCGTGGTTTTCCCCTCTTGGGTTTTCCACATAAATCTAGTGTTTTTTTGTGTATGGAGTTGATGTGTTTCTATTTCTATAATTTACTTTCATGCCAAATAAATTTAATAGATTAATGGATAATAAGGATTTCAATAATAATGAGGGTTTTGATGTTTTAATATATAACTGATTCACCCCCCCAAGTCTTAGTTGTCTTGTGCATTCAACATAATTCTGCCACTTTAGGAAGGCATGTTGGCCCCCAAGATAGTTTCTTAGGCCATTTTATTTGAGTAAATTGCTTTGATAAAACTCTATATGCTTACTTAACAAAATAATCTCTTATTTTTAATCCCATCTATTTTTAATCATCACCTTGTTCTAATAATAAAATATGTATTTTATTTACTTTTCCACAAATTGATACTTTTTTTTCTTTAGATAAAGGCAAAGTGATGCAGGAGCATCCAGGTCCACAGGCAATCAGCATCACCCAGAAAAATATTTGTTAGTTTTTTTTATTTCATTTTGACTTATTTTGGTTGTTCATGGCATCTACTTGGCAATTTTTCAGGTGAATATGAGCTTCTAATAAAAATGTATGCAAAAATTAAATTTTACGGCAATCATTGGCACCTGGTGGTAACTTGCATAAAATTAATTTTATTATTCATTGTCATACTCCTCTAGAAGTTTATTATTGGACTTATTCTTAAATAATTTATAACTAAAATTCAATTAAAAATAGTTAGAGTATGGTGCCAAATTGAGAAAAGGAATCGATGACAATTTGTAACGGAAAATGCATTGATTGGTATGCCAGTTTTGAGGAGAAAAACATTACTCTCTATGGACATGGAAAAAGTAACCCTTCTACTTTTTCCTATTTTAGGCCCTCCTACTAGATTTTGGCTTGATTTTTCCTAGATTTAATGTTGTAATGTCGTCAACACATTCACATTAGGTCTTGGACCCTTGTGAATCATTAAGAAGTCTAGGATGTCTTGTAAAAGTGTTGTGAAGTGTTGTAACCTACTTTCACACTTTTCTAGGACCCTTTCATTGTAATTCACTTAATAAACCTTTATTTATCACTTACCAAGTCTTATTTCAAAGTGTTGTAAAGAGTTGTAACAAACTCTCGCGCTTTTCTAGGCTTGTCATCACTAATTCAACCCTTTCTTATGTTTAAATGACCCCTTAATGCACTTTTTGGACCTACTTAAGTGTATTTTGGAGAATAATTCCATTAAACATCATTAAATACACTTTAATTCCCAACACCTAGTAAAATTTCCTTGGTGGGACCAAGTCACCACCTAGGGTGACTTAGTCCCACTGGGCACAAAAATCAAAATTGTTTTAATTTTTTGATGGGATTTTATTCTCTGAACCTTAAGGTCAACCTGTGATGTGTTATTTTTTGGGAAATATTGTAAAATCAAGTATAAATAAAGGATTTTCTCCTCATTTTTCATCTCCTAATTTCCTACAATCTTCTAATTTCCTAATTTCCTTAGTGCATTTACTTAATCATTCTCAAGCATCCATTGGATCAACTACTTGCATATCTTTAGATTTTTACATCAAGGGTTTGGTGAGTTTTAGCATTGCATGTTGTTCATTCATCATTCTCTCTTTATTTCGTTTCATTTTCAAGGGTTTGATTACCAAATTGGGGTTTGAACAAGGCAAACCCCTATTCTCTAACCCTTTACCCTTTTTCCCCTCTTTGCATGTGTGTTTTGCAGGTCTTGTATGCAGATTTGTCAAAGAAGAAAGTGTTAAAAAGGTGTTTTCAACTCATCAAAGTCATTCAAGTCAACAAATCCCTAATTGAAGCCTAGAGACCTTTTTTAGCCCGATTTCCACAGAATCTGAACTAGAAACCTATTAGGAAGGGAAGTGCAGATAAAAAGCTACAGATTCCTACCCCAAATTCCCCAAGATTCCCAAGTGGACTAAGTCACCATTTGTGGTGAATTATTCCCACTACCAGGCCTAAAAAGTGTTTTTTGTATTTTTGGATACCCATTTGGCAGAAACCCATTCCCGCAGAATCTCCCTTAAGCAAGACTAAGTTGTCCAACTTGGTGTAACTATCCTAGTTGACCTCAACAATAAAATCTACAAGATTCCAGATCCTCTTTGCATCACATTTCATTTTCTAGGTGCACCTCTCCAGTCTTGTTCATTTATGTTATTTTTTATTTGCATTCTTAGGTCATTTTGCATACATCACTTTGTTTTCAAACAACTTACATTTCTTAGGTTTTGCATTAATAACTCTTTTCTTTTATTATTTTATTGCATTTATACATCGCATTTAGGCATACTTCATTCATCCTTGCATTGATCTTGAGTGTGGACATTGCCCATTTTGGCCCATCTTTCTCCTTTTAGGTGAAAAACCCTAGAAGTGCGAGAAAGTCTTAGGGTGCCAAAATCGGTGTCCACATTTTGGTGAACCCAAATTTAGGAAATTTCACTTCTGATTTCAAGTGCATTTACATCTTAGTAATAGCTTGCATCAACATTGCATTATGTTTTGCATTGTTTTGCATTCTAGGGTTTTAAAATTTGCATTAGTGAAAAGCTCATATAGCTTACATTTTTGCATTACATCACATTAAAAATTCTAAAAATTCTACATATTCATACTGTGTCTATATCTAAACATCTAAAAAGCATAAAATTCCATTTAAAATTTTTTAAAAATCTCAAAAAAAATCACTACTAGGACTAATTTTCCACATTGGGCGACTTAGTCCTCCTGCACATTCTGCACTGTAATTTATTTCATTTTCTGAGCATTTTCTATATTTCAGTTTTATGTTATTTCATTTTGTCATAATTTTTAGTTTTGTTGTTTTATTCCACTTCTTGTGCCTAGTTTTCCTTTATACATTTGCATCATGGCTATGTGTTTTAATAAATTTTGGATGTCATTAAAATATTTAGTTGACATGTCAAACTGTGCCTTTGGAACTGACCCTAATGACCTTGAGCTTCCTCATGCTCCTTCAACTCCTCATGACTATCCTCCTCGTGATGTTGACATCATTAGAGAAGATGATGACAACATGAATAAGTTCTTAAATAAATTCCTTGACAACCTTGAAGCCAATGCATCCTTTTATCCATCCATGAAACAACAAGACCTTCCTACAGTCTCACCTCCTGATATGTTTGGTTATTTACATCCTGAAATGAATGAAGGACCCAAGTTTCCTCCACCAGGTGAACCTAGTTCTTCTAAACAAGCAACCCTTCAACCATTCTATGATAAAAAAAAAGTTACAAATACCCCAATCAACCTTAAAGAAACCTATGGAAAATGTCTTACCATCTTAAGCAAACAAGGATGTGACACAACAACTGAACATGACATTCATCAACTTTTAGAACAAAATCCAAAAGATGACAACACAACCGGATTAGGATATCAAGATCCTCCTCATGACAGCAAGCCTCCTTTAGAATATTGGAGACTTCATGATGATGGCACGATAATCTTAGATTCCCCTCCTAATCTGAATGTCCTCCTTCCTTGTAAACAACCCTTACATGATAACAATTCCAAGGATGATAGGATCACTTTGGGTCCTCCTCCTCCTTCAATTTGAGAAAATGGTGAATCTGGCAAGCACAAGAGGCCTTACAAGCTACAAAAGCTCAAGTTTTCTCTTTATCCACAACCTGAATGTGAAAGGAAATTACAAATCCTTTTAAACAAAGGACTCATACTATTACCACCTATGAATAGGTTGGTGATCTACCCTAAAGATGCTAATGTTCCACATTGTACATATCATCATGTTCTTGGACATAGAAGTGACGAGTGTCGCCAATTGAAAGAAATACTAAGCAAGTATCATTTTAATGGAGATAATTTCTATCCAATAAATCCATGAACCACCACCAAACCCCTTATCATGTAATAGTTGTAGAGCATTCCCTTCTCACTATTACATGACCCCTTCCCATCACCTATCTCAGCTCATTCTTGTCTTGCACTCAGTGGAGGCAAGAGGTTGTTAGCTTTGTCCTAGTAATGCATTTTTCGTTGTCCCTCAGCAGCGTTATTCACCTTTCGCTTATACTGATTAAGATTGGGAGGTGGATGACTTGCTCGAAAGTTGATTTGCATTTTCCTTACTAGTCTTTGGAATTTTCTTTTCCTTTTTATTTTGTGTTTATATGTGTGTAACGTGTTCCCCCATGATGTGTTATTTGATGTTCTTTCTCTCTTTGTGACATTCCTCTATTTGTATCTTCATTCTTCTATATGTTGTGCATCGCTTTCTCCTTTTTCCTTTGTCTTTTTCTTGTTTTTTCCTTCTGGGGATGATGCAAGGCATTGAGACCAAAATATCTCTTTCATGTTGACCCAAAAGGCCACTCTTTTCTTTTTCTTTTCCTTTTTTCTTTTTTCTTTTTCTTGTGTTTTCCTTTTGGGGATAATGTAAGGCATTGAAACTAAAATGTCTCTTTCATGTTGACCCAAAAGACCTCTTTTCTTTTTCTTTTCCTTTTCTTTTTCTTTTCCTTTCTTTTCCTTTTGGGGATGATGCAAGGCATTGAGACCGAAATGTCTCCTTCATGTTGACCCAAAATTCTCCTCTTTTCTTTTTTTTTCCTTTTCTTTTGTCTTTTGCTTGTGTTTTCCTTTTGGGGATGACACAGGGCATTGAGACTGAAATGTCTCTTTCATGTTGACCCAAAAGCTTTTCCTTTTCATTTTTATTTTTCTTGTGTTTTCCTTTTGGGGATGATGCAAAGTGTTGAGACATCTTGTGTCTCTTCCATGTTGACCCAAACAGATCTTTCTTTTTCTTTGTTCTTTGTGTCATTCTTCTAGTTCTATGTATTCAGGGAATGATGACAATTCTGAGCTCTTTACAAAATATTGTAGCAAAGAACATACTAGCCCCAAATCCATAGAACCCTTATGTTTTTGGTGTTTTCATTTTGGGGGCAACCCCTTACTTTCTCTTTCTTTCTCTCACATGATGTATTCTTACTCGAAAACATATGACTTGGCATAGGACTTTCCAAGTTGGCTCTCATGTCTTTCTTCTTGTTTGCATTTTTCATTCACTACTTTAAAGTAATTTCTCACAGTACAGTATGTAGAAATTCCTTTAAAGTGGGGGTATACATTGGCATTTTTCATTTGAATTTTATTCTTTTCTTGGTTCTTAGTGCAGCCATGTTACTTCATACTATGTGTTTTGTCACTTTGTGAATGACATTGGGTGTAGTGTCTTTCATGAGCATGATCTATCTTATCATATTACATTCCTCTTGGTGGCTTGATGTGACGCACTGCATCCCCCAAGTTGTGAATATTCTCTTGGAGACATTAGACACAATGTTCCCTAAGTTATAGACCTCGCATGAACTAAGCAAGACTCCTTTGAACATATTTTGCATGTTGTATTTTTCATTTGTTATATGGCCACCTCGCATAACACAGCTTGCATGCCCATGGTGCCATCGCATTTTTTCATAAGCTCCAAGGATACGAATTTTTGCTTGTCTCATGATGCTTGAAATGTCATTTTCTTTTCTGGTGCCTTATTAAAGTTATCAGGAGGTATAACTTTGGTATTGTTGAGTGGGAAGCCCATTCTGAGGCATGAATTTTCCCCATAGCCACCTGCGTGTGTGTGAGTGCATGCCATCCATGAGTGTATGTTTCTCACCTTTTTGTCCTTCTCACCTAGTGGACAGCCATGAATTCCATTGCTTCAAATTGAGTATTCATTTTCTTTCTAGACAAACAGCCTAGATTTGATCCACAACAGGATGGAAAAATAATCGAAGCTTGATCTGACTCTCTCTTCTCCTTCTCTCCCTCTTCATTTACATCATTTTCATGTGTGTTTCTTGTGCTCATGTTTAGTTGGTCATGGGATCTTCATCCTGGGGAGTTGATCATCCCTCTTGATCGTTGTTGTCTCATCTTGCTAGCATTAGTTCATTGAAACCCCTCTTGATTGCTTGTTTGGCTACTTTAGTGTGAGTTTGAAGTAGGTTCATCCTCTCACTAAAGTGGGGGCTAACTATGGACACAAAAAAATTAACCCTTCTACTTTTTCCCATGTTTAGGCCCTCCTACTAGATTTTGGCTTGATTTTTCGTAGATTTAATGTTGTAATGTGGTTAGTTCACATTCACAATAGGTCTTTGACCCTTGTGAATCATTAAGAATTCTAGGATGTCTTGTAAAATTGTTGTGTTGTAACCCACATTCACACTTTTCTAGGACCCTTTCATTATAATTCACTTAATAAAAAATTTTATCACTTACCAAGTCTTATTTCAAAGTGTTGTAAAGAGTTGTAACAAAATCTCACACTTTTCTAGGCTTGTCATCACTAATTCAACCATTTCTTATGTTTAAATGACCCCTTAATGCACTTTTTGGCCCTACTTAAGTGTGTTTTGGAGAATAATCCCATTAAACATCATTAAATACACTTTAATTCCCGACACCTAATAAAATTTCCCTGGTGAGACCAAGTTGCCACCTAGGGAGACTTAGTCCCATTGGGCACAAAAATCAAAATTATTTTAATTTTTTGGTGGGATTTTATTCTCTTAACCTTAAAGTTAGCCTGTGATGTGTTATTTTTGGGAAATATTGTAAAATCGAGTATAAAAAAAGGGTTTCTCCTCATTTTTCATCTCCTAATTTCCTACAATATTCTAATTTCCTAATTTCCTTAGTGCATTAGTCATTCTCAAGCATTCTAAGCATTCTCAAGCATCCATTAGATCATCTACTTGCATATCTTCAAATTTTTACATCAAGGGTTTAGTGAGTTGTAGCATTGCATGTTGTTCATTCATCATTCTCTTTTTATTTCATTTCATTTTCAAGGGTTTGGTTACCAAATTGGGGTTTGACCAAGGCAAACCCCTATTCTCTAACCCTTAACTCTTTCTCCCCTCTTTGCATGTGTGTTTTATGGATCTTGTATGCAAATTTTTCAAAGAGGAAAGTGCTAAAAAGGCGTTGTCAACTCATCAAATTCATTCAAGTCAACAAAGCCCTCATTGAAGCTTGGAGACCTTTTTCAGCCTGATTTCTATAGAATCCGAACTAGACACCTATTAGGAAGGGAAGTGGAGATAGAAATCTATAGATTCCTACCCCGAATTTACCAAGATTCCTAAGTGGACTAAGTTGCCATTTGTGGAAAATTAGTCCCACTACCAAGTCTAAAAAGTGTTTTTTGTATTTTTGGATACCCACTTGGCAAAATCTCCCTGAAGCAGGACTAACTCACCTAGTTGACCTCAATAGAAAAATTTGTAGGATTCCAAAGTCTCTCTACATCATATTTCAGTTTCCAGCTGCACCTCTCCAGTCTTGTTCATTTTTGTTATGGTTTGTTTGCATTATGAGGCCATTTTGCATACATCACTGTGTTTTCAAACAACTTGTATTTCTTAGGTTTTGCATTAATAACTCATTTCTTTTATAAATTTATTGCTTTTATCCATTGCATTTAGGCATTCTCCATTCATCCTTGCATTGATCTTGAGTGTGTACATTTCCCATTTTGGCTTGTCTTTCTCCTTCAGGTGAAAAACCCTAGTAGTGCAAGAAAGTCTTGGTGCCAAAATATTTGTACACACTCCCACATCCAAAAAAAGGTGAGATGTTACAACAGTGAGAATAGCTTTAAAATACAAATTTTTAAGAGAAAAAGGAATCCATAATAGAGTAGATGGCCAAATTAGCAAGTTTTTAGCAAATAGAAGCAAAAATATTGAAGAAAAAGAGGATTTTAGGTGTCTGCAAGAGCAAAAAATCCAGCACAGAGTTTGAAGAGTTGTGAAGAAATTTTTCCATTGCAAATTTGAGAGTGAGGAATTTGAGAATTATAATGTGTGTGAGAATCCATGGATGGATAATGTAATAAGTTTAATTTGTTGATTTATGTAATTGTTTTCATTGCTGAAAATGAAATGAATTTATATGAGTTTATTGTCTTAGATTTGCTATATTGCATAATGTGTTGTTCTAAGAGTATGTAGATTTGAGTTATGCTTGGAGGTGTGAGTTTCCTCTCTATGTTAGTGGTATTAGAGTAGGAAGTTCCTGACCGTGCAAAGTGATTGCACCAGGACTGTGGGTTGGAGAAGTGAAGAAGTTTGTTTAAGAGCTCTAATATTTTGTTGCAAGTGTGTTGAGTCCAGAGAGCCTGAGGTGATGACTTTGTAATAATTTGAATGTATTCCTCCAATAGGGATAATTTGGGTAGAAGGTGTGTGAAATTCCTCCACTGTGGGTGTGGGTAGATGGAGTTTTAAAAGGTACATCTTCCAGATCTTTTTTGGGTAGATGGCATACAGTTTGTGTGAGTTATAGAAGTTGATTAAAATGTCTAAGGGAAGAAGGAATTTTGTTATTAGATGGATTTTAATAGTTCCTAGACTTGAGGAACTCAAGGAAATATTGAGGATGGATAGGGTGAGAGAATTTGAGGAGTTGAAGCAAGTAGTGGAAGATTTGAAAGCAGATTGGGAAAGGATAAGAGGTAATAATAACTTTGTTTATCATTCTAATAATATTTTTAATGTGGGGAAGAAAAAGGATGAAGTAGAGTGTCATGCATGTGACATTGAGGAAGAAGAAGAAGAAGAAGAGGAGTGGGAAGAAGTTTTTGAAGCAGAAGCTAAAGATCATATATTTGATGAAGAATTTGGTGAAGATGAAGATCTCCTACTCAAAGAGGAGATAAGGAAGATAAATATATTCTTTGAAGGGAAAGTGACTAATGAATGTGATAATGAGATGGAGGAGATACAGGTGGGAGAAGTTACATCCCATGAACATGTTGACTTTGTTTTGTTTGTAGGAAAAGGAGAAGTTGTGGAAAAGGAGAAATAGGTAACCGTTGATTTACCTTACTATATGCAAGTGAAGGAAGAGAAGGTTGAAAGGATAATGAAAGAAGATGTGGATGGAGAAGATGAAATAATTGATTGTAGTGGACCAGAAGATATTGCAACAACAATAGAGAGAAAACTCCTTGAGGTAATGGTTAAGTTTTCTGATTTTGATTATTATGACAAAGATAATAAGATGTATACAATTGAAGAGATGAATGAAGAGGAGGTGTAAATATATTTTGTTAGTGTAGATTTGAATGGAAGTATTATAGAAGAACATGAAGATTCTTCTTGGTGGAGGTGATTGGTTTGTGGTGGGCCTTGTCTCACAAAGGTGAAGGAAGAGAGAAGATGGTGTAGGAGGATGCATAGTGTTCCAGGCAGATGCTGGAAGAAGCAATGGAAGAAAGAAGGATACATGTTTGATTCAATGATGGAGTTTGTTGCAGGTTGTTTACATTTTGGAAGGTTAGTCCTACTACTCAAATCCATTTTGTGAGTCATACTCACAAAATTCAATTTACCTGGCATCTCTGATGCAGGAGAATCTAGGTCCACAGGCGATCAAATCACCCAAAAAAATATTTTTTAGTTTTTTATTTCATTATGGCTTATTTTGGTTGTTCATGGAATCTGCATGGCAATTTTTTGGGTGAATATGAGCTTCTAATAAAAAGTTATGCAAAAATTATTTTTTTATGGAAATTATTGGCACCCGGTGGTAACTTGCATAAAATCAATTTTAATATTCATTTTCATGCTCCTCTAGAAGTTTATTATTGGACTTATTCTTAATGAATTTATAACTAAAATTCACTTAAGAATAGTTATTGAGTATGGTGCCAAATTGAGAAAAGGAATCCATGACAATTTGTAATGGAAAATGCATTGATTGGTATGTCATTTTTTAGGAGAAAAACATTACTCTCATGTCCCAAAAAAAGTGGGATGTTACAACAATGAGAACAACTTTAAAATACATTTTTTTAAGAGAAAAAGGCAGCCATAATGGAGTAGATGGCCCAGGCAGCAAGTTTTAGCAAATAGAAGCAAAAATATTGAAGAAAAAGAGGATTTATTACACCTGTAAGAGGAAAAACGTCCAATACAGAGTTTGAAGAGTTGTGAAGCAATTTTTTTGTTGCAGATTTGAGAGTGAGGAATGTGAGAATGATGATGTGTGTGAGAAGCCATGGATGGCTAATGTAATAAATTTAATTTGCTGATTTATGTAAAAAAATTCATTGCTGAAAATTAAATGAATTTATATGAGTTTATTGTGTTAGATTTTATATATTGCATAATGTGTTGTGCTGAGAGTATGTAGATTTGAGTTATGCTTGGAGGTGAGAGTTTCCTTTTTGCATCAGAAAGCCTTGAAAGACTTCCAACTAGCCTTTTGGGGAAAAGAAGTCCTCTCTATTTTGAAGTAGTCATCTACTTTTGTACCTCATGTTTGAACTAGTATGGGATTTATTTATGAAATAATATCAATATGATTGAGGGTTTTATGTTCATTCTAAGGGCCATCCCAAAATAAAGTTTTTTTCCCATTATTAATCACCCATGAAAGATGGGGGAGAATTAATTTTTTATAATAAATTAGAAAATTTCACATTTTGGAGCCTCTAGGTTGTTTTTCTACTATGAAAATCCTTTCAACTTCTACAAAATCCAAAGTATTTTAAACTCATCAATCTACACCATTTTGAGGAAGAGATTATATAAATTCTCCAAATTAGCTTGGCATTGAGAGCTAAATTTTGAATACCAACTCCTCCACTAGACTTAGAGTTGCATATCCTTTCCCAAGATATAAGAGGAAGTTTCTTTTTACTATGAATATTATCCATTCAAAAGAAGAGTCTAAGTTGTTTATGAATCTCATCTACTACACTTTTTGGAATTTTTAAAATTTTCATCATATAGATGGGAATAGAATTAAGAACATATTTCAATAAATTAATTCTACCTACCATTGTGAGCCATTTACCTTTCCATGAATTGACCTTGTTTACAATAGAAGTATGGATGCTCTATCAAGATTATTTTTTAGCCTTTCCTGAGAAGAGAGGGACACCTAGATATTTGCATGGAAATTTTTCTAAAGAGTATCCCAAAAGAGCAATAATGTTTTTTCTAACTCTAGGAGAAATATTTGAAAAAATATTTTGGATTTATTTAAATTTACTACTTGGCCAAATATTGAGAAATATGAAGAGATAACATTTTGAATTTCTATAATTTCATCCATGGTTTCTTGAACAAAGAGAATGGTGTAATCTACGAAAAGAGCATGAGTTATTGAAGTTGGAACATTCCTTATCCTAACTCCTTTCCATATGATCATCTCATTTTTGTAATAATTGGCATGCTTAATTATTCAACCATGATGATAAATAGGAAAGGTGAAAGTGGGTCACCTTGCCTAACTCCTTGGGAGGAATAGAAGAATCAACTAGGTGAGCCATTTGTAACATCCCAACCCTTCAATGCAATAAAAAAATTATATTTTACACCTTGGGAGTAAGTAAATTAGGTAACAAGTCATTGCAATAAAAAATTTCTTTCTTTTATTGAGAATATACAATCAAGATTCCATATCATATTATAATAAATATTCCATTTCATTACAATAGCTTCACAAGTTACAACAAAACAAGAATACATGAAATTACATACATAGCTCCAATGAGCTTTAGAACAAATAGTTGTAAGACAGTCTAGGATCCTTCCTTTCAAATCTTGGTTCTTTTGTCACCTATTGTGGAGGAGAAGCATCACTCGGGAGCTTTTTCACCAACCACAGACTCATAATGTGGTCCCCTACATATCTATCATTCGATAGATGGCCCTTCCCTTTGATGAAGAGATTGGTTGAGTAATCGATAATGACAACCAACTGAGAATAGTGTTGTGTCCTACATAACTAGAACTTGTAATCCCAAAATCATTGTCTAGCATGTAATATTGGATCATGGTGAACTAACAGTGGAGCCAAAGGTTGTCACACTACTTTGGCTGAAGTTTTTCATTTAGTATGTTATACTAAGGATCATCTATCACATACACTACTCATGGATGATTTGACTTAAGGCTATCTTAAGCTATGAATAGGTATTTCCTTCAATGGATAGTCCATCATCCCAAAGATAGCCTATCACCATATTAATCTACTTGGAATAAATTTACTTAACTATTAAGTACACAAGCTAGGTATTTCCTTTTATGGATAGTCCATCACCCCAAAGATAACCTACATAATTGGATTAACCCTACTTACTTGTAGTAAGTACTTAAACTCCCTCCCATACTAGATTGTCTATCATAGGAGTAAACACAAGCTTTCCTAGTTAAATCATTAACTTAGCTAAGTATACTATATGTGTTTTTCATGTCCATTCATACCTAGTATATAATACTTATGATAAACACCCATCTCCTACAATGGAGTACTTAAAAACACATTATGAAAATAGCATAAAACTTCTATTTCCTTTTCAAAAGTACTCAATTATCTCAAATACGTATACTAGAAAAGACATTTCAACCATTCATGCAAGACACATCATTCAAAAGTGAAACAATAAAGAAGTAGAGATCCTCATTCTTGTTATCGCTTATCTAATTAGAAGACAGTAATGCAGCCCTCTCCAACAGCAAATAGCTTGATAATCAGCTTCTCAAGAATGTCACAAATAACTCTATCTCACTTTTTGATAGCTTACTTCTCTCAAAGAGAAATGTTTCCTCTCAACACAATAGAATAATTACTATTTCTCACTCACAATATAAGACAAGTATGGCTGGAAATAACATAGAAATAATGAACTACAAAAAATGTGTAATCTTTTGGGAAAGAATGTGTCCTTCCAAAATGAATGGTTCAGCTATTTATAGAGAAACCAAGCAACCACAAAGCCTACAGTTTAGGCATGTTAATGGACAACAAGCTTCATGCAAAGAAACACATGAAAAATATCAAAATGGTGGTGACTTCTCAAGCTAATACTCAGCATAATCACCTACAGGTCAACTTGTTTTGTGACAGAAATCTCAATAATTATTCAATCTGCATATGATTAATTTGAATTTCCACAAAGAAAATACATCTCAAGAACTTAAATTCAAAGGTGGCACCACTTCCATTATCTCATCTTCATATTTGGTGTGTGGTGCAGGAGCAACTACCAAAGTGCAAGCATATTATGAAGTCTTGTTTCAAAATCAGTTTTTTTTAGTTGTGTAAGGTCTTTAACACCATCTAGATTGTGATTGAGGACCTTTTGTTTCTTAGGTTGAAAGTTGAATAAGTTGGGAATCCTTTTTGTGGTTGTTCCCTAAGTTTTAGACAAACGTTGCAAAACACACTGTGTTTTCCAATGCTAAGCTTTTGGCCATTCTTAGGCTCAAAAATGAAAACCTAACTGTTTCTTAGATTGTAAAAAGAGCTCTCTAGACCTTTGAAGAGGTTAGATTTTTGAATGTTGGCAGTTTCAGGAGAACAATAAGAGAAACAGTGATTTTTGTTGTGAAAGTTTTGTTTTTCTATTCTTGTGTGTGATAGCTGCAAGAAGTGAGTTGAGGAAAGTTTTTGTTGAATTGAATAACATGTATTGAATCTTTTTGTAGAATTTTATTTGGTTCAGTAGTTTGTATTTCCATCACTTTCTATTGTTTTGTAAATACTGTGTTTTCCCTACTCTGCTGTTTTGACTAGTAATCTCAGAAAAATGGAGTTTTAGCTCATTTTCTGTCTATACCAAGGAGTATGGATGTAGTGGAAACCAAGATAGACTCCATCCTTGTACATAATTTAAATATAGGAGTTATTAAAAGTTCAAAAATCATGCTAAGGATCTTTCCCTAGGCGAGTTGTTTTATACCCAGTTTGGGAAAGATAGTGTTGCATAGTCCTAACGCAGGGGTGATGAATGTCCATTCAATGCAAAGTGTATAAAGACTGTAGGGAACCTTACAGAGCCTTGACAAGAGGTAGGAGTCATCACCAATTCATTTGGTGGCTAGAGGAAGAAGAAAGTCCTCTATGTGTCCAAGAAAAGGCTAAAAAAAGCCCTAAATTTCTCAAAATCAAGGATAGCCTTGTGTATGGCCTGAGAAGGTCTGAAACCACAAAAATTTTGAAGTGCTCCAAAATTGAGCCAGGGTTCTTTCTTTGAGGTTTTGGTGTTCACTGAGTAGGGAGGAGTAATAACTTAAAACCCCGGGTTAAGAGACCTAATAGGGCTCATGGGCTACTAGCCCTCCTAAAACCCTAACCTAGGGTATGGTGGCAGCGATAGAAGAAAGGAGAGTTGTGATTGGACAAGAACCTTTCCTAGACTTTTTTGAAGTCAAGAAAGCCTATGCACACCCTTGCAAGCAAGTTAGGAGGATTTGGAGGTTTTCTAGTCTTTAAAAGGATTAAGGGCT
Source organism: Sequoia sempervirens (assembly GCA_007258455.2). NCBI lineage: Eukaryota > Viridiplantae > Streptophyta > Pinopsida > Cupressales > Cupressaceae > Sequoia > Sequoia sempervirens. The sequence continues at coordinate 202,095,518 of VDFB02000017.1, forward strand.
AGATGGAGAATGTGAGGAAAAGCACCAAGAACTTTTTAGTAGCAGAAAACTGGAATTGATAGCAGGGTTGGCAAGTGACCAGGGGTGCCTAATAACTTTTAGGACCTATAGGTTGAGTGGTGGAGAGAAACACCAAGGGGTTATCTATTAGAGACCCAGAGTATTGAGCCAGTGAGGACTCAATCCAACCCTGTCCTTATCAGATTGTTATCAGAGCCAGGTTAAAAGATTTGGGAAAGCAGCTTATATGTCAGAAGTTGAGTCAAGTGAGACTCCCAACATGGTGAAAAATGCACAATTAGCCAAGAGGGTTGAAGAACAGGAAGAGGACAACAAGTCCTTAAAATAGAGAATAGAGCAACTTGAGAAAGCATTGAACGATGCAAGATTGGAAGGAAAGGTACCAAAGGAAGAAGAGGTTGCAGAGGAAGACAAAGTCCCTGAACCTGACCCTATTTTGGAGGAGCCTTTCTTGAAGGCATTAAAAGCCCTGAGTGGAAAAGGACTTGAGGGCATACCACTATTTAGTGGAAAGATGGATCCTGATTTGGTCATGGATTGGATTGATGGCATGGAGAACCACTTTGAATGTGATGGAGTCACTGAAGCACAGAAAGTGAAGGTTGCAAATCAAGGTTGAGAGAATCAGCTTTGACATGGTGGAAGTTTGTTTAGACTAAAAGGGAGAAAGAAGGCAAGCAGCCCATATCAACCTGGAAAGGAATGGTTGCTAAGGTAAAGGAAGCATATATGCCAGATGATTATGAGATCCAACTTCACAAGAAGAGACAGAGTCTAAGGCAAAAAGATCAAGATGTCAACACCTATACTGAAGAGTTTCAGAAGCTTTTCTTGAGATCAAATGTGACAGAGGATGAGAGCCTGAAAGTGGCTAGGTACCTTAATGGCTTGAAGTGGAACATACAGAAAGAGATGGCTTTACTCATCCCCAAGACAGTCCACCAATGTTATTAGCTAGCTATAAAGATTGAAGAGAGGAATAAAAGAAAGCACGATCAGTCCTCTAAGGGCAGAGGAAGAGGCAGAGATCAAAGAGGACAGCGTGGAGGTTACCAAGTAGAGGTAATGATCAAAGGAACCAAGGTGAATCTAAGCTTACCGAGCATGGAGGTGAAACCTCTTCAAGAGGAGGATTTAATAGAGGAAGAGGACCTCAAGGAGGTTCAAACAGAGGAAGAGGAGCAGGCAGAAGTAACTCTTACTTTGCCACCATGAAATGTTATCACTGTAATCAGCTAGGTCATCCAGCTTATAGGTGCCTGGAGAAAGCATCCTCTTCTAGCAATGAGAAGAGAGTGGCTTATGCACAAGAGGACACCATGAGTTTCAAATCACCTGAGATCAGTCATATAGAATCAGAAGTAGGAGAAAATCTGATGTTTAATAGGGTTTTGATCAGACAACCGGTCAAAGAAGAAGCCAAGCAAAGGAGAGCTTTGTTCAGAGCAAGGTGCAAGATATTTGGAAAGGTATGCAAGGTCATTGTAGATTCTAGTTCTACAAATAATATCATCTCTGAGGAGGTAGTAAAGAAGTTGAAATTGGAAACCAAACCCCACACTAACCCTTACAAAGTCACATGGTTGAACAAAGGGTAGAGTGTTCTAGTGAATGAGCAGGTTACTGTGGAATTCTCAATTGGAGGCTACAAAGATAAGCTGATTTGTGATGTACTACCCATGGATGCATGCCATCTTCTGCTTGGCAAGCCATGGAAATATGACAGAGATGCTATATATCATGGAAAGGAGAACACCATTGAATTCAAGAAGGATGGAAGAACCTTCAAGCTGCAGTCATTGACAGAGGAAGATGAGGGACAGTCCAAGGTACCAAACATCATGTTGAGTAGTGGTAAGGATTTCATCAACAAACTACATCAAGGAGGTGAAGGTTATGTGGTTTTAATGCATTCCAAAGAGGAAGAAAAGGTTGAAAGGACAATCTTACCAGAAGCAGTCCAAAGGTTACTTGATAAATACAAAAGCATAGTGAGTGATGGAACACCTGCAACTCTACCACCAAAGATAGCAATAAGTCATCAAATTGACTTCATACCTGGAGCCTCATTACCTAACAAAATAGCATACAAGCTCACTCCTGAGCAGAACCTAGAGGTGGCAAGGCAAGTGGAAGAATTCTTGAATCAAGGTCTAATTCAAAAGAGTATTAGTCCATGTGCAGTCCCAGTGGTTTTGGCAACAAAAAAAGGTGGTAAGTGAAGATTATGCACTGATTCTAGAGAAATTAATAGAATCACAATTAGGTATAGGTTTCCTATTCCTAGAATTGAAGACTTGATGGATTGTCTTGGAGGTGCAAAATTCTTCACCAAGTTGGATCTTAAGAGCAGGTATCATCAAATTAGAATCAAGGAGGGTGATGAGTGGAAGACAACTTTTAAGACAAATGATGCTTTGTATGAGTGTAAAGTGATGTCATTTGGCCTCTCAAATTCCCCTAGAACGTTCATGAGACTAATGAATGAGGTGCTCAAGGATTTCACAGGAATCTTTGTAGTAGTCTACCTTGATGACATACTGATTTTCAGTAAGACAGCAGAAGAACATTTGAAGCATGTGGAGATGGTACTTAAAAGGCTGCAAGAAGAACAATTGGCAATCAACCTTGAGAAATGTGAGTTCTTCAAACAAGAACTTGTATATCTAGGCTTTGTAGTATCCCAAGGAACATTGAAGATGGATCCAAGCAAGGTGTAAGCCATCTTAAACTGGCCTACACCAACCACAGCAACAGAGGTAAGAAGTTTTCATGGTTTAGCTCAGTTTTATAGGAAATTCATCAAGAATTTTAGTGGTATATGTGCACCAGTTCTGGATACTATTAAAGGTGGTCTAAAAACAAAGTTTAAATGGACTCAAGAGGCTGATAAAGGGTTTGAAAAACTGAAACAAGAGGTAGTAACCCAACCTATACTTTTTTTACCTAGTTTTGATAAGTTGTTCATAGTTGAGTGTGATACAAGTGGAGTAGCAGTAGGAGGAGTACCTAGTCAAGAAGGTAGGCCTGTAGCCTTCTTTAGTGAAAATCTCAATGAAGCCAAGAAAAAGTACTCTACCTATGATCTTGAGTTATTTTCTTTAGTCCAGTCCCTTAGGAAGTGGAGGCATTATTTGTTGCCCAAAGAGTTTGTGGTTTTTACATATAACTAGGCACTCAGTTACATTAATACCCAAGAGAAGCTGAGTAATAGACACTTGAAATGGATGGAATACATCTAAGATTTCACTTTTACCATCAAGCATAAGAAGGGACAAATGAATAAGGTGGCAGATGCATTAAGCAAGAGAATGTTGACAGTGAAGGAAATACAGCTGAAGAGCATTGGATTAGAGAGTTTCAAAGACCTCTATGGTGAAGATGAAGACTTTTCAGAAGCATACAAGGTATGCTCTAATTTTGAGAATCATTTTCATAGTCAGTATGCTAAGTATACATTGCAAAATGGACTGTTATTTAAGGGCAACCTGTTATGTGTCCCAAGAGGATCAATGAGGGATAATCTAATCCAAGAGAAACATAATGGCAATCTTAGTGGGAATTTTGGAATAAATAAAACTTTAGAGATGGTACAAAGATTCTATTACTGGCCTAAGTTGGCAAGAGATGTTAGGAAATATGTGGAGTAGTGTGTAGTTTGCATGAAAGCCAAAGGGGGAGCCAGCAATGTAGGTTTGTATCAACCTTTACCCATTCCCAATAGACCATGGGAGTGTGTTAGTATGGATTTTGTGGTAGGACTCCCCAAGACTAAGGCAGGGTTTGACAGTATTTATGTAGTTGTGGACAGATTTAGCAAGATGAATCACTTTATCCCTTGCAAGACTACACATGATGCAAGCTACATAGCTCATCTCTTTTTCAGGGAAGTTGTAAGAATCCATGGATTTCCATTGAGTATTGTATCAGACAGGGATGTGAAATTCATGAGCCATTTTTGGAAAACACTATGGAGCAGATTGGGAACAAATCTGTCTTTTGGATCAGCTTACCATCCTCAGACCGATGGTCAAACAGAGGTGGTTAACAGAGTGCTAGGTAATCTTTTGAGGTGCTTGACAAAGGAATATGGACAAACATGGGATGTGGTGATTTCTCAAGCTGATGCTTATAATGACAGTGTAAACAGAACTACAAGGAAAAGTCCATTTGAAGTGGTGTATGGAATGCACCCAAGAGGTATTTGTGAACTCAGAGACCTTGGATCTTAGGAGAATAGGAGTGGACATGCTGAAGACTTCACTCAAACCATGAAGGAGATTCATGAGTAGGTTAAGAAGACTATCACAGCAGCAACACAGAAATTGAAAGATAAAGTTGATGTGTCAAGAAGAGATGTACAATTTGCAGTAGGTGACTATGTTATGGTCCATCTTAACAAATCAAGGTTGCAGAATGGAGTTTCAACCAAAATGCATATGAAAAGAGTGGGACCATGCAAGGTGTTAGCCAAGTATGGGAAGAATGCATACAAGGTAGAATTACCATCAGATTTGGGCATATCTCCAGTATTTAATGTTGCTGATTTGATCAGGTATAAGGGGACAGTCAGTGATGAAGTTTAGAACAGCTAGGAGATCTTTAAGGATATTAGTAATATACCCCTTCCTAATCAAGAGAAACCTCAGGCAGAGAAGATCTTGAAGTCCAGGGTGAAGAAGGCTACAAGACACAAGGTATACATGGAGCACCTTGTCAAGTGGAGGAACAAACATGAATCTGAGGCTACATGGGTTGAGGAAGCTGATTTTAAGAAGCTAGGCATTGATCTATCACTGATATCACCTCAAGTTCCTTGATCTTTGTGCTCAGAGGGGGAAAATGGTGCAAGAGCACCTGCCAAAGTGCAAGCATATTTTGAAGTCTTGTTTCAAAATCAATTTTTTTTAGTTGTGTAAGGTCTTGAACACCATCTAGATTGTGATTGAGGACCTTTTTTTTCTTAGGTTGAAAGTTGAATAAGTTGGGAATCCTTTTTGTGGTTGTTCCCTAAGTTTTAGACAAACGTTGCAAAACACATTGTGTTTTCCAACGCTAAGCTTTTAGCCGTTCTTAGGCTCAAAAATGAAAACCTAACTATTTCTTAGATTGTAAAAAGAGCTCTCTCAACCTTTGAAGAGGTTAGATTTTTGAATGTTGGCAGTTTCAAGAGAACAATAAGAGAAACAATGATTTTTGTTGTGAAAATTCTATTTTTCTGTTCTTGCGTGTGATAGCTACAAGAAGTGAGTTGAGGAAAGTTTTTGTTGAATTGAATAACATGTATTGAAGCTTTTTGTAGCATTTTATCTAGTTCAGTAGTTTGTATTTCCATCACTTTCTGTTGTTTTGTAAATACTGTGTTTTCCCTACTCTGCTGTTTTGACTGGTAATCTCAAAAAAATGGAGTTTTAGCTCATTTTCTGTCTATACCAAGGAGTATGGATGTAGTGGAAACCAAGATAGACTCCATCCTTGTACATAATGTAAATATAGGAGTTAGTAAAAGTTCAAAAATCATGCTAAGGATCTTTCCCTAGGCGAGTTATTTTATACCCGGTTTGGGAAAGATAGTGTTGCATAGTCCTAACGCAGGGGTGATGAATGTCCATTCAATGCAAAGTGTATAAAGACTGTAGGGGACCTTACAGAGCCCTGACAAGAGGCAGGAGTCATCACCAATTCATTTGGTGGCTGGAGGAAGAAGAAATTCCTCTATGTGTCCAAGAAAAGGCTAAAAAAGCCCTAAATTTCTCAAAATCAAGGATAGCCCTGTGTACGGCCTGAGAAGGTCTGAAACCACAGAAATCTTGAAGTGCTCCAAAATTGAGCCAGGGTTCTTTCTTTGAGGTTTTAGTGTTCACTGAGTAGGGAGGAGTAATAACTTAAAACCCCGGGTTAAGAGACCTAATAGGGCTCATGGGCTACTAGCCCTCCTAAAACCCTAACCTAGGGTATGGTGGCAGCGATAGAAGAAAGGAGAGTTGTGCTTGGAAAAGAACCTTTCCTAGACCATTTTGAAGTCAAGAAAGCCTATGCACACTCGTGCAAGCAAGTTAGGAGGATTTGGAGGTTGTCTAGTCTTTAAAAGGATTAAGGGCTAGATGGAGAATGTGAGGAAAAGCACCAAGAACTATTTAGTAGCAGCAAACTGGGATTGATAATAGGGTTGGCAAGTGACCAAGGGTGCCTAATAACTTTTAGGACCTATAGGTTGAGTGGTGGAGAGAAACACCAAGGGGTTATCTATTAGAGACCCAGAGCATTGAGCCAGTGAGGACTCAATCCAACCCTATCCTTAACAGTGTGATTTAACTGCCAATGAAATAGTCAACTTCCATTTTATGACAGCAAGTATCCATCGAGCTTCTTAGAGGATGAATCAACTTGAGCTGATAATGTGTTTTGAAAAAGTCAAGGTTGGTGTTAATAATGGCATTGACCAAGTCAAGCTTATCATAGATAGCAATATAAATCGTGTGTCTTTCTGTATAATAATCAGTTTACACAAATAGTCATAAGCTATTTAATTAGCTTCATTAAACATAGTCAATAATGACTATTATTGACCTCCTTTATCATAGTCTCCATCGACTATAACAGTCTTTATAAATTGGATTCAATTGAATAAGAGATAGTCGAATTCTAATAACATATATATTATGTTAAATATATGTATATATATATATTAAATACTATGATGTATTTATATACATTTATGTATATAAATAGATATATATAACCATTAATATATATTTTTGGATGAAGCCACAATAGTGGTTTACAATTCAAGTGAGGAAGGAAAACTCACAAAAAATGACCCCAAAGCAAAAAAAGTTATTTTGGGGGTTTGTACGAACCTACTGGTTTGAGCGAACCCATTAGGGGTTCGCCCGAACCAAGGTTCAAGTGAACCCCTTTGAATTTTTTCTGCAAAAAAAAACACCCAAATGCATAGCAAAGGGGCTCGACTGAACCATGGTTTAAGCGAACCCCTTTGGGTTCGGCCAAACTCCTAGGGGTTCGTTCGTACCCCCCTTGCCCCTCATTCCCCTGCCAAGACACAAAAAAAGTCAATTTTTTTACACTTTAGAGCTCAAGTTGAGGATGAAAATGGAGGATTCTTCATAAACCCATTTGGAATCAGGTAGGTCTTAGAATGAGCTATCCAACAAATATAATATTAATATCTTTTGATTTTATTATGTATTTGTTTTTTAAGTTTTATTAAACATTGGTTATTCACCGAAAATGAAGGTCTTTGTTCTGCACATGAGGAAAAATAGCATATTATCAAAAAAAAAATTAAAAAATATGAGTGCACCAAATATTGAAGTCCTTGATCCAACAAAAAAAATAAAATTGAATTTCGATATATACAAAAAAAAGTTATGCGTTATACGATCGTGCTATGTCTGAATTGTAATTGGTTTGACTTCGAAACTTGATTAAAGAAAAAATATTCAATAAAAAACTATCTAACTAAGTGGAAGCACTATATATTGGAGTTAAAATCTAAATTTGAAAGAATTATAATTTTATCCTTCATGGAAAAAAAGTTATGTGTTATACGGTGAACGTCAATTTTTGAAAATGTTGTTTTCTGGAAAAAACCAGTTTTCGTGGGAGATGGAAAAAGGAATGCAATATGACTCCAAAAAAATTGAAAAAAAATATTTTTATAATCCACAAAGAAAATGTGATGAGACTCTAGTTTACATCATCTTCAAATTTCTCACTGTTTAGCCGCTATAGGTGCCCGAATGTGAAGATTTAGTTAAAAATAATAATTTCAGTGTCTAGTTTGGCCAAAAATTGTAAACCACTATTGTGGGATCACCCTTTCATATATGTATTTATATATTGTAAGCCTATAATGTAAGCATACATTTGATATATATATATATAAGAGTACAAGCAAGATAGTATATAATAAACATATTATAATAAATATATATATATATGTATATGCCTCTATGTACATGTATGTGTAGGTATATCTATATCAATGAATCCATATGAGCATGTCCATTTTCTAACATATGCATGTATTGATATACATAAACATATGGATACATGTATATACTATACATATATATATATGTTCACATCTGATTCGCATATAGTCATTCACGATTACCATCGTATTGATAAGTGTTTACGTGTGGTACATCTATACATGTGCATATAAATGTTAGATCCCATTGACATGTATGTTCATATATATAAACATACTTCCATGTACATTTGACTTTTCAATATAATTGTAATAGCACAGGAAAGATCTCAAAAGCTCAAATAGACAAACATCACCCAATAATGCATGCAGTAGTACATAAGACTCTCAAATGCAGACATATCAACTAAGGATGACTTACCTTCTACCCACAAACTAACTCAACTCAATTATTCTGATGTGGTGTGTGTATATGCTCAAATAGTTTACTTTTACTGGTTACCCAACCAAGATCTTCTCCTGAGTGATGCTTCCCCTCTGCTTGGAGGAATGGAACATATACCTACATCCACTAACACATGCACATGATAGTCAATTCTTCATAACATATGTAGTATACATAAACATCTCCAAATCTTGAATAATAGTTCAGTAACCATCCATTCACATATATGCAATATTTCCCCATGAAATAACATCAACTAAGATAACATCAAATGAGATAACATTCACATTGATAACATAGTACGAGCATAATTTATTTATATCTAGAACTCACATTACATTTTCATTTTACCCTACATAGTAATTGTGTACCTTGGAGTTTTACCCTATTCTAATGTGCAAAATAACTAAAAATGCAAGTGGAAAAACCCTAAGAACACTTCAATGGTTAGCCTAAAGAGTGATAAAACAAGGAAAATAGATGAAATAAAATGCAAATCAATTATACCTTCCTTGTTGTTGAAGACTCCTTGGTTGGCCCTTGATTTAGATGAATTTGTGTGCTCCTTGGATGGCTTTTTGGTGTAGCTAGATGCAAGATTGAATATGCAAGATGATCAAAGTGGATGGCTAAATGATAGTGAATGCTTGAGAATGAAAATTGACAGCATAAGGTTGCTCAAATGAAAAAGTGTTGAAAATTGCCTTAAGGAGGGGGGATTTATAGAAGAATTTGAATTCTCTAGAGAATTCAACGGTTGAGAGTCATCCAACAAGGTCAAGATGAAGGGATGTGGTGGGTTGAGAACTCACAAGCCCTCACATCTTGACATGTGGATGGTGAAGTGGCTAAGAGGAGATGAGGTGTAAGTGAGGTGGCCAAAAGGTACATGAGGTGGAGGAAGGACAAGTACCCTCCAAGTACTTCGATGTGACCTTTCAATGATCACATGGGGAGAGGGAAAGCTTTGGGAGAATAAAAGTGAATTAAAAATTCACAATGATTGGAAGAATCTAGTGGATAAGAAAAAGTTCCCAAAAGGTGGGAATTTGTCACATGTGACTTGATGTGACAAGTCAAAGGTTCTAGAAGATGCATGGGAAAAGGGCATTCTAGGAATAATAAAAGTGAATTAAAAATTCACATAGGGAAGAGAGGAGCCTAGGGTGAATAAAAAGGAATTAAAAATTCCTTGGGGGGTGGGGAGAGTTGACCAAGGTACTAATTAGGTTTGACTAATCAGTAATTAGAGGATATTTTAATTTTCTGGATTTTGAGATTGTGTTGGAGTTTTTTCATCAACGTTTCGGATCACACTCAGTGATCCATCATCAAGATGCTAGAGAGCATAGGATCACTAGCATCTTGATGATGCTAGTGATCCTCATCTCCTATGCTCTCTAGCATCCTGATGATGGATCACTGAGTGTGATCCGAAACGTTGATGAAAAAACTCCAACACAATCTCAAAATCCCGAAAATTAAAAATCTTCAGCACTATGGATTGTGGAAATCTCATAACATTAATTAGAGGATAATTAGGGGTTAATGAGGATTAGAAGCCAACTTGCAAAAGTTGGAGGATGTGACACATCCTAATCAAGGATTAGGCATGTGCACACCCTTAATGAAGAGATTAGGAGATGGATTAGGATTAATTAAAATGACATGTGAGGAATTAAATAAATGTAATATTTATTTAATTCATTTGATAAAAAGGTAAGGTATTTAATTATTAATTAAATACCTTAGGGATTTGGCAGAATTAAAGATATTAATTAAATAATAGTAATATTACTTAATTAACTTAGATAAGAGGATGTTTAGATGAAAAGTGGTAAATTTGGATAAATTAAGTGTCCAAATTTGGATTTATACATTTTTCCCCTCTTTGAGATGCTATTACGAAGTAGCATCATTTCAAAGAATATTAAAATATAGAACCCAAAAGGAGATGGTTAGATTGGAAAAGATGCCCCAGTCATCAAAGGGATGACTAGGAAGAAAGAAAATGATGGAGGTGAAGATGAAGAGTAGGGATTGAGGATGCCCCCTCAAGAGGACATGCGGGTTGAAGAGAACACGGGTGTGCTCTCGAAATAGATGATATGATGTAAGGGGAGATGAGGAAGATGACAAGAGAAGAGGATAAGCGATAGGAGATGGATGAAGCACAAATGGATTTTAGGACAAAAGGTGATGTTGCCCCATTCAAGGTACGAGCCAAAAGGGGTTGATGATGGATGGAGTGTTGTCAATGAGGGAATGATGGATCCCAAAACAACACGAGGATAGGGAAGGATACATCCCACTGAGTGGTAGTGATGAGGGAAGGATACATCCCAAAACAACACTGAAGGGATAGGGAAGGATACAGATGGATGATGATGATGATGATGGGTCAAGGCGGGTAACAAGACTGGGGACAAGACCAAGGATTTGATTAGATTATTTGTGCAAGGTATGAGTTGATGAGGATAGGATTGAGATGTGAGATGGATGAAAGGTATAAAGATGATAGGGGAAGTGTTGTTGATGAGAAGAGATGAATGGATAGATGAGGGAGAGTGATGAGGGGTGAAGGGATGGGGGGAATTTTGATAGATGGGAGGATGGGGGATACATGCAAGATGATGGAATGGAAAATGAAATGTAGTCCTAATATGATTTGCCATCTTTGGAGCACTGATTTTTGCTATAGCATAAGACACCCAATGCCAAGGTATGTGGAACTAAGGCGTATTAGTGTCTAATGCATGAAATAAACACAACAAACAAGAAGGCTATCCCAACACCCCAAAGTCACAAAGAAAGACCTTGGTCGGGTAGGGTATTGAGATAACCACAAGCACAAAAGGATGCCCCATCATAACACAAGACCTCGGGGATCTTGGTGGGTACTACGTGGGACAACCAAGAAGATACAATCAAACAAAAGATCAAGATATGCCCCTATGTGGACCAATCAAAACATGCCATAATATGATGGATTATGGCGGCCTTGACAAGTGAAGATAAGGAGCTCAAATGATAAAAAAAATCCAAAAGCATCAAAAGATCGCAATCAATTTCAAATGTCCTTTGCCATAGGATCAAGGGGATAGATGGGATTGATGAGGTCTATTAGGAAGGATGCATCTTGTTGAGACCGATGATGGATACTAAGCTAAAAGATCGATATAATGTAGGATATTCAAAACTGATTGGATTTGTTGATACAAGTGGATCTTATTTGTTAAGAACTAGCTAGATAAGGGCATAGCTTGACGACACAACACAAGGGAGATAAGACATGAGACTGACACAACCTAAAGACCTAGGGGCTCGGGGGCCGATCAAAGATTAGCCTTGCCTACGTGAAAACGCATAGCCCTCGTAGTTTGGTAAAAGGCTATCGACTGACCATGGATAAAAGTAGAAAGAGGATGATGAATGATGATGATAGATGACAAGGAACGAAGAGACAAAATCCAAGACTAATGATAGATGATATAGGAGTGGACAAAGAAAGCAGAAAGACTTACTCTAGATGATAGAGGAGCGGATGGACAAAGCAGAATGACCGATGATAGACAATAGAAGAGCAAAGTGGACAATGAAGATTGATGATGGAACCCCGGGGGCGGATCAAATGATCGACCTTGCCTACGTGAAAGCACAGGGGCAACGTAGTTCGACAAGACCAAAGGAAAACAATGGATAAAGGATAATAAGATGATAGGATAAGTGGATAAAAAGATGGGACCGATACGACAAGATAGGATAGACCTATTGGATTGGATAGGATGATGACAATCACATAAAGCTCAGGGATGGGATAGTTATCCAAAGCATTAAAATGACTTGGGAGGATGATATGATAGATAGATGAGTGATGAAAAGTGATAGGGGATTGGAAAGATGTGCAAGAGAAGCGAGGGTGATGACGATGAGATAAATGGCATTGGGTTGCATGGGGGAGGCCTATAGCCGGATACCAATGACAAAGGCATTGTGGGATGGGATGAGGATAAAGATGAAAGAATGGATAGAGATATAGGGATGGGGGATGGGAGGGATTGTTTGGATGGATGGGAATATAAGGATTGGGAGATGAAAGGGATGCTAGGATAGATGGATACGAAGATAAGGATGGGGAGATGGAAGGGATGTTGTGATAGATGGATAGGGACAAAAGGATTGGGAGATGAAAGGGATGCTAGGATAGATGGATATGAAGATAAGGATGGGGAGATGGAAGGGATGCTATGATAGCTGGATAAGGATAGAAGGATTAGGAGATGAAAGGGATGCTAGGATATATGGATATGAAGATAAGTATGGGGAGATGGAAGGGATGCTATGATAGATGGATAGGGAGATGAAGGGATGTTATGATAGATGATGTCTCCAAGGACTATGTCACAAAGAAAGCAGATGCCCCCACTCTAGATATGTCATATATGAGGAGGCATGAGGGATAGAAGACAATTGGATGGGAAGATAAAGGAGATAACTAGATGAGGATAGGATGGGTGACTAAGGAATATGATAGAGCATGGATGAAGGGAATGTATACCAATAGGTGTCCAAAGCATGCATAGATAGGTGCCCCTATTTTGATCAAGATCACAAGAACGATGGAGGGATGGGATATAAATGGGATATGATGGTAGGATGTGGAAGATAGGTGTGATGGGGGGGATTTATGAAGAGGACGGATAATAGGAAGACGGGTGCATAGCTGGAAGCATAGCGGATGGAGGGAATGCATATCAGGAAGTTGCCCCCAATTGTAGATGGGGATTTACGCATGATGCATGTTTGCCAGGTTTTCATCATAGTATTTATCCAAGGTGCTTGTTTTCCAAGTTTTCACCATTGGATGGATTATTTCTCTTTACTATTTTATTTTATTTTTATTTTTTTATTTTTTTGATTTGTCTGATTTTTTTATTTTATTTTTTTACTTTTTTAGATTTTTGACTTTTTGGATGTCATGCAGAAGGAGATGGGTAAGGATAAGGAAGTGGATAAGTAGATTTAGAAGACATGTGATAAGGATCAAGGTGTTAAGAGCCCATATTTGAAGTGACTGTTGGATGTTGGTACAACCTTATTAGGATAAATGGATTATGCATGAGGATGAATTAGAGGGATTTGATGGGGTTGATACATGGGATAATGGATGGGATGCTGGAAAGGGTATGGATAGAATGATGGGGTGGATATGTGATGGGGAGATGTGTTCAGGACCAACATTGGCACATGTGGTGGTGGATGTGAAAAGATAATAGGATTAAGGGATGGAGAATGTGGGGATAATGGAGGAGAAGGAATGGTGAATTTTGGGACATAAGGACCCAAAACAGACTTAGGAGATGAAAAGGGTGTATGGTTAGCTTTTGGATTAGCGACTTTGGATGTGCTTACAGATTTTTCATGTGATGGCATGGCATATTTTTTCTTTGGGATCCACATGGTTTTGATCTTTGCTTTGGTGGGTCTTTGTGGCCTACGGATTTGATGTAGATTTAGATTTTTCTTCTCTTCACCATGTCTTTTGGAGGGGACATGGGGAGCCGTAGATTCATGTGGATGCTTGGATTTATGCATTTTTTCTTTAACAGCCAAAGTGCTTTTAGTAGCAATGGGATGGGTGTGAGGAGATGGATGATGTGGAGTGATGGAGGTAGGAGTATGGGGATTATGTGTAGATGGAGGATGTTTAGGTAAGTGCCTTTGTTAATCTTGATTATAGGATATGTGAGAGGGATGTTTATGATGGATGAGATGGATAGGTGTTGGATGGATGAAAGGATGAGATGGAGGAGGTGATCTTGGGATATATGGACCGAAAGTAGTCATAGTGGGTGGAGGGACATAAGAACCCAAGATGGATGGAGTAGATGAAGGGTGGGAGATGGTGGATGGAGGGATGTAAGGACCCAAAATGGATGGAGCATATGAAGGAGAAATATGGATGGTTGTTTTGAGGCGATACAATAGAGGAGGTGGGGTGCATATGGTTTGGTGGAGCGACGGGAAGAGCTGACATTTCTTTTGGAAAAGGCTCGTTGAGGATGTCTAGAGGTTGTACGAACATTTTTAGATTGTGAGTCGTGGGAAATAAGTCAAAGACCTTGCATATAGATTTGTTCTTTAACTTGGATGGGCTCCAAAATACCTTGCTCATGAAGGCCTAGACCTTTTCCTTGATAGTTCATTTTCTTGAGTATTCGATCTAGGACAGGATTTTTGTTATTCTAGAAGAATGATGCGAGTTCATTAATAGGTGGAAGAGGAGGGTTGGTGTATATGCTTTGTTTTTCTTCTGTGAGGAGACCATCATGGAGGAATGTGAGAGGACCAAGGGGATATGCAAGTGGTGTGGGGATAGCATTTTTAAGCGATGATGGGGGATCATGAGAAGGATATGATGGGATAGCAACATTAGGAGAGGGAGTAGGGGCCATGATAGGATCTGGATTTGTGGTAGTAGGCTCATGCGATGGAGATGGAGCTGGAGTAGTGGAAGCTTGAATGACAAGGGGATCATGGGATGGAATGGATGGGGGACTGTGATCTTGAGGTGGACTAGATGGGATGGTAGGATCTTGATCTGGAGAAGGGGATATGCTGGCATGCTTTGGGTTAGACTCTTGGCATGACTCATCGTGTACGGGAGGCATGGTAACGGAGTCTTGTTGGGACTCTTCAAGTGGGGAAGATGGAGGGATGGAAGATTCGTGAGGTTCATTAGAATGGGTTTTGGTGCTACTAGGGGTGGAAAGAGTGGATTGGATTTGGGTGGATCTAGGAGTAGAGGGAGTGGATTGGAATTGGGTGTCTTCGATGGATTCAGTGATTCTTGGAGTAGGAGATGGGGGTTCAATGGATTTAGTGGGTTTAATGGTTTCAATGGTTTGAGCAGTACTAGGGTGGTAACATCAATAATAGGTGTGGTATGGAGAAGGCTCTCATCACTAGTTATCGTGGATGATGGATTGGTATGGCATGGTTCCATGACTTCAAGATGTGGAGTTAGGGATGGCCTCTTTGTCATGAGTCCTTGGAGAACTTCTGAAATGAGAGACTTGCATATGGTTGGCTTGGCTGGGGTGGTAGAAATGGATGAGGGATTATGGATTGGTGGACTAGGGTTAGATGGAGGAACGGGATTGAATGTAGGACTATGAGTAGATGAGGGATTAGGATTGGATGGAGGACTAGGAGTAGATGGAGGACTAGGATTGGATGGAGGGTTAAGGTAAGGATATTGGAGTGGTGAATTAAGATAGGGGGACATGGATTGTGGATTAGGACAAGATGATATAGGTGGTGTAATGGGACAAGAGGATGTGGGGGATGGATTATAATAAGGGTATTGGGATGGTGGATTAGGATGAGGATATGTGGATGTAGGATTAAGGTAAAAGGGTTTTGAAGTAGGATTAGTATGGGAAGATTGGGAAAGAGGATTACGATAGGGGGACATGGATGGGGAATTGTAATAGGAGTATTGGGATGGAAAATTAGGATAAGAGGATGTGATGTTGTATAAGAGGATGATGTAGATGGACATGACAACTATGGGGATGAAGAAGATACTAGATATCCATTGTCAAAGGTGGCATAAGGAGCATGATTAGGCATGGATGAAGACATAACGGGATAGCTCATAGGAGTAATTGGATTTTGGAAAGTGGGTGGAGAAAGCTTACTAGATATGATAGTGTTAAGGGGATCTATGTCGTATACCTCTTGATCGACAAGACTTTTGTTATTGTCGTCAATGTAATTAGGGTTTCCCTTGACTACTATTGATGGAGGATGAGGATTCATGATAATGACAGGATAAGTAAAATGGATCAAAGATGATGGACTAAAGCTCAAATCAAGATTTAATTCAAGCTTAGATCAGGATTGGATTAAAGTTCAAATTAGGATGATTGGATGATGCGATGGGATTGATTTTAATTTTGATGGGATTCAGTAGATGGATGATTGGATCAGGTAGATGATTTGATGAATTTGATTAAATTACTAGATCAGTTTTATTGGATAGGATCAAATGATTATATGATGTTGATTGGATAATTGTGATTGGATGAACTTGATAGGATTGGTGTGCTTGGATTGATTAGATGATTGTATGTATTTGATTAGAGGAATGGATTGGTTTGATTATATAGGAAGAAACAAAAGGTACCACTAGATAGAGCTCAAAAAATTGAGCAATTTTAGTTTTTGAACGAAGTTGATCCGATGCACGGTTTGTAAATGACAGCCCTGGGAAGTTAGGGGCGTGTCCACCCTGTGATGAGGGGCGTGGCCGCCCCAGGATGGTCAAATTATTGATAGGAGGAAATGGAAGGTACCACTAGATAGAGCTTGAAAAACTAAGCAACTTTGGTTTTTGGATGAAGTCGATTCGACATACGGTTTGTAAATGACAGCCACAGGAAGTTAGGGGCGTGTCCACCTTGCGATGCGGGGCATGGCCACCCCAGGATAGTCAAATTCTTGATAAGAGGAAATGGAAGGTACCACTTAATAGAGCTTGAAAAACTAAGCAACTTTGGCTTTTGGACGAAGTCGATTCGACGTACGGTTTGTAAATGATGGCCCCGGGAAGTTAAAGGGGTGTAGTCAGCTTTCTACAATAAAACAAAGGGCGCTACGTAAAACAAGGGGCGCTACGTAAGACAGGGGGCGCTGCGTAAGACTGGGGGTGCTTTGTAAGACAGGGGGCGCTGAGTAAGATAGGGGGCACTGCGTAAGACCGGGGGAGCTGCGTAAGACCGGGGGCGCTACGTAAGACAAGGGGCGCTATGTAAGACCGGGGGCACTGCGTAAGACAGAGGGTGTTGCGTAAGACTGGGGGCACTTCCGCCTTTCTGCGGTAAAATAAAGCTTGGTTTTGATGGAAATGGCTATGGAAAGGACTCAAAATGATAAAATAAGGCCAATGTATGAAAGATTTCACAGGTTTTCACAAGAAAACACTTCGAGCAAGCACAATCCTATGATTAATGTTAAGGGTATGGCCAGGAAAGGTCTTAATCTAGGATGCACAAGGCTTCTAGGGAGTCCTCGATATACTCTCGATACGTGAGGCACAACCATGAACACCAGCCTGTCACAAGCGTGAGTTGGAAACCCCAGCGAGATACTGAAAGGCTCAGACCAACTCTTCACGTCTATCTAGGTATCACCCTAGCTTCGATGCTCTGCCAATTACGACATGACTGGATTGGGGTACAACTTTCGTTCTCCCCCCTTTATATACCCTACCGGTACGTGTGGTTGGAATCGTCCCTTGGGGTGATGAAATCCCCAAGCAGGTCCCACTAGAAAGAAGACACTAACCGTTTCCAACTACTCGCCAGGGTCACACGAAGTGCAAGGGGAAAGTGAAAACAAATTAATGCCCCCTTGGGTGACACAATAATAAACAAACATAGCAAGCAATAAAGGTTACTTCCCCCTAATTAGACTATATTCAAACAACAAGGATAATTTTTTAAAAATTTCATCAAATAGATGGCCCTGCAAGCAAATGTTAACTATTTTATCCTTCGTTCTTGGTCGATTACGCCATAATATGCTTCCAAACTATGTTGTTTTGGGGCGTAGCCACCTTTCTGTGGTAAAACAGGGGTGCTTCCACCTTTGTGCAGTAAAATCGGGGGCGCTTTCGCCTTTCTGCAGTAAATCAGGGGTGCTTCCACCTTTCTACAGTAAAATCAGGGGCACTTCCACCTTTCTGCAGTAAATCAAGGGTGTTTCCACCTTTCTGTGGCAAAATCAAGGGCGCTTCCACCTTTCTTCAGTAAATTAGGGGCGCTTCCACCTTTCTGCAGCAAATCAGGGGCGCTTCCACCTTTCTATAGTAAAATCAGGGGTGCTTCCACCTTTCTACGGTAAAACAGAGGGTGCTTCCACCTTTATGTGGTAAAACAGAGGGCGCTTCCACCTTTTTGTGGTAAAACAAAGGGTGCTTCCACCTTTCTGTAGCAAATCACTGGCACTTCCACTTTTCTACAGTAAAATCAGGGGCGCTTCTACCTTTCTGCGGTAAAACAGGGGCATTTCCACCTTTCTGCAGTAAAATCAGGGGCGCTTCCGCCTTTCTGTGACCTTTTTCTACAAAATACTTAGCAAAAATAAAGGTTAAATGCAAGAACCCATTTGTGGGTCTCACCGGGCGTGCCAGAAATGTGTACCTTAGAATTTTACCCTATTCTAATGTGCAAAATAACTAAAAATGCAAGTGGAAAAACCCTAAGAGAACTTCAATAATTAGCCTAAAAAGTGATAAAATAAGGAAAATAGATGAAATAAAATGCAAATCGATTATACCTTCCTTGTTGTTGAAGACTCCTTGGTTGGCCCTTGATTTAGATGAATTTGTGTGCTCCTTGGATGGCTTTTTGGTGTAGCTAGATGCAAGATTGAATATGCAAGATGATCAAAGTGGATGGCTAAATGATAGTGAATGCTTGAGAATGAAAATTGACAGCATAAGGTTTCTCAAATGAAAAAGTGTTGAAAATGCCCTTGAGGAGGGGGTATTTATAGAAGAATTTGAATTCTCTAGAGAATTCAATGGTTGAGATTCATCCAACAAGGTCAAGATGAAGGGATATGGTGGGTTGAGAACTCACAAGCCCTCACATCTTGACATGTGGATGGTGAAGTGGCTAAGAGGAGATGAGGTGTAAGTGAGGTGGCCAAAAGGTACATGAGGTGGAGGAAGGACAAGTACCCTCCAAGTACTTTGATGTGACCTTTCAATGATCACATGGGGAGAGGGAAAGCTTTGGGAGAATAAAAGTGAATTAAAAATTCACAATGATTAGAAGAATCTAGTGGATAAGACAAGGTTCCCAAAAGGTGGGAATTTGTCACATGTGACTTGATATGACAAGTCAAAGGTTCTAGAAGATACATGGGAAAAGGGGATTCTAGGAATAATAAAAGTGAATTAAAAATTCACATGGGGAAGAGAGGAGCCTAGGGTGAATAAAAAAGAATTAAAAATTCCTTGGGGGCGGGAAGAGTTGACCAAGGTATTAATTAGGTTTGACTAATCAGTAATTAGAGGATAATTAGGGGTTAATGAGGATTACAATCCAACTTGCAAAAGTTGGAGGATGTGAACATCCTAATCAAGGATTAGGCATGTGCACACCCTTAATGAAGAGATTAGGAGATGGATTAGGATTAATTAAAATGACATGTGAGGAATTAAATAAATGTAATATTTATTTAATTCATTTGATAAAAAGGTAAGGTATTTAATTATTAATTAAATATCTTAGGGATTTGGCAGAATTAAGGATATTAATTAAATAATAGTAATATTACTTAATTAACTTGGATAAGAGGATGTTTAGATGAAAAGTGGTAAATTTGGATAAATTAAGTGTCCAAATTTGGATGTCTATAGTAATAGTAAATAGTAATTACACAATTGGGGTATAACATACTTCCCCCTTCTGAATCATCATCCCCAATGATATATAGCACTTTATCATATAGATAAAGTCAAATAAATTTTTACTTACCATTCTCAAAATACATAATATTCATAACACATTCATCCTATGTAGCATCTCTCCTTGCAACCTTACCCTTCCTGGACCTTGCTTCAAGTGCCCTCACTATTGCATAGGGAAATTTTGCATGCCTCACTCATACTTACTCTCCCAAAAAGCTTTATTAAATTATCATGTATACACATCCTAGGTACAATAGTAACTATACATGACACCTAAAACATAGTGATCATAAATCATTGGCCCATGAATTTATCCTTGGCATAATCCAATAGAAAAGGAATAGTGATGTATTGCACACTACATCATGGGTCCCATCCTTCCCCTTTGGTATTTACACTTTTAGACAACTCATAAAATGGAGTCCCTATGTCAATTACACATCCATTTTCCTTACCATAAAGTACTTGTTCTTGATTACTTGTCCATCTTGAGCATAACATTACTCTTGAACACCTATCAAATTCTGACACACTTCATACTTAAGCTTTGTATGGACAAAGTCTCATCAATCTCTTCGATCTATTAATCCTTTTTGAAAATCTATCAAGTCTATGGTTGACCCTATTTCAGCCTAATAGATTTTCCAACCTTCCTTTCCATGTAATGGTCTAAACCTCAATGCTAGAAGTTTATAAATCATTCAAGATTTGGTTTACCATTTTTTCCTATTTGGCTATAGTAATATATTGTGCCTTTGTTCAACTGAATGTCTCATAGTATGATCATGGTTTACACAACCCTATAACTCAAGTTTCCAAATAGCGTTGGTGAGTCTGTCTACTAGAACATTATGTCAGCTTTACTTACATAGACAGATTGATTTGTCTTGTGTTCTACCACTTTCCCTTTAGAATCTCAAGAGAGTATACATGTCCTACTGATGATGAAATCCGGTCTTGCAGCCTCTTACTATATATTTTCCCAAGTTATAGTGATTCCTCATCTGACAATTCACTTTGTCATTCCAATGTCCTAACTCTGACATTAATTTCCTTGTTTCATTCTTGAATCTTCCCAAATTTTGGGTACATAATTTCTTTTATATCCCATAATAGTCTTCTTTGACTAAGTGAAAATCTATTTTATGATCTCACACCATCTTTAGTTCCCATGTAAAAATGGTTATAAGTTTTGTGGAGATATATACCATTTATCTTAGGACATCCACAACTTGGATTTCTTATGTCCTTAGATTATTTTCAAAGATGTAATCCATATTTCAACACAATCTAATTTTCCTAATAAAATTTGGTACTAATTTCAAGTATTAATCCTCGTTCAATCATGTTGGTCCCTAGAAGATATCAAATTTAATTGCATATCTAATTATCAAGCATGAATGTTTCTCGTTAGCTCCATGGATTCATTTAATCATATAGGAGAGTTCCAACTTTGGTATATCCTAGTTGAGAGCATGTAGCAGCCCTAATGTTCTTATTAGTAAAATTTCCAACATTTCATGCTAACTAAAAATTATATGATGTCACGACATAACAATAAGTGGTTCCCTTTGAGAGTGTATCCCTTTTAATAAAAGATCCAATAAAGGTAGAGTCTTGTCATCAATATGACTTGTTTTCAAGAGTGTAAAGTAATTAACCAAGTAGCTACCTTAACTCACTAAGTATCCCACCTATGTTTCCAATCATATAGAATTTCATAAGCTCAAGTGATTAACACATCCACATGGGTGGATCCCAATCTTGATATTCCCTTCCAATTCTTAGGATAGAGTCCTCAGTCAATGACTAGTTCGATGTTATAGGTTACTCTAACCCTATATTTTCTAATAAAGACCAAATGTACAACTCAACCAATTAAGTTATTCCCAACCTATAGGTGTTAATGAGTAATCTAGTACATATTTTTAACCTAGTAGGTAACTTAACCTAAGGTTTCTCTCTTTAATCAACAGAACTTCTCATCCCAAATAGGTTATTATAACCCTAGGGTTTCATTCAAGAGTAAGGTAGTGATCAATCAAGTAAAGATATTTGATGGCATGGTTGCATAGTGTCACATCCTACCTTATATTTTATACCATCTCTATGGATTAATAGCTAAACCTTATCATCCCCAAGTCTCTTAGCATAGTAAGCTATAGTGTCAAGTTAGTTTACGATATGGATATATTTTATAATATGTAGTATTACTACTTATATATAGAAATAACATCGTTATCTAAATCCCCCATATAAGGTATATAGGAGTGTAGAGAATGTTGATCATCAAAGCTTGCACCTCTTTGACAGTCTTATGGGAAATTTGGTGAGTGGAGGACTAATTTGCGCCTCACTGAATACCTCTAAGATTTATATAGAAAGCCTGCTCTTCTTTGAGTTGGGATAAAATTTAGAAGGAAATATAAATATAAAACATAAAAATGGCAATGCTCTAAAGCTTTTACAAAACTTCAAACCTCAATTCATTTCCTATGAATGATATTTTAGACACAAAATGCCACAACCCTTCATGGTTGGGAAGAGAACGAGCAACAAAGGATAAGTAAAAGAACAGTGTAGTCTTTCAAATCTCCCTATGAGAAGCAATCATTAGGGTTCGATCGAGAATAAAAAAGCTCCAAAATTTAACAGAAATATCCAAAAATTGCATAAAACCTTCCTGTTTTTACAACATAATATGGAAAAACAGTGGGTGACCCCACAAAGCTAGTTTACAATTTCTAGGAGATTCTAATTTTTGCTAAAATCACATATTTTTAGAAAATATAATTATTAAGCCTTAAAAAGTTCCATTTAAAGCATTCCAATTGAAGAGGGTTTGATCAAACTACCTTAGATCAAACCCCCTTGGATAAAACCCTGCTAGTTTTAAACCATACCTATAACAGAGTCTCCTTTACACCTATTAAAATGTTGATAAAAAACCATTTTTGATTTACCTTTTGGGGGATCAAATGAATTTATTTAAAATTTATTTTTTGTAAGTATGTAGTCCTTATTATAAGCTTCCCAAAAAGTATAAATTTAAATAAATTTTATTTTATTATTATATTTATTTTTTATTTCTTGTGAATATAGGTTTTTCGAAAATCAAGTTCTTTGTTTTGCACATGTGGAAAAATAGCAGATTATCAAAAAAAATTGAAAAATATGAGTGCACCAAATATTGAAGTCCTTGATCGAAAAAAAAAAATGAATTTTGATACATACAAAAAACGTTACGCGTTATACAGTCGCACTATGTCTAAATTGTAATTGGTTTGACTTCAAAACTCGATTAAAGAAAAAATATTCAATAAAAACTATCTAACCAATTGGATGCCCTAGATATTAGAGTTATAAATCTAAATTCGAAAGAATTAGAATTTTATCCTTCATGGAAAATAATTTATGCGTTATACAGTGAGCGTCACTTTTTAAAAATGTTGTTTTTTGAAAAAAAGATGTTTTGGAGGGAGATGGAAAAAGAAGTGCAATCTGATTCCAAAAATTTTGAAAAAAAAATATTTAGAATCTATAGACAAAATTTCACGAAACTCTATTTTACATCATCTTCAAATTCCTCATAGTTTAGTCGCTATAGGTGCCCGAAAGTGAAGATTTAGTTAA
The DNA here is from genome assembly GCA_007258455.2 of Sequoia sempervirens. Lineage (NCBI taxonomy): Eukaryota > Viridiplantae > Streptophyta > Pinopsida > Cupressales > Cupressaceae > Sequoia > Sequoia sempervirens. The sequence continues at coordinate 202,119,059 of VDFB02000017.1, forward strand.
AAAAAATTATTTCAGTGTCTAGTTTGGCCAAAAATTCTAAACCACTATTGTGGGATCACCCCAGTTCCCTTAAACAAAATGGAGAAGTTCAAAAGACATAATCCAATTTTTGAAAGCTATCATTAAATCATAGAAGCCTACAGCATGAAAATCAACTAATCAAACTATCAAAGTAAGCTTAACACAGTGTTTTTATCATGAACGAAAACATAAAGAAGGAACTTGACAAAGGCCATAATATGCATAGTTTAAAAGATTTCTTCTAAACATATCGAACTAAAATATCAAGTGAACTAAAAACAAAGTTCAGATGTCAATCCAATGATAGTTTGAGTTAAAAAAATATAACATGCCAGAGAATATCAGTATTCTGTAAAAATTTCTATTTTAAAAATATTTCTTTCAACTAAAAAAATTGAAAAAGAACTAGTTTGCATATTTTGTTGACTCCTATTTATAGCTGGAAAAAGAGAACATTGCCACCAACATTCTAGAAGCAAATACTGCTAGATGCCTACATCTTATAACTCACAATCTGATTGTAGATCTTGATTAGATCACGACAATTCTTTCTCATTAATTCCCAACTACCTCATTAATGTCTTTTAGATATTTAGCAAAGATTGCAATCAAAAAACAATTAGATCCTAGAAACTAGCCTAGAAAAATCTAATCGACCAACCACATATTTTGATGGCATCAACTCGAAGGTTCCACCCTGAAAGAAAGAAAGACCCAACATGCTCTGACAAACTCCATCCAAAGAGATCACTCCTTAAAAGTGTAACCTACCCAAAGTGAAGAGATGACGTGTCAAACAGGTGGGAAATCTCAAATTTATGAAAATGGCCTTAGAGAAAAAAATTTGTTGAACTAACATGTGCCTCGGCTTGCTCCCGAAAGGAAGATGATAAACAAAAGCCATGCAGCCACCACGTGGCGCATTGTACGCCTTTGGGAACAACATTTTTCTTTAAGCACGGATTCATCCTGAAGCTGAAAAATATAAGATCCGAAAACCAAAAGAAGATTAAGGAAAAATTTGCTTTACAGTTCTTGCGACTCACAAGGGGCTTTCGCTTGTACAGGAACGAACCTAGACCTCTAGAAATTCCTAGAGTTTGAGAAAGGTGAATGTTGTACTTACCAATCCAAATTAGTGGGTTGGATGAGAGTGTGAAGGATCTCGTATGCTTGATCTAACTTTAAAACTTTGAAAGAAACGGCTCCCCATCTTGATGAAAGCACCCCAAGGTGGTAATAGAGCTGAGAAAGGGGAAAGATCTCCTTCTCAATTTCATCAATGGTGGGTTTTAGGCTTAATGTTGGATGTTGTGGATATGGTTGTTGATATGTGGTTTTCATTGATGTCAACACTATTAGCATTTGGTGCATTGAAGACTGTATATGTTGAGGATATTGAGAAAATTGTAAAGGAAGTATTCTTGGTTCCCAGTGGAACTGTGCAGGTCAAGAAGGCGTTGTATTTTGTACGTTGAAGATAAGATGATGTGGATCTAAGGGTTTAATGTTGAATGTTTATAGATCATCTACCAGAATTTTTAGAGGTCCGCGTGAAGGTTTGAGTATGTTGTGGTCTAACAATGTGTCGTTGGTCTTTGTTAGTGTTCCTGAATGAACTTTGTGTAATTTTTGTTTTCTCAATTGTTTCAAATGATTCTCTATTGTTTCTTGGTGTTATTTGGTGCCTCTAGATCATTCTCTATCTTCTTGGTATGTCCACATTATTCATAAAGTTTGTGGTTGAAGATCTTTGTGCGCATGTTCATTTTTTCTTGTTCCTAGCCACATGTTGTTGGTAGCGTGTTGTGGATCTTCGAGGTCTAGTTAATTAAAGTATTTTTGTGTTGGAGATATTAATTTGGGTCTCCACTATGTTGTGGCTAACCTTGTGGATATGCATTAAAAGTTTGTTTGTAAATTTGGACCGACATTACAAATATATTTTATTTCTTTACCCGACAAAGCGGTGGTGGAATTTCATGTAGCGGATATTTAAGGGCGATTAGTTCATTGCTGAAGAAGATGCTTCATTTGCTCCTATGTGTGTATATGTGAATATCATTCAATTGTTGAGAAAAGTGTGAAGAAGTGTTGAGCTTAATTGGAACTGTAATCAGGCTTGTGAAGAAGCTATTTTCTCAGTTCACAAATCTTGGATGGTTTTAATCCAAACCCTATTGTTTGGCAGTGAGTCATCTTTTGTAATTGAGTGAGCTCTAGGAAGTGTGCCTAAATGCATGTGCATTCCCCTTATAATTTATTTTATAGTTCTATAAAGATGGTACGTAAAAAATCCATCTTGATTGTGATTCATTAGATCCAAGATTAAGTTAAGATTAATAAGAATATTTTTAGTTTCTGATACAACTAATTCACCCCCCTCTCAGTTGTGTGTCCTTGTTTTTCCAACAATTGGTATCAGAGAAGGTTCCTCTGAAGAAAGCCTAATAGCTTGAGGTGATCCGAGATGGCAACAATATTCAAGAATGACAGTCCTAGATTTGATGGCTCTAACTATTCACTATGGAAAGTTAGGATGCAATGTCACTTAATGTGTATTAGTGATGCTATCTAGAAGATTACTAAAAATCAATATGTCATTCCTCAAAATGGTCCCTCTACTACTGATGAGATCAAAAATGTTGAAAGCAATATCAAGGCTATTGAAGCTTTGGTGAGTGCCTTGATAGATTCGAAGATGGCTAATGTGGTAGGTTTGAATATAGCTCATGAAATTTGGATGAAATTGGAAATTTTGTATGAAGGCGATGCACAAGTGAAGATGGCTAAGCTACAAAGCTTGAAAGGAAAGTATGAGAATCTGAAGATGGGTGAAGATGAAAATATCACCTCTTTTATGTAGAGAGTAAATGAGATACTGATGGGTATTACATGTGTCAGTAGTTCTATTGATGAGGATGAAATTATAGCTAAAGTACTCAATCCTTGCCTCCCTCCTACAAAATGAAATTCCATGCTATTGAAGAGTTCAGATCAGTAAACAAGTTGACAAGAGATACGCTGATTGGGAAACTTGTTGCTTTTGAGATAAGCGAATTTGGTAAATCCACACCAAAGACTGAATCTGCATTTAAGGCTACTGTGTCCGGAAGCAATAGACAAAGATATTGTCCAGGAGAGAATTCCAAGAAGGTATCCAAGTATGATGAAGAACTGAAACAGCTCGAAGATAAAGAAAGAGAAGTAGAAGAATTGGAAGTGTTGATTACAAAGCAAGAAGGGAGAGGAAAAGTTAAGTATGAAGATGTATTACCTATTAAATGTTTTTCATTCAGTAAAATAGGTCAACTTGTATCAAGATTTCCTGAAAGAGTTCCTAGATCTAAACCTAAAATTCTAGATTCTCGAAGAAATGCTACTTTGCTGAAAAAGTAGTGATTGATAAAGAATATGATAAAGATAATGGAAAGGAAGATTATTGGGCTTTCATTGCTACCATTGAAAATAATCATGTGGCTACTGAATCTACTAAAGATGAAAAATCTCTTGCAGCTCAAGTTGAAGAAAAATATGAGTGGGTCATTGATAGTGGATGCTCACATCATATGACTGGTGACAAAAGCAAATTTGTGAGTCTAGAACAGTATGATGGTGGAGTTGTCAGATTTGGAGATAACAATGCTGGTGTGATTCGTGGTAGAGGATCCATTTTCCTTAGTGGTAAGGACAACACTGATGATTTCCTCTATGTTGAAGGTTTGAAGCACAATCTGTTGAGTGTTGGATAGATGGTTCACAAGGGATGTGATCTACAATTCAAAGACAGAAGATGCAAGATATGTGGAAGTTCCGGAAACTTGATTGCAACAGGAAAACAAACACAAGGTAACATTTTTCATTTGAATACTGCTAGTGGAAGTTGTTTGATTGCTCAAATAGATGAAAGTTGGTTGTGGCATAGGAGATTGTGTCATGTAAATTTTGACAACATTATCAAGATAAGTTCTTCCCAAACAATAAGAGATTTTCCTAGATTAGTGAAGCCTGCTAATATAATCTGCAAGGAATGTCAGATGGGTAAACAAACTAGAGTCTCTTTCTGGAGCAAACATTTTCATTCAAATAATTTACTGGAACTGCTACATACTAACCTTTGTGGTCCTTCAAGAGTCAAAAGCATTCATGGACAAAGGTATTTTATGTTGGTTATTGATGATTACTCTAGAATGATTTGGGTTTCATTTTTGAGAGAAAAATGTGAAGCTCTAGAGAAATTCAAATGCTTCAAGGCAATGGAAGAAAATGAAAAAGGTCTAAAAATCAAGTGCCTAAGATCTGACAGAGGTGGTGAGTTCATTTCCAAGGAATTCAACTCTTATTGTGAAGAACATGGAATTAAAATATAGCTATCTACTCCCTAAACCCCTCAACAGAATGGAGTTGCAGAGAGAGAATAGAAAAATTTCGGATGTTTCCAGAACCATGATGATGGAAGGAAATGTGTCTTAGATGTACTGGAGTGAAGCGGTAAGTACTGCTATGTATACCTTGAACCAAGTAAATGTGAAAGGAAATTTTGGTAAGACCCCTTATGAGTTATGATTTGGTCACAAACCTACTGTTAAGTATTTTAAGATCTTTGGAAGTAGGTGTTATATCAAGAGAGATGATGATATAGGAAAATTTGATGCTAGAAGTGATGAAGGGATCTTCCTAGGTTATTCTACTAAGAGCAAGGCATACCGGTGCTATAATAAAAGACTAAGAAAGATGGTTGAAAGCGCAAATGTCAAAGTTGATGAGGACACTATCAAATCATCCAGAAAATACAACTATGATTTAGACGAAGACATTACAAGCCAGGGGAAGAACACTCAAACACCGAATCTACTTCAGATTATTCCATATGGTCCAGTGAAGCAACCTCAATTTATTCTGGTAAATCAAGTTAGTCAGGAAGCTCAGACAAGTGCAGAGGCACAGACAAGTGGAAGTGTAGAAGAAAGATCTAAAGAATCAGAAGCCCAAGTAAGTCCCAAAACTCCAAGGTATGTAAAGTTGAATCATTCTGAAAGTAAAATCATAGGAGATAAGAGTAAAGGAGTGCAAACTAGAAGAAAAATTGCAAAAGAATATTGTCTGATATCCAAGATTGAACCTAAGAGTGTCACTAAAGCCTATCAAGATGAACATTAGTTGGAAGCTATGAAGGAAGATATGACACATATTGAAAATAATGACACATGGCTATTGGTTCATAGGCCTAAAGACAAAAATGTGATTGGTACCAAATGGGTATTCAGAAACAAGCTGAATAAAGAAGGTGAAGTGGTCCGAAATAGAGCAAGACTGGTATGTAAAGGCTATTCTCAAGTGGAAGGTATTGATTTTGAAGAACCTTTTCCCCTGTAGCTAGAATTGAAGTTGTGAGATTATTTATTGCTTATGTTGCATACAAGAATTATAAAGTCTATCAGATGGATGTAAAATCTTCATTTCTGAATGGAGAACTAGATGAAGAAGTGTACATTGAACAGCCAGATGGATTCCAATTAACAGATAAGGGAGATATGGTTTGCAGATTCAAGAAAGCTCTGTATGGACTTAAGCAAGCCCCTAGAGCCTAGTATGCTAGATTAGACAAATATCTATTGAACCTTGGATTCACAAAAGGTACTGTTAATAGCAACTCATACTTCAAGTAGATCATGATAAGGAATTTATTATAGAAAAAAAAATATGATATCATTTTTGGAGGAGATGATAATCTATGTATGAAGTTTGCTAATGAAATGAAGAGTGAATTTGAGATGAGCATGATTGGTGAGATGAAGTTCTTACTGGGATTACAAGTTACACAATTGGACCAAGGGATTTTCATATCTCAATCCAAATATGTGAAAGAGCTACTAAAGAAGTTTGGAATGGATGACTCCAAACCTATTGGTACTCCCAGGGTGACCGGATGTAAGCTATCATAGAATGACGATTCTCCAAAGGCAAATCAAACTCGGTACAAATCAATGATTGGTGGATTGCTCTACTTGACACAAACTAGACCAGACATTATGAATGTTGTATGTATGGTTGCTAGATTTCAAGCTGATCCAAAGGAATGAGAAGTGACTGCTGTGAAAAGAATTTTTAGCTATCTTAAAGGAACAGCTGACTTTGGACTTTGGTATCCAAAAGATGATGATCTCACTCTGTGTGCATACACTGATGTGGATTGGGCTGGTGATGTAGATGATAGAAAACTACTAGTGGTGGTGCTTTCTTCCTAGGGAAGAAATTGATATCTTGGTTCAGAAAAAAGCAGAATTCAATTTATCTTTCCACTGCTGAAGCAGAATGCATTGTTGATGCAAATAATTGTACTCAAGTGATATGGATGAAATAGATGATGAGAGATATAAGATTGATATATGAAGAGCCTATTGCCATCTACTATGAAAATTCAAGTGCAATAAACATCTCAAGGAATTCGGTACTACACTCTAAGACTAAACATATTTCAATTAAGTTTCATTTCTTGAGGGAAAAGGTGAATGAGAAAGAAATCAGACTAAAAATATGTGTCTACCAAAGAATAGATTGCAGATATATTTACTAAGTCGTTGTTGAAGGATACTTTTGAGTATCTCATAGGGATGCTAGGGGTAATCACCCCTCCTGATAAAAACTAAAGATGCATTTATTTGCATCAATCTAAGAGCTTCATTGCTATATTCTTATCTAGATTAATGTTTTTTGTGGCTGCTACTCAAGGGGCGTAGTCATATGTATGGATACGTGGTTCATACCATGTGTTTAGAAAGGTCATGGTTACCTTTTTCGTTGATGTCAAAGGGGCAGAAGTGCATTGTGAAAAATTCTTGTGGAGAGATGTTTAGTTAAGAGGAGAAGAACAGAAGAAGTTAGTGTGTTGGGTCGATGGTATTTTTCACATCTTGTGTTTCCATCAATGAAAAAGGGGGAGATTATTGGATGTTGTGGATATGGTTGTTGATATGTGGTTTTCATTGATGTCAACACTATTAGCATTTGGTGCATTGAAGATTGTATATGTTGAGGATATGGATAAAATTGTAAAAGAAATTATTTTTGGTTCCCAGTGGAACTGTGTAGGTCAAGAAGGCGGTGTTCTACATGTTGAAGATTAGATGATGTGGATCTAAGGGTTTAATGTTGAATGTTTCTAGATCTACCAGAATTTTTAGGGGTCCATGTGAAGGTTTGAGTATGTTGTAGTCTAGCAATGTGTTGTTGGTCTTTGTGAGTGTTCCTGAATGAATTTTGTGTAATTCTTGTTTTCTCAATTGTTGTGGATGCTTCTCTATTATTTCTTGGTGTTATGTGGTGTCTCTAGATCATTCTCTATCTTTGTGGTATGTCCACATTATTTAGAGAGTTCGTGGTTGAAGATCTTTGTATGCATGTTCAATTTTTCTTGTTCCTAGCCGACATGTTGTTGGTAGCATGTTGTGGATCTTTGAGGTGTAATTAATTAAATTATTCTTGTCTTGGAGATATTAATTTGGGTCTCCACTATGTTGTGGCCGACTTTGGTGGATACACATTAAAATTTTATTTGTAAATTTGGGCCGACATTACAAATATATTTTATTTCTTTGGCCAATGAAGTGGTGATGAAATTTCATGTAGCGTATATATAAGGGCGATTAGTTCATTGTTGAAGAAGATGCTTTGTATGCTCCTATGTGTGTATATGCAAATATCATTCGATTACTGAGTAGAGTGTGAAGAAGAATGTGCGAAGTGTGAAGAAGTGTTTAGCTTAATTGAAACTGTAGTCAAGCTTGTGAAGAAGCTATTTTCTCAGTTCACAAATCTTGGATGGTTTTAATCCAAACCCTATTGTTGGACAATGAGTCCTCTTTTGTAATTGAGCAGTGAGCTCTAGCCAGTGTGCCTAAATGCATGTGCATTCCCCTTATTATTTCTTTTATACTTCTAGCAGAGTATAATCTTGTGGACTAACATCCACTGTTTTTTTTCCCCAACAGGGTTTCCACACAAAAAACTTTGTGTTCTTTGTCTCTCTGATGTGTTGATTGTTTATGGTTAATTTATTATTCATTAGATTTGAGATTAAGTTAAGATTAATAAGAAGAGTTTTAGTTCTGTTACAACTGATTCACCCCCCCTCTTAGTTGTGTGTCCTTGTTTTTCCAACACTTAAACCTAGCAGTTCTATAGAAGTTCGGACCATATGTATGATTGCATTTGTGATCTGCTCAATCAAAACACCTGTCCTTCTAGTGAGAAAAGGGAAGGAAAATCGAAGTTAAGCAGAACATTGAAATCCTTTTTAATTTTATCGACCCATTTATTCAACACTGCCTAGTGTTTCTTGCTTTTTTTGTGACTTTGTGGTAGTTGACGAATTCACTTGCTTTTCTTGAGGTAGCCCTCTGATCCAGAATCCCTACACCTCTTAGAGCCTCATTAGTGGCCTTGCACAATCTACAAATCATTTTTTTTATTCTACGGCTCAAGGATCATATACCTATAGAATTTGGTCAGCCACTGGGTCAACCTTTTCATTTAATTCTCGAGCATCCCTTAAAAACTATAGGACTAGTTTGAGAATGGAAACCACAACTATGATCCTCTCCTAGTGCATAGATATCAACCTTTTGAATGTTGGGAGGGTCCCAAATCCTTGTATAGTAGCTAATTCCTGATGGAACTGAGCTTCTCTTGCTCTTGTAGTCTCCTCCCTATAATTCTTATCTTGGAGGGAATTTGTTAGTTTAGAGTTCAACCTTTTGACCTCTTGGTCATGAGCCTGCAGAGCGGACTCGATCTCATGTTTCTCTTGCTTTTCCCTTTCTGTTTTTTCCTGGGCCTTTTGTAGATTGTCAAAATCCTGAGATTGGAAGTTGTCCAACTCCTTTTGCATGCTTTCCTAGATATGTAGGTACTCTTTTTTGCTCTAGCGCTCAGCAGTAAGCTCAAATCTTAACCTTTCAATCTCAACATATAGCTTAATCTATTCATTTTGGGCTTCTTCAAGCAACTTAGTTGCTTCCCCTTTCTGATCTTGTATTTACATTATGCATGCCATTTTAACATATCTTTCCTTGATTTTTATCTATATCATGTTCATTGTATCCCTTACATTTATCAACTATGCATCATGCTCCTTCAATTTCTCTCCCAACCTCTCATAATCAGTGTATACCACTTTTTGGGTGGCCTTAGCTAGAACCACCTTGTCACGTGGGTGAGTTTCATTTAAATCCAGACCCATGGCTCTAATGTCATAATCTTCCATCTAAATTTCTCCCTCGGGCTTGGATACTGCCATATAGTGATTAGTAAAGAATTTTGCTCATCATTGAAGTGAGCCTCAATCTTCTTAGTAGCTTGTTGCATGATGGCTATTATCTAAAATTTCTATTTCCTAGCCTGTTGGGCCTACTTTGTTGCATTGAAATGACATTGGAGACTCTATGGTGTGTTCATGCTTTGTGCGACAATGGAAGCACCTGGAGGGAGATCGAATAGGGTGATGAATGGAAAAAGCTTGGCTGCATGGGATTGCAAAGAGGTAAATGGGAGCGTTATCATAGAAAACGGCAGGATACCATATAGAGATTAAGCAAGGGGAGAACCCATCAAAGTGAAAAGGGAAGCGAGTAGAAGGAGAGATGTTTTCCCATGAGTGGATGAACCTGGAGAAATGGGCAACATGGATGTTTCAACTCTTTCAATAGGGGCCCTTGATAGGGCAATTAAAGAATAAATAGCATCTAAAACAAACGATGTGCATTCAATGCACAGGGTTACTTCATAGGGTTCATTACTGAAAATGGTTAAGGGTTCATTTAGGACCAAAAGATCAAATTCCATAGATGGAGGACCCTTCCCCACAGATGGGGACAGACGAGTAACTAGAGATGCATAGACAGAAAGAAGGGAGTGAGCGAAACTTACCTAGGCTACTACGGTCGAAAAACCCTACAGAGCAAACTCCACTTCTTCTTCTCCTCTAACTAATGCACTGGTTCCACCTAGATCTTGGACTCATCTCCTCTTTGTATGATCAAAACTGGCATATTTTTATCCTTTGGTGGTTGATCCTGCTGAACCCTAACCTTTAGTAACCATAGCGGGCCTCTTTGGGGACTTTTGGGCTCTTTTTCCTTTGCTTCGGGCACTAACGAAGGATGTGAGTTGTGATTCTTTTTGTTTCAATCCTTTCCTTTTATCTGGTTCTTAAGGCTGGGAAGCATGGCGCGGAAGCTCTTCCTGTTCGATCTCATGACTACTAGTCTCAAGGTTACTAATCTTGGTATCAACCTCTTTGTTCTAAATCTTGTTGAACCTTTCATCATGTGGTCGGAGATCCCCAAACATGGCATTAAGGCACCTCATTTCTTGTTGGAACCTCCAGAAATATGCTTTCTTTCTCTCCGACCACCCCAAGCATTTTAGTTGTGTATTGAGGGATTTTCTGATTGGGAGGTTCATTTGGTACTCCACAATCTGGATATAGAAGTCTAGGCATGGTGGTCGGCTATTTTGTATCTAAGCCAAGTCAACGTATAGTTTTGGCCTTTCTTAAGTCAAATTATTCCTTGACTCTAAATAATCCCGACTCTCATGTCTTAAAGTTGGGAGGTGCCATGCCAGGTTGTAGTCCCATGCACGTCACAAATAAGAACCAAGCCTAAGTATGTCAATTTGTTAGTAAGCACCTCCTGCACTTTTCACTTTACCAGTGTTACTTGACTGTTGGCAATATTGAGGGGAGTCGAATAAAGCACTCTTTTGTGACTTCTAGCGCCATAAATGTTGCCAACAATGGTTGCCTGACGGAATGCCTCCAAGGAAAAAACCTAATCTATTACAAATTTAGGGAGCCTAAAAGGCTCCTTGAAAAAACCATGGAATCTGATAAAAGTGAAATCCTCACCAAGGAAATAATCCAATGGTGTTTGCAAGCTTTTTATCCATTGCATGACCTCAAGGGAAAAATAGCCCAAAGGGCATGGGAACAATTCTAGAAGGACTGGTCTCAAAAAATGATCCACAAACCAATAGTAATCCCATGTCTTTGAAAGGACATGAGTCTAGACTGAAATTGGTTGAATGTACATTCAGTATCATACATCTTCAATTGCTCTAGCATCCTTTCAGCTATTGCATCAGAAAAATCAAAATACTTATGGCTTTTCTCTTTCTTAAGCATGAAATCCAAGCCCATCTGAAAAGGATTGAACTCTTCATCATCATCGAAGCAATAAATACATGCCATCATTGACAAAACATACTATGTGTCCTGTTTTAATTTTTTGCATGCCAGAGGAAAGGAAAATTGATCTCTATGGTCTTTCCCTTGTTTCATCCTCATAAAATTTTTGATGCTTAGTTATGGTTTCCCATAATCCTTTTGTTTCTTCCTCCTCAAAGCACTCAGCACCCCAGGTTCTAGGGATACACAACATATCCCAGATGGTCATTGTAGTAATTGTAACCTTTATCATGTTGTCAACAATAACCCCTACCTCCTAGTTGAACCTTTTAGCACATGTGTCCACCAGCTTTAGACATGGGTGTACGGCAGGAAACATGAACTGTGGAAAACAACAATTCCAGAGTCGTGATGTCAAACCTTTAGCTAACACATGTTTAATCATTCTTTGTAATGCCCCTTCCCTAAGGCTTTTAGGGTTAGCTGCCAATTTTGGGTCAAAAATGTTGTCTGCGAAATCCTACACCGCCTCTTTCTTAACATGATCATCCACTTGCACTGATTTGGTATAATCATAATGTCATTATTCTAGTGTTGGGGCATTGGTGAATGGATCTCTCCCAAAAATATTGGTGTAACCTAGATTTTTGGATGAGGCTCCAGGCTTTCTACCAGATGTTGATGCTTCTTCCATTGTTGTGCCAAGAAGTTACAGAGAATTTCCTTAGTGGAATGGCCACTTGCTATTTTGCTACTTAGAAAAATATGATTTTGGGTGCATTTAATTCTTTTGCACGTACATGCAGTTAAGGCACTGTCATTACTGTTGGTCCACTAAATGTTTCCACTGAGGCAATACATGTGGATTTGGGATCTGCATCCTTTGGGAATTCCAAATTCACTGTGAGAATGTAATCAATACATTCTTCCTATTGCCTCTTTCACAAATAAGCCCAACACATTGGAAAGCATACTTTTAGCTATGAGAAGTGTGCTTTAAGTGATATAAAGTACTCTGAAAATATGTGCCTATTTAATTTTTCATAACTTAACATGTTAATCAACATCTTTTCATATAAAAAAGCAGGCTGGTGCATTTAATTATTTTGCACACACATGCAGTTAAGGCACTATCACTACCATTGGTCCACTAAATGTTGCCACAAAGGTGATACATGTGGATTTGGGATCTATATCCTTCAGGAATTCCAAATTCACTGTGAGAATGTAATCAATACATTCTTCCTACTACCTCTTTCACAAATAAGCCCAACACATTAGAAAGCATGCTTTTAGCTATGAGAAGTGTGCTTTAAGTGATATAAAGTACTTTGAAAAGATGTGCCTATTTAATTTTTCATAACTTAACGTCTTAATCAACATATTTTCATATAAAAGAGCAAGTTGGTGTTGATGATGACAAAGGACACATGGCAGTCATCAGCCTACATGAGCATTTACTCCCAACGCCCAAATTTATTTCTCAAGGACTCTTGCCTTCTGGCTGCTTTGATATTTTCTCTATTTTCATCTAATAAGAAATCGATTTTCTATTGGTTGGGTTCACTAGCACACCTTTTCTATAAATGGTATTGCCACCTTATTGCAATATTCATTCAAAAACAGCTTTTTATTTTAGCAAGATTTTCTTGCTATGTCCCATTCAACTAGCCTTAGCTTTTATTTCCATCATGTCATCTGGTCTAGGAACTCCCATTCGGCTCCTTCCATGAAGGCCACAATACTCCTTTGCAGGTGAAATTACTAATGATAGAATCAAGCACCTGGAAAGGAAGAAAGACTGCCTCATTATCATTTTCTTTAAGTGGGTCCTCAACAAGGACTATGTGAAGGATGAAAACTAGCCACGGTGCAACTCCAATGTTTTCTCTCACTTTGTGGCTTCCCCACTTGACCTGGACATCCATAAGCCCTAGATAATTGAGCTATGTCACGCCATGTTTGACTCTTTGTATTTGGACAGGATTATTCGAGTAGCCATCCCTAGTGTCGCTATTCCAAACACCATGGACCTCCGCAGGCACGTCAATTATGTGGAGGACGTGGATTGGATACCCTTCCTTACTGATTTTCTAACCATGGACCTCAAGAGGCATCACTTGTTGTCTCATCCTGCGGCCACCTTCCTTTTGAGGGAGTTCAACGTGGAGTGCGTTGGTGGGCTTGACTAGAAAAAGCACTTTGAATTCCTGGTGTATAGCCATGGGAATGAGGATTGAGGTCCCTAGTGTGTCGAGCTTGCATGTGTTGTTTTGACCCCCTTTTACCCTATCAAAGAAGAAAAAGAAGAAACAGAAAAAGAAGAAAAAGAAACTAACAAAGAGCCGCTTTTGACTACTTAGCGACAGTTGGAGGCTTATGAATTTTAGTATTTTTTGCTCATATCCTCTCCTTTTTTTCCTTTTTGCAGTATATCTTTTTTTGGGTTTTCAAAAGAAGCTTCAACTTCTCCCAGAGCCTCAGGCTCGTACTATAATGTAAAATATTTCAATGAATATAATATAGTACATTTCTATTTCTTTCAACATTATTCTCATGGCTTTATTCTCAAAATTAAATCATATTTTACAAAAAAATAACATATGGTACATAATTGTGAAAAAAATTAAGAATTTACACATTTTAATGTAATAATATTAGATGAATACCATTTACTAATATATCCAGAACATTTCCATCCATATCTTCTAGTTCATACACATTATTTTCTTTGTGTGTGTGAATATAGAAGGGGCCCTTCCATAGTGCTTCAAATTTTGCATGTTATCCTGGTCTTGCAGTGTGCTCGTCATACTTTAGCACTAGGCTTCCTTCCCTAAAATTTGGTTGGAGGTATTTTTCCGAACCATCATTTTATGGTCTGTTGACAACAGATCATGGCTTCATAAGATTTTTCCCTATCTTCTTCAAGGTTCAGGAGTTCTGCCAACTTTACTTCCATTTTATTGCTTTCTTCAACTTCCAAGGATTTTAACAATTGCAAGGCAGGGATCTCTATGGAAACAAGTAAAACTACCTCTTTCCCATATACTAATACACAAGGAGAGGCCTTCAAGATCTACTTGGGTGTAATTCGGTCATTCCATAGAGTAGCTCATAGGTTCTTGTGCTAGTCCCTTTGTCTTTCTGGCCTAATGCGCTTGATTAACCTAATTAGGTTTTTGTTGGTCGATTCCGCTAACCCATTTCCTTTTGGGTAGTAATTCGATCAAGTATTAAGGTAGAACCCATGTTTGAGAGAGAAATACAACATCCCTGAACTCACAAAATCTCATGCATTTTTGGATATTATGGTTTTTGGCAAACCAAATCTTGCTACCAGCTCGTTAAGAAAGTTGAGAATTTTTCCTTCCATAGCATTTTTTAGGGTGATGGCCTTTGTCCACCTTGTGAAGTAATTGGTTGTCATAAGGATCCACTTATGGCCAATGCTGGAAATAGGATTTATCATCCCAAAAAAATCCAAACCCCATTAAGCAAAGGGTTCCTCAGTCACAATCAGGCTCAGGGGCAAGATGGAATTCTTTCTTTTTCCAACAAAGTATTGGAATTGAGTATACTTTTGCACCAAATGGTACACTTTGAAAAACATGGAGGGCCAATAGTATCATGCTCGCATTATCTTCAAAGCAGTAGTCTTGGCAGAGAAATGTCCACCCTCAGGACTGTTATGAAATTCATTAAGAACCCTTTCCGCCTATGGCTTACCCAAGCATTGGAGCAGGACACCATCATAATTCCTTTTGAATAAGATGCCCTCAATTAGTACATACTTTATGCCTTGCAATTGGTAGTATCACCTTTTGTGAGGTGGAAGGTTGGTCAGCTACTACCCCTTTTGCATATAATGTGTGCAATCCATCACCTAGGACTCATCTGATTCGAACTAGTTTGTGTAGACCTGATTAGTCTCCTCCTCTGCAAAAGGAGCTTGATTCCTATGCAAGATATTCACAAAGACCTCTTCCTTGAACTAGCTTGGTTGGTTTAATATCCACCTCGTATTCCAGGATCTTAGTGATCCATTTGGCCCTCTTTTCAGTTATTTCTCCCTCAGTGATATACTCTCACACACTGGGATGTGCGATGAGAATGGTGACTTTGTTGGCCGGTACTAGGTGTTGGAACTTCTTTCAGATTTTAACAATAGCAAAGGCCTATTTTTCAAAAAAAATATACCTAGCTTCATACCCTTTAAGGGTCCTAGAGTGAAACGCAATGGGATGCTCTCCACTATTTCCTCCATCCTTTTGAGTAAGCACCAAAGCTATGCTATGTTAGCCATTGTATACATAGAGAAAAAAATCCTTGGAGAAGTTCAGGTTAGCCAACATTAGGGCAGTGGAGATGGCTACCTTTATCCACTTGAAAGTTGCTTTGCCTTCGAGGGTCCATTTGAACATTATATTCTTTTTGAGCATCAGCGTGATAGGTCTCGCGATGCCTACAAAGTCTGAAGTGAACCAGTTGACAAAATTGATCTTTCCTATAAAATATTGTAGTCCTTTTTTATTTACTAGTAGAGGAAACTCCAGTATGGATTTCACCCTTTCAGGGTCTATGGCTATTCCCTCCTTCAATACCACAAAACCAAGTAGCTTGCCTTGGGACACTCTGAAAACACACTTTTTGGGATTCAAGGAAATCCTAAACTGTTGAGATTTCTAGAAAACCTTTTCTAGATGATCAAAATGATCATCCTTTGATTTTGAAAGGACTATTAGGTCATCCAGATATATCAAAATAATTTGGTTAATTAAACCTCTAAAAGCAATATCCATTGCTCGCTGAAAAGTCACACCAACATTTGAAAGTCTAAAGAGGATTTTTGAATATGTGAACATTCCCCATTTAGTAGTGAACGTTGTTTTATGTTGGTCAATATACCTGATTATAACTCGAGAACCATTCAAGCAATGAGAACATTTCTAACCCAGCCACAGTCTACAGGATTCACTCCATTGATGGAAAAGGGTAGTGATATTTTAGTGAGGCTTTATTCAAATCTCTAAAATCCACACAAAGCCTAATATCGCCATTCTTTTTCTGAACTGGTACCAGATTACACACCTAGGTGGAAGCTTAATCATGTATATGATCCTTGATTCGATTAATTTGGTGAGCTCTTGTGCCATCAATGCTTCCACCTTTGGATTGACTAGCCTTTATTTTTTTTGGACAAGCTTTGAACCTTTGGCCAAGTAAATAGTATGTTGAATTATGCACAAATCATATCCTCTAAGATCATCATAGGTCTAGGCTACGACCTTGTCGTATCTAGAACATAGACCTTTTAGTCTTTCCTTATTTTTCTACGAAACGTCTCTTTCAACCTTTAATTTTTTGTCACTTCTAACATCGAGCTCTTCATAATCTCTCTCATCCACCGCAAGCCTTTGTTTATTATTTCTTGTGTCCTTGTAGTCAAAAAGATTTTCAAGAGAGATTAAACCTTACGGAAGCTTATTTCCCTTTAACTAGATCACTTGCCCTTCGAGAGGCTCTATTTCAGGTTGTCATTGGTCGAAAGCTTTTCCTGATTTATGTAAAAAGGTGGCCATCTGTATATTATCCTTAAATACTTTTCAGTTCTAATCATTGTTGGGAATTTCCAGTCAGCGATGATCTATACTACGTTTTGTTTCATTATTGAGTTAGAAATTGGTCCAAATTGTGAAGCAATCAAATCCATTCAATCAGCAACCTCATTATAGGAGTGTGGGATAACCTGAATGTTAACAGCCTCAAATCTCTCAATTAGATCCCATATCTGATGTATGTACGACTTCATTCTTATATTCTTGGTAGCCGCTTTCCCATGGACTTGGCTCACAACCAACTTTGAATCTCTAAATGCTTGCATTCTCTTTACACTCATCCATTCCACAAGGATCAAACCATGAACCAAGGCTTCATATTCTACTTCATTGTTTGAGCATGGGAACTAAAACTAAAAATATTTTAGGGTCTCTGACCTTGTAGGGACACTAGTTAGACACCTGCTCCAGAACCAGCTTTTCATTTGGTGCCATAAAATATAATTTCCATAGACGGTTGTCACCTGAATCATTATGTGCCTCTCAATCCTTTACTAATTTTGGAAAGATTTAATCATTTTCAAAGATCACATAGGTACCTAATCTCGTTGCATGAAATTTTCTAATGGTTTAGAGACAATAAATATGTTGAGGACAACCTCTTCTTCAGGGGTCTGGTAACTCTTGCCTTCTTCATCTTCTAAAATCTCTACACATTACTTTTCCCTTTGTGAGAAGGAGGTATGTACTGCTTCAAAGGATGGAACTACATTGTCCGCTATGTGTTATGGATGCAAAGATTCAAATAGGATCTTCATCTTCGCTCCATGCTTGGTCCTTAATATCAGATGAGACCAATCGAGTGCTAAATATTCATCAATATTTGTTGTAAAATCTCTTGAAAGGTACATCCCAAATACCAAGGGAATGTCTATCACAACTACTTGTGTGACAATTTGGCTTGGACATGAGAAGAGGGTAAAAGATATATTTTTGATGTGGCTGACAGTCAAAAGTTTCTTCTCGTCCAATTGCATGATTCCTTTCTCAAGGGGCTCATACTTAAGTTTCAAGGCATCGGCCACTTGTTTAGGCATGACCATTGTACTAGCTCCTAAATCAATCATGTTATTATGAAAAATATTATCTCCCACAATAAGTGTTAAAAAGAAAGGCATGGGATTTGGCTTCCTTACCTCTTTCTCTTTTTCATTTCCCATGTCGTTCACATAAGCTGCAGCTCACAAAGGTTTGGGTTCCAACGTGAGCTCTTTGTCTTTATTTTGATTGTGCAACAGAGTTACATCCATTTGTAGTATTTTTTCTTCCTTTTTTAATGCTTCCTAGAGCAATTCCTTTTGTTGAGGAATGGATATAACATCCCACATAGATACATTAGCGTGCACCTTCTTTAATTGTTCCATCACATTGAGCGTTCCGAATGGCAGGGCCTTGGGTTTGAATGGAGGTATCTCTCTCATCTTCAGGAGAAAACAATCTGTCATGAATGGGTTCAGTATCTTGTCCATCTCCTTCCCTGGCAACAGTGGAGTTTGTGACTTTTGAGGTCGAGCGATGGCTTGAGGAGCTTTCTTTTCTTATGGCTACAGTTGATGTAGTTGTGGATGCGGAAGAGCTTGTTGTGCGTATTCTCCTATGAGTCTTCTCTTAGACCTCGTGTTGTAGTCTAACTGTACTTATGAGGCACTAGTCATCAGAGTATCATTTTCAAATACTCATCTTCTTCTTCCATCCATGAGAATAGTGCTTGGTCTGACGCAATATCCATCTCTTGTTCTAAAGACATTCCTTGCATTTGCGCTCTAAAGCGAGCATTCTCTATTTCAAGAGACTAATATTCTTCAATATTTGGGAGCACAACCTTGTTTCTCTGTTCTACTATTTTTTGTTTTAGGTTTCCGCTCGAGCCATTTTGGGGCATATGACTATCATTACATGGGAAGCACCATGTGTTATCATCCTCTGCCAAGTTGTTTTGGCATGGGACTAGATCCTTGCTTGGACTGCTCTTAACAACCTGAAGCAGCACAGTAATTTGGACTATCTAATTGGCAGACATCATTTGAACTAATCTCCTCCTTTTAGGGTCCTTGGTACATGTTTTGTTGATAGGATGGCCTTCCCCCTTCATAGGTCTGTGTGGCCTACTTCATAGGTGTTGCTTGCTACCATTTGTTGAGGACTAACTCATTAGAAAAATACCACATGAGACTCTTCATATCATTGATGTGTACTACTAGTGAGGAGGAGCCTGACGTGCTTAGTTGCGCAGTAGGATACATGTACATGGATTTTGGTGTAGACATTGTGGTTACTTGTGGAGTAGAGGTGTTTGGAGTAATTTCTTCTTGAGGACCATCGAATATTTCTACAAACACGGGCATCGATGGTCATGGTGGAAGCTTCCTAGCATTGATCAAACTATTCTCCACATGCATAGCCAAATCGTATGCATTGAGTAAGAAATCTCCTCCCATAGAGGTTATCATGACCGCTATGTCTGAATTGAAAGCCTTCATGTGGAACATAAATTCCATCGCTACTGGAGATCAGACAGTTACAGGGATTCTTTGCAAAGTTTTGTGAAACCTGGTATTGAAGTCGCTCATGGCCTCTTGTGGGGATCTTTTAATGGTGATTACTTGATGAAGCAATGAGGAATGATCTCCCTTTTCTAAGAAACATTCAAAAAACCTCTCTTTGAGTTGATCCCAAGAGTGGATAGAACCGAAAGCCAAGGATCGATACCAATCTTGTGTTTTTCCTTTGAAAGAAGCAGTCAATATCCTAAGAGCAATATTTTCCTCCACTATGTTATGTACTCTACACACCTCTGCTATATCTTGGAGGTGGTAGGAATGGGTTTTGAAGTCTTCTCCAAAAAAAATTGGAATAGCTTTGAGGGCATTAGTAGGTATGTCAGGTCATACGTCTGGGGGCATAGGTGGTTGTAGCGAACTACCACTATCCCAGGTTTGAAAATTTCAAGGAGCGAGAGCAACTATATGAGTCATTAAAAATAGATTCCTATGGACAAGGTATACTAGTATTCTATTTTGAAAATTTTGGCCTCCATGTGGGGTAGATAAAGCTTTGGAGCTTGGGCTCTCGCTTCTTGCCCTATTGCTCCTTACAGGTGATACATAACCAATAAGTCTTCTTCTCTAGGATACTAAGGTAGGTAATTGGGAGTACTAGAAATGGGCCTTTGAGGATGCTCTTATTTGGATTCAAGGCATGAAATTTCCAACCTATATCACTTCTAATTAGGCGATTGTGCATTTGAGTCACTTCTAATCAGGCGATTGTGTGTTTGAGTCACACCGGGCATGCCAGAAAAAGAACTATTGATCATCAAATCTTGTGCCTCTTCGACAGTCTTATGGGAAATTCAACAAGTGGGGGACTAATTTGCGCCTCACTCAATACCTCCGGGAATTTTATAGAAATGTGGCTCTTCTTTAAGTTGGAAGAAAAGGTAGAAGGAAATGTAAATATAAAACATGAAAATAGTAATGTGCCAAAGCTTTTACAACATTTCCAACCTCAATTCATTTCCTATGAATGATATTTTAGACACAAAATTCCACAACCCTTCATGGTTGGGAAGAGAACAAGCATCAAAGGCTAAGTAAAAGCATAGTACAGTCTTTCAAATCTCCCCATGGGAACCACTCATTAAGGTTCGATCAAGCATAAGAAAGCTCCAAAAGTTAATAGAAATATCCATCAATTACAGAAACCCTTCCTATTTTTATAGCATAATATGGAAAAACAACAACCCTTAAAGAAAATGGAGAAGTTCAATAGACATAATCCAATTTTCGAAAGCTACCATTAAATCATAGAAGATTATAGCATGAAAATCAACTACTCAAACTATCAAAGTAAGCTTAAGATAGCTTTTTTATCATGAATGAAAACATAAAGAAGGAACTTGACAAAGGCCATAATATGCATAGTTTCAAATATTTCTTCTAAACAGATCGAACTTAAATATCAAGTGAACTAAAAACAAAGGTCGGATTCCAATCTGATGATAGTTTGAGTTAAAACAATATAACATTCGAGAGAATAGTAGTATTCTGTAAAACTTCCTATTTTAAAAATATTTCTTTCAACTAAAAAACTTGTAAAATAACCCCTTTGCATATGTTTCCAAATCCTATTTATAGCTAGAAAAAGAGAACACCGCCACCAACATTCCAAAAGAAAATACTTACATATGCCTACATCTGGTAGCACACAATCCAATCATAGATCTTTATTAGATCGCAAAAATCCTTGCTCATCAATTCCCAATTACCTCATTAATTTCTTTTAGATATTTAGCAAAGATTGCAATTGAAAAGCAATCGGATCCTAAAAAATAGCCTAGCAAAATCTGATCGACCAACCATTTAGATTGATGGTGTCAACTCAAAGGTTCCACCCCGAAAGCAAGAAAGACCCAGCATGCTCTGAAAATCTCCATCCAAAGAGATCACTCCTTAAAAGCGTAACCTGCCCAAAGCAAAGAGATGACATGTCGAGCAAGTGGGAAATCTCATATTTATGAAAATGGCCTTAGAGAAAATTCCCGCCGAGTTGACACATGCCTCGGCTTGCTCTTGAAAGGAAGATGATTAAAAAAAATCGCACAGCCACCACATGGCGCATTGTGTTCCTTTTGGAACAACCTTTTGCTTTAAGCATGGATTCATCCTAAAGCCAAAAAATATAAGAGCCAAAAACCAAAAGAAGATTAAGGGAAAAATTGCTTTACTGAGACACTTTCTTCCAATTCATGAGTAACCTAGATCTTCCCTTTCCAATCCCATAAGCAATGATCTTTCCCTATCATGACCAAATTATCTACCTATTCTTTTCTAAGGCATCAATGATAATATCATTTGATCTTCCAATCAGTTAAATATAAGGTATGATAATAGGTCATAATCCTTGACCTTTCCATTTATCTTTTTCCAAAAACCCCAATACCTTTTCCTTTCTCATTAGTCACAAAATTTATGACTTTATTGACATCATGACTTGTGATAAATTCATTAGTTCTTCCAAATTGAAAATATACTCACAATTTTTGTTTGTTGGGGTACTCAATCCAAGTTAATCCACTCTCTTCCATCCCCCCTTAGTGTTTCCACAACATTCGATCATTTCAAAATTGAATTCCTAGCAAACACTTGGTTCTTTGAAAATATTTGTCATTCCTTGTTATTGGCTTTCTTTTTCCTTTTCCTACCTCAATGGTATACTTTGAATATACTTTTCCCAAAATTAGATTCATCATTGATTTCTATTCCGTAGATTCAATATTTTGGATCATTTTAATAAGAGATTTAATGAATAATCAACAACTTACAAGTTACGAGACACTCTATTTTAATCCAATTCCTTTTTCAACATCCTTTTTGAGGAGAAATATCTATTCTCTCAAATCCTCATTGGTTGATGTACCTTTCAACTTAGAATTTTGTTTTTCTTACAACTTATATTGATCTAACACATAGTACCTTATTGTATTCCATTTCCTTTTGGAACCTCTAAACGAATGTTGATTTTTGGAGACATGTTGATGAGTTCATTTTATGCTCCAACCAATCTATGTACTATCCAAACCTTTGGTCAAGCCAACCTGGTTTATTTTTACAGGTTTCTTTCTAACAATCACCCTTTCAAGTGGCTTTATTCCAATTCTTACAATCATATTCTCTCATAACCTTTAGAGATACCAAATTTGTTTGGTCCCTTTTTCTCATTTTAATCAAAAATCCAATAATCTCATTGATTTTGGCTGGTGGAATCATGCCCACATCATTGATTACTTTATTCTGACCATGTTGGTATTTTCCCTTTTCCTAGGTACTAACTCTTTTCTTGTGAGATCCTATCTTTATACAAGAAGTAGATTTATGTCAAGAATTCTCCAACCTTGTGGATACTCTTTCATTTACTTTCTACTTCAATCTAATTTATGTTGACATTGCATACACAAAGATTCGTATCTTTTCACTAAATCCAAGAATTCTTGACTCTTTACAACTATAGGTTGTTCTATCAAGGGTTATCTCATTTCTTCCCATCCCCTTAGAGTCATATAACTATTTTGTAGGATAAAGGTGTATACTGGTTATTCTTCCTAACCTTCCTACATAACCTAATTGCATAATCTTATGCAATCCCAGGTAATATCATAAGTTGTTGGTTTAGGAGTTCCTATTCTAGGGACGAATCTTAACTAGTCCCAAATTTATACGACTTCCCATTAATTCTCCTCTTCCTTTTCACTTCCCTGTGTTCTTTTCTCTTATTGTTGCGGCACAATATCTTTTCAACCATTATCTTCTGATAAGGTTTATGCATTGTTGTGTAATGAGCTCATAGGTTTCAGTGCTTGAACTTGATAACTCTGATACCACATGTAACATGCCAACCCTTCAATGCAATAAAAATTTTCTATTTTACACCTTGTGGGTAAGTAAATTAGGTAACAAGTCATTGCAATAAAAAAAATCTTTCTTTTATTGATAATATACGATCAATATGCCATATCATATTACAATAAAGATTCCATTTCATTACAATAGCTTCACAAGTTACAAAAAAAAAAAAATACTTACATTTACATACATAGCTCCAATGAGCTTCATAACAAATAGTTGTAAGATGGTCTAGGATCCTTCCTTTCAAATCTTGGTTCTTCTATCACCTACTATGGAGGAGAAGCATCACTTAGGCACTTTTTTCCAACCACAAACTCATAATGCATTCCTCTACACATCTATCATTCGATAGTTGGCCCTTCCCTTCAACAAAGAGATTGGTAGAGTAATCGATAACAAAAACCAACTAAGCATAGTGTTGTGTCCTACATAACTACAACTTGTAATCCCACAATCTTTGTCTAGCATGTAATACTAGAGCACAATGAACTAACAGTGGAGCCAAAGGTCGTCACGCTACTTTGGCCAATGTTTTTCATTTAGTATGTTCTACTAAGGGTTATCTATCACACACACTGCTTAGGGCCAATTTGACTTAAGGCTATCTTAAGCTACGCATAGGTACTTCCTTCACTAGATAGTCCATCATCTCAAAGATAACCTATCACCATATTAATCTACTTGGAATAAACCTGCTTAACTAGTAAGTACACAAACTAGGTATTTCCTTCTATGGATAGTCCATCATCCCAAAGATAACCAACATACTTGGATTAACCCTACTTACAAGTAAGTACTTAAACTCCCTCCCATACTAGATTGTCTATACTAGGAGTAAACACAAGCTTTCCTAGTTAAATCAATAACTTAGCTAAGTATACCATATGTGCTTTTCATGTTCAATCATACCTAGTATATAATAATTATGATAAACACCCATCTCCTACTATGGAGTACTTAAAAAAACATTATGAAAATAGCATAAAGCTTCACAAAAGTACTCAATTATCTCAAATTCACATACTAGAAAAGACATTTCAACCATTCATGCAATATGCATCATTCAAAAGTGAAACAATAAATAAGTAGAGATCCCCATGCCCTTTATCGCTTATCTAATTAGAAGACAACAATGCAACCCTCTCCAACATCAAATAGCTTATAATCAGCTTCTCAAGAATGTCACAAATAACTCTATCAAACTTGGTGATAGCTTACTTCTCTCAAACAGCAATGTTTCCTCTCAACACAATAGAACACTTACTATTTCTCACTCACAATATAAGACAAGTATGGCTGGAAATAACACAGAAATAATGAATTGCAAAAGATGTGTAATCTTTTGGGAAAGAATGTGTCCTTCCAAATGAAATGGTTCAGCTATTTATAGAGAAACCAAGCAACCACAAAGCCTACAGTTTAGGCATGTTAATGGACAGCAAGCTTCATGTAAAGAAACACATGAAACATATCAAAAAGGTGGAGACTTCTCAAGCTAATACTCAGCATAATCACCTATAGGTCAACTTGCTTTGTGACAGCAATCCAAAGACTTATTCAATCTGCATATGCTTAATTCAAATTGCCACAAAGAAAATACATCTACAATGACTTAAATTCAAAGGTGGCATCACTTTCATTATCTCATCTTGATATTTCACATAATTTAACTTCCAATGAAACAGTCAAATTACATTTTATGACAGCAAGTATCCATCGAACTTCTTAGAGGATGAATTGACTTGAGCAGATAATACATTTTGAAAAAGTCAAGGTTGGTCTTAATAATGGCGTCAACAAAGTCATGCTTATCATCTAGACAATATTATAAATCGTGTATCTTTCTGTATGATAATCAATTTACACAAATAGTCATAAGCTATTTAATTGGCTTCATTAAACATAGTCAATAATGACTTTTAGCAAGCTCCTTTATCATAGTCTCCATCGACTATAACAACCTTTATAAATTGGATTCTATTGAATAAGAGATAGTTGAATTCTAATAACATATATATTATGTTAAATATATATTATTATATATAATATATATTATATACATATATATTTAAATACTATCATGTATTTATATATATATATATAACCATTAATATATATTTTCATATATATATATAAGAGTACAGGCAAGAGAGTATATAATAAACATATTATAATGAATGTATGCATATGTATGCATAAATGTATATGCCTCTATGTACACATATGTGTAGGTATAACTATATTGATGCATCTGTATGAGCGTGTCCATTCGCCAACGTACGCATGTATTGATATACATAAACATATGGATACATGTATATACTATACATATATATATATATATATATATATATATATATAAGTTCACATATGATTCATATATAACCATTTAGTAAATTACTATCGTATTGATAAGTGTCTACATGTGGTACATCTATGCATGTGCATATACATATCATTAGATCCCATTGACATGTATGTGCATATATACACATACTTCCACATACATTCCGCTTGTCAATATAATTGTAATAGTACAAGAAAGATCTCAAAAGATCAAATAAACAAATATCACCCAATAATGCAAGCAGTAGTAAACAATACTCTCAAATGCATACATATCAGCCAAGGATGACTTACCTTCTACCCACAAACCGACTCAACTCAATCATTATAATTTGGTGTGTGTATATGGTCAAATAGTTTACTTTTACCATTTACCCAACCAAGATCTTCTCCCCAGTATACTTCCCCTCCTCCTTGAGGAATGGTACACATACCTGCATCCACTAACACATGCACATAGGATTTAATTGTTCATATGTAACATATGAAATATACATAATCATCTTCAAAGTTAGAATAATAATTCAATAACCATCCATTCACATATATGCAGTATTTCCCAATGAAATAACATCAACTGAGATAACATCAAAAGAGATAACATTCACATTGATAACATGGTATGATCATAATTTATTCATCTCCAAAATTCACATTGCATTCACATTTTACCCTACATAGTAATAGTAAATAGTAATTACACAATTGGGGTGTAACACCATTAATTGATATTAAAAAAGAAACTTAAAAAATGCATGAGAATCCTTTTACATCATTTTTTCCTAAAACCAAATTTCATCAGTACTTGTGACAAAAATTTCTAATTCACCCTATGATAGGCTTTCATCATATAAATCTTCAAGACCATTGCTAAGATTTTTTCTTCATGTATTGAGTGTAGTACTCTGTGTGCAACTATAGCTCCATCAAAATTTTCTCTCCCATGTAAAAAACCACCTTGTTCTTTTCTCTCCCATGTAAAAAACCACCTTGTTCTCCAAAAATTATTTGAGGGATGATTAAATCCATTCTAGTAGTTATTTTCTTAGTGAAAATTTTGTACATTGTGTTGTATAAAGAAATAGGTCTAAAATTAGAGAGGACGAATGGGAAGATTTTTTGGAATGAGAACAAAAGAGTAGAATTCAATTCCTTGAGTATATTCCCATGCTTTCTGGATTCTTTGAGAGCTAGAAGAATATCCCTACCAATAAAATCCCAACACTTCTAGAAAAGAGGATTATAAGCCCATCTCAACCAAGAGCCTTTTCTAGGGACATTGAAAATCATTTTCTTAGCTCATTCAATGTGGAATTCAAGGAGCTTTCTTTTTCTTCTTTTGTTACTAGATGTGGGATATTTGATAGAATTTTATTTAAATATTTATTACGATCAACCTTACTTTTTAGAAGCTCCCTACAAAATTGAATAACTTATCCTTGAATTTTTTCTTTCTCTATCATGATTGAACCATCTGAAGAAGGGATAGAGCATATGTTATTCCTTTGTCTCTAGACATTATTGGAGTCATGAAAAACATTTGTGTTTATGTCTCCCTCCCTCAACCACACTTCTTTATATTTTTGTTTCTGTTGTATCTCTTCTTTGTGTAGGAGTTCCTCCAAATAAGATTTGAAATTTTTT
>VDFB02000017.1:202146379-202318993 GCA_007258455.2 Sequoia sempervirens
TGATCAAGAGAGAAAGAAGCAAATCTGAACCAAGAAAAACTAAGTTTTTCTCAAATATATACCTCCAATGTGTCTC
The DNA here is from genome assembly GCA_007258455.2 of Sequoia sempervirens. Taxonomy (NCBI): domain Eukaryota; kingdom Viridiplantae; phylum Streptophyta; class Pinopsida; order Cupressales; family Cupressaceae; genus Sequoia; species Sequoia sempervirens. The sequence continues at coordinate 202,146,456 of VDFB02000017.1, forward strand.
CAAGAGTGAGAAGGGAAAAATATGAGTAAACTTCTCTCCAAAATAGTAACCCAAATTCCATTTTCAAGAAAAGGGAAAAAACCTCCAAAATAGGGCCCAAACTGCCTTAGAATTGAGTGAGAAGAGATGGAAACTTTCCCTCCTAAACAAATCGACCCAAAAGGACTTAAAAATCAAGCTTGAACTGACTGGAAAATAGAATTAGAAGGTTTAGTTCACTCAGTTTTTCCTATTTTGCACAATGAGACTCAAATTGAGAAAGGAAAGATTCTATGAGAACTCTCTGTTGGCTCCTATTTACTATATTTAAAATAACAATTATTAAAGCAATTTATAGAAACATTGCCTTAATATTGTTTTACAATTTTTGCAGTTTCAAAATTACAAAATAGAAGGAGTTCGACCTTTGGTTCGCTTTGATTTTTGCAAGAATACAAAGGCATATATGGTTTAATTTATGCAAAATAATAGGGCTCACATGATTTTGAACATATCTTGCAAAATATAAAATACTCTCACTTGGGCCTTTGATTTTCTCTAAAAATCAGAAAAATAACTATGACATAAAGTCTAAGTTAGAAAAACATGGGAAAGGCTCTCAAAATGCATAAATGTTTGAAATAATACTACGAGGTATTAACCAAGGCATGAAAATTTTAAAATAAAGTGAAAAATGGGAAACCCTAGAACAAAACCATTCAATCTCCACTTTTCTCTCATCATTTTGCACTTTGATTTTCTGAGGGAGACTTTCACCTCTGCTTGGATGCCACCATGGAATTAGGGTTGGAGCTCGAACCCTCCATCATCTTGCTGTTTCTGGGAGTTTTTCTTGGAGATATTTACAGGAGAATATAGGGGTAAGTCTTTTTTGTTACAAATTTGAACAATGGCCTCCATTTTGAAAGCATTTCTTGGCCTTTCAGTGTGGCCATTATTACATTTCTTCAAGTATTTTCACCTTCATGCTTTCACAAATATTCTTCTAAATTTTGAGGTCGATATTGGGATTTTCTAGAGCTTACATTGACATTTGGGAGGCGGGTTTCTCTGCTGCTAAGTGCTTGAATCTTCACCAAGGTAGCGGGTAAGCATTTCTCTGCACCTTCTATTATGGAAAAGAATAAATTTTTGTTCATTTTCTATAGAAAAATGTTTGAAAAGTTTGTTATCCCTTGCTTCCCTTCACATGCTCGGCCTCTGTAGACTTTAATCTATTCTCTCCTTCCTAAGGCCGTGAGCTTTACTATCTTGTTTACCTTTAGAAACTAGAAAATAATGAAGCATAAATATTATTCTCTGCATTTTAGTTTGTCACCTTTTATTTATGAGACCCCTCTGCATTTTCATGGCCATGACCTCTTGAATTTTTGGGTATTCCTCATACTCGACAGACTTCAGGGTTTCTTCATTTTCTGTATTTTGTGGTTCCACCCCTTAAATTTTTTGAAAATGGGTTCAAAACCCTAGCTTGTGGCTTCTCCATTATTGTGAGAAACAAAGAGAATAACTTCATTCACAACCTTGAGATTGGTAAAATATGGGTTGTATTTTGAAATCATCACTTTAAAACAATTGTATATTCTGGGTGTTCTTTCTTCTTGCAAGAATTTAGGTTTCATGTTAAATCTAGACCAATGTTTCTTGAACTTGTTTCCACTATTCTCCTTCATGTTAAGAGTTTATCTCGGTCTTGGAAAACATTATGTAGAAACAACTAGCTGACAAAGCCATTGTTCACTTTGCTTGCTATATACAACCTTTCTGAAGCTTGCATATCTTCAATATTGCAAAATAAAGTCTCCTTTGTACCCTTCATGCACTTTAACTTTTATTGAGAGCAACTTATAGCTTGATATATAAATGCTTGTCTTTATGAAATCATACTCTTCCAAACAATGTACAGTGCCTTTGAATGGCTCAAACATGGATAGAGGAACATTTGAAAAACTTGAATGCTTTCCATTTCTTAGTAATTATGCTCAAATTCTTCCATTAAAGGTATGCACTTCACTTCTTTAAACATATTTTAATTGATGCAAGTATGAAAGAAATTTATTGTGGTTGCCTACTGCCCTTGTTCAAATACAACAAGAAGGTATTTTGTGTTATGACCTTATTAGTTTTACTTCATTGCTGTTTGCTCATTCCTTTGTATTTTTAAAATGATGAATGAATGTTTTTATCTCTTGTGCTCTAAATTCCCATACATTGTCCCTCTTTTGATCACTGCACTTTGGTGAGTTGCAACCCTTGTATTCAATACTTTGGAAAATATTGTCTCGATGGCTGCCCCATTATGGATATGGTGTTTCCTTGCAATGAGTGCTTGATGATTGTTATTATTAGTATTGGACATTAATTACACTCCTTGCTGTCCCTCCTATGTGAGCATTGTTTGTCAACCCTTGGTGGTTGTTCCTTCAAAGTGTGCACTTCAACAGTATAACTAGTAGAGAACATTGATGTATGACAACAATAAGATATGATGGCAACCTCATTCAATGAAACTAAACAATGAAATCATAAAAACTTGTATGCAAACAAAAAATCCTAAACGAGAAAATGGTGCACTTTATTTTGATTTGCACATTAGTTCAACATCTTTAAATGAGCTCATTGCTCATTTGTGACTCCCATTTCAAAGCAGAGGGCTGCCTCATTGCACCTTTGACTTGGTAGTCATGAATGGACAATGAGTTAGTCACTTTGTGAAATATTCCTTAAGTTGAAAGTGCTTTCATTTGAGCAATTTGAATGTTCTTCTCATCTCATTCCCCTTTTGAGACTTAGGGGTAGCATGTTGGGCACAAGGGAGCCCATTTTTTCACCACATGCTGAAATGTCAACATAAATGAATCCATCAACCAGATTTGACCTATACCTGCACAATGAACAAACATGTTAGATAAGAAAAGGGAAGCTCAATGCTTCTGTGATGTTTGATTTTTCAGGCTCTCTTGCATACATCTGATACTTGTTCAATTGATTTAATGTATCATATGGATATACTATATTTCTGTTGATAGTGCATATGATGAGGTTCATATCCATAGCTCTAACCACCCTTTTCATGATGATGCAGGTTCATTTGAAGGTCGAGAGCAAGGAGGAGCTGAAGACAACGAAGACCCACACAAGATTCTACCAGGCAATGATGGAAATGTTTCTTTTCATGTGCTCTTTTTATTACTTTCATCTTCAAATGTATAGTATATCTCTGTGTTGTTTTAGTTCAACTACTCCCACGGCTTGTGTGGGACATTTGATCATTCTTTTCCTTTCAATTTATGAACAACAACACTTTTTAGTCTTGTGTATATTTCATTACAAACTGAATGAAACATTACAAAAAATGAATGAAAGCAATATCTTGCAATTTTATGTTGTCTTCTTTATGTTGCTAAGCATTGAATGAAAAAACTGAATTCTATCTTTTAGCATCCTTCTTTATAATGGTTAAGATTTTAGTAGAAATATTTGAATACCTTTCACCTCTAGATTTAATCCATTGTTTCAGCTCTACCAAATTGAGTTGTAGGTGAAATTTTGGTAACAGGTGTCATGGGTAGTGAGGAATGGCTGGGGACTTGGCATTGAGGAATTAGTTACATAGTCCAAATTTTATCTATTAGCGTAAGGCATAAAGAGGAGGAAAAAGAAGTGGGAGAAAGAATATGGAAAGGAACAAGATGTGTAATGGGAAGTTAGGATAGAATAGGAACCAAGGATTAGACTGTTGGGAGGAATGGAGATCATGGAAAAGTTAAATTAGTGTTTCCAAGTAATGGTAAGCCTAATGTTTATATTTTAATAGGAAACAAAGAAAGGGGTGTGTTTTTAGATATTAAGGGGAACATGAAAGTGATACTTGGGGAAGGGGAACTTTGAAACTATGATATATTAAGGAACTCAAGGAAAATTATCAAGGTTTTGGGGGTGAAGAAGAAGGCATAATAGGTACATAGGGGGGAAGGCTAGAACTCTGGTGTCAAAAGAAAACTGAAGACAAGGATGCAAAATTCGAAGCTTGAAGAGAAATGGTGCCAAGGAAAAAAGTGAAGACCCAATAGCTCAAAATATAAATGACTTACACACAAAAGATCAAGGTTTGGGGGTGGGTGGTAAGTGAAATGGTTCTTAGGTAAGAGAAATCTTGAAAGATTGAAATGATAAAAAACAAAGAGAAATGACCCAAAACCATCCCACCCTTAGAGTTTTCTTATATTTTTACTGCTACAAACATGATGATGAGCACATGGGGGATAAAGGGACCTAAAAATTTGAGCACCATTCCATTTTTCCAACTCGCAACCCTTCTCATCAAAGTTGGCATGCACACCAAATTTATTCATCTTAGAAAAAGAAATTCCTTGTTAGACCTAGATTGTGCAATGCATCTCTAAAAGAGACTTCACTCTCCCATCATTGAAAGTTAATTGTACCTTTCTCCAACCAACTATTCTAATTGAGATTTTAGCACCAAGGAAAACATATAATCCATTTTATACTCTTAATACCAAAATTATGAGGATTCATATGAAATGAGGCCCCTAAGTCAATTAATCAAGAATTGTCACCAACAATATTATCCAAAATAAAAGTATCACTACTAACTTCATGTTCTTTGAAGATTTATTGGAGGAATAAAGAAAATATTTCTTTCTAGATTTACACTTATTATTTATTTGACCTTTCTTACCCCAAAGTTACCATTTTATTTTATATTTTTCTCAAGTATTGAACTTACCCTTTTACTTGGAATTACCTTTATCTCTTATCTTAGATTTACCACCTCTATCTTTTGACCAACCCCTTACATGCAAGGCATCTTTATATGAATCATTCATGGATTTTTCTTGACTTTTTCTATAAGAAAAACCCTATAATATCTTCAAGCTTAGGTCAAAATTTTTTCCACTACTTATTGTAATCAAATTTTCCCATGAATTAGGTGAAGGACAAGCAAAATTATTTGCTTATCTTGTTCTAATTTTAATCCACTTGAAACCATAAAATAAATTGAGATTATAATTTATAGAGTTCCTTTTCTTTCATTTATAATTAATACAACTTCCCTTTTAGAAATTTAGTTTATTCACTAAACTCTTAAATTGATATGGTGTTCTTATATTTTCCCCAAAAATTTTACAGGTCAATCTTTTGATACATTTATCAAAATAGTATCTAAAACACATAAATGGATAGTGCTCATAGCTTTCTTATCTAGTTTAATCCAATGTTTGTCTAGCATCCAAGAGGTTTTGCTAAAAATGATATTGTTGTTCATTAATCTCTTTCCACTAAGTTGTCTTCAAACTTTAACTTCCACATTTAAAAATAATTAGAATTAAATTTCTTAATATCATATCTTAAGGTGCAAGCCATGAATTGTATAGCACAGATCCTTAAATTTTCCTATAATCAACAAAATCTCCCACTACAACTAGACACCAACAAGAAAAGCCATCCCTTTATCTAAACAAACCTTAACCAATTGGTTTCAATACCAAAATGAAGAAATTTTCAATCAACAATTTCAATAATATCTTAAATTATGTGATCAAAGTAGAGGTTTGTTTTTCTATATCAAATTATTAGCAATAAAACTAAGAAAATTAACATATAATATCAACAAAGCACACAAGACAATAATTCATTTTAGGAAAACCCTTTCAAGAAAAACCCAACACCAAAAGAAAGACAACAATATATTAATCTATAGAATAACAAAGCTCAAGTGCAAATGTAATCTCCCTTCATATATATTCATAATCTACTAATATAATTTATGTCATAGTCATAGGTTCTACATATTTTATATTCAATATTCTACTTCTCTATATCACCCATCTTCACTCAACATATTTATCATAGATATCCTTATTCATGCCATTATATTTGTAAATATTAGTACAAAGAACTCAATTGTCTTCTTAACTCAATTATCAAACATGTCAACATTCCATGTGTTCTTCTTACACTCTATGCTATCATCTTTTAAATATAAGTCATCAAACAACTAGGACTCACCATTATTCATAGTTAATAATTAATAAATGAAAGTGAGATCATATCTAGATCATTGATGATATTCTCATTGGACAATCCTCAAGATTTATGTAAGATAATGTTCACCAAAACTTCTTAAAGTCTTAAGGATCATCAAATCAAAACATGAATCAACAACTCTTGATGATTATATAGCTCAAAGCCTTTACACCATTGTTAAATATTGATCATCATTAGATCATGATAAATCAATGACACTATTGAAAATTTTGATCATTGGTCCATGAAATATAGTGATATCAATGTGATTTCTACCAACCACTACCCATATTAATGATGTGAGATGATATCAATATAGGCCCCACTGATCATTTCAAGCACCCCCTTATGTGATAATAAATAAATTACAATCAATGAGCTCTATCCATTAAATGGGTCTTAGGACTTTGGCTTATGGAAAAATTGGATATCCTCTCCAAACCTTGAGGGATATTTAATCTGCCAACTCATTTTATGATCCATGGTTCCCATGATATCTTCAAAGGCTATCACCATTGGTTGGAAATTAATAAATAACTGACCATTAAATTTGATGGTTGTAGATAGTTTAGTATACTCTAAAATATTGAATTCTTTACAAGTGAATAACACCCATCAATGTGCACTTTTGATTTGACTCAAATATGCATTACCAAATATGCATTTGTGGGGCTCTAGTAGACTAGAACATGCATTGCATTATATTTGAGGTTAAACTTATATGGGTATCCCTAATCCTTAGATTTGCAACCCTAAACTTCTATGTGGACCTAATCTTAAAAGTCATAGCCCTGGATTGTGTAATTGCACTTTAGAAACTTGTTCACTTGTGTCTATCTAGAGTAGATGGTGCTTATAAGCATCAATAGGACTTGCTATCAAGTAGGGGAATCTATGGTATGTATTGATTGAATTCAAGACATGCATTTGATTCAACAATGCTTGAAAAAATTAAAGACACACTATACATAATGCAAACATTCCTAGACATCTATCCTTGTCTATGCAGATTTTGATATAATAATATTTTGCTAGATACTTGATTGTAAGTGCTAATGATGCTTGTAAGCAATCACATGATCTACGTAAATGGTCTAAAGCTTTTTCTTTTTATACAACACCCTAGCATTCAAATTTGAATACTTCACTCACAAGTCAATAGGTAATGATTAGTAGGGATCTAGTCAAGGATCACAATTAATTTTGAATTTAGAATAGCATTCAAATTTGAACATTTCACTCACATGTCAATAGGTAATGATTAGTATGATCTAGTCAAGACTCACAATTAATTTTGAATTTAGAATAGCATTCAAATTTAAATATTTCACTCACAAGTCAATAGGTAATGATTAGTAGGGATCTAGTCAAGGGTCACAATTAATTTTGAATTTAGAAGAGGGTCAAGGCCACCCTTATGATCTTGATCTAAGATTAAGGTCACCCCCACAAATCTTAATCCAAGATTAAGGCCACATGGTTGATTTCAACTTGAGAGTAGAAAAAACAAAAATTAAGGACTAGGTCTAAGCCATTAGAGAATATGGACTCATGTTCAATTTAGGTATAAATTTAATACCAACTCTTGCATAGAAAATGCCCAAATCAAAAACTATATTGTATAAGAGACAATGATCAAAATGAATCCAAAGCAAAAGAAAAGTTAAATATACACTTTTTCCCCTATACAAGTACAAAAACTATTAAATTATTTAAACATTTATAATTTTCCATCCTCACGTCAATGATAGATCACAAAATATAATCCAAAAATGCTCACAAGTATTTTTCTAAAGACTTTTGAAAACCAATATCTACTTAGCCATTATAAAAGCAATATACCCTTAGGAATCTGCTTTTCCAAAAGTCAAGAATAACCTTTGGAACAAAAAGAAAACATAATACAAACAAAGTTGGAAGAGACAAAAACACAAAACAAACAAAAAAAAAAAAAAAAAAACTTTAAAAATGCAAATTTAGAGCACAGTCCAAGGCTAGCTTATCTAGGGCAAAGATATTAGGTCCTTAGGGTAGGTACCCTAAGAAAAGGCACCTACACCTAAATGCTCATCAATCCCAAATCCCCATTCAGTGTGAAAGGGACCTCTAACTAATTTGAATGGGCAGCGCAACATCATTACCCTACGCACCTTTATAGGCCAAAAAAACCCTTGGCGTGGAATCGAATGCCCTGGTTTGAAAAAAGCGGCACAAAAAGCCAAACCAGACAATGGGGGCCCACCACTCCGCCATTAAAGTAAAGGGCACGTTGGAACCAACGAAACTTGCGTGAAATGACCTCACTTTATGCTTGAGTTTTTTTTTGTTTGTTTTTTGAGTATACAAATGATTTGGGACATATTAATGTAAAAGTGGAAAGGGTAAGTTCAGTGTCTTTGGATGTACCTAACAAGTGGCATAATTCAAAAAGATAATAGTGTGGGGAAAATAACACCTCACATTTATATCCTAGTCTGACTAGGACAAGGGGTCTGGATTGAAATAATAAATGTGAAATTAAATATGTAGAATATAAATAAATTAAATTTGATATTTAGATTTGGATTTGATGTTGATTTTGATTATTAGGTGTTGTTAATTAGTTTGTCTATCGTGTCAATTGGCAATATTTCTTTGGTGTTAATGGGTATGTTGAAGAGGTTTGGAAGGTCAATTAGTAAATTTTTGTCTTGTTTTTGCATATACTCATGCAATACATGAGGTCAATTAGCAAGTCATTAAGCAAATAATGTTGTGTGTGCAACCAAGGTTTGGATAGACAAGTGGTAGTGTCTCCTAAGTGTGACATCCTTGGAATACATTGAAAAATTAGATTATATATATATACTCCCTCTCTTTGTGCTCTTTGATTGTGTGTCTTTGCTTCTTTTTCTCTTCCTCTCTACCTCACTTCCTTCTATCCTTCTCTGTTATATATATACTCTCTCTCTTTGTACTCTTTGATTGTCTGTCTCAACTTCTTTCTCTCTTCCTCTCTCCCTCACTCCTATCCTTCTCTTTTATCTATAAAGAGTGATTGAGTTTATGTGCCAAGTGCCACCAATTAAATACACATTCATAATGTGCAAATCATTTGATCACGTGCTTTAAGTAGTACATGCTCCATGTCTTCGTGTCTTCTTACCTAAAAATTAACGAGGAAAGTCCTTAGTGTATGACATTCATAACTTGCAAGGATATGAGTATATCCACATGAAGATGAATGTATCAATTAGTATTCGATACATCAACAAGAATGCTGACACCTAGTATGGTGGCTATGCCTTTGATAAATCTTGAACAAATGTTAAGAGTTTTAATGAAATATTAAAATATTTATAATTGAAATGTATGTCTTCTTAACTTTTTAGAGTCATATAGAACCTTGGAACCTCCATTACTTCCAAGTTAGAATCAACTTGGTGATCCTTTTCAGTTAGTTCTATGATAAATGTCCAATACTAAAAAATGGCATCCATAGGGAGATCTTCTGAAGCATTAGGGTTTGGTAAAATCAACACAAATATCTGAGGACATGGGAAAAAAATGTCGATGAAGATGCAAGCACTCTAGATTGGTGACTATCTCCTTTTTTCTCAGAATGAGAAAATATATATTTTGACAACTAGGTCACGAGAAAGTGGCCCCCTCAAGAAAAAAAGGCACATGCAACCCAATATAGGGATTTTTGGAATAATAAGCGCTCAAAGTTTACTCAACCTCTATGCTCAAAGTGGTCTAGGGTTGATCCCACAATAGTGGTTTACAATTCCCTTCACAAAGAAAAAATGCAAAAACGTTAAAAAAAAAATCAGGTTTTTAGGGGTTCGCTCGAAGTGTTCATAACCCCTTTGAAGCCAAGTTCATGGAACCCTCTTGTGGGGTTTTAAATGAAATCAAGGGAAAATGGCAAAAAAAGGGGGGGTTCGAGTAAACCCCCCTTCTAGCGAACCCCCCTTCACTTGAAGGGGTCTAGAGGGGTTCGCTAGAAGGGGGGTTTGCTCGAACCCCCCTTTTTTGCCCTTCTCCCCCTCTAATAATTTTCTACAAAATTTTGGCTTTTGGACCTCGAGTTGAAGATGAAAATGGCATCAACTTCAAAGACCCAATTGGATGATTATAGTCCTTGAAATGAGCTATATGACAAATATAATTTTAATATATTTTGGTTTTATTTGTATTTTTTTAGTTTAATTAAACATAGGATTTTCACCAAAAATCAAGCTCTCTATTTTGCACATGTGCAAAAATAGTAGATTATAAAAAAAAAATCTGAAAAATATGTTCGTGCTAGGTATTGATATCCTTGATCCAACAAAAAAAAGAATTTTGATACATAAAAAAAAAATTATGTTGTATATGGTCCACCTATGTCTAAATTGTAATTGGTTTGACTTCAAAACTTAATTAAGAAAGAAAATTCAATAGAACTCTATGAAACCAAATGAACGTGCTAGATATCATTGTCACAAATCTAAATTAAAAAAAAAAAGAATTTTATCCTTCATATAAAAAAGGTTATGTTGTTTACAGTGAACGTCACTCTTTAAAATGTTTACTGTTAAAAACTAGTTTTCGAAGGAGATGGAAAAAGAATATAGTCTGATTCCAATTTTTTTTTTTTAAATATATTTATAATCTATACACAAATGTCACAAATCACTAGTTTGCATCATCTTCAAATTTGTAATAACCCATCCTAAATTATTACTTAATTAATATTATTGCAAATGACATATGAATATATTCAGATTAAAAAGACATAATTAAGTAGCTATAGTCAATCATAGCAACACATGTCTAACTAAAATGAGTCAAAGATTCGTATATTCAATTCGAATGTCAAATTACAATATCCAAGTTTGACTTGGCTCAAAAGGCCACAAAGTCAATACATTTTATAACTTTTACATCAAGGTTACATCATAGACTAAGATAGTCTTGTAAACATCCAAGCTCCTCTTGATGCTCGCCTCCACTGGTGGATGAGAACATGGTTGAAGCACTTTACTGCCCAACCATGAAGCTTACGCTTCACTAAAATTCTTTCAACTTGAAGAATACTTGAAATTGCATGGAAAGTTTAGAAAGAGAACAATCTTCAAGGTGGAATTTGGTGCATGCCCACACATCAACATGCAATTTATATCTACAAGTTAGAAAAGAAAATACAAGATCTATGCTAGGAACGGCAGAGAGTGTTATCATAGAGTCCATACATACATAATGAACTATATTTCTTGGCCAAGCATAAGAACAATGTTGCAACAACAAACAATAGGTTTTGGTAAAGAAAACCTATACTCTTTGACCTCCATTTCGACACCCATCTTGGAAGGTAACTTTCTACTTCACAAATATTTCATAATAGTTATCTAACCTCTAGCAACATCTACCTTGAGGTGCTCTAGTATACTTAGGTGTCACTATTCTATTCAAGTAAAAGAATATTATTCACACTCATATCTACATAAAGTAGACCAGACTACTTATATACTCACTAAGCAGTAATCAGATACATGATTCAAATGGAACTGTTCAATACATTATTCAACCATATATTCACATGACCCATGATACATTCAATATAAATCATTATCCATTAATGAATAAATTAAATAAGTAACAAAAGAAGGTATGTCACAAGTATGTGTATGTACATAGACAAAGGTCTATGTGCATACACATATATGTGCCTACTTAAGTTATTGATTTATGCATACATTCTAAAATAAAACCATTAAATCAGATTGCTATCTTTTAAATAGCGTTCTATTTTGACATTTCATTTATTAGAAATTCAAGAAATAAAAGAATCTAGAACAAGTTTGTATTAATAGTTTCTCACATATTGTTGTGTCATTTGTTTCAAAATCAAGTTGTGATATTCAAATGATACTATTTAAAAAAAAAAACAATAAAAAAACAATCATTGTTTATAACAGGACAGTGTTGTTTGCAACTACACAGTTATAGAATGATGTTGTTTACATATAAAACATTCATTGTTTATGACAAAACATTGCCGTTTCAACTATACAATTACAAAACAAAGCTGATTTCTAGTAAAACATTCATAGTTTATAACAGAACCACGCTGTTTTAGATAAAAATTTATAGAACAATGCTGTTTACATATAATACATTCACTATTTATAACAAAACATTGCTGTTTCAACTAATCAATTACAAAACAAAGCTGTTTTCAAGTAAAAAATTCATAGTTTATAACAAGACCATCCTATTCACAATAAGCAATCACTGTTTACAATAGTACAATACTGTTTACAACTAACAATTTTAGTTAATGACAAAACGAAGTCATTTTCAATAATTTTAAGTTACAACTCCAAGTTTCCATTGCTTCGATAATGAAGCTTTATTACCATAAATAGTGGTATATAAAATTTTGGAGAAGAAAATAACCAATGAAGTTGTAAATAACTTTTAGAGGGTATTTAAATGAACTCAAACGACATACTAACCATTTACCATCAATGATAAAATGAACAAAATCATGGGATCAATTTCATCTAGGCTCGGGTTGAAACCTTCACCTAATGTTAACATATTATACTTTTGTCACACTAAAAATGACCCATAGTCATTGACTGTTACTCTAAACAGGGTGGCCGAGGTCGTAGCCATAATGCCTACCCTCAGCTTGGGTGTAGTCACCCCAAAGACGACACAAGTGTCATTCATAATGAATGATGGTTTACAATATTACACATGCAAACAAATTAAGGGAAAAAGTTCATCATTCAACCTTTATCCTTTATGGATTAGGTGATGTGAAAAACACAATGTCTCTGTGACATAACAATATATTTGCAACTGCAAGAAATATCAGAAACCCATATTACAATATCGGGCGAGATAGCCCTCCGTCACCCATGGTGATGAGACAACCAAAAACATAAGAAATACCCATTGATTCTAGATTGAGGGTGATGGTTTCATACCAAATGGGTGACCATTGGTTGGATATTCAAAAACAAAATGAAATATATATATCACAATCTTTCGGTGAAAGATTTGGTCTACCCTTTAAGGGTGGTATCGATTTATAACTCATATTGCTCCTATCACAGGCTTATCGGGTTATCCAATAGCCCTGTGTTGAGCTAAACAATTAGAATACATGCAACCTAGGCTCAATAATGGCGACATTAAAAATATTACAAAGTAATATGCAATCGGCTTCCAAGTTGTTGGTGATACATGCACAAGTAAATCCGGTTATAGAAGAACCGACATGGCCATGTTTATAATAAAAAAGTACAATCTGATTCATAAAAGCTCAATGAATATGTTTTAATAAAATTAATATAATAAAAAAAATATCAATTTGAACTGTGCATATAATATAGATGATATTGTAAAATGAAATGAAAAGCAAAAAATAAACCACCAAATACCTTTGAAAACGAGGATTCTCTTTTGGATTTTTCCCACAATGCTTTGCTCAACAACCCGTTCAGTGTGTGTTGGTATCGATATTTTTCTTCAGGATTAGCAACTTTCCTACATTTCACTGCCCTCAACTAAGGGTCTACTTCGAATGATAATGGGAATTAATGATTTTTCTGCCCCACTATCATGATTTGAATATTGCCTTATTGTCGATGGAAGACCATGACTTTCATGGGATTTTCTCATGATATCATTTAAATTTTATCAATTCAATAATGGTGATTATCAGTTTCCAGTTCAACTATTAAGAGGTATATATATATTTATATATACTCATATATATATTTATATACTTTTATATTTATATTCATGTTCATTCACACTTATGTATGTTCTCGACACACACAAACACACACACACACACACACATATATGTATATGCATATATACGCATACATATATATACATATATATTTGTATTTGCATATAAATATTTTTATGTACATATTCATTATTTGAATAAGAATGGACTTTCATTTTGATTTCAACAATGAGGCTAAATGCATAATTGAAATTTATATATTCATTCACATGCCAAATCTCACTTTCGTTTTCCTCTAAATTCTCAAAATACAAGCTCAAGATTAACATTTAAATATAAATTCCACATAATTTATGTTTCACAAGTACATCTTTTCAATCATTGAGTCATTTCAATTAACTTAATATAATTTCCAATATAATATTTTCAAATGCAGATATCATGCAATCTTGTGGTGTGTGCACCCAGATTCCATCTATTTTACCGTTCGATCTGGCTAAACAATCCTACTTCAATTATGTTCTCATCCTTCAACCTATCACCCTGCAACTACACACACTTGTACTTGCAAAATTCATCAATAACGTTCGATTCATGATAATTTATAAGATAATTTCAAAAAGATCACATAGTCAACATCAGTCAACTTCTTTCAATCTTTTCAAAAATTTCAAAATTTCCATTTAACATATTGAATTTCCTCAATAATTCAATTTACCATATTATAATTAAAAATGCAATAAAATTGGGTTATGACATCCTTCCCCTCTTGGAAGAGACATCGTCCCAATGTCTATTTAATTAGAATTTAAGAATATATGTCTATTTCAACATCACATCATATTGTTCCAAACCAAAATATCATAATATTTCAATCCAAAATTTTCAAACAAAATTATCAAGGTCTCTCTCTTAAGAAAGAAAATGTGGAAAGGAGTGTTCTATTTCTTCTACATCCTCCCAGGTAGCACCGTCTTATGAGTACTGGTCCCATTGGACCTTAAACTAAGCAATATCTCTGCTCCACAACTTAGCATTGCATCTATCCAAGATTATAATGGGCTCCACTAGCACCATTCCTGGATCTTGTACTTGCAAGGATTACCAATCAAGCACATGAGCTGTATCAGGATGATATGGCTTAAGCAAAGAAACATGAAACACATTATGAAGTCAAGCCAGAGTAGTTGTTAGAGCTAGTCTATAGGCAACTGGGTTAATCACTTCCAAGAATTCAAATGGTCCCACATATCCCAGGGCCCACTTGGAGGACTTTTTAAAGGAAATGTAGCTTTTACGGGATCTGAATCTTAAGAAGACTCTATCCCCTGTCACAAACTTCCTAAGGGTTCTGTTCTTGTCAGTATAAATTTTCTATCGATCTGTCACCTCTTTCAGTATACTCTTAATGAATCTCTTTTGTTCTTCCATCTCCTTAAGCATTTAAGGTCCTACTATGATACTATCTTCTAATCTATCCCAACTGATCGGTGTACGACACTTTCACCCATAAAGAGCTTCAAACAGTGCCATACCTAGGGATGTGTGATAAGAGTTTTAAGAAAACTCTACCAATGGTAAATATACTTCCCACTTATACTGTTGGTCCATACAATACATTTAGATGAGGTCTTCGACTACCTGATTCACCTCTCTATTTGTCTATCAGTTTGAGGATGACAGGTCAAGCTAAAATTCAATTTGGTTCCCAATGTGGCATTCAGGGTTGTCCAAAATCTTGAGGTCAACTGAGTGTCTCTATCGAAAATGATAGTCTAGACTGGCACTCCATGCAAATGGAAGATCTCCTGGAAAAATTTCTTGGCCAGGATCAACAATCCATCCGTAAGGTTTCCTGGAATGAAGTGCACAACCTTAGTCAACTTATCAATCATGACCAATATAACGTCATGCCTATTCTTGCTCAAAGGAAACCCCTGTATGAAGTCCATACTAATCACCTGCCATTTATACTCAGGTATGTCATGAGGATATAGTAGCCCGACTAGATGTGCATGCTCAGTCTTGACTCATTGGCACTCTAAGCATCTGGATATGTACTCTGCTACATCCTTCTAAGTTTAGGCCAAAAGTACAAAGTTTTCAATTTTGGGATCATCTTGGATACTCTGGGGTGTCCTGAATAAGGTACATTATGAACCTCCTTTAAAACCAACTTCCTCAACTCTCCAGAGTATGGAATATACATTCTTCTTTGGTATCTCAAAATACCATCCGGTTTGATCTCATACCCATTGAACCGATGATCTAATGGATTCTCTACTAGGGCGCTCTTCACTCTCTCATAGTGCTCATCTCCTGACATATGTTGTATCACATGTTGTCTCAAGTTATATCTTGTTGAGATCATGGCTTCTAGATGTCTTCGTCTACTAAGAGCATCAACCACTCTATTCTCTTTTCCTTTTATATACTCAATTCCAAAGTCATACTCACTAAGGAATTCCAACCACCTTCTCTCTCATGCATTAAGGTTTGGTTGAGTAAAAATGTATCTCAATCCCAAGTGGTCTATTTTGAGTTCAAATGGATTTCCAAAGAGATAATTCCTCCACATTTTTAAGGCATGAACTATTGTGACCAATTCTAAATCATGCGATGCATAGTTCACCTCATGTTGCTTAAGCTTCCTTGATTCATACACTACCACTTGTCCTTCTTGCATTAATACTACTCCCAATTCCTCTCTTGAAGCATCTGTGATTACTATGAATATCCCATTAAGATCAGGGATGGTCAACACTAGTACTGTAATGAGCCTCTCCTTTAGGAGTAAGAATGCTTGTTCACATTTCTTGATCCATTCAAACCATGTCCCTTTTCTTTGGAGTGATGTAATAGGAGATGCAATCTAGGAAAACCCTTCAACAAAATTCCTATAATACCCCGCAAGGCCCAGGAAGCTACAGACTTCTGACAAATTCTGAGGCACCGACCATTCCATGATTACGTTAATCTTTTGGGGTCTATAGAGACTCCTTCAGCTGAAATAATATGGCCTAGATAGTGCACCCTATCTTGATAGAATGAATACTTGGATAGCTTCCCAAAGAGTTTCCTTTCTCTCAACTGCTAAAGAACTATCCTCAAGTTCCTATCACACTCTTCAATAGATTTTGAGTGAACCAAGATGTCGTCAATGAAGATTAAAAAAAATTCATCCAAGCAGTCTCTGAATACACTATTCATGAGGTTCATGAAAGCTGTTGGTGCATTAGTCAAACCAAAAGGTACCACAATGAACTCGTAGTGTCCATACCACAAATCTCAATTGGTTTTCCATAATCATCCAGACAATTAACTATCTTATCCTCATAGTTCACTATAGCCTTATGCTCGGTTAACCAATTTATTCCCAAAATTACATCATGTGAGCCTAAAGGTGCCACATACAAGTTGACCTGGGTTTGAAAGGTTGGAAGCTCTAACTCGCTGCAAAAGAGATAGGTATCTACCCTTCACTCTGCTCGATTACCATATTGGATTGTCCATGATTTTTCCATGTATCTAGGTCTAATAGGTATCTTGGATGTTATT
The DNA here is from genome assembly GCA_007258455.2 of Sequoia sempervirens. Lineage (NCBI taxonomy): Eukaryota > Viridiplantae > Streptophyta > Pinopsida > Cupressales > Cupressaceae > Sequoia > Sequoia sempervirens. Next base: position 202,163,803 of record VDFB02000017.1, read on the forward strand.
CTATGATCTATAAAACATTCAATAACTCTGATATCAATTAAAATAGAGATAAATTAGCCATAGAGCTTACCTGTTAGCTGAATTGGAGAAGCTTGATACTCTGCCTGCTTGTTATCCACTACAACGTGGATTTGGTGATGCTGAGTCTGCTGATAGTTTCCTTCCTTTTACGACTTTGACCATTGAGAAAAATTTGAGGCATAATGATCACCTCCAAAAGTATAACATCCATCATGATGTCCTTTGTGACCTCTTGACTTGTCCTCTCTAAAGCCCTTCTACTTTTGGTCGTCTTTACCCTTGTTTTTGTTTACCTTCTTGTTCTTTCCACCATTCCCATATTATCCTCTCTTGTGACTCGCTTCCCATCTTGAGATTATGGATCTGATGGTTCTTGTATCCTTTATGAAATTTCTTGTTGCCAAACCATGTCGTAGGATTTGCATTATTACAGTAATTGGATAACTGCTATAGTTTCTATTCCTATTTGGTGGCTTTTTGAAAGAGTTCATTCATGGTTAGAGGATCATGCATATCCACTTCAGCTCCAATGTGAGGTCCTAGTCCCAATATGAATTTTGAGATATAGAAACATTTATCTCCCTAATACTGAAGCACATGCTTTAATAGGTTGGGTGAACTTTTCCCAATATTGGGTCACAGTCATGCTCCCTTGAGTTAAATTTTGGAATTCTATCACTTTCTCAAGTCAAAGAAAATCTGCTATAACCATCTCTTCCTAAAATATTGGAGGAAGAGTTCCCAAGTGATCTCAGTAGACTTAAGATTCCTTTTTGACTTCTCATTATCCCACCAAGTCGCTGCTTCACTTGAGAGTTGATACGTAGCCCATGCCACTTTAGTCTGGTCAGAAAGGTTACAAAGCCTAAAGTATTTTTCCATATTAATAATCCATGCCTCTGCTCTTGATCCAATAGCCTTACCATCAAACTTAGGTGGTGCTACTCTTTTGAGATATTTTCCAAGCTCTTCCTCAATTCAAACTCGTGGGCCTGCCCCTAGACCACCGTCTCCTTGATTGGATTTTGCATTCCTGTAGTTCTGGTCTTTGCATGCCACTCAAACCTCTTGTTGTATGTGATCCATACGAGCCTCTTGCCTATTTAGGAGTTCTAGAATTTGTTCCAGCCTCGTGTTGGGTCCATTATCTAACCTACGACCACCCGTCTCTTGTCTAGTGGTGTAAGAGAGGGGGTCCAACCATGCCAAGGCTCCAGGTCACAGAGAGTCGAGAGTGGAGGGCTGCCCTAACTTACCTCACTCTAAAGCATGGGGATCGAGAATGAAGGGCACTATATATTACTTCTATCAATCTATAGACCCAAATACCAAGTTTACTCTAGGCGAGATGGTTTTTAGAGTCAATGCTGCACTTCAGAAAACTCTATGTTTGAGGATGATAAAATAATTATAGGATGACAGTGCAGTGCACTGGTGTCTCTCAGGCGTGCTAGCATCCATACAACCAGAAAACAACAAGTATAGTATAAATTTCCTAAAAATGTACTAACAACCTAGCTAGTTGATCTTGAAGGAAAAAACAGAATAAGGAAGTAGAAGAAATAGAGATGAAGATAATAAAGTAAGTAAATGAAAGCTAAGGTGATGAAGATGATCTCACAAAGGCACTAGTTCGCTAGCTAGCTCTAGACGCACATTCACCTACACACAAGAAAGAGGGAAAATTGTTGGGGCTGTATAGGGGCCTGCCTTAGTTAGACCCCTATTTTGGTGTTTCCACCTCCATAGACAACCAGAAAGCAATGAAGTAGACTATGTGATAAAGGAAAGAAAAGATAGAAATGAACACTAAAAACAATACAATGCTACTCTATCAAATCACAAAGAAGAGGAGTGAAGCATTATCACCTCCACCCAAAAGCTCACTAGCCAGTGGAGGAGAATGCAAGGTATGAACTTGGAAAAGTCACCATAGCCGCAACATTGATGAAGGGAGGTCTTGCAAGACTCTAAGCCCACACTTCTATGAATTTCCTCACACTTGCAATGTGGAGTTGATGGAGCTTCAAAGTTGCTACAATGCTTACAATGAAATGCTAGAATGTTGGAGAATGTGCTTGAGAATTTGAAGAGATGAAGTGATTGAATGTATAGAGAGTGTGTAAGAGGATGAAATGAAGTGAGAATGAGAGTTTATGAAGGTGGGATGAAAAGGAATAAGTCATTTTTGGGTCGGTTGGTCGAAGAGGGATGTTACAATTCGACTCCAATTAGGTGTGTAACACCTCTTCCAACTTTAGACATAGGAATTCGTAAGGGATGATAGCGTGACGTGCAGATGTCCGCACACTGTGTGTTTATCCTTGAAAAATATTCTCTCACCGAAACACATGATAAACAACAAGTGGATGGAAGGCGGGTGGGTGATGTGGAAAGTCCCCTTTGGATTTGATTTTCTAAGGTGAGGGTATGTGAAAGGGGAATTTTCTTAAGGGGTGCAAATTCACTCCTATACAGGTGGTTACCATGTTGACTCACACTTAATCTACATCACATTCACATTTATCGTATCTTAACACTAGGTTCTACATATAAACATTCTCTAAATTTCATTACATACACATGCATATATCACTCATTCATCAAGGACACACACATTCATGCATTGAAAACACATTTTGGAGTTCTCATTTGAACACACCAAAAACATCATTTTGTTTTATTTATATTAAATGTGGGTCAATAGACCCTTATTTACAAAGGCTTCTTGTCAATAGACCCTTTAAATGTGGTTCAATAGACCCAATTTTTTTTTTTTTAAATATATTTAGAATCTATAGACAAATGTCACTAATCACATGTTTGCATCATCTTCAAATTTGTAATAACCCATCCTTAATTATTACTTAATTAATATTATTGCAAATGACATATGAATATATTCAGATTAAAAAGACATAACTAAGTAGCTATAGTCAATCATAGCAACACATGTCTAATTAAAATGAGTCAAAGATTCATATATTCAATTCGAATGTCAAATTACAATATCCAAGTTTGGCTTGGCTCAAAAGGCCACAAAGTCAATAATTTTTACAACTTTTACATCAAGGTTACATCAAGGTTACATCATAGACTAAGATAGTCTTGTAAACATCAAAATTTCCTCTTGACGCTTGCCTCCATTGGTGGATGAGAACATGGTTGAAGCACATTAATTCCCAACCATGAAGCTTACGCTTCACTAGAATTCTTCCAACTTGAAGAATACTCGACCCTGCATGAAAATTTTAGCAAGAGAAAAATCTCCAAGGTGAAATTTGGTGCATGCCCATACATCAACATGCAATTTCCATCTACAAGTTAGAAAAGAAAATACAAGATCTATGGTAGGAATGGTAGAGAGTGTTATCATAGAGTCCATACATACATAATGAACTATATTTCTTGGCCAAGCATAAGAACAATGTTGCAACAACAAACAATAGGTTTTGGTAAAGAAAACCTATACTCTTTGAACTCCATTTCAACACCCATCCCAAAAGGTAACTTTCTACTACACAAATATTTCATAATAGCTATCTACCCTCTAGCAGTATCTACCCTGAGGTGCTCCAGTCTACTTAGGTGTCACTGTTCTATTCAAGTAAAAGAATATTATTCACACTCATATCTACTAAAAGTAGATCAAACTACTTATATACTCACTAAACAGTAATCAAATACATGATTCAAATGGAACTGTACAATACATTATTCAGCCATATTATTCACATGACCCATGATACATTCAATATAAATCATTATCCATTAATGAATAAATTAAATAAGTAACAAAAGAAGGTATGTCACAAGTATGTGTATGTACATAGATGAAGGTCTATGTCCATTCACATATATGTTCCTACTTAAGTTATCGATTTGTGCATACATTCTGAAATAAAACCATTAAATCAGATTGCTATCTTTTAAATAACATTCTATTTTGAAGTTTCATTTGTTAGAAATTCAAGAAATAAAAGAATCTAGAACAAGTTTGTATTAACAGTTTCTCACATATTGTTGTGTCGTTTGTTTCAAAATCAAGCTGTGATATTCAAACATACTGTTTTCAAATAAAAACTCACTGTTTATAATAGGACGGTGTTGTTTGCAACTACACAGTTATAGAATGATGTTGTTTACATATAAAACATTCACTGTTTATGAAAAAACATTACCATTTCAACTATACAATTACAAAACAAAACTGATTTCTAGTAAAACGTTCACAATTTATAATAGAACCATGTTGTTTTAGATAAACATAATTTACAAAACAATGTTGTTTACATATAATACATTCACTATTTATAACATAACATTGCTGCTTCAACTAATTTATTACAGAACAAAGTTGTTTTCAAGTAAAACGTTCATAGTTTATAACAAGACCATGCTATTCACAACAAGCAATCACTGTTTACAATAGTACAATATTGTTTACAGTTAAAACTTTCTATTTATGGAAAAAAAAAGTTATTTGTAATAGTTTTAAGTTACAACTCCAAGTTTCCATTGCTTTGATAACCAAACTTTATTACCCTAAATAATGGTATATAAAATTTCAGATAAGAAAATAACCAATGAAGCTGTAAATAAATTTTGGAGGGTATTTAAATGAACTCAAACAACATACAAACCATTTACCATCAATGATAAAATGAACAAAATCATGGGATCAATTTCATCTAGGCTCGAGTTGAAACCCTCACCAAATGTTAACATATTATACTTTTGTCATGCTAAAAATGACCCACAGTCATTGACTGTTACTCTGAATAGGGTGGCCGAGGTTGTAGCCATAATGCCTACCCTCAGCCTGGGTGTAGTCACCCCAAATAAGACATCCAGGTGTCATTCATAATGAATGATGGTTTACAATATTACATATGCAAAAAAATCCAGGGAATGAGTTCATCATTCAACCTTTATCCTTTATCGATTAGGCGACATGAAAAACATAATGTCTCTGTGACATAACAATATATTTGTAACTGCAAGAAATATCAAAAACACATATTACAATATTGGGTGAGATAGCTCCCTCCGTCACCCATGGCGATGAGACAACTAAAAACATAAGAAATAGCCTTTGATTCTAGATTGAGGGTGATGACTTAGTACTGAATAGGTGACCATCGGTTGGATATTCAAAAGAAAAATGAAATATATATATATATATATCACAATCTTTATGTTGTAAGATTTGGTCTACCCTTTAAGGGTGGTATCGATTTATAAGTCATATTGCTCCTATCGTAGGATTATCAGGTTATCCAATAGCTCTGTGTAGAGCTAAATAATTAGAATACTTGCAACCTAGGCTCAATGATGGTGACATTAAAAATATTACAAAGTAACATGCAATTGGTTTCCAAGCTATTGGCGATACATGCACAAGTAAATCTAGTTATAGAAGAACCAACATGAGCATGTTTATAATAAAAAAAATACAATCTGATTCATAGAAACTCGATGAACATGTTTTAATCAAATTAATAGAATCGACAAAATATAGATTTGAACTATAAATAAAATATAGATGATACTGTAAAATTAAATGAAAAGCAAATATTTTAATGAAAACCACCAAATACCTCTAAAATGAGGATTCTCTTTCAACTTCTTCCCACATGCTTCGTTCAACAACCCATTCACTATGTGTTGGTGTCGATATTCTTCTTCAGGTTTAGCAACTTTCCTACATTTCACTGCCCTCCACTAAGGGGTTGTTTCAAATGATAATGGGCATTAATGATTTTGTTGCTCCACTCTCATAATTCAAATATTTCCTTACTATTGATGGCAGACCATGAACTTCGTGGGATTTTCTCATGATATCATTTAAATTTTATCAATTCGATAATGGTGATTATTAGTTTCCAATTCAATTGTTAAGAGGTATAAACATATATATTTATATAATTAACATTTAAATATAAATTCCACGTAATTTACGTTTCAAAAGTACATCTTTTCAATCATCGAGTCATTTCAGTTAGCTTAATATAATTTCCTATATAATATTTTCAAATGCATATATCATGCCATTTTGTGGTGTGTGCACCCAAATTCCGTCTAGCATACCATTCAATTCAGCTAAATGATCCTACTTTAACCATGTTCTCTTCCTTCAATCTGTCACCTTGCAACTACACACACTTGCACTTGCAAAATTCATCAGTAATGTTTGATTCATGATAATATATAAGATCATTTAAAAAGATCACATAGTTAACATCAATCAACTTCTTTCATTATTTTCAAAAATTTCAAAATTTCCATTTAACATATTGAATTTCCTCAATAGTTCAATTTACCATATTATAATTAAAAATACAATAAAATTGGGTTATGAAAAAATTCCTCATGGTTTAGCAACTATAGGTACCTGAAAGTGAAGATTTAGTTAAATAAATTCAATTCAATGTCAAGTTTGGCTAAAAAGTGTAAACCACTATTGTGGGATCACCCCTAGCTAGCCAAATTTTAGATCTATCCATAAATAGTCGAGGGTTTTAGAGAAAGGACCAATAATTTTCCAAAACCACTTGATGAGTGGAGTATTCAAAAGATATCCTCCCTAGATCTCTAGGATCTAGAGATGGGTGAAGCCAGGACATACATAAGAAGTCTAGGATGCAACCAAATATCCATAAAAAATGGATCTAAAAGGATGAAAGTTGTAGGAGATGTGACTCTAAGACAAGATTCACTAATTTGGAGGGAGGGCCTAAAAATTATTTATCATATGTATCCATTGTTGATCTTTTGGATACACATTTGTCTACCAAAGTTCAAGATTGAAAAGATAAAGCCGAAATTGGTAAGGTATGGAAAACAAAATTTAGTTTGCGCTCTAGACTTGGGTCAAGGAAAACTTGTATGATGTCTCTGAAATATATCTTATATGAAAAGGTTTCTTCTTTTTAATATTTATAAATAAAGTAGCTAGAGATAAGATTATCCAAAATCATCCTTGGTTGATTAATGACAATATTCTCATATTTTAACCTTGGACTCCTCATTTTGACCCTTCCTCTACTAATTTACCACCAATCGCTCACTATGTTACCTTTCTAAATATGTTGTCTGATTTTTGGGATTTTACTCAAATAAAATTGGTGATGCCATTGGTACTTTTTAAAATATTGATGATAAATAATTTTTTGATGAGAGTGATCCATAGGTGAAAATGATAATTCTTATTAAGGATTCAAACACCCCCTCAGTCCATAAATCTTATTTCTAATTTTGGGGTTTGTAATCAAGCCCTAAAATTAGTAAGGAATTTGTCAAAAAAGGAGGATTTTATAATCCCCTAGATTTACGCAATGAAGGGATTTTCCTCTCCTAGTACATTTTAGAAGGACCCATCTAGATTTAGGGTCTACTCTCCCAAACCTATCTCTTTTGAAAAAAATAGCCACAACTATCCAATCCTTCTGAAGTTGAAGCCCAACTTGTAAACCAAGCCACAGTTTTGGAGGTGTAAGAGAGGGGGGCCAACCATGTTTAAGGCCCTAGGTCACGGAGAGCCAAGAGCATAAGGATGCCCTAACTTACCTTAGCTTCAAGGGGTGTTTAGAAATGAGGGACGAGAATGATGAGGACTATAAGGCCCTTCAATCACTTTGCAGAACCAAAACTTAGAATAGGGCTAGGTGAGCTAGTTTTTGGGTTCAACACTGTGCCACAGGTAGCTCCTACCCAAGGACGAAAGTGCAGTTCTGGGACAACAACACGGCGCATTGGCGTCTCTCAAGTGTGCTGGCCTCCGTATGACTAGAGGACCAAAAATACAATGTGAACCACTAGAAAATGGATTGACGGACTATCTAATGGTTTTTAGGAGAACAAGACAAAACTATGAAGTACAAGATATATAAACGAACGTGATAAAGCAAGTAGATTAAAGCTAGGGTGACAAGAATGATCTCACAAAAGAGCTTGTTCACTAGCTAGCTCCAAGCACACTTCCACCTGCACACAAGAAAGAGGAAAATTGTTGGGGGGCTGTATAGGGGTTTTCCTCAATTAGACCCTCGTTTTCGTGTTTCCACCTCCACGGACAACCAAGATAGCGATAATGGAGAAAAAGTATGATAAAGGAGAATGAAAGTAAAGAATAAAATAACACTACAAAATAGTATTAGGCTACTCAACCAAATCGTAGAGGAGAGGAGTGAAAATATTACCACCTCCACCAAGAGCTCACTAGCTAATGGAGGAGAAAATGAGAGGACTCAAGCCCTTGCTGCAATGGTGTTGTTCCACACTTGCTCTACAAAGTTGATGGAGTGTTGTTGTTGTTGTTATGGAGTGCAAAGTGTTGCTTGAGAGTTGAGAGTGCAAGAAGTGAATGCTAGATTGCTTAGGGAGAGTCAAAAGAAGATGAAATGCATGAAGGAAGAGTGAATTTGAAGGGAGAATGAGAAAAATGGCCATATTCAGTTCAATTTGTGAAAGAGGGGCATTACAAATCGACCCCAATGGGAAGTTTAATGATTTTGCTAGCTTTAGATGTATGAATCTGTTAGGGACGTAAGCATGCCACATAGATGTTTGCACACCGCACGGGTGTCCCCGACAGTTATTCTTCTGTTGACACATAAAAAAGATGCTAAGTGGAATGAAGGCAGCGGGCTGATGTGGATTTTTGCCTTCGGATTTGATTTTCTAGGTGAGGAAATGTAAAAGGGGAATTTGTGTAAGGGGTGAAATTTCATTCCTATACATTTTTCCCCCAATTTAGCGAGCATGAATACTAATGAGTGCTTCAGTAAAGTAGATCAGAGAGTGAATAGGATTAGAAATGTATACTTGAACTATTGAGGAAGCAAACCACGATCTGAAAAATTTGATAGCATACGAAAAGTAAAGGACTTCATAGCCCTACAAAACTATGAAGTTGAAGAATGAAAGCATCTTACAGGCCCGTGGACTTGCAAGGAGGCAACCCCCAAGATCTCTCACATGAAGGAAGCCCCAAGAAGAAAGTGCCTCATGGGCCTGTAGACTTGCAAGGAAGGTGTCCTCCAAGATCTCTCACATGAAGGATACCTAGAAAAGTGCCTTACAAACCCGAAGACCTGCAAGGAAGTGCCCCCCAAGATCTCTCACATGGAGGAAGCTGGGAATGCACCCTATTGACCCGCAAACCTGCAGGGAAGGTGTCCTTCATGATCTCTTGCATGAAGGAAACCCAGGAAAGTTCCCTGCAAACCCACAGACCTGTAGGGAGGTATCCCCCAAGATCTCTCACATGGAGGAAACCCAAAGAAAGGGGACTCCGCAGAGTCAGAAAGCGGCTTCACAGGTGCACTTGTAAAGAAACATGTTTACCTGCAGATAGAACATGTTAGAAAGTGGCCACACAGGAAAGTAAGTGAATAATCTCATAGAATGCCAACAAGTTGGAAAAATTTCAAAGGGGTCCCTCAAGAACTTGGCATAAAGAAGGGGTCGACTCAAGGGACACATTGTTCGAAAGTACGAAAGAGTTGCTTCTTTCTCGAATCAATTCATTATCAAGGAATCCTTTTGAAAGATGTTCACTTCATCAAGGAATTTGAAAGGAAGAAGATTCCCCCACACGAGGGGAAGGTCGAAGTTGTTCCCACTTCAGAGGAAGATTCTCAAGTTCTTTCTTTACGAACCCATGATGAAGGAAACACATTTCGTTAAGGTTTCAAGTTGAGAATATGATTCTTGAAAAGAAGTTTGTGAAGATTCTTGAGAAAAGATTCATGGGAAAAAAATGCGTTTTTCGAAAATCAAAGTGTTGTAGAAGTGGCATTGTCACACATGAAAGAGAAAACTCAAGAAAAGAAGAGAGAAAGATAAAGGAAAAGCAAAAAAGAAAAGAACATAGACACAGGGAACAAGGGGTAGCCTGATATTTTGGGGTTAGAACTGCTCATATATATATATATATGTATAGTAATAGTATATAAAATGAACTGTCATCAACCCCCTACTATATTTGACCATGTGAAGAATGCACGAGAAGACAAAGTAAAAATAAAAAATTGGGTCAACATGGAAGGGAAGCCTAAACCCAATGCTTTGCATCATTCCCAATTTACTAAAAATCAAGTCACAAACATGGAAGAATGATGATACAAATTGAAGAAGGTTTATGAAATAAAAACCATTCCTGTATCCAAGCACCAATAGGGGTGATGAGGGTCATCCATGCACATGTATCATGATCATAGGGGAAAACATCACAACACACACACATGTCTAATCTAATGATAAAGAAGAGGCCTCCCCCTAACACTAATCGACCAAGAGGTCATTTGCTTCCCACTCTATATCATCATAGGGGGAAGGAGGACAAGCCTGCAGTGGTGGAATGTTAAGAGGATGAGCATCTAACCTTCCCGCAACAAGGGCTAAGGAAGAGGGCCTTGCAAGGTCCTCTCCACCGAGCTCTTGTGGAGCTAAGGTCAAAGATTTCACGAAGATCACTGACAAGGCTGAAACCTCATCTAGAGAGTTGAACGTGCACTTAATAGGAGTGCCATGTTTCACCTCAACGAACGGAGAAGGTTACGCTCGAGATTCACCACTAGGATCGGCGAGTGATTCGGGAGTGGTGATGAACTTAGGAGAAGCTGGGACTGGTTCCATCACTAGGACAAAACAAGTCAGTACGAGACCACCTTTTAGAGAAGGTGGACTCCTCTTGCATCCTCCATTGTTGGAATGACCACTCTCTCCCTTCTATTTCATCAGAGGATGCAAAATCCCCACAAATGAGGCAAGAAGTGCGGAGGAAGAGGAGGAGGAGAGAACTGCAGTAGATACAACTGAAGTGTTCGTCATATCTATTGGTTTTAGGAAAGCCTAGACATCTGGAAGGGACATCAACATAGGTGGCTCCACCAAAGGAGTGATGAACACCTACACCTTTTTAGGGGCAGGCACATTTATACTCATAGTGGAAGTCAAAAGCAATACAAAGATAGAATGAACAAAAGTAGAGGGGAGGAGAGAGGAGGACATGACAGGAGGCCCTGATATAGGGGTGGTCATATCCTCTTCTTTCCTCTGTAAGGCAGCCTGTTCATCCATGAGATCCTTTTTCTGGTGCTTGTGCTCATGCACAAGGTAGTTTCTATGACTCTTTGAATTAGAGGCTGGAGGTTGTGAAGGAAAAGAAGGCTCCTACTCAGCCATGGGAGTTTCCACTACAACCATTTTTGATGGAGGAATAGACTCCAGAATGGGAGTAGGAGGAGCAGGTTGAGAAGTAGTGAGGGGAGTCGACTCAAGTGCCTTGATAGTGGGCCTCTTTTTGTTCACTGCTTTGGGAGAAGGAGCGATAGGAGGTCGCGGAGGTTGAGACATAGAGGATTCCCCACAGGGACCTTTCTTCCTATTATACCAAATGGGCCTAGGATCTGTGGGAAAAATAGGAAGCTCAAACATGGGATGCTTGGACTTTCGCCAAGTGAGCACCATAGGATTCTCTTGCAAACGTGGAATAGAATCTGATGGTGCCTCAGTGGGGTGAGAGGAAGTGCCAGGCTAAACAAAAAAAGAGGAAGGAGGATCTTAGGACCGCTTCTCTTCTTCCCTTCTACGTGCCTTGGTGGAATCACTGTCAGCTTGGTGGATCTGATGAGGACTATAAGGCCCTTCAATCACTCTACAAACCTGAAACTTGGAATGGGGCTAGGAAAGTTGGTTTTTGGGTTCAACACTGTGCCTTAGGTAGCTCGCTCTGCTCGAGGATGAAAGCGTGGTTTGAGGATGACAAAACAAAAACTGGCCCCCCCTAGCCCCATTCTGAGTATGAGATATATAAATGAATGTGATAAAGCAAGTAGATTAAAGCTAGGGTGACAAGAATGATCTCACAAAAGATCTTGTTCACTAGCTAGCTCCAAGTACACTTCCACCTACACACAAGAAAGAGGAAAATTGTTTGGGGGTTGTATAGGGGTCTGCCTTAGTTAGACCCCTATTTTGGTGTTTCCACCTCCACGAAAAGCCAAGATAGCAATAATGGAGAAAAAGTATGATAAAGGAGAATGAAAGTAAAGAAAAAAATAACACTACAAAACAATATTAGGCTACTCAACAAAATATTAGAGGAGAGGAGTGAAAAGCTTACCACCTCCACCAAGAGATCCCTAGATAATGGAGGAGAAAATGAGAGGACTCAAGCCCCTGCTGCAATGGTGTTGTGCCACAATTTCTCTATAGAGTTGATGGAGTGTTGCTGTTACTGTTATGGAGTGTGAAGTGTTGCTTGAGAGTTGAGGGTGCAAGAAGTGAATGATAGAATGCTTAGTGAGAGTCAAAAGAAGATGAAATGCATGAAGGAAGAGTGAATTTGAAGGGAGAATGAGAAAAAAGGCCATATTCAGGTCGGTTGGTCGAAGAGGGGCATTACAAATCAAAACCAATGGGAAGTGTAACACCTCTATTGGATTCAAAGGGAGGAATCCATCAGGGATGTCAGCGTGCTATGTGGGAATCCTTGACAGTTATTCTTTTTCCGACGCACAAAATAGATGCCAAGTGGAATGAAGGAAGCAGACTGATGCAGATTTTTTCCTTCGGATTTGATTTTCTAAGGTGAGGAAATGTAAAAGGGGAATTTGTGTAAGGGGTGCAAATTTTCTATTCCTGAAATGGAGTTAAGGGTGTCAATATTGGTTAATAGTCTTGAAGGAGAGCCAATCTTCCCTAGGTTTAACTCTTTTTTTATAAGAAAATTGATTGAATTTGATGTGAATTTATTGATCTAATTTGCAATGAAAACCTAATATGAAAATACAAATTGTATGCATAGATGAAACTAAAAATTGATGGAATGACAGTAGATTTGAGAAGCAAAGATATTTGTGAATCTACATCATGAAAATCTGGGGCTGAATTGAGTGGTCAAGGGCGAGAGTGCCCTTGATCGAAAAGTGTGATTTCAGATCTGCAAAACCTTGGTCTGTACCTCATAGATTTGCACTGCCTTTTTCTATCTTGGAACCTATCATTTTTGGATTTGAACTTGAAAAATCATAACAATGAGAAGGAATGGGGTTGATATATATGATTTTTCCTCAGTTAAACCGCCATTTTGGTATTTCTACATCCATGAATAGTCAATTTCTTGATTGATATAGTGTGTGCTTTAAACCTTAAGTGTGTCTAAGGTTGTAACGAGCTAAAATATACCAAATAAGTTATAAAAACCCTACTCAAGTGTGTTAGAGAAGGATTCCTTATGACATAATCAAGATCAACCCAAGGAAAGGTCAAATACTTAAGGGAAAATAAAATACACAAATACCTTACTTAGGGCAGCAAGGAGATCAAATTTTGAAGATGAGAACATGATGAAAACAAGTCATTAGTGCTTGAAAGAAGCCAAAACTATCTCCATAAACCTATATTCTAACCAGTTCTTCCATTGGCATCAAACTCCAATCGTGTTGAACTTGATCAAAGCTAAAAATTTCTTGTAATTTTTTAAAATAGGATGTGAATGTTGGAAAAGCTTCATTGTAGTTATGATTATTGCAAGTATGGAGGTGTTTTCATTGATGTCAACAAGATTTCTATTGACTAGTGTTGTTATTGATGCCAACTATGTTGTTGCATGAAGAAAATATTGAGGATATTGAGAAAATTGAGAAGAGAAAAACAAGTTGTCACAGGTTGTGCATGTATAGTTGAGATATTGAAGAAGTGTTGTGAGTACGTGGAGCTATATTTTTTCTACAGTATGTAGAGATGAGTTGTAATGAAGTAATAAGATATCTTTGGTACTTGATTTCCAAGTGATTTTGAGAAAATTTGATAAATAGAGAAAATAGTGTTGTGCAAGTGTTTAAAATGTGCTCTGGATCATGCTTCACATTTATTTTGTATTGATGCTATGCCTGTGCAGATTTAGTATGTTGTTTGAGGTTTTTAGAGGTTGATATATTCAAGATTTTGGGTTCTAGATAGTTGGTGAGAGGAAATTATGTTTACTAGTATGAGAATTGGTTTTGTTGTGCTATACAGAGGTGTTAGGGAGAAATGTACTTGCTACACATTTCTCCGTAGTTTCTTTTCAGGACTTATGGTTTTGAAAGAGAGTTAATGGTGTTGTTCTCTTATTGATGTTAAGAAGATTTGTTGTTAGGTGTATTAGAAGTTTTAGAAGCATGTAATTAATGTTCAAATTGTTTTCATAGGTAATGACTGACCTAGTGTCTGTTGAAAAAAAAGGTGAAGAAAGCTTGCAATATGAACTTAAATGTGTGAATGCAAATTTGAAATATGTAGATTAACCTTAGCCTTAGTGTGAAGAAAGAATGAGAGAGAGAGATAGAACAATATAACACATGCAACAACAGATTTACGTGGAGAAACCCCGAAGGGAAAAAAACTCCACCACCGAAAGAGAGGCAAGTATATTATTGATAATCTTCTATATTACATGCAGCAATAGACTTCTCTTATCATTCCCTGTAAATCCAGCAGCACCCTGTTACCCCTACAAAACTGAATTCTAATAACACTAGCTCAAGGCCCCAAATTATAGAGATTTGTGAGGATGAAAACCACCATGGTTTCACCAAACAATAGGCAGCAATACCACCTAGAAAAACCCACGCCTTCCTCCTTGAAATGGTCAAAAATACCAAAAATAGCCTCTTACAGATGCTCTTACAGCTGTCATAAGGCATCTTTTATGCATGGGCGCCTGGGGTCTAAAAATAGCATATTCTGTCATAGGGAATCTGTCATACTGTCATAGCATCTTATGAAACTTGCATGCATGTCATAGATGCTCTTACAACACCCTATTTTGACCCACAACCTTATTTTAGAAGATTCCAAGGTGGGACGCCTAGCTAATTTGTCCTTTTCCATAAGGATAAATGGTAACGGTAACACTGCATTTACATAGTCTCTTTCACCACTGTTGGTCAAACAGTTTCACCTCTTATGGGTAAATGTACAAAACACTTTAGGAGAATAATAAAATAAAAAGGATTTACAAGGTTGATGACACCTAAATCCTAACATTCTCCCACTTGACATCATACATTGTAAATTACACCCATAGAGATACAATTACATAGAATTAAGTACAGTGATCAAGGCCCATGGCCTTTCTGCACCAAGAGAACTTTTCCGTGGTGACTGGCTTCGTAAGAGAATCTGCAACATTATCCAAAGTGTCAACTTTTTCAATCAAGACTTGTCCATTCTCAACCATTTCTCGCACAAAGTGATACTGAACATCAACATGCTTAGTACGAGCATGATACATAGGATTTTTAGCCAAACATATGGCACTCTAACTATCACATCCGATCCTCACTATCCTGCAATCAAAACCAATACCATTACCAAGTCTCTATAACCAAACTGCCTCCTTAGAGGCATGTGTAGCAGCCATATACTCTGCTTCAGTGGTAGACAAAGCAACTGTAGGTTGTCTTTTACTCATCCAACTCACTGCTCCTCCAAACAAAGTAAACACATAGCCACTAGTGGACCTTCGACTATCCAAGTCACCTGCCCAATCTGCATCAACAAAACCCTGTATGTCCAATGACTTATCAACATTGTCAGTACCATGATAAACCAAATAGTAATCAAAAGTGCCTTGCAAATATCTGAATACCCTTTTGACAAAAGTCCAATGTTCTTTACCAGGGTTAGACATAAACCTGCTTAGAACTCCCACTGCTTGGGCTATATCTGGTCTAGTACAAACCATTGCATACATTAAACTACCGACAACACTAGCATAAGGAACTTTAGACATTTCATCAATATCATCATCCAATTTAGGACACATGTCTAAACTCAACTTAGTACCAATAGGAAATGGAATATTTACTGGTTTACAGTCCTGCATATTAAACCTTTGCAAAATAGTGTTAACATACTTGCTCTGACTTAACCAAAGCTTTCTGTGAATCCGATCCCTAATGATTTCCATCCCAAGAATATATTTAGCAGCCCCTAAATCTTTCATATCAAATGTGCCAGAAAGCTGAGTTTTAAGTTCCCTAATCATTGGCTTATTGTTACCAATGAACAACATATCATCCACATATAAGACAATAATCAGTATCTGATCATCAATAACTTTAAAGTAAACACAGTGATCCTCATCACTTCTAACAAAACCCATATTTAATGCAAATGCATCAAACTTCTGGTACCACATCCTAGGTGACTGTTTCAAACCATATAGAGACCTCTTTAACCTGCAAACCAAGTGTTCTTTTCCTTTCACAACAAAACCGTCAGGCTGTTGCATATAAATTTCTTCCTCTAGATCCCCATGCAAGAAAGCAGTTTTAACATCCATTTGTTCTATTTCTAAATCATAAGCAGCAGCAATGGATAAAATGAATCTAATAGAGGTTAACTTAGCAACAGGAGAGAATATTTCACCAAAATCAACTCCCTCTCTCTGGGAGTAGCCCTTGGCCACTAATCTGGCCTTGTACCGTTCCAACTTTCCGTCTGCACCAAACTTCTTTTTATATATCCACTTACAACCAATGGCCTTTCTTCCTTTGGGCAAACTAACAAGATCCCAGGTGTCACAGTTTTTCAAAGACATCATCTCATCATGCATGGCCTGCATCCAAGACTCACATTCTTCTAAAGAGAGAGCCTCCCTAAAAGATCTAGGTTCATCATCAGTACATAACAAAGCAAATTTACAACGAAAATCAGGTGGGCTATACCTGTCAACTGGATTTCGTTGTCTTGTGGATCTTCTCAAAGGTGGAGTAAGAGGTTCCTCCTCATGTTCATCCTCATTGTTTTCAACTTCTTCTGTTACAACGGATTCGTCAGAACTCTCTTCTTCTTCTCCATCTTCTTGTCCATCTCTCTGTTCTTCCACATGTGCATCTTCTTGCTTAGTTTCAAAATGCACTGTCTTTGACTTTTCCTTTGGTTGCACATCTTCAGAGTTAGCTCTAAATTCCCTGAAAATAACATCTCTAGAAAATATCATCTTTCGTGTTAGTGGATTCCAAAGTTTATAACCTTTAACATTTTCACCATAACCTACAAAGATGCATTTATGAGATTTGGGATCCAATTTAGACCGCTTCTCTTGAGGCACATGAACAAAAGCCTCACAACCAAAGACCCTTAAATGTGAAACTGAAGGCTTTTTACCCAACCACATTTCATAAGGAGTTTTATCAACAAGAGCTTTACAAGGAGATCTATTAATTAAATAACAAGCAGTACCAACAGCCTCTGCCCAAAAGCATTTGTCTAACTTAGCACTACTTAACATGCTCCTAGCTCTTTCCATTAATGTACGGTTCATTCTTTCTGCTACCCCATTTTGTTGGGGTGTGTAAGGTGTAGTCTTTTGCCTAACAATTCCTGCATGTTTGCAAAACTCATCAAATTCCTTAGAACAATATTCACCCCCATTGTCAGATCTCAATACTTTTATCTTATAATCTGTTTGCTTTTCAACCAATGCCTTAAATTCCTTAAATTTGGTGAAAACTTCAGATTTTGAATGCATAAAATAAATCCAAGTATATCTTGAGTAATCATCAATGAAGGAAACATAATAACGAGATCTACCCAAAGAATCTGTATCCACTGGACCACACACATCCGAATGAATAAGTTCTAACAATCCATTAGCTTTATTAGTTCCTTTAGGAAATGATGACCTGTTTTGTTTACCAAACACACAATCCTCACAGAAATCATTTTTACCAACAGAATAATCAGAAATACCATCTACTAGTTTCTTATCAAGTATGGTCCTAAGACCTTTTTCACCAATGTGACCCAATCTATGGTGCCACAACATACATGCATTTTCAGCGCTAGTTACAAAAGAGGAGTTACAAAAAGTAGAGGCATGTAGAGTAAATAAATTCCCTGTCCGAGATCCTTTAGCAACCACCAAACTTCCCCTTACCATCCTGCAACCAGACTTGTCAAATGTCACATGCATCCCAGAATCATTCAACTTGGAAACTGAAATTAAACTTTTTGTAAGTCCTGGAATATGTAAAACATCATCAAGGGTTTTAACCCTCCCATCACTGAAACACAATTTTACCTTTCCTTTACCAATAACCTTTTGTGAGCTATTATCACCCATGAAGACCTCTCCTCCATCATATTCTTTGTATGTAGAAAACCACTCCTTATGAGGAGTCATATGGAAGGAAGCACCTGAATCAATAAGCCAAGCATCATTACAAACTGTGTTAGCTGAAATAATCAAAGCATCAGAATCACCGTTATCAGAGGACTTTTCCATGGAGGAATCTGCATTCTTTTTCTTGTTTCTACATTCCTTCTTCACATGTCCCCATTTACCACAGTTCCAACACTTCACTCTGCTCTTTCCAGGGGTCTTAGATCATCCTTTAGACTTATCCTTCTTCTTATCCCCTTTAGGCTCTTTCTCCTTGGGCCTACCTCGCACATGCAAGGCATCTTGGGAGCCACTGCGCATGGTCTTTCTCCTCATCTCCTCTGAAAGAAGTATGGGAATAATAGTATCCAACTTAGGTTCTGCACCACCACTTGTTATAGCAATAACTAAATTTTCCCAAGATTCTGGCAAAGAGCAAATCAATAAAATGCATTTATCCTCATCTTCTATTTTAACATCAATAGATGCAAGCTGACTTATAATCAAATTAAAAGCATTCAAATGTTCAGCAATAGATTCACCATCCTTCATCTTTAATGAATACAAACATCTTTTGAGATACAACTTGTTAGACAAACTCTTAGTTTGGTAGATTTCACCTATCTTCCTCCAAAGCTTGTATGCTGTGTCTTCTGAAGAGACATTCAGGAGGATAGAATCTGTGAGACACAACCGAATAGTCCCTCGAGCCTTCTTGTCTAACTTATTCCAATCTTCATCTGACAAGGTTGAAGTAGATGGCTTCTTTTCAACTGAAACTGGTAACCACTGATCTCTTTCCTCAAGAAGGTCCTCCACTTTCAACTTCCACATCTCGTAACCAGTTCCATTGAACTTCTCAATATCTAGACGAGAGGTGGAGGCCATGGTATGCAATCTTTCACAAATCTGCAAAACCCACAACACAAAAGCTCCCACTGCAGCAAAAAACCTTCAACACTCTAAAAGGAAAGCGTCCCTTCCTTAACAGAACCGTTAGCTCTGATACCAAATGTTGAAAAACAAGGTGAAGAAAGCTTGCAATATGAACTTAAATGTGTGAATGCAAATCTGAAATATGTAGATTAACCTTAGCCTTAGTGTGAAGAAAGAATGAGAGAGAGAGATAGAACAATATAACACATGCAACAACACAGATTTACGTGGAGAAACCCCGAAGGGAAAAAACTCCACCACCGAAAGAGAGGCAAGTATATTACTGATAATCTTCTATATTACATGCAGCAATAGACTTCTCTTATCATTCCCTATAAATCCAGCAGCACCCTGTTACCCTTGAAAAACTGAATTCTAATAACACTAGCTCAAGGCCCCAAATTATAGAGATTTGTGAGGATGAAAACCACCATGGTTTCACCAAACAATAGGCAGCAATACCACCTAGAAAAACCCACGCCTTCCTCCTTGAAATGGTCAAAAATACCAAAAATAGCCTCTTACAGATGCTCTTACAGCTGTCATAAGGCATCTTTTATGCATGGGTGCCTGGGGTCTAAAAATAGCATATTCTGTCATAGGGAATCTGTCATACTGTCATAGCATCTTATGACAACTTGCATGCATGTCATAGATGCTCTTACAACACCCTATTTTGACCCAAAACCTTATTTTAGAAGATTCCAAGGTGGGACGCCTAGCTAATTTGTCCTTTTCCATAAGGATAAACGGTAACGGTAACACTGCATTTACATAGTCTCTTTCACCACTGTTGGTCAAACAGTTTCACCTCTTATGGGTAAATGTACAAAACAATTTAGGAGAATAATAAAAATAAAGGATTTACAAGGTTGATGACACCTAAATCCTAACAGTGTCTACACTACATTTGAAAATGTTCAAGTATTAATGGATGCATAGCATGGCATGTGAGACTTAATTTTTGATCTTGGTTAAGTGTTTTTTTGGTCCCATTTAATTCCTATCCACCATGGGAATGCTTAGGTGCTTACCTAATTTGAATTTATGAATACAATGGATAGAATGCTGACCTTGGAGAAGATGTTTAAAGTTGAGGTTGATATAAATAAGAGTGGATTTGTTATGAGTTGTGTACATGAAGAGAGAAGCAAGATAGATGTGAGATTAATGCAAGTGATGTGTGTGTGATGTAAATTTGAGCAGAGTAGTGTGATCTTCAAAGTATTGGATTCCTAAATGTAGTGAGGCAAAGGTGTCCAAAATATTTCAAACAAGATTGTGAAAGTGTTGGAGCATTGTGGTAGATTCCTTGTTGCATTGAGAAAGTGTTCTCTGTGTAACTTTTATCTTCTATCTTCTTCTACTTCTTTTTGTGGTAGTGATCCATGGTTGTGAGCCCTTTTGGACAATGTGTCCTATTCTAGCAGTGAGCCCCTTTGTACCGATTTTGTAATTACTTATATTATGAGCTAATCCTCACCGTGGTTTTTTATCATTAGGTTTTCCATGTAAATATAGTGTTCTCTTGTGTATGGTGTTGTTACTTCAGTTTTTGTTATCTGCATTTCATGATTAATCATTATAACAGAATAAGGGTTTAATGAATGCATGTGGATCTAATTAATGTTGATGGATTTGATGTTTTGATTAGATACAACTAATTCACCCCCCTCTCGGTTGTATTGTTCATTCAACAATTGGTATCAAAGTGAGTTCCTTGGAGAAGGGCTTAACTGCTTGAGGTAGATCTGGGATGGAAAATAAGGTTACTTTAGAATGCCCTAGATTCGATGGCACTAATTATTCATTATGGAAGATAAAGATGGAAGGATATTTGTCAGATCAGGGATTTGAGGTTGAAGAGGCTTATCATACTACATATACTCCACCTCTGAATGGTCCAAGTACAAGTGCAAAGATTAAGGTGCATGAGATCAATGCTAAGGAAAGATTTATTATTGTGAATAGTCTTTCAAATACTGAATTGGTAAAAGTTATGAGTTTGATGACTGCTAAAGAGGTTTAGGATAATATGGAAAGAATTTATGAAGGAGATGAAAAAGTAAAACAAGAAAAGTAGTAGAATTTGAAGCCATAATTTGACACCCTGCATATGTCTGAAGATGAAACAATCAAAATCTACATGCAGAGAGTTGATGAGTTGGTGAGTGCAATGAGAGGTTTTGGTGCAAAAGTCAAAGAATCTAAAGTCGTAAAGAAAGTTCTCAGATTTATTCTTGATTCTTATAGTGAAAAGGTGTCTACTATTTAGTAAATTGCAAATATTGATACTTGCTCTAGAGATCAGATGATTGGTACACTAACTTCTTTTGAAATGAGGAAAAATGGTTTAAAAATGGTATAGTTGTAGAGACTATTTTGAACGATGGAGTATCAGAAAAGGTTGAAGATTCACATAAGGAATATCTTGATGATGTGGAAGCTAACTTTGTAAAAAGAATGAAGAAGGGAACTAGTAAGTACAAAGGTAAACTAACTTTCAAATGTTTTAGCTATGGTGAAATAGGTCATTATGCTTCTAGATGTCCAAGGAGAGCTGTAAACAATAAGAATAAGGAGAATAAAGGAAAGATGATTAAGAAAGATTATTATGTTAGAGAAGATGCTGGTATTTCTGATGATGAATCTGATTATGGAGACTTTAATGATAATGAATGCTTGTTCTTGGATATTAAAGAAGGATCTAGTTCTACTAACTTTGAAAGTTGTGTGGAGGAATGTATTCCAAAGAAGAAGGATAAGGTTGAAGGTACTTTGGTATCTACTTTTCATGTTAAAGAGGATAAGAATTACTAGGTTGTTGATAGTGGCTTCTCTAATCACATGAATGGAGACATGAGTAAGTTCGTGAAACTTGAAAAATATGATGGAGGACTAGTTAAATTTGGAGATGATTCAAGAGCTAAGATTTGTGGAATAGGATCAATCAGTTTTGATGGCATGCATAACACTGATAATGTTTACTATGTTAAGGGTTAAGAAATAACCTTTTGAGTGATGGAAAAATGTGTATCAAGGGATATGATCTTGTGTTTAATGATGAAACATGTGAGATCAAAAAAAGGGTTTGGAATTGTGATTACTGCTGGTAAGAGAACAGATGGAAAAATTTATCATCTTATGGGTGCTGATGGTCATTTCTTTATGTCACAAATTAGTGACAGTTGGTTATGGCACCAAAGGATGTGTCATATGAATTTTGATAATTTGGTGAGAATTAGTTTAGTTCATGCAATGTGAGACCTGCCTAGAATCACAAAGCCTATCAATATTGTCTACAAAGATTATTAGTTTAGAAAGAAAGGAGTAGTTTTAAGGGAAAGAAACAATCTACTACTAGACTATTGGAATTAGTACATACAAATATTTGTGGTCCTACAAGGGTGAGAATTCTACAAGGTGATATGTACTTTATGCTTTTGATGGATAATTATTCTAGAACGACATGGGTTACATTTCATAGAGAAAAATATAATACACTAGATAAATTCAAGGCATATAAAGCTATGGTTGAGAATGAAATGGATCTGAAAATAAATTTTTTAAGGTCTAAAAGAGGTGGTGAATTTACCTCCAATGTTCTTAACATGTTTTGTGAAGTTCATGGAATAAAGAGACATTTGTTTACACCTAGAACTCCTCGACATAATAGAGTTGTTGAAAGGAAAAATAAGATGATTTAAGAAGCTGCTAGGACTATGATGAAAGAGGAAAATCTACTGGAAGTCCACTAGAGAGAAGCTATTCATATTGTTGTTTACATACTCAATAGAGTTCAAGATAAAGCTAACAACACAAAGACTCCCTATGAGTTATGGTTTGGAAGGATTCCTATTGTGAAATACTTTAGAGTATTTGGAAGCAAATGTTATATCAAAAGAGAAGAAGAAAACTTAAGAAATTTTGATGCAATGTCTAATGAAGGTATCTTCCTTGAATGTTCTACTAAAATCAAAGCTTACATATGTTACAATAAAAGGTTGAGAAAGACAGTTGAAAGTGCAAATGTTAAGGTTGATGAAAACTTATATAATTCAATTGCAATGGATGGGTATGTGTCAGATGAACCTAATTGTAGAGAAGTATAATAAGAAGAAGCTGATGAAGAAGAAGTGTAGAATGAAGAGGAAGAAGCCCCGAAGAAGACCCTAAGACCCCTAAGTATGTGCAAAAGATTCATTCCAAAGAACTATTTATATGGTGAAAAATAGGGTTTGCATCAAAATGAATGGATCAAGATGATGAACCCTTAATATTCCACCATAAAAAATGTAATTATGTGTGTTATAAGATGCAAAAAATAATTAGAAACAAACCATAACTGTTATAGAAACTATGAGGGGATTTTTTAGAGCTCAGAATGGTGTGTACCTTGTTGCAAGAAGGCTATTTTGGGCACCAAGGACTCATTCACATTTAGTGGAAAATGGGTCCTTGTTAGGGTTTCTAAAAATGAGATTTGGGTTATTTTCCTTGATGTATGC
This sequence comes from Sequoia sempervirens, assembly GCA_007258455.2. NCBI lineage: Eukaryota > Viridiplantae > Streptophyta > Pinopsida > Cupressales > Cupressaceae > Sequoia > Sequoia sempervirens. The sequence continues at coordinate 202,187,431 of VDFB02000017.1, forward strand.
ACTCTCAAATCCTCAATTGTCAGCTCCTGAAAACTTGTAATAAATTTTGTAGCTTCCTTTCTTTGTTCTTGCACTATAAAGGTCAACTTTGCAACTTGACAACTTTGACAATTTTTCTCTAAACTTCTTCTCCACTTGATCTTCAACCTATAAATCTACAAACAAACACTTAAGGGAAGAAAAAATTGTTGATTATTAGTGAATAGGTGTTTTCCTAAGTCAAACCCCTTGTAGGTAATTAGACCAAATGATGAAATAATGAAATTGATGCATGAACATGAAATGATGCAATGTTGATACCTTGGAAGTTGTCTTGGAAGATAAATCTGCAAAATATCATGTAGTGGCCATGAAGAATGTAGATCTTAATCTCAAATAAGATGTGTAACAATGCTTTTAAGTAGATCTTCAATGCTACATTCACTATCTTCACTCAACAACATGCATGAATGCATTAAACCCTTGACATGATGAAATCATCTTGAATTGCTGTAATAAAACCTTGATAATATACCTTGAAATTATTTTGAATTGATCTTGGAATGCTCTAATGCTTGAAAAATTGAATGCTTAGGGCTCTTGTAAACTTTCTAGGAGAGACAATGTGAATTAACCCCATATTTATACTAAATATACATATTAACCCCAAAATTCAAACAATTCAATCCGACACCAAATCTAGAAATGAATGTTATTTAAATCCCACCAGGATTAAATTAAAAAAAGGGGCCCTTATTCAAGGAGGACCCATTCGCCACCTAGGTTGAATGGGTCATGGCACAAGTTTCTAAGACCAAGCCTTCAGGGGATGAAATAAGATAAAAAACCCATGTAGAATCTACAAAGAAAGAGGGGTCCTATAGAGGGAGGACCCATTCGCCACCTAGGGTGAATGGGTTCTAGCACCAATTTATAGGACCTCAAATTTTCCCAATAAATTTTTTTACAATTTGAATTATGGGTTTTGGGATGGATCCTCAGAAGGTGTCACAAATAAGGCTTAAATTTCAATTAAAGGGGCTAATTAACTCTAATTAACCACAATTAATTAAGGAGACCCTAGATAAGTGTGAAAGTGTGTTACAACACTTTACAACAACTAAATAAGGTACAAATTAAGTACATTTTATTAAAAAGGGTCCCAATATTAATGTGAATATGTACAACACATTACAACATTAAACCTAGGAAAAATTAGATTAATTCGATGACAATTATTCCCTAATCAAGTGAGGAAAAGGGATACTTTTTCTATCACTACAAGAACAAATAATTGGAGACAAAAGGAAAGGTGTATTGAAAAGAAGCAAAGCTGTTGAAGTTGAGGTAAATTTGTGTTTACTTTATAAAGTTGAACCTAAAACAATGACTGAAGCATGCAAGGATGAAAATTGGATGAAGGCGATGAAAGAACTTATGCAAATTGATAAAAACCAGACTTGGGAATTGGTTCCTAGACTGAAAAACAAGAATATGATTGGAACTAAGTGGGTGTTTAGAAATAAACTGAATGAGAATGGAGAAGTGGTAAGGAATAAGGAAAGAATTTTGTGTAAGGGTTACTCACAAGTGGAAGGAATAGACTTTGAGGAAACTTTTTCTCTCGTCGCTAGGATGGAAGCTATCAGAATGTTTTTGGCATTTGCAACATACAAAGAATTTAAAGTTTATTAGATGGATGTGAAGTCTAGTTTTCTGAATGGTGAATTGGAAGAAGTTTACATGGAACAACTAGAAGGATTCCAGTTATCAGATCAACCGAATATAGAATTGTAAGAGAGGGGGACCAACCACGTCAAGGCTCTGGGTCACGGAGAGCTGAGAGTAAAGGGATTCCATAACTTACCTCACTCTAAAAGATGTCTTGGGGTAGAGATAGAGAATGATGAGCACTATAACATACTTCTACCACTCTACAGATCATGGACTTAGGTTTGGGCTAGTCGAGCTAGTTTTTAGAGTTGGTACTGTGTCTTAGAAAACTATCTGTCCAAGGATGAAAACACAGTTCTAGATGATAGTGTGACACACTGGCATCTCTTGGTGTGCTAGCATTCTTATAGTCAGAAAATTGAAAACAAAATAGAAACTACCAAAAAAACCCACTAATGGCATAGCTAGTTAATCTAGATGGTAAAAATAGAATAAGAAACTATAAGAAATAGATACTAAAATGATAAAGCAAGTAAATAAGAACTAAGGTGATGAAGATGATCTCACAGAAGTGCCAGTTCACTAGATAGCTCCACACGAACATTCACCTACACACACAAGAAGGGGAAAATTGTTGGGGCTGTAGAGGGGCTTGCCTCAGTTAGACCCCCGTTTTGGTGTTTCTAGCTCCACAGATATCCAAAAAGTAACAAAGGAGAATATGCGATAAAGGAAAGAAAAGAGATCAATACACACTACAAAATAGTACAATGCTACTCAACCAAATTGCAAAGGAGAGGAGTGTTACCACCTCCACCCAAAAGCTCACTAGCCAATAGAGGAGATATGGACTTGGAAAAGTCACCATAACCACAATTGTGATGAATGGAGGTCTTGCAAGACTCTAAGCCCACACTTCTATGGATTGCTTCACACTTGCAATGTGGAGTTGATGGAGTGCTGAAATGTTGCTTGGGAGTGAAGTGAATGCTTAGAGTACTCAAGAGAATTGCTAGAGAATGCAAGAGGATGGGTAGAAGATGAAAGGAAGTAATAATGAATGAATTTGAGGGAATAATGAGGAAGAATATGCTATTTTTGGGTTGGTTGGTCGAAGAGGGATGTTACAATTCAACCCCAATCGGGTGTGTAACATCTCCGCCAACTTCAGATGCAGGAATCCATCAAGGACGACAGCGCGCTGCGCGAACGTCTATGCGCCATACGTGTGTCCCTGACAAATATTCTCTCATCGACACAAAGGAAAAATTCCAAGTGGATGGAAGCAAGTTGGGTGATGTGGAATTTCACCTTCAGATTTGATTTTCTAAGGTGAGGGTGTGTGAAAGGGGAATTTGCATAGGGGGTGCAAATTCGATCATATACATTTTTCCCCAACTTTAGCGAGCACGAGTAATAATGAGTGCTTTGGTAAAGTATATTGAAGGGTTAGTAGGGTAAGATATTTATACCTGAACTATCAAGGAAGTAGACCGCGATCTAGCGAGCTCGAAAGCATAGGACAAGTAAAGGATTCCATAGGTACTCTCCCTAAGGAGTTTCAAACAAAATACTCCATAGCCCCACAAAATTATGAAGCTGCACAAAGTACACCAAAGGACCTTGGACCAACAATGAAAAAATATCACAAGATGAAAGTGTCTCACGGGTCCATAGACTTGGAAGGAGGCAACCCCCAAGATCTCTCACATGAAGGAATCCCTGAGGTGTAAGCGCCTTACAGGTCTACAGACCTGCAAGGAGGCATCCCCCAAGATCTCTCACATGAAGGAAACCAAAAGAAGTAAGCATCTTATAGGTCCAAAGAACTATAAGAAGGTGACCCCTAAGATATCTCACATGAAGGAAGCCTAGATGTAAGGGGACTCCGTAGAGTCGAAAGAGGTTTCATAGGTGTGCCTGCAAAGTGACATGTTTACCTGCAGATAAAGCATGTCCAAGAAAAAAGTAGCCACATAGGAAAATAAGAAGATAGTCACACAAACCATCAAAAAATTGGAAGGCTTTCAAAAGGGTCCCTAGTGAATTCGACATGAAGAGGGGCCCACTCAAGGGATGAGTTGTTTGAAAGTGTAACAAAGATGTTTTTTCTCAAATTGATTCATCATCAAGGAATCCTCTTGAAAGATGTTCACTTCATCAAGGAATTCAAAAAGAAGAAAATGCCCCCTCGTGAGGGGAAGGTCAAAGCTACTCCCACCTTGGAGGAAAGTTCTCAAGTTATTTCTTTGTGAACCCATGATGAAGGAAACATGTTTCGTTAGGGGTCCAAGTCAACAATAAGATTCTTGAAATTTTTTGTAAATATTTTCAAGAAAAGATTCATTGGCCATGAATGCATTTTTTGAAAATCAAAGTATCATAGAAATGGTGTTGTCACACATGCAAGGGAAAACTCAAGCAAAGAAGAGAGAAATATAAGAAAAGAGCAAAAGAAAAATAATCACAAATAGACACCGAGGGATCTAGTTTTGCAGGGTCAAATCTAATCATGCTTATATAAATAATAGGTAACCGTGGTGCAAGGTGAAAGATCATTAATCCCCACCAGATCAAGAAGAATGCAGGGAAGACAAAGAAAAAATAAAAAAATATGGGTCAACATGGAAGGGAAGCCTAAATGCCCCCAACACTTTGCATAATCCCCAATTTGTTTAAAATCAAACAAAAATATGGAAGAATGATAATACAAATAGAAGAAGGTTCACGACACAAAATCACTCCTATATCCAAGCACCAACAAGGGTGAAAAGGGTCATCCAAGAACACATAGCACAATCATAGGGGAACATGATGTACAGCAGGGATGTGAAATGCAAATCCACTCCAAACTAACTCAAATAAAACAAGTTTCCAAACTTAGCATTCCAATTTCATAGGTTTCCTTCACAAACTCACCATTCTCCTAGTAGGTCAACATACCTTGTTTTCCTTACATAACTTTCTTGTTAGGACTTCAACCTAGAAACCAAAAGATGTTTCAGACACCCATTATCCTCCTACATAACACATCTTAAAGTTTATAGGGTCACTTTCGACCATCAACCCCAAATCCCTGCTCCTAAAACCTACTTCAACATTAAAATATGCCTAAATTTACCCATTCCACCAATTTATAGACTATTCTATAGGTGGAATGGGTCAACAATCCATTTTTTTCACTATTGGACCCTTAAAATAGGGTTTTCAGACCCGTCCTCAGTAAAATGCCAATAAAATTATTCAATCTCTTTGAAAAAACCTCAAATCAAGTCCAAATGATAGATAAAACACTCATACATCAATTCAAATCAATTTGACATCACCATCAAGCCATACAAGCCGTGCAAGTTTCTTTTAGTAGTAAAATTGATTAAGAAACACATATAAAGTGGATATTTCTTATTGCCTCTTCAACAAAATCTTCAACAGAGAGCTTAGATCAAGTTTCACAAGCATATTTAAACTTGTATAACCAAAACCCAATGACTACAACTAACTTTTGAACTAACTGACCCTTCAAATTCCTATTTCTTGCATTTTTTACAACTTTGGATTATGACAACTTTTTACAAGAATAACACCAAACTTGACAACTTTACTCAACCGACCTAAGATGACTCAAGTTACATCTCAAATGGTCTATTATGACCTTATTTGCATCATATGAAGACTCAAAACACCCCTAACCTAACATAAGACAAAATTTACATGAACTAACATGGTTCCCCTGCACCAAAACACATCACACATCTAATCTAGAGATAAAGAAGAGGCTTCCCCCTAACACTCATTGACCAAGAGGTCGTCCACTTCCCAATCTAGATCATTATAAGGGGAAGGAGGATGAGCGTGCAGTGGTGGAATATTAAGGGGAGGAGCTTTTGGCCCTCTTGCAACAAGGGCTAAGGAAGAAGGCCCCACAAGGCCTTCTCCACTAGGCTCTTGTGGAGCTATGGTTAGCAACTCTGTGAAGATTACTGACAAGGCCAAAAATTCATCTAGAGAGTTAAACATGCACTTTGTAGGAGTTCCATGTTGTACCTCAACGAATAGAGAGGACCAAACCTGAGATTCACTGCTTAGCTCACCGAGTGACTCGGGAGCGTTAACAAACTTAGGATAAGCCGTGACTTTTTTTGTTACTAGGATGGAACAAGCTAGCGGAGGACCACCCTTCAGAGAAGGTGGGATCCTCTTACGCCCTCCATTGCTGGAAGGGCCAACCTCTACCTTCTACTTCATAGGGGGATGTGAGATCCCCATAGGTGAGGTAAGAGGCATGGAGGAGGAGGAGGAGAAAACCACGGTTGACACCACCAAGGTATTCGGCATGTCCACAAGTTTTGAGAATGGTGGGATGTCCGAGAGGGACATTAGCAAGTGCGGCTCAACTGAAAGAGCAATGAAAACCTACACCTTTTTGGGGTTAGGCGCACTCATAATAGGAGCTGAAAGTGAGACTAGATTGAATGGAAGTAGAGGGGAGGAGAGATGAGGACACAATAGGAGGCCTTGAAGTAGGGATGGTCATCTCCTCTTTCTTCTTCTGCAAAGTAGCCTGCTCAATCACAAGAGCCTTTCATCGGTGCTTGCATTCATGCACAAGGCAGTTTCTGCGACTCTTCAAGCTAGAGGCCAGGAGCTGCAGAGGGATAGAAGACTCCTACTCAGCCATAGGGGTATCCATCACATCCATTTCTATTGGAGGGATAGGCTCCTGAGTAGGAGCAAGAGGAGTAGGTTGAGAAACAACAAGGGGAGTCAGCTCTAGTGCCTCGGTAGTGGGCCTCTTCCTGTTTACTATTTTGGGAGCAGAAGTGGTGGGAGTCCACTAAGGTTGAGACATAGAGGATTCCCCATGGGGACCCTTTCACTTGCCATACAAGTAGAATCAAGGTCTTGGTGGTTCGGTAGGGAGATCCAATATCCTAATCTTAGGTCGGTGCCAAGCAGGCACTATTAGAATCGTTAAGTAGAATCCATAAGTAGACATCCAAAATTCTTCCTCAAAAAGAGGAGCAGGAGAGGCATCCCGAGAATGGGCTAGCTTCTCTTTTCCTTTTTGGGAAGAGGGGGTAGATTTCTATTGCACTATTGGAAGGGTCAATTTCAGCTATCCCTTGCCCCTAGTCTTATACTTCACATAGTTCTTGTAAAGTAGGTCTGTTCTTGGGGGAAGCCGACCAACCAAGGCAGCCCAAAAATGATCCAATGAGTAGCCCCCACGAGATACCAATGGCTGGTATCCAGTGTCATGCATGATGTGGATAGAACCTTCATGGGAGAATTTTATATAGTTATGGATGATGGAGGTGATTCAATTCATGGAAGCTAGCCAAGGTATGCCTAGCTTAAATATGATCAAATCTAACTTTGGAATAACATCGAAAAATGTGTCTACAACCCTAGGTCCAACTAGGACGGACAAAGTTATTGAGCCATATGGCTTTAGACAAAGACCATCATGCGTATGGATGGTACACTTCATTTCTTCATACTCCTCCCTCTGTAATGCATTTAGCAACATCATTTCTTTTGTTGACATTCACTCGACTTGCGGGGTCAACCAAGATCCCCGTCACAATGTTTCCATTAAGGTGAGTGGGAATGTAGAGGGGAGAAGGCTTGTTGTTCAAGGGCATATCCTATGAGGTGAATGTCATGTCCAATGAGCCGGTCATAGGCTGCATGGTAGGAGTAACTGTGACCATGTTAATGTACACCTCGCCGAGTGGTAGAATCAGAGGGATCAATAATTAAGTTGACAAAATGCAACGAAAATGAGTCCGTGTATATTTGCAACTCACTATTCAATTTTTCCATTGATTTGTTTGCATTTTGTTTATTTCCATTTAGATGAATATTAACGTCCTTGATGTGGTCCTATATCTCATGATGTAGGCGCATACAACGTTCGGTATCATGTTCGTTAACTTGATGGTACTAAAAAAATGAATTTGCATCATACCAACTAGGGTAAGGTTCCTTGAGAGGTTTAGGGTTCACCATGGTTATGATTTTATCCTTCAACAATCTTTGTAAGATGGAAGAATAATATTTTTCAAAATTTGTGAACTTTCTATCATGTTTGAGGTTGTTATCATTCGTAGCAGCTACTACATTTGTGAGAACTTCACCTTTTCTAGAGATTGATACAATGGATTTTCCTTCTAAATGGGAGTGTGGGGAGGATACCCCAATTGGACTACCATTTGTTGATATTATTGTAGCACAACACAAAAATGCATGAAGGAAGGGTATTTGATAAGGGAAATTTTTTCCTGCCAAGGTCTTTGCAAGTTCCCTATGAATACCTTTTGCACATTAGAATCGGGCAGCGACTACAAGATCTATGAGAAAAGCACTTAATACTACGCTATGAAACTAGTAATATTCTCATTATGCCCTTGTTTGCATCAAATGAGATTCAAAAAGGTCATCTTCAGTCCATATTGGCTTGGAATTGTCAGAGAAACTCATTTACAAGTTGATCAAATGAGAAAATAGAGTTGTTAGGTAAGGAACATTATCATTCAAGCGCTGTATCCTTAAGAGATTGAGGGAATAATTTTTCCATCAATGCATCATGATGGAAGAAGTCTGTACACATGGAATTAAAGGCAGAAACATGTGTTTATGGGTCCCCTTTTCTGCCATACTTCTAAAATTTGGGAATCTCCATTCCTTGTGGGAAGGGAGTGCTTAGGATTGCTATCGATAGTGGACTATGTTGGAAGAAGGGTTGAAAGATAGGTTGGGTAGAGGCTTGGGAGAGACTCGCTAGCTGGCTTTACATCTTACCCATATTTTGAAGAAGAGTGTTCAGAATAGGGTCTTGGGATGACAAAGGTCCAGTGGGACCTCCTCTAGACCCACCATCAGAGCCACCTTCGAAACCACCAACGTGGCCACCACCGGAACCACTGTTAGAGCCACCTCCAATTTTGAAGCCACCACCATGGCCTCCATGGGAACCACCTCTGCCAGTTCCACCCCCATTGCCAAAGACACCACCATTACCAAATACCCCACCACTCAACCCACGAAAACCTCCACCACTAGAGGTGATAGGAGGGGTGAAACTGAAACGTAAGGGTATTTTATTCACTTTGATAGTTTTGGATCTCTCGGAGGTAGACATGATGCTGATCGAAGAGACTATGTCAGACATATACATAGGTGTGGGAGGAATCAACATTCCTAACTATCTCTCATGTTCTTCGAGAGATACCCCTTATATAATGTTAGCATTGTTTGGAAGGGTACATGCTTCAGTTAGACTAGAGAGACTATCTAGGAGTTCTATGCCTATTTGGTATTTTTCCACCATATACATTATCTAACTAATAACCTGAGTGGCTCTAGCCAACTTTGGGTCCTTTTCTAGGTGATTCTCCAAGTCACCCAACCCTTTTCTAAGGGTAGAGATATATTTTTAAGGAATTTGAACAACTTTGTGCTCGTCTATTGATGTTGGTGTAGGAGATGTAGGAGGAGTGGGTATGTGGTTTGTATCATCTAAGGATCTTACCTCACCCCTTGAAAAATGCTCTTGGGTAGAAAGACCAATGAAAAATATGAAAAAAAGGTCTGTAGAGAAGCCAGAAGTGACCTTCATCTTCTCCATTGGAAGGTGTTGCACACTTCTCCTAACAAAATACCCAAAAGTCATGGATTGGGTTGTGATGCTCATAAAACTTCACAACACTCAAGGGTACAATGATCACAAGGTACAAAGGAAAAGTCTCAACACCGATGAATGGGAAGACATTTATTCACACCGGGTTCACCAAAAATGTAAGAGAGTTGGACCAACCACATCGAGGCTCTAGGTCATGAAGAGCTAAGAGCATAGAGCTGCACTAACTTACCTCACTCTAAAAGATGTCTTGAGATAGAGATCGAGAATGACGAGCACTATAACATACTTCTACCACTCTACAGATCCTGGACTTAGGTTTGGGCTATGCGAGCTAGTTTTTGGAGTTGGTACTGTGTCTCAGACAACTCTTTATCTGAGGATTCCAATGTAGTTCTTGGATGACAGTGTGACACACTAGCATTTCTTGGGTGTGCTGGCATCCATATGGTTAGAAAATTGAAAAAAATAGAAACTACCGAAAAAACCTACTAATGGCCTAGCTAGTTAATCTAGATGATAAAACCAAAATAAGAAAGTATAGGAAATAGATACTAAAATGATAAAGCAAGTAAATAAGAACTAAGGTGATGAAGATGATCTCACAGAAGCACCAGTTCGCTAGCTAGCTCCACATGAACGTTAACCTACACACACAAGAAGGGAAAAATTGTTGGGGCTTTATAGGGGCCTAGCTCAATCAAACCCCCATTTGGTGTTTCCATCTCCACAGACAACCAAAAAGAAATGAAGTAGAATACGTGATAAAGGAGAGAAAAGAGAGAAATACACACTACAAAACAGTACAATACTACTCAACCAAATCGCAAAGGAGAGGAGTGAAACGTTACCACCTCCACGAAAAAGCTCACTAGCCAATGGAGGAGATATGGACTTGACAAAGTCACCACAACCACAACTGTGATGAAGGGAGTTCTCGCAAGACTTCAAGCCCATGCTTCTATGGCTTGCTTCACACTTGCAATGTGGAGTTGATGGAGTGCTGAAATGCTGCTTGAGAGTGAAGTGAATGCTTAGAGTGCTAAAGAGAATTGCTAGAGAATGTAAGAGGATGGATAGAAGATGAAATGAAGTAAGAATGATTGAATTTGAAGGAAGAATGAGGAAGAATCTACCATTTTTAGGTCAGTTGGTCAAAGAGGGATGTTACAATTCGGTCCCAATTGGGTGTGTAATGTCTCTGCTAACTTCAGACATAGGAATCCATCAGGGATGACATCACGTCATGCAGACGTCTACATGCCGCGTGCGCGTCCACAACAAATATTCTCTCACTGACACAAGGAAAGATGCCAAGTGGACAAAAGGCAGTTGTGTGATGTGGAATTTCTCCTTCAGATTTGATTTTCTAAGGTGAGGGTGTGTGAAAGGGGAATTTTCATAGGGGGTGCAAATTCGCTCCTATACAAGAATGTAAATTGAAGAAGGCACTGTATGCATTGAAGAAATATCCTAGAGCTTGGTATGCAAGATTGGACAAATATTTGATATAACAAGGATTTAGTAAGGAAACCACAGATAGTAATCTTTTATTTCAAAATTGAGGAAGACAAGATCCTAATAGTGGTTGTATATGTGGATGACATTATCTTTGGAGGAAATGAAGCTATGTGTAAGAAATTTGTTGAAAAGATGCAAAAAGAGTTTGAAATGTCAATGTTTGGGGAGATGAATTTCTTCCTTGGGCTATATATCAATCAAACAAATAAAGGGATTTTCATTTCACAATCTAAGTATGTCGAAGAGATGTTGAAGAAGTTTGGAATGGATGACTCAATACCAATGAATGGGAAGACGTTGCTTCACATCAGGTTCACCAAAAATGTAAGAGAGAGGGACCAACCATGTCAAGGCTCTAGGTCATGGAGAGCTGATAGTGGAGAGCTTCCCTAACTTACCTCACTATAAAAGATGTCTTGGGATAGAGATCGAGAATGATGAGCACTATAACATACTTCTACCACTCTACAGATCTTGGACTTAGGTTTGGGCTAGGCGAGCTAGTTTTTGGAGTTGGTACTATGTCTCATAAAACTCTTTGTTTGAGGAAGACATCACAATTCGAGGATGATAGCGTGACACACTAGCGTCTCTTGGGCGCATTGGCATCCATATGGTTAGAAAACTGAAAAAAATAGAAACCGCTGAAAAAAATATACTAACGACTGAGCTAGTTAATCTAGATGGTAAAAATAGAATAAGAAAGTATAGGAAATAGATACTAAAATGATAAAGCAAGTAAATAAGAACTAAGGTGATGAAGATGATCTCACAAAAGTGCTAGTTCACCAGATAGCTCCACATGAACGTTCACCTACACACACAAGAAGGGGAAAATTGTTGGGGCTCTATAGGGGTTGCCTCAGTCAAACCCCTGTTTTGGTGTTTCCACCTCCATGGACGACTAAAAAGTAAAGAAGTAGAATATGCGATAAAGAAAAGAAAAGAAAGCAATACATACTACAAAATAGTACAATGCTACTCAACCAAATCGTAAAGGAGAGGAGTGAAACGTTACCACCTCCACCCAAAATATCACTAGCCAATGGATGAGATATGGACTTGGAAAAGTCACCACAACCACAACTGTGATGAAGGGACGTCTCACAAGACTTCAAGCCCATGCTTCTATGACTTTTTTCACACTTGCAATGTGGAGTTGATGGAGTGCTGCTGCAATGGAGTGCTGAAATGTTGCTTGAGAGTGAAGTGAATGCTTAGAGTGCTCAAGAGAATTGCTAGAGAATGTAAGAGGATGGGTAGAAGATGAAATGAAGTAAGAATGAATGAATTTGAAGGAAGAATGAGGAAGAATCTACCATTTTCAGGTTGGTTGGTTGAAGAGGGACATTACAATTCAGCCCCAATCAGGTGTGTAACATCTTTGCTAACTTCAGTCACAGGAATCTATCAGGGATGGCAGCGAGTCGCGTGGACATCTGCATGTTGCATGTGCATCCCTAACAAATATTCTCTCACCGACACAAGGAAAAATGCCAAGTGGATGGAAGGCAATTGGGTGATGTGGAATTTTGCCTTTTGATTTGATTTTCTAAGGTGAGGGTGTGTGAAAGGGGAATTTTTGTAGGGGGTGCAAATTCCTCCTATACAATAATGTAAAAATAAGAAGGCACCACATGCATTGAAAAAATCTCCCAGAGCTTGGTATGCAAGATTGGAAAAATATTTGATACAACAAGGATTCAGTAAGGAAACCATAGATAGTAATATTTATTTCAAAATTGAGGAAGACAAGATCCTAATAGTGGCTGTATATGTGGATGACATTATCTTTGGAGGAAATGAAGCTATGTGTAAGAAATTTGTTGAAGAGATGCAAAAAGAGTTTGAAATGCCAATGTTTGGCGAGATGAATTTCTTCCTTGGGCTGCAAATCAATCAAATAGTTAAAGGGATTTTCATTTCACAATCTAAGTATGTCAAAGAGATGTTGAAGAAGTTTGGAATGGATGAATCCAAATTGGTATGTACTCCTATGGTGACTAGTTGTAAATTGAGCAAAGATGATGATTCACCTAAGGCTTTTCAAAGTAAATATAGATATATGATTGGTGGATTGCTATATCTAATTGCTACTAGACTGGATATCATTCATGTAGTTTGTCTTGTGGCTAGATTTCAAGAATATCAGGTAAAGAAACACATTTCACAATATTGAAGAGGATATTCATATATTTAATAGACACTCTAGATTATGGCTTATGGTTTCTGAAGGATACTAATTTCACATTAAGTGATTATATAGATGTAGATTGGGCTGGTTGTGTTGATGACAAGAAAAGTATAAGTGGTGGTGAATTCTTTCTTGGATATAGATTGGTGTCATGGTTGAGTAAGAATCGGGATTCAGTTTCTTTATCTACTGTAGAGGCTAAGTATATTGCAACAACATTATGCTGTACATAGGTGTTGTGGATGAGACATACATTGAAGGATTGAGTTGTATATGATGAGCCTACATCTATCTTTTGTGACAATACAAGTGCAATTAAAATTTCAAAGAATCTAGTGATGCATTCAAGGAAAAAACATATATCTATTAGATATCACTTTCTGAGGGAGAAGGTTATGGAGAATGAGGTAAAACTTTATAATGTACCTACAAAGGATTAGATCACTGACATATTTACTAAGGTTCTTCCTAAGGATACTTTTGAGTTTCTTTGGGAGAGGCTGGGGGTTATTACTCCTCCTTCATTGAACTAGATGCATATGGAGATGCATTAGTCTAGTGGATCTATGGATCTATCCCTTGTTTGGACTGATGTTGGTGGCTACCTCTCAGGGGGAGTAGGTAGTGTCATGTGTTGTCATTGAGTTGCTGATTTGATTGGGTATACTCCTAAGGGGGAGTATTTAGAACAAGTATGTTGGTTCAATGTCAAAGGGGGAGAATAATGCAAAGATTTTATCCTTTTTCATTGATGTCAAAGGGGGAGAAAGTATCATGTGAAAAAGTGTAAGGTATCAGTGGAGAAATTTTTGCATATTGGAAAATCATTCAGGGAAAGAAAATAAAGTGCATTAAGAGCTATTGTTTTGTCTTTGATAGTTTTTCACATCATGTGTTTCCATCAATGACAAAGGGGGAGATTGTTGCAAGTATGAAGGTGTTGTCATTGATGTCAATATGATGTCTACTAACTAGTTTTGTCATTGATGTCAATTGTGTTGTTGCATGAAGAAAATGTTGAGGGTATTGAGAAAATTGAGAAGAAGAGGAAAATAGGGTGTTGCAGGTTGTCCATGTATAGTTGAGATATTGAGAAAGTGTTGTGAACTTATATGGAGCTATATTTTTATTGTAGTATCTAGAGATGAGTTGGAATGAAGTAATAAGCTGAGATGATGTCTTTGGTTCTTGATTTCCATGTGCTTTTGAGAAAATTTGATAAACAAAGAAAATAGTGTTGTGTAAGTGTTTAGAATGTGCTCCAGATCATTCTCCTCATTTCTTCTATATTGATGCAATGCATGCACAAATTTAGTATGTTGTTTGAGGTTGTCATACGTTGCTATATTCAAAATTTTGGATTTTGGATTGTTGGTGAGAGGAAATTGGGTTTACCAGTATGAGAATTGGTTTTGTTGTGTTATATAGAGGTGTCATGGAAAAATTTACTTGCTCCACATTTCTCTACAATTTCTTTTCAGGACTCATGGTTTTGAAGGAGAGTGAATGGTGTTGTTCTCTTGTTGGTTTCAAGAGGATTTGTGGTTAGGTGTATCAGAAGTTTTGGAAACATGTACTTAATGTTCAAATGTTTTTCATAGGTAATGACTGACCTGGTTTCTACACTACATTAAAAAATGTTCAAGTATTAATGGATGCGTAACATGGTGTGTGAGACTTAATTTTGGGTATCAGTTAAGTGCTTTTTTGGTCCCCTTTCATTCCTATCCACCACAAGAATTTTTAGATGCCAACCTAATTTGAATTTGTAAATACAATAGATAGAATTCTGACCTTAAAGAAGATGTTTAAAGTTGAGGTTGATATAAATAAGAGTGGATTTGTTATGAGTTGTGTGTGCATGAATAGAGAAGTAAGATAAATGTGATATCAATGTAAGTGATGTGTGTGTGATGCGAATTTGAGCAGAGTAGTGAGATCTTCAAAGTATTGGATTCTTGAATGCAATGAGCCAAAGGTGTCCAAAATCTTTCAAACAAGACTATGAAAGTGTTGGAGCATTGTGGCAGATTCCTTGTTGTATTGAGAAAGTGTTCTTTGTGTAACATTTCTCTTCTATCTTCTTGTATTTATTTCTGTGGCAGTGAGCCCTGGCTATGAGACCTTTTGGAAAATGTGTCCTATTCTGGCAGTAAGCCCCTTTGTAGGTCAATTTTTCAATTACTTATATTGTGATCTAATCCTCACCATGGTTTTTCCTTCATTGGGTTTTCCATGTAAATCTGGTGTTGTCTTGTGTATGGTGTTGTTACTTCAATTTCTGTTATATGCATTTCATGATTAATCATTATAATAGAATAAGGGTTTAATGAATGCATGTGGATCTGATTACTATTGAGGGTTTTGATGTTTTGATTAGATACAACTAATTCACCCCCTCTCAGTTGTCTTGTTCATTCAACAATGTTTTCCTTCTTAATTTTTGAAATAATAATTCATGTTTAAATAGTGAAACATAAGAATAAATTAAATTTTAGGCCAACTCATTTAATTTTAAATTTTCAAGATTAATTTAGCACCAACTATTAAAATTGAATTCATGTCACATGTATTAAAGACTAACATAAATTAAAGATCAAAATTATCGAGAAGAACACTTGGTATAGGGCATCCTCACCCTTGACCAACTATTTTGCATACATTTAAGTGCGATCCTTGAATTGAGGGTTTTCTTAATCAAGACTTATCCAAAATAATAAGCATTTTCCAAGGTTAAAATGATGAAATGTGATCGAGTAGACACTTTTATGGTAGTATTGATATGTTATCTTGAATTGAAAGGTAAAGTCTAGGATAGGAAGTGTTTCTACAATCAATAAAGTGAGTGGAGACTAAAATGAGCCCCAAATAAAGCATGAAATTATGCTTTCACCCTTAGCTTCACAAACATCAATTTGAAAACAACAATCATGATATCATTCTTCTTCAAGAAACCAATGTATTAGTAGAATAGGGTTAAATTGTTTTTGATAAATGGTCAAAGTGGATTTTTCCATGGTACCTACTAGAGGAGCCTCTACGGGTCTTGTTACTCTTTGGAGTTCCACATGTCTATTAGCATGGACATCATTGCCTCAATGTTCATCTTATTGTATAATTTTATTTTTTCATTGTTATTCCTCATTTCTCTCATTCTGGATCTTCAATATATATGGCCCATCAAGCACTACTTAGAAGAAGCAACTTTGGAATAATTTGGGTACTATTTTTTAGCCCATTAATCTATAGTTGATAATCTTTGTGGGAGACTAAAATGCTATCTTAGATTCTTTGTAAAAAAAATAGGGGGTATCATTCCAACATAAAAATTTATGGAGGATTTGAAGGAATTCATTTTTAAAAATAGATTATTTGATTGTGCACCTCATAATGGTAACTTCACTTGGAAAAAATGATGTAAATATTTTCATCAAGTTATTGAATGGTTGGATAGATTCCTTGTTTTAGCTAATTGGTCTCTTTACCTTTAGAATTTATAGCTTATATCCTCCTTGAAACTAGGTTAGATCACTTTCCAATATATTTGTTCATCCAATATGCAAGAGCTTAGTTTAAATGACCTTTTAGATTTGAGGCCATGTGGTTTAGATACCCCTCTTTTCTTCCCCTCCTTGAATACTAGTAGTCATGTTCTCCTTTTGTGAAGGGATCAAGAATGTTTCAACTTTGCTCAAAATTGAAATGGATAAAAGGAAAAATAAATGAGTAGAATAAATTACATTTGAAACACATCTTCAGAAAGAAAATATTAGTATAAGAACAATTGATATTTTTCAATGAGAAAGTAATAAAAATGGGCATAGATAGAGCATCATTTGAAGAGGAAAAAAATTTCAAATCTTATTTGGAGGAACTCCTACACAAAGAAGAGATACACTAGAAACAAAAATATAAAGAAGTGTGGTTGAGGAAGGGAGACATAAACACAAATGTTTTTCATGACTCCAATAATGTCTAGAGACAAAGGAATAACATATGCTCTATCCCTTCTTTAGATGGTTCAATTATGATAGAGAAAGAAAAAATTCAAGGATAAGTTATTCAATTTTGTAGGGAGCTTCTAAAAAGTAAGGTTGATCGTAATAAATATTTAAATAAAATTCTATCAAATATCCCACATCTAGTAACAAAAGAAGAAAAAGAAAGCTCCTTACAGAATTCACATTGGACGAGCTAAGAAAAGAGGTTTTTTCAATGTCCCTAGAAAAGGCTCTTGGTTGAGATGGGCTTATAATCCTCTTTTCTAGAAGTGTTGGGATTTTATTGGTAGGGATATTCTTCTAGCTCTCAAAGAATCCAGAAAGCATGGGAATATACTCAAGGAATTGAATTCTACTCTTTTGTTCTCATTCCAAAAAATCTTCCCATTCGTCCTCTCTAATTTTAGACCTATTTCTTTATACAACACAATGTACAAAATTTTCACTAAGAAAATAACTACTAGAATGGATTTAATCATCCCTCAAATAATTTTTGGAGAACAAGGTGGTTTTTTACATGGAAGAGAAAATTTTGATGGAGCTATAGTTGCACACAGAGTACTACACTCAATACATGAAGAAAAAATCTTAGTAATGGTCTTGAAGATTTATATGATGAAAGCCTATCATAGGGTGAATTAGAAATTTTTGTCACAAGTACTGGTGAAATTTGGTTTTAGGAAAAAATGATGTAAAAGGATTCTCATGCATTTTTTAAGTTTCTTTTTTAATATCAATTAATGGTGTTACACCCCAATTGTGTAATTACTATTTACTATTACTATGTAGGGTAAAATGTGAATGCAATGTGAATTTTGGAGATGAATAAATTATGATCATACCATGTTATCAATGTGAATGTTATCTCATTTGATGTTATCTCAGTTGATGTTATTTCATTGGGAAATACTGCATATATGTGAATGGATGGTTATTGAATTATTATTCTAACTTTGAAGATGCTTATGTATATTTCATATGTTACATATGAACAATTAAATCTTATGTGCATGTGTTAGTGGATGCAGGTATGTGTACCATTCCTCAAGGCGGAGGGGAAGTATACTGGGGAGAAGATCTTGGTTGGGTAAATGGTAAAAGTAAACTATTTGACCATATACACACACCAAATTATAATGATTGAGTTGAGTCAGTTTGTGGGTAGAAGGTAAGTCATCCTTGGCTGATATGTATGCATTTGAGAGTATTGTTTACTACTGCTTGCATTATTGGGTGATATTTGTTTATTTGATCTTTTGAGATCTTTCTTGTACTATTACAATTATATTGACAAGCGGAATGTATGTGGAAGTATGTGTATATATGCACATACATGTCAATGGGATCTAATGATATGTATATGCACATGCATAGATGTACCACATGTAGACACTTATCAATACGATAGTAATTTACTGAATGGTTATATATGAATCATATGTGAACTTATATATATATATATATATATATATATATATATGTATAGTATATACATGTATCCATATGTTTATGTATATCGATACATGCGTACGTTGGCGAATGGACACGCTCATACAGATGCATCAATATAGTTATACCTACACATATGTGTACATAGAGGCATATACATTTATGCATACATATGCATACATTCATTATAATATGTTTATTATATACTCTCTTGCCTGTACTCTTATATATATATATATATATATATGAAAATATATATTAATGGTTATATCTATATATATATGTATAAAAATACATGATAGTATTTAAATATATATATGTATATAATATATTATATATATAATAATATATATTTAACATAATATATATGTTATTAGAATTCAACTATCTCTTATTCAATAGAATCCAATTTATAAAGGTTGTTATAGTCGATGGAGACTATGATAAAGGAGCTCGCTAAAAGTCATTATTGACTATGTTTAATGAAGCCAATTAAATAGCTTATGACTATTTGTGTAAATTGATTATCATACAGAAAGATACATGATTTATAATATTGTCTATGATAAGCATGAATTTGTTGACGCCATTATTAAGACCAACCTTGACTTTTTCAAAATGTATTATCTGCTCAAGTCAATTCATCCTCTAAGAAGTTCGATGGATACTTGCTGTCATAAAATGTAATTTGACTGTTTCATTGGAAGTTAAATTATGTGAAATATGAAGATGAGATAATGAAAGTGATGCCACCTTTGAATTTAAGTCATTGTAGATGTATTTTCTTTGTGGCAATTTGAATTAAGCATATGCATATTGAATAAGTCTTTGGATTGCTGTCACAAAGCAAGTTGACCTATAGGTGATTATGCTGAGTATTAGCTTGAGAAGTCTCCACCTTTTTGATATGTTTCATGTGTTTCTTTGCATGAAGCTTGCTGTCCATTAACATGCCTAAACTATAGGCTTTGTGGTTGCTTGGTTGCTCTATAAATAGCTGAACCATTTCATTTGGAAGGACACATTCTTTCCCAAAAGATTACACATCTTTTGCAATTCATTATTTCTGTGTTATTTCCAGCCATACTTGTCTTATATTGTGAGTGAGAAATAGTAAGTGTTCTATTGTGTTGAGAGGAAACATTGCTGTTTGAGAGAAGTAAGCTATCAACAAGTTTGATAGAGTTATTTGTGACATTCTTGAGAAGCTGATTATAAGCTATTTGATGTTGGAGAGGGTTGCATTGTTGTCTTCTAATTGGATAAGCGATAAAAGGCATGGGGATCTCTACTTATTTATTGTTTCACTTTTGATCGATGCATATTGCATGAATGGTTGAAATGTCTTTTCTAGTATGTGAATTTGAGATAATTGAGTACTTTTGTGAAGCTTTATGCTATTTTCATAATGTGTTTTTAAGTACTCCATAGTAGGAGATGGGTGTTTATCATAAGTATTATATACTAGGTATGATTGAACATGAAAAGCACATATGGTATACTTAGCTAAGTTATTGATTTAACTAGGAAAGCTTGTGTTTACTCCTAGTATAGACAATCTAGTATGGGAGGGAGTTTAAGTACTTACTTGTAAGTAGGGTTAATCCAAGTATGTTGGTTATCTCTGGGATGATGGACTATCCATAGAAGGAAATACCTAGTTTGTGTACTTACTAGTTAAGCAGGTTTATTCCAAGTAGATTAATATGGTGATAGGTTATCTTTGAGATGATGGACTATCTAGTGAAGGAAATACCTATGCGTAGCTTAAGATAGCCTTAAGTCAAATTGGCCCTAAGTAGTGTGTGTGATAGATAACCCTTAGTAGAACATACTAAATGAAAAACATTGGCCAAAGTAGCGTGACGACCTTTGGCTCCACTGTTAGTTCATTGTGCTCTAGTATTACATGCTAGACAAAGATTGTGGGATTACAAGTTGTAGTTATGTAGGACACAACACTATGCTTAGTTGGTTTTTGTTATCGATTACTCTACCAATCTCTTTGTTGAAGGGAAGGGCCAACTATCGAATGATAGATGTGTAGAGGAATGCATTATGAGTTTGTGGTTGGAAAAAAGTGCCTAAGTGATGCTTCTCCTCCATAGTAGGTGATAGAAGAACCAAGATTTGAAAGGAAGGATCCTAGACCATCTTACAACTATTTGTTATGAAGCTCATTGGAGCTATGTATGTAAATGTAAGTATTTTTTTTTTTTTGTAACTTGTGAAGCTATTGTAATGAAATGGAATCTTTATTGTAATATGATATGGCATATTGATCGTATATTCTCAATAAAAGAAAGATTTTTTTTATTGCAATGACTTGTTACCTAATTTACTTACTCACAAGGTGTAAAATAGAAATTTTTTATTGCATTGAAGGGTTGGAATGTTACATGTGGTATCAGAGTTATCAAGTTCAAGCACTGAAACCTATGAGCTCATTACACAACAATGCATAAACCTTATCAGAAGATAATGGTTGAAAAGCTATTGTGCCACAACAATAAGAGAAAAGAACATAGGGAAGTGAAAAGGAAGAGGAGAATTATTGGGAAGTCGTATAAATTTGGGACTAGTTAAGATTTGTCCCTAGAATAGGAACTCCTAAACCAACAACTTATGATTTTACCTGGGATTGCATAAGATTATGCAATCAGGTTATGTAGGAAGGTTAGGAAGAATAACTAGTATACACTTTTATCCTACAAAATAGTTATATGACTCTAAGGGGATGGGAAGAAATGAGATAACCCTTGATAGAACAACCTATAGTTGTAAAGAGTCAAGAATTCTTGGATTTAGTGAAAAGATACGAATCTTTGTGTATGCAATGTCAACATAAATTAGATTGAAGTAGAAAGTAAATGAAAGAGTATCCACAAGGTTGGAGAATTCTTGACATAAATCTACTTCTTGTATAAAGATAGGATCTCACAAGAAAAGAGTTAGTACCTAGGAAAAGGGAAAATACCAACATGGTCAAAATAAAGTAATCAATGATGTGGGCATGATTCCACTAGCCAAAATCAATGAGATTATTGGATTTTTGATTAAAATGAGAAAAAGAGACCAAACAAATTTGGTATCTCTAAAGGTTATGAGAGAATATGATTGTAAGCATTGGAATAAAGCCACTTGAAAGGGTGATTGTTAGACAGAAACCTGTAAAAATAAACCAGGTTGGCTTGACCAAAGGTTTGGATAGTACATAGATTGGTTGGAGCATAAAATGAACTCATCAACATGTCTCCAAAAATCAACATTCGTTTAGAGGTTCCAAAAGGAAATGGAATACAATAAGGTACTATGTGTTAGATCAATATAAGTTGTAAGAAAAACAAAATTCTAAGTTGAAAGGTACATCAACCAATGAGGCTTTGAGAGAATAGATATTTCTCCTCAAAAAGGATGTTGAAAAAGGAATTGGATTAAAATAGAGTGTCTCGTAACTTGTAAGTTGTTGATTATTCATTAAATCTCTTATTAAAATGATCCAAAATATTGAATCTACGGAATAGAAATCAATGATGAATCTAATTTTGGGAAAAGTATATTCAAAGTATACCATTGAGGTAGGAAAAGGGAAAAGAAAGCCAATAACAAGGAATGACAAATATTTTCAAAGAACCAAGTGTTTGCTAGGAATTCAATTTTGAAATGATCGAATGTTGTGGAAACACTAAGGGGGGATGGAAGAGAGTGGATTAACTTGGATTGAGTACCCCAACAAACAAAAATTGTGAGTATATTTTCAATTTGGAAGAACTAATGAATTTATCACAAGTCATGATGTCAATAAAGTCATAAATTTTGTGACTAATGAGAAAGGAAAAGGTATTGGGGTTTTTGGAAAAAGATAAATGGAAAGGTCAAGGATTATGACCTATTATCATACCTTATATTTAACTGATTGGAAGATCAAATGATATTATCATTGATGCCTTAGAAAAGGATAGGTAGATAATTTGGTCATGATAGGGAAAGATCATTGCCTATGGGATTGGAAAGGGAAGATCTAGGTTACTCATGAATTGGAAGAAAGTGTCTCAGTAAAGCAATTTTTCCCTTAATCTTCTTTTGGTTTTTGGCTCTTATATTTTTTGGCTTTAGGATGAATCCATGCTTAAAGCAAAAGGTTGTTCCAAAAGGAACACAATGCGCCATGTGGTGGCTGTGCGATTTTTTTTAATCATCTTCCTTTCAAGAGCAAGCCGAGGCATGTGTCAACTCGGCGGGAATTTTCTCTAAGGCCATTTTCATAAATATGAGATTTCCCACTTGCTCGACATGTCATCTCTTTGCTTTGGGCAGGTTACGCTTTTAAGGAGTGATCTCTTTGGATGGAGATTTTCAGAGCATGCTGGGTCTTTCTTGCTTTCGGGGTGGAACCTTTGAGTTGACACCATCAATCTAAATGGTTGGTCGATCAGATTTTGCTAGGCTATTTTTTAGGATCCGATTGCTTTTCAATTGCAATCTTTGCTAAATATCTAAAAGAAATTAATGAGGTAATTGGGAATTGATGAGCAAGGATTTTTGCGATCTAATAAAGATCTATGATTGGATTGTGTGCTACCAGATGTAGGCATATGTAAGTATTTTCTTTTGGAATGTTGGTGGCGGTGTTCTCTTTTTCTAGCTATAAATAGGATTTGGAAACATATGCAAAGGGGTTATTTTACAAGTTTTTTAGTTGAAAGAAATATTTTTAAAATAGGAAGTTTTACAGAATACTACTATTCTCTCGAATGTTATATTGTTTTAACTCAAACTATCATCAGATTGGAATCCGACCTTTGTTTTTAGTTCACTTGATATTTAAGTTCGATCTGTTTAGAAGAAATATTTGAAACTATGCATATTATGGCCTTTGTCAAGTTCCTTCTTTATGTTTTCATTCATGATAAAAAAACTGTCTTAAGCTTACTTTGATAGTTTGAGTAGTTGATTTTCATGCTATAATCTTCTATGATTTAATGGTAGCTTTTGGAAATTGGATTATGTCTATTGAACTTCTCCATTTTCTTTAAGGGTTGTTGTTTTTCCATATTATGGTATAAAAATAGGAAGGGTTTTTGTAATTGATGGATATTTCTATTAACTTTTGGAGCTTTCTTATGCTTGATCGAACCTTAATGAGTGGTTCCCATGGGGAGATTTGAAAGACTGTACTATGCTTTTACTTAGCCTTTGATGCTTGTTCTCTTCCCAACCATGAAGGGTTGTGGAATTTTGTGTCTAAAATATCATTCATAGGAAATGAATTGAGGTTGGAAATGTTGTAAAAGCTTTGGCACATTGCTATTTTCATGTTTTATATTTACATTTCCTTCTACCTTTTCTTCCAACTTAAAGAAGAGCCACATTTCTATAAAATTCCGGAGGTATTGAGTGAGGCGCAAATTAGTCCCCCACTTGTTGAATTTCCCATAAGACTGTCGAAGAGGCACAAGATTTGATGATCAATAGTTCTTTTTCTGGCATGCCCGGTGTGACTCAAACACACAATCGCCTGATTAGAAGTGACTCAAACGCACAATCGCCTAATTAGAAGTGATATAGGTTGGAAATTTCATGCCTTGAATCCAAATAAGAGCATCCTCAAAGGCCCATTTCTAGTACTCCCAATTACCTACCTTAGTATCCTAGAGAAGAAGACTTATTGGTTATGTATCACCTGTAAGGAGCAACAGGGCAAGAAGCGAGAGCCCAAGCTCCAGAGCTTTATCTACCCCACATGGAGGCCAAAATTTTCAAAATAGAATACTAGTATACCTTGTCCATAGGAATCTATTTTTAATGACTCATCTAGTTGCTCTCGCTCCTTGAAATTTTCAAACCTGGGATAGTGGTAGTTCGCTACAACCACCTATGCCCCCAGACGTATGACCTGACATACCTACTAATGCCCTCAAAGCTATTCCAATTTTTTTTGGAGAAGACTTCAAAACCCATTCCTACCACCTCCAAGATATAGCAGAGGTGTGTAGAGTACATAACATAGTGGAGGAAAATATTGCTCTTAGGATATTGACTGCTTCTTTCAAAGGAAAAACACAAGATTGGTATCGATCCTTGGCTTTCGGTTCTATCCACTCTTGGGATCAACTCAAAGAGAGGTTTTTTGAATGTTTCTTAGAAAAGGGAGATCATTCCTCATTGCTTCATCAAGTAATCACCATTAAAAGAGCCCCACAAGAGGCCATGAGCGACTTCAATACCAGGTTTCACAAAACTTTGCAAAGAATCCCTGTAACTGTCTGATCTCCAGTAGCGATGGAATTTATGTTCCACCTGAAGGCTTTCAATTCAGACATAGCGGTCATGATAACCTCTATGGGAGGAGATTTCTTACTCAATGCATACGATTTGGCTATGCATGTGGAGAATAGTTTGATCAATGCTAGGAAGCTTCCACCATGACCATCGATGCCCGTGTTTGTAGAAATATTCGATGGTCCTCAAGAAGAAATTACTCCAAACACCTCTGCTCCACAAGTAACCACAATGTCTACACCAAAATCCATGTACATGTATCCTACTGCGCAACTAAGCACGTCAGGCTCCTCCTCACTAGTAGTACACATCAATGATATGAAGAGTCTCATGTGGTATTTTTCTAATGAGTTAGTCCTCAACAAATGGTAGCAAGCAACACCTATGAAGTAGGCCACACAGACCTATGAAGGGGGAAGGCCATCCTATCAACAAAACATGTACCAAGGACCCTAAAAGGAGGAGATTAGTTCAAATGATGTCTGCCAATTAGATAGTCCCAATTACTGTGCTGCTTCAGGTTGTTAAGAGCAGTCCAAGCAAGGATCTAGTCCCATGCCAAAACAACTTGGCAGAGGATGATAACGCATGGTGCTTCCCATGTAATGATAGTCATATGCCCCAAAATGGCTCAAGCAGAAACCTAAAACAAAAAAATAGTAGAACAAAGAAACAAGGTTGTGCTCCCAAATATTGAAGAATATTAGTCTCTTGAAATAGAGAATGCTCGCTTTAGAGCGCAAATGCAAGGAATGTCTTTAGAAAAAGAGATGGATATTGCGTCAGACCAAGCACTATTCTCATGGATGGAAGAAGAAGATGAGTATTTGAAAATGATGCTCTGATGACTAGTGCCTCATAAGTACAGTTAGACTACAACATGAGGTCTAAGAGAAGACTCATAGGAGAATACGCACTACAAGCTCTTTCACATCCACAACTACATCAACTGTAGCCATAAGAAAAGAAAGCTCCTCAAGCCATCGCTCGACCTCAAAAGTCAAAAAATCCACTGTTGCCAAGGAAGGAGATGGACAAGATGCTGAACCCATTCATGATGGATTGTTTTCTCCTGAAGATGAGAGAGATACCTCCATTCAAACCCAAGGCCCCGCCATTCGAAACACTCAATGTGATGGAACAATTAAAGAAGGTGCACGCTAATGTATCTATGTGGGATGTTATATCCATTCCTCAACAAAAGGAATTGCTCTAGGAAGGATTAAAAAAGGAAGAAAAAATACTACAAATGGATGTAACTCTGTTGTACAATCAAAATAAAGACAAAGAGCTCACGTTGGAACCCCAACCTTTGTGAGCCGCAGCTTATGTGAACGACATGGGAAATGAAAAAGAGAAAGAGGTAAGGAAGCCAAATCCCATGCCTTTCTTTTTAACACTTATTGTGGGAGATAATATTTTTCATAATAACATGATTGATTTAGGAGCTAGTACAATGGTCATGCCTAAACAAGTGGCCGATGCCTTGAAACTTAAGTATGAGCCCCTTGAGAAGGGAATCATGCAATTGGATGAGAAGAAAGTTTCGATTGTCGGCCACATCAAAAATATATCTTTTACCCTCTTCTCATGTCCAAGCCAAATTGTCACACAAGAAGTAGTTGTGATAGACATTCCCTTGGTATTTGGGATGTACCTTTCAAGAGATTTTACAACAAATATTGACGGATATTTAGCACTCGATTGGTCTCATCTGATATTAAGGACCAAGCATGGAGCGAAGATGAAGATCCTATTTGAATCTTTGCATCCATAACACATAGCGGACAATGTAGTCCCATCCTTTGAAGCAGTACATACCTCCTTCTCACAAAGGGAAAAGTAATGTGTAGAGATTTTAGAAGATGAAGAAGGCATGAGTTACCAGACCCCTGAAGAAGAGGTTGTCCTCAACATATTTATTGTCTCTAAACCATTAGAAAATTTCATGCAACGAGATTAGGTACCCATGTGATCTTTGAAAATGATTAAATCTTTCCAAAATTAGTAAAGGATCGAGAGGCACATAATGATTCAGGTGACAACCGTCTATGGAAATTATATTTTTATGGCACCAAATGCAAAGTTGGTTCTGGAGCAGGTGTCTAACTAGTGTCCCCACAAGGTCAGAGACCCTAAAATATTTTTAGTTTTAGTTCCCATGCTCAAACAATGAAGTAGAATATGAAGCCTTGGTTCATGGTTTGATCCTTGTGGAATGGATGGGTGTAAAGAGAATGCAAGCATTTAGAGATTCAAAGTTGGTTGTGAGCCAAGTCCATGGGAAAGTGGCTACCAAGAATATAAGAATGAAGTTGTACATACATCAGATATGGGATCTAATTGAGAGATTTGAGGCTGTTAACATTCAGGTTATCCCATGCTCCTATAATGAGGTTGCTGATTGAATGGATTTGATTGCTTCACAATTTGGACCAATTTCTAACTCAATAATGAAACAAAACGTAGTATAGATCATCGCTGATTGGAAATTCCCAACAATGATTAGAACTAGAAAGTATTTAAGGATAATATATAGATGGCCACCTTTTTACATAAATCAGGAAAATCTTTTGACCAATGACAACCCGAAACAGAGCCTCTCGAAGGGCAAGTGATCTAGTTAAAGGGAAATAAGCTTCTGTAAGGTTTAATCTCTCTTGAAAATCTTTTTGACTACAAGGACACAAGAAATAATAAACAAAGGTTTGCGGTGGATGAGAGAGATTATGAAGAGCTCGATGTTAGAAGTGACAAAAAATTAAAGGTTGAAAGAGACGTTTCGTAGAAAAATAAGGAAAGACTAAAAGGTCTATGTTCTAGATACGACAAGGTCATAACCTAGACCTATGATGATCTTAGAGGATATGATTTGTGCATAATTCAACATACTATTTACTTGGCCAAAGGTTCAAAGCTTGTCCAAAAAAAATAAAGGCTAGTCAATCCAAAGGTGGAAGCATTGATGGCACAAGAGCTCACCAAATTAATCGAATCAAGGATCATATACATGATTAAGCTTCCACCTAGGTGTGTAATCTGGTACCAGTTCAGAAAAAGAATGGCGATATTAGGCTTTGTGTGGATTTTAGAGATTTGAATAAAGCCTCACTAAAATATCACTACCCTTTTCCATCAATGGAGTGAATCCTGTAGACTGTGGCTGGGTTAGAAATGTTCTCATTGCTTGAATGGTTCTCGAGTTATAATCAGGTATATTGACCAACATAAAACAACGTTCACTACTAAATGGGGAATGTTCACATATTCAAAAATCCTCTTTAGACTTTCAAATGTTGGTGTGACTTTTCAGCGAGCAATGGATATTGCTTTTAGAGGTTTAATTAACCAAATTATTTTGATATATCTGGATGACCTAACAGTCCTTTCAAAATCAAATGATGATCACTTTGATCATCTAGAAAAGGTTTTCTAGAAATCTCAACAGTTTAGGATTTCCTTGAATCCCAAAAAGTGTGTTTTCAGAGTGTCCCAAGGCAAGCTACTTGGTTTTGTGGTATTTAAGGAGGGAATAGCCATAGACCCTGAAAGGGTGAAATCCATACTGGAGTTTCCTCTACTAGTAAATAAAAAGGACTACAATATTTTATAGGAAAGATCAATTTTGTCAACTGGTTCACTTCAGACTTTGTAGGCATCGCGAGACCTATCACGCTGATGCTCAAAAAGAATATAATGTTCAAATGGACCCTCAAAGGCAAAGCAACTTTCAAGTGGATAAAGGTAGCCATCTCCACTGCCCTGATGTTGGCTAACCTGAACTTCTCCAAGGATTTTTTTCTCTATGTATACAATGGCTAACATAGCATAGCTTTGGTGCTTACTCAAAAGGATGGAGGAAATAGTGGAGAGCATCCCATTGCGTTTCACTCTAGGACCCTTAAAGGGTATGAAGCTAGGTATATTTTTTTTGAAAAATAGGCCTTTGCTATTGTTAAAATCTGAAAGAAGTTCCAACACCTAGTACCGGCCAACAAAGTCACCATTCTCATCGCACATCCCAGTGTGTGAGAGTATATCACCGAGGGAGAAATAACTGAAAAGAGGGCCAAATGGATCACTAAGATCCTGGAATACGAGGTGGATATTAAACCAACCAAGCTAGTTCAAGGAAGAGGTCTTTGTGAATATCTTGCATAGGAATCAAGCTCCTTTTGCAGAGGAGGAGACTAATCAGGTCTACACAAACTAGTTCGAATTAGATGAGTCCTAGGTGATGGATTGAACACATTATATGCAAAAGGGGTAGTAGCTGACCAACCTTCCACCTCACAAAAGGTGATACTACCAATTGCAAGGCATAAAGTATGTACTAATTGAGGGCATCTTATTCAAAAGGAATTATGATGGTGTCCTGCTCCAATGCTTGGGTAAGCCATAGGCGGAAAGGGTTCTTAATGAATTTCATAACAGTCCTGAGGGTGGACATTTCTCTGCCAAGACTACTGCTTTGAAGATAATGCGAGCATGAAACTATTGGCCCTCCATGTTTTTCAAAGTGTACCATTTGGTGCAAAAGTATACTCAATTCCAATACTTTGTTGGAAAAAGAAAGAATTCCACCTTGCCCCTGAGCCTGATTGTGACTGAGGAACCCTTTGCTTAATGGGGTTTGGATTTTTTTGGGATGATAAATCCTATTTACAGCACTGGCCATAAGTGGATCCTTATGACAACTAATTACTTCACAAGGTGGACGAAGGCCATCACCCTAAAAAATGCTATGGAAGGAAAAATTTTCAACTTTCTTAACGAGCTGGTAGCAAGATTTGGTTTGCCAAAAACCATCATATCCAAAAATGCACGAGATTTTGTGAGTTCAGGGATGTTGTATTTCTCTCTCAAACATGGGTTCTACCTTAATACTTGATCGAATTACTACCCAAAAGGAAATGGGTTAGCGGAATCGACCAACAAAAACCTAATTAGGTTAATCAAGCGCATTAGGCCAGAAAGACAAAGGGACTAGCACAAGCACCTGTGAGCTACTCTATGGAATGACCGAATTACACCCAAGTAGATCTTGAAGGCCTCTCCTTGTGTATTAGTATATGGGAAAGAGGTAGTTTTACTTGTTTCCATAGAGATCCCTGCCTTGCAATTGTTAAAATCCTTGGAAGTTGAAGAAAGTGATAGAATGGAAGTAAAGTTGGCAGAACTCCTGAACCTTGAAGAAGATAGGGAAAAATCTTATGAAGCCATGATCTGTTGTCAACAGACCATAAAATGATGGTTCAGAAACATACCTCCAACCAAATTTTAGGGAAGGAAGCCTGGTGCTAAAGTATGACGAGAACACTGCAAGACCAGGATAACATGCAAAATTTGAAGCACTATGGAAGGGCCCCTTCTATATTCACACACACAAAGAAAATAATGTGTATGAACTAGAAGATATGGATGGAAATGTTCTGGATATATCAGTAAATGGTATTCATCTAATATTATTACATTAAAATGTGTAAATTCTTAAATTTTTTCACAATTATGTACCATATGTAATTTTTTTGTAAAATATGATTTAATTTTGAGAATAAAGCCATGAGAATAATATTGAAAGAAGTAGAAATGTACTATATTATATTCATTGAAATATTTTACATTATAGTACGAGCCTGAGGCTCTGGGAGAAGTTGAAGCTTCTTTTGAAAACCCAAAAAGAGCTATACTGCAAAAAGGAAAAAAAGGAGAGGATATGAGCAAAAAATACTAAAATTCATAAGCCTCCAACCATCGCTAAGTAGTCAAAAGTGGCTCTTCGTTGGTTTCTTTTTCTTCTTTTTCTGTTTCTTCTTTTTCTTCTTTGATAGGGTAAAAGGGGGTCAAAACAACACATGCAGGCTTGACACACTAGGGACCCCAGTCCTCATTCCCATGGCTATACACCAGGAATTCAAAGTGCTTTTTCTAGTCAAGCCCACCAACACACTCCACGTTGAACTCCCTCAAAAAGAAGGTGGCCGCAGGATGAGACAACAAGTGATGCCTCTTGAGGTCCATGGTTAGAAAATCAGTAAGGAAGGGTATCCAATCCACGTCCTCCACATAATTGACGTGCCTGCGGAGGTCCATGGTGTTTGGAATAGCGACACTAGGGATGGCTACTCGAATAATATTGTCCAAATACAAAGAGTCAAACATGGCATGACATAGCTCAATTATCTAGGGCTTATGGATGTCCAGGTCAAGTGGGGAAGCCACAAAGTGAGAGATAACATTGGAGTTGCACCGTGGCTAGTTTTTCATCCTTCACATAGTCCTTGTTGAGGACCCATTTAAACAAAATGATAATGAGGTAGTCTTTCTTCCTTGCCAGGTGCTTGATTCTATCATTGGTAATTTCACCTGCAAAGGAGTATTGTGGCCTTCATGGAAGGAGCCGAATGGGAGTTCCTAGACCAGATGACATGATGGAAATAAAAGCTAAGGCTAGTTGAATGGGACATAGCAAGAAAATCTTGCTAAAATAAAAAGCTGTTTTTGAATGAATATTGCAATAAGGTGGCAATACTATTTATAGAAAAGGTGTGCTAGTGAACCCAACCAATAGAAAATCCATTTCTTGTCAGATGACAATAGAGAAAATATCAAAGCAGCCAGAAGGCAAGAGTCCTTGAGAAATAAATTTGGGCGTTGGGAGTAAATGCTCATGTAGGCTGATGACTGCCATGTGTCCTTTGTCATCATCAACACCAACTTGCTCTTTTATATGAAAATATGTTGATTAAGATGTTAAGTTATGAAAAATTAAATAGGCACATCTTTTCAAAGTACTTTATATCACTTAAAGCACACTTCTCATGGCTAAAAGCATGCTTTCCAATGTGTTGGGCTTATTTGTGAAAGAGGCAGTAGGAAGAATGTACTGATTACATTCTCACAGTGAATTTGGAATTCCTGAAGGATGCAGATCCCAAATCCACATGTATCGCCTCTGTGGCAACATTTAGTGGACCAATGGTAGTGATAGTGCCTTAACTGCATGTGCGTGCAAAATAATTAAATGCACCAGCCTTCTTTTTTATATGAAAAGATGTTGATTAACATGTTAAGTTATGAAAAATTAAATAGGCACATATTTTTAGAGTACTTTATATCACTTAAAGCACACTTCTCATAGCTAAAAGTGTGCTTTCCAATGCATTGGGCTTATTTGTGAAAGAGGCAATAGGAAGAATGTACTGATTACATTCTCACAGTGAATTTGGAATTCCCAAAGGATGTAGATCCCAAATCCACACGTATCGCCTCAGTGGAAACATTTAGTGGACCAACAGTAATGATAGTGCCTTAACTGCATGTACGTGCAAAAGAATTAAATGCACCCAAAATCATATTTTTCTAAGTAGCAAAATAGCAAGTGGCCATTTCACTAAGGAAATTCTCTGTAACTTCTTGGCACAACAATGGAAGAAGCATCAACATCTGGTAGAAAGCCTGGAGCCTCATCCAAAAATCTAGGTTACACCAATATTTTTGGGAGAGATCCATTCACCAATGCCCCAACACTAGAATAATGACATTATGATTATACCAAATTAGTGCAAGTGGATGATCATGTTAAGAAAGAGGCGGTGTAGGATTTTGCAGACAACATTTTTGACCAAAAATTGGCAGCTAACCCTAAAAGCCTTATGGAAGGGGCATTACAAAGAATGATTAAACATGTGTTGGCTAAAGGTTTGACATCATGACTCTGGAATTGTTGTTTTCCATAGTTCATGTTTCCTGCCGGACACCGATGTTTAAAGCTGGTGGACACATGTGCTAAAAGGTTCAACTAGGAGGTAGGGGTTATTGTTGACAACATGATAAAGGTTACAATTATTACAATGACCATCTGGGATATGTTGTGTATCCCTAGAACTTGGGGTGTTGAGTGCTTTGAGGAGGAAGAAACAAAAGGATTATGGGAAACCATAACTAAGCATCAAAAATTTTATGAGGACGAAACAAGGGAAAGACCATAGAGATCAATTTTCCTTTCCTCTGGCATGCAAAAAATTAAAACAGGACACATAGTATGTTTTGTCAATGATGGCATGTATTTATTGCTTCGATGATGATGAAGAGTTTGATCCTTTTCAGATGGGCTTGGATTTCATGCTTAAGAAAGAGAAAAGCCATAAGTATTTTGATTTTTCTGATGCAATAGCTGAAAGGATGCTAGAGCAATTGAAGATGTATGATACTGAATGTACATTCAACCAATTTCAGTTTGGACTCATGTCCTTTCAAAGACATGGGATTACTATTGGTTTGTGGATCATTTTTTGAGACCAGTCCTTCTAGAATTGTTCCCATTCCCTTTGGGCTATTTTTCCCCTGAGGTCATGCAATGGATAAAAAGCTTGCAAACACCATTGGATTATTTCCTTGGTGAGGATTTCACTTTTATCAAATTCCATGGTTTTTTCAAGGAGCCTTTTAGGCTCCCTAAATTTGTAACAGATTAGGTTTTTTCCTTGGAGGCATTCCGTCAAGCAACCATTGTTGGCAACATTTATGGCGCTAGAAGTCACAAAAGAGTGCTTTATTCAACTCCCCTCAATATTGCCAATAGTCAAGTAACATTGGTAAAGTGAAAAGTGCAGGAGGTGCTTACTAACAAATTGACATACTTAGGCTTGGTTCTTATTTGTGACACATGGGACTACAACCTGGCAAGGCACCTCCCAACTTTAAGACATGAGAGTCGGGAGTATTTAGAGTCAAGGAATAATTTGACCTAAGAAAGGACAAAACTATACGTTGACTTGGCTTAGATACAAAATAGCCGACCACCATGCCTAGACTTCTATATCCAGATTGTGGAGTACCAAATGAACCTCCCAATCAGAAAATCCCTCAATACACAACTAAAATGCTTGGGGTGGTCGGAGAGAAAGAAAGCATATTTCTAGAGGTTCCAACAAGAAATGAGGTGCCTTAATGCCATGTTTGGGGATCTCCGACCACATGATGAAAGGTTCAATGAGATTTAGAACAAAGAGGTTGATACCAAGATTAGTAACCTTGAGACTAGTATTCATGAGATCGAACAGGAAGAGCTTCCACGCCATGCTTCCCAGCCTTAAGAACCAGACAAAAGGAAAGGATTGAAACAAAAAGACTCACAACTCACATCCTTCGTTAGTGCCTGAAGCAAAGGAAAAAAAGCCCGAAAGTCCCCAAAGAGGCCCGCTATGGTTTCTAAAGGTTAGGGTTCAGCAGGATCAACCACCAAAGGATAAAAATATGCCAGTTTTGATCATACAAAGAGGAGACGAGTCCAAGATCTAGGTGGACCCAGTGCATTAGTTAGAGGAGAAGAAGAAGTGGAGTTTGCTCCGTAGGGTTTTTCGACCGTAGCAACCTAGGTAAGTTTCACTCACTCCCTTCTTTTTGTCTATGCATCTCTAGTTACTCGTCTGTCCCCATCTGTGGGGAAGGGTCCTCCATCTGTGGAATTTGATCTTTTGGTCCTAAATGAACCCTTAACCATTTTCAACAATGAACCCTATGAAGTAACCCCGTGCATTGAATACACATCGTCTGCTTTAGATGCTATTTATTCTTTAATCGCCCTATCAAGGGCCCCTATTGAAAGAGCTGAAACATCCATGTTGTCCATTTCTCCAGGTTCATCCACTCATGGGAAAACATCTCTCCTTCTACTCGCTTCCCTTTTCACTTTGATGGGTTCTCCCCTTGCTTAATCTCTATATGGTATCCTGCCGTTTTCTATGATAACGCTCCCATTTACCTCTTTGCAATCCCATGCAGCCAAGCTTTTTCCATTCATCACCCTATTCGATCTCCCTCCAGGTGCTTCCATTGTCGCACAAAGCATGAACACACCATAGAGTCTCCAATGTCATTTCAATGCAACAAAGTAGGCCCAACAGGCTAGGAAATAGAAATTTTAGATAATAGCCATCATGCAACAAGCTACTAAGAAGATTGAGGCTCACTTCAATGATGAGCAAAATTCTTTACTAATCACTATATGGCAGTATCCAAGCCCGAGGGAGAAATTTAGATGGAAGATTATGACATTAGAGCCATGGGTCTGGATTTAAATGAAACTCACCCACGTGACAAGGTGGTTCTAGCTAAGGCCACCCAAAAAGTGGTATACACTGATTATGAGAGGTTGGGAGAGAAATTGAAGGAGCATGATGCATAGTTGATAAATGTAAGGGATACAATGAACATGATATAGATAAAAATCAAGGAAAGATATGTTAAAATGGCATGCATAATGTAAATACAAGATCAGCAAGGGGAAGCAACTAAGTTGCTTGAAGAAGCCCAAAATGAATAGATTAAGCTATATGTTGAGATTGAAAGGTTAAGATTTGAGCTTACTGCTGAGCGCTAGAGCAAAAAAGAGTACCTACATATCTAGGAAAGCATGCAAAAGGAGTTGGACAACATCCAATCTCAGGCTTTTGACAATCTACAAAAGGCCCAAGAAAAAATAGAAAGGGAAAAGCAAGAGAAACATGAGATCGAGTCCACTCTACAGGCTCATGACCAAGAGGTCAAAAGGTTGAACTCTAAACTAACAAATTCCCTCCAAGATAAGAATTATAGGGAGGAGACTACAAGAGCAAGAGAAGCTCAGTTCCATCAGGAATTAGCTACTATACAAGGATTTGGGACCCTCCCGACATTCAAAAGGTTGATATCTACGCACTAGGAGAGGATCAT
This sequence comes from Sequoia sempervirens, assembly GCA_007258455.2. Classification (NCBI taxonomy): domain Eukaryota; kingdom Viridiplantae; phylum Streptophyta; class Pinopsida; order Cupressales; family Cupressaceae; genus Sequoia; species Sequoia sempervirens. The sequence goes on from VDFB02000017.1 coordinate 202,222,889, forward strand.
AGTTGTGGTTTCCATTCTCAAACTAGTCCTATAGTTTTTAAGGGATGCTCGAGAATTGAATGAAAAGGTTGACCCAGTGGCTGACCAAATTCTATAGGTATATGATCCTTGAGCCGCAGAATAAAAAAAATGATTTGTAGATTGTGCAAGGCCACTAATGAGGCTCTAAGAGGTGTAGGGATTCTAGATCGGAGGGCTGCCTCAAGAAAAGCAAGTGAATTCGTCAACTGCCACAAAGTCACAAAAAAAGCAAGAAACACTAGGCAGTGTTGAATAAATGGGTCGATAAAATTAAAAAGGATTTCAATGTTCTGCTTAACTTCGATTTTCCTTCCCTTTTCTCACCAGAAGGAGAGGTGTTTCGATTGAGCAGATCACAAATGCAATCATACATATGGTCCGAACTTCTATAGAACTGCTAGGTTTAAGTGTTGGAAAAACAAGGACACACAACTGAGAGGGGGGGTGAATCAGTTGTAACAAAAACTAAAACTCTTCTTATTAATCTTAACTTAATCTCAAATTTGATGAATAAGCAATTAACCATAAACAATCAACAAATCAGAGAGACAAAGAACACAAAGTTTTTTGTGTGGAAACCCTGTTGGGGAAAAAGAATAGTGGATGTTAGTCCACAAGATTATACTCTACTAGAAGTATAAAATAAATAATAAGGGGAATGCACATGCATTTAGGCACACTGCCTAGAGCTCACTGCTCAATTACAAAAGAGGACTCACTGTCCAACAATAGGGTTTGGATTAAAACCATCCAAGATTTGTGAACTGAGAAAATAGCTTCTTCACAAGCTTGACTACAGTTCTAATTAAGCTAAACACTTCTTCACACTTCGCACATTCTTCTTCACACTCTACTTAGTAATCGAATGATATTTGCATATACACACATAGGAGCATATGAAGCATCTTCTTCAACAATGAACTAATCGCCCTTATATATCCGCTACATGAAATTTCATCACCACTTCGTCGGCCAAAGAAATAAAATATATTTGTAATGTCGGCCCAAATTTACAAATAAAATTTTAATGTGTATCCACCAAAGTCGGCCACAACATAGTGGAGACCCAAATTAATATCTCCAAGACAAGAATAATTTAATTAATTACACCTCAAAGATCCACAACATGCTACCAACAACATGTTGGCTAGGAACAAGAAAAATTGAACATGCACACAAAGATCTTCAACCACGAACTCTCTAAATAATGTGGACATACCACAAAGATAGAGAATGATCTAGAGACACCACATAACACCAAGAAATAATAGAGAAGCATCCACAACAATTGAGAAAACAAGAATTACACAAAATTCATTCAGGAACACTCACAAAGACCAACAACACATTGCTAGACTACAACATACTCAAACCTTCACATGGACCCCTAAAAATTCTGGTAGATCTAGAAACATTCAACATTAAACCCTTAGATCCACATCATCTAATCTTCAACATGTAGAACACCGCCTTCTTGACCTACACAGTTCCACTGGGAACCAAAAATAATTTCTTTTACAATTTTATCCATATCCTCAACATATACAATCTTCAATGCACCAAATGCTAATAGTGTTGACATCAATGAAAACCACATATCAACAACCATATCCACAACATCCAATAATCTCCCCCTTTTTCATTGATGGAAACACAAGATGTGAAAAATACCATCGACCCAACACACTAACTTCTTCTGTTCTTCTCCTCTTAACTAAACATCTCTCCACAAGAATTTTTCACAATGCACTTCTGCCCCTTTGACATCAACGAAAAAGGTAACCATGACCTTTCTAAACACATGGTATGAACCACGTATCCATACATATGACTACGCCCCTTGAGTAGCAGCCACAAAAACATTAATCTAGATAAGAATATAGCAATGAAGCTCTTAGATTGATGCAAATAAATGCATCTTTAGTTTTTATCAGGAGGGGTGATTACCCCTAGCATCCCTATGAGATACTCAAAAGTATCCTTCAACAACGACTTAGTAAATATATCTGCAATCTATTCTTTGGTAGACACATATTTTTAGTCTGATTTCTTTCTCATTCACCTTTTCCCTCAAGAAATGAAACTTAATTGAAATATGTTTAGTCTTAGAGTGTAGTACCGAATTCCTTGAGATGTTTATTGCACTTGAATTTTCATAGTATATGGCAATAGGCTCTTCATATATCACTCTTATATCTCTCATCATCTATTTCATCCATATCACTTGAGTACAATTATTTGCATCAACAATGTATTCTGCTTCAGCAGTGGAAAGAGAAATTGAATTCTGCTTTTTTCTGAACCAAGATATCAGTTTCTTCCCTAGGAAGAAAGCACCACCACTAGTAGTTTTCCTATCATCTACATCACCAGCCCAATCCACATCAGTGTATGCACACAAAGTGAGATCATCATCTTTTGGATACCAAAGTCCAAAGTCAGCTGTTCCTTTAAGATAGCTAATTTTTTTTTTCACAGCAGTCACTTGTCATTCCTTTGGATCAGCTTGAAATCTAGCAACCATACATACAACATTCATAATGTCTGGTCTAGTTTGTGTCAAGTAGAGCAATCCACCAATCATTGATTTGTACCGAGTTTGATTTGCCTTTGGAGAATCATCATTCTATGATAGCTTACATCCAGTCACCATGGGAGTACCAATAGGTTTGGAGTCATCCATTCCAAAATTCTTCAGTAGCTCCTTCACATATTTGGATTGAGATATGAAAACCCCTTGGTATAATTGTGTAACTTATAATCCCAGTAAGAACTTCATCTCACCAATCATGCTCATCTCAAATTCACTCTTCATTTAATTAGCAAACTTCATACATAGATTATCATCTCCTCCAAAAATGATATCATATTTTTTTTTCTATAATCAATTCCTTATCATGATCTACTTGAAGTATGAGTTGCTATTAACAGTACCTTTTGTGAATCCAAGGTTCAATAGATATTTGTCTAATCTAGTGTACTAGGCTCTAGGGGCTTGCTTAAGTCCATACAGAGCTTTCTTGAATCTGCAAACCATATCTCCCTTATCTATTAATTGGAATCCATCTGGCTGTTCAATGTACACTTCTTCATCTAGTTCTCCATTCAGAAATGAAGATTTTACATCCATCTGATAGACTTTATAATTATTGTATGCAACATAAGCAATAAATAATCTCACAACTTCAATTCTAGCTACAGGGGAAAAGGTTTCTTCAAAATCAATACCTTCCACTTGAGAATAGCCTTTACATACATGTCTTGCTCTATTCCGGACCACTTCACCTTCTTTATTCAGCTTGTTTCTGAATACCCATTTGGTACCAATCACATTTTTGTCTTTAGGCCTATGAACCAATAGCCATGTGTCATTATTTTCAATATGTGTCATATCTTCCTTCATAGCTTCCAACTAATGTTCATCTTGATAGGCTTTAGTGACACTCTTAGGTTCAATCTTGGATATCAGACAATATTCTTTTGCAATTTTTCTTCTAGTTTGCACTCCTTTACTCTTATCTCCTATGATTTTACTTTCAGAATGATTCAACTTTACATACCTTGGAGTTTTGGGACTTACTTGGGCTTCTGATTCTTTAGATCTTTCTTCTACACTTCCACTTGTCTGTGCCTCTGCACTTGTCTGAGCTTCCTGACTAACTTGATTTACCAGAATAAATTGAGGTTGCTTCACTGGACCATATGGAATAATCTGAAGTAGATTCGGTGTTTGAGTGTTCTTCCCCTGGCTTGTAATGTCTTCGTCTAAATCATAGTTGTATTTTCTGGATGATTTGATAGTGTCCTCATCAACTTTGACATTTGCGCTTTCAACCATCTTTCTTAGTCTTTTATTATAGCACCGGTATGCCTTGCTCTTAGTAGAATAACCTAGGAAGATCCCTTCATCACTTCTAGCATCAAATTTTCCTATATCATCATCTCTCTTGATATAACACCTACTTCCAAAGATCTTAAAATACTTAACAGTAGGTTTGTGACCAAATCATAACTCATAAGGGGTCTTACCAAAATTTCCTTTCACATTTACTTGGTTCAAGGTATACATAGCAGTACTTACCGCTTCACTCCAGTACATCTAAGACACATTTCCTTCCATCATCATGGTTCTGGAAACATCCGAAATTTTTCTATTCTCTCTCTGCAACTCCATTCTGTTGAGGGGTTTAGGGAGTAGATAGCTATATTTTAATTCCATGTTCTTCACAATAAGAGTTGAATTCCTTGGAAATGAACTCACCACCTCTGTCAGATCTTAGGCACTTGATTTTTAGACCTTTTTCATTTTCTTCCATTGCCTTGAAGCATTTGAATTTCTCTAGAGCTTCACATTTTTCTCTCAAAAATGAAACCCAAATCATTCTAGAGTAATCATCAATAACCAACATAAAATACCTTTGTCCATGAATGCTTTTGACTCTTGAAGGACCACAAAGGTTAGTATGTAGCAGTTCCAGTAAATTATTTGAATGAAAATGTTTGCTCCAGAAAGAGACTCTAGTTTGTTTACCCATCTGACATTCCTTGCAGATTATATTAGCAGGCTTCACTAATCTAGGAAAATCTCTTATTGTTTGGGAAGAACTTATCTTGATAATGTTGTCAAAATTTACATGACACAATCTCCTATGCCACAACCAACTTTCATCTATTTGAGCAATCAAACAACTTCCACTAGCAGTATTCAAATGAAAAATGTTACCTTGTGTTTGTTTTCCTGTTGCAATCAAGTTTCCGGAACTTCCACGTATCTTGCATCTTCTGTCTTTGAATTGTAGATCACATCCCTTGTGAACCATCTATCCAACACTCAACAGATTGTGCTTCAAACCTTCAACATAGAGGAAATCATCAGTGTTGTCCTTACCACTAAGGAAAATGGATCCTCTACCACGAATCACACCAGCATTGTTATCTCCAAATCTGACAACTCCACCATCATACTGTTCTAGACTCACAAATTTTCTTTTGTCACCAGTCATATGATGTGAGCATCCACTATCAATGACCCACTCATATTTTTCTTCAACTTGAGCTGCAAGAGATTTTTCATCTTTAGTAGATTCAGTAGCCACATGATTATTTTCAATGGTAGCAATGAAAGCCCAATAATCTTCCTTTCCATTATCTTTATCATATTCTTTATCAATCACTACTTTTTCAGCAAAGTAGCATTTCTTCGAGAATCTAGAATTTTAGGTTTAGATCTAGGAACTCTTTCAGGAAATCTTGATACAAGTTGACCTATTTTACTGAATGAAAAACATTTAATAGGTAATACATCTTCATACTTAACTTTTCCTCTCCCTTCTTGCTTTGTAATCAACACTTCCAATTCTTCTACTTCTCTTTCTTTATCTTCGAGCTGTTTCAGTTCTTCATCATACTTGGATACCTTCCTGGAACTCTCTCCTGGACAATATCTTTGTCTATTGCTTCCGGACACAGTAGCCTTAAATGCAGATTCAGTCTTTGGTGTGGATTCACCAAATTCCCTTATCTCAAAAGCAACAAGTTTCCCAATCAGCGTATCTCTTGTCAACTTGTTTACTGATCTGAACTCTTCAATAGCATGGAATTTCATTTTGTAGGAGGGAGGCAAGGATTGAGTACTTTAGCTACAATTTCATCCTCATCAATAGAACTACTGACACATGTAATACCCATCAGTATCTCATTTACTCTCTACATAAAAGAGGTGATATTTTCATCTTCACCCATCTTCAGATTCTCATACTTTCCTTTCAAGCTTTGTAGCTTAGCCATCTTCACTTGTGCATCGCCTTCATACAAAATTTCCAATTTCATCCAAATTTCATGAGCTATATTCAAACCTACCACATTAGCCATCTTCGAATCTATCAAGGCACTCACCAAAGCTTCAATAGCCTTGATATTGCTTTCAACATCTTTGATCTCATCAGTAGTAGAGGGACCATTTTGAGGAATGACATATTGATTTTTAGTAATCTTCTAGATAGCATCACCAATACACATTAAGTGACATTGCATCCTAACTTTCCACAGTGAATAGTCAGAGCCATCAAATCTAGGACTGTCCTTCTTGAATATTGTTGCCATCTCAGGTCACCTCAAGCTATTAGGCTTTCTTCAGAGGAACCTTCTCTAATACCAATTGTTGGAAAAATAAGGAAACACAACTGAGAGGGGGGTGAATTAGTTGTATCAGAAACTAAAAATATTCTTATTGATCTTAACTTAATCTTGGATCTAATGAATAGTTAATTAAGCATAAACAATCAACACATCAGAGAGACAATGAACACATTTTTTTTGCGTGGAAACCATGTTGGGGAAAAACCACGGTGGATGTTAGTCCACAAGATTATACTCTTATAGAACTATAAAATAAATTATAAGGGGAATGCATATGCATTTAGGCACACTTCCTAGAGCTCACTGCTCAATTACAAAAGATGACTCACTGCCCAACAATAGGGTTTGGATTAAAACCATCCAAGATTTGTGAACTAAGAAAATAGCTTCTTCACAAGCCTGATTACAGTTCCAATTAAGCTCAAAACTTCTTCACACTTTTCTCAACAATTGAATGATATTCACATATACACACATAGGAGCAAATGAAGCATCTTCTTCAGCAATGAACTAATTGCCCTTAAATATCCGCTACATGAAATTCCACCACCACTTTGTCGGGTAAAGAAATAAAATATATTTGTAATGTCGGTCCAAATTTACAAATAAAATTTTAATGCGTATCCACAAGGTCAGCCACAACATAGTGGAGACCCAAATTAATATCTCCAACACAAGAATACTTTAATTAACTAGACCTCGAAGATCCACAACACGCTACCAACAACATGTCGGCTAGGAACAAGAAAAAATGAACATGCGCACAAAGATCTTCAACCACAAACTTTCTGAATAGTGTGGACATACCAAGAAGATAGAGAATGATCTAGAGGCACCACATAACACCAAGAAACAATAGAGAAGCATTTGAAACAATTGAGAAAACAAGAATTACACAAAGTTCATTCAGGAACACTAATAGAGACCAACGACACATTGTTAGACCACAACATACTCAAACCTTCACGCGGACCTCTAAAAATTCTGGTAGATGATCTAGAAACATTCAACATTAAACCCTTAGATCCACATCATCTTATCTTCAATGTACAAAACACAACACCTTCTTGACCTGCACAGTTCCACTGGGAACCAAGAATACTTCCTTTACAATTTTCTCAATATCCTCAACATATACAGTCTTCAATGCACCAAATGCTAATAGTGTTGACATCAATGACAACCACATATCAACAACCATATCCAAAACATCCAACATTAAGCCTAAAACCCACCGTTGATGAAATTGAGAAGGAGATCTTTCCCCTTTCTCAGCTCTATTACCACCTTGGGGTGCTTTCATCAAGATGGGGAGCCGTTTCTTTCAAAGTTTTTAAGTTAGATCAAGCATATGAGATCCTTCACACTCTCATCCAACCCACTAATTTGGATTGGGAAGTACAACATTCACCTTTCTCAAACTCTAGGAATTTCTAGAGGTCTAGGTTCGTTCCTGTACAAGCGAAAGCCCCTTGTGAGTCGCAAGAACTGTAAAGCAATTTTTTCCTTAATCTTCTTTTGGTTTTCGGATCTTATATTTTTCAGCTTCAGGATGAATCCGCGCTTAAAGAAAAATGTTGTTCCCAAAGGCGTACAATGCGCCACGTGGTGGCTGCATGGCTTTTGTTTATCATCTTCCTTTCGGGAGCAAGCCTAGGCACATGTTAGTTTAACAAATTTTTTCTCTAAGGCCATTTTCATAAATTTGAGATTTCCCACCTGTTTGACACGTCATCTCTTCACTTTGGGTAGGTTACACTTTTAAGGAGTGATCTCTTTGGATGGAGTTTGTCAGAGCATGTTGGGTCTTTCTTTCTTTCAGGGTGGAACCTTCGAGTTGATGCCATCAAAATATGTGGTTGGTCGATTAGATTTTTCTAGGCTAGTTTCTAGGATCTAATTGTTTTTTGATTGCAATCTTTGCTAAATATCTAAAAGACATTAATGAGGTAGTTGGGAATTAATGAGAAAGGATTGTCGTAATCTAATCAAGATCTACAATCAGATTGTGAGCTATAAGATGTAGGCATCTAGCAGTATTTGCTTCTAGAATGTTGGTGGCAATGTTCTCTTTTTCCAGCTATAAATAGGAGTCAACAAAATATGCAAAGTAGTTCTTTTTCAATTTTTTTAGTTGAAAGAAATATTTTTAAAATAGAAATTTTTACAGAATACTGATATTCTCTGGCATGTTATATTTTTTCAACTCAAACTGTCATTGGATTGACATCTGACCTTTGTTTTTAGTTCACTTGATATTTTAGTTCGATATGTTTAGAAGAAATCTTTTAAACTGTGCATATTATGGCCTTTGTCAAGTTCCTTCTTTATGTTTTCGTTCATGATAAAAACACTGTGTTAAGCTTACTTTGATAGTTTGATTAGTTGATTTTCATGCTGTAGGCTTCTATGATTTAATGATAGCTTTCAAAAATTGGATTATGTCTATTGAACTTCTCCATTTTGTTTAAGGGAACTGGGGTGATCCCACAATAGTGGTTTACAATTTTTGGCCAAACTAGACACTGAAATAATTTTTTTAAACTAAATCTTCACTTTCGGGCACCTATAGTGACTAAACTATGAGGAATTTGAAGATGATGTAAAATAGAGTTTCGTGAAATTTTGTCTATAGATTCTAAATATTTTTTTTTCAAAATTTTTGGAATCAGATTGCACTTCTTTTTCCATCTCCCTCGAAAACATCTTTTTTTCAAAAAACAACATTTTTAAAAAGTGACGCTCACTGTATAACGCATAAATTATTTTCCATGAAGTATAAAATTCTAATTCTTTCGAATTTAGATTTATAACTCTAATATCTAGGGCGTCCAATTGGTTAGATAGTTTTTATTGAATATTTTTTCTTTAATCAGTTTCGAAGTCAAACCAATTACAATTTAGACATAGTGCGACTGTATAACGCGTAACGTTTTTTGTATGTATCAAAATTCTTTTTTTTTTTCGATCAAGGACTTCAATATTTGGTGCACTCATATTTTTCAATTTTTTTTGATAATCTGCTATTTTTCCACATGTGCAAAACAAAGAACTTTATTTTCAGTGAAAAACCTATATTCACAAGAAATAAAAAATAAATATAATAATAAAATAAAATTTATTTAAATTTATACTTTTTGGGAAGCTTATAATAAGGACTACATACTTACAAAAAATAAATTTTAAATAAATTCATTTGATCCCCCAAAAGGTAAATCAAAAATGGTTTTTTATCAACATTTTAATAGGTGTAAAGGAGACTCTGTTATAGGTATGGTTTAAAACTAGCAGGGTTTTATCCAAGGGGGTTTGATCTAAGGTAGTTTGATCAAACCCTCTTCAATTGGAATGCTTTAAATGGAACTTTTTAAGGCTTAATAATTATATTTTCTAAAAATATGTGATTTTAGCAAAAATTAGAATCTCCTAGAAATTGTAAACTAGCTTTGTGGGGTCACCCACTGTTTTTCCATATTATGTTGTAAAAATAGTAAGGTTTTATGCAATTTTTGGATATTTCTGTTAACTTTTGGAGCTTTTTTATTCTTGATCGAACCCTAATGATTGCTTCCCATAGGGAGATTTGAAAGACTACACTGTTCTTTTACTTATCCTTTGTTGCTCGTTCTCTTCCCAACCATGAAGGGTTGTGGCATTTTGTGTCTAAAATATCATTCATAGGAAATGAATTGAGGTTTGAAGTTTTGTAAAAGCTTTAGAGCATTTCCATTTTTATGTTTTATATTTATATTTCCTTCTAAATTTTATCCCAACTCAAAGAAGAGCAGGATTTCTATATAAATCTCAGAGGTATTCAGTGAGGCGCAAATTAGTCCTCCACTCACCAAATTTCCCATAAGATTGTCAGAGAGGTGCAAGCTTTGATGATCAACATTCTCTACACTCCTATATACCTTATATGGGGGATTTAGATAATGATGTTATTTCTATATATAAGTAGTAATACTACATATTATAAAATATATCCATATTGTAAACTGACTTGACACTATAGCTTACTATGCTAAGAGACTTGGGGATGATAAGGTTTAGCTATTAATCCATAGAGATGGTATAAAATATAAGGTAGGATGTGACACTATGCAACCATGCCATCAAATATCTTTACTTGATTGATCACTACCTTACTCTTGAATGAAACCCTAGGGTTATAATAACCTATTTGGGATGAGAAGTTCTGTTGATTAAAGAGAGAAACCTTAGGTTAAGTTACCTACTAGGTTAAAAATATGTACTAGATTACTCATTAACACCTATAGGTTGGGAATAACTTAATTGGTTGAGTTGTACATTTGGTCTTTATTAGAAAATATAGGGTTAGAGTAACCTATAACATAGAACTAGTCATTGATTGAGGACTCTATCCTAAGAATTGGAAGGGAATATCAAGATTGGGATCCACCCATGTGGATGTGTTAATCACTTGAGCTTATGAAATTCTATATGATTGGAAACATAGGTGGGATACTTAGTGAGTTAAGGTAGCTACTTGGTTAATTACTTTACACTCTTGAAAACAAGTCATATTGATGAAAATACTCTACCTTTATTGGATCTTTTATTAAAAGGGATACACTCTCAAAGGGAACCACTTATTGTTATGTCGTGACATCATATAATTTTCAGTTAGCATGAAATGTTGGAAATTTTACTAATAAGAACATTAGGGCTGCTACATGCTCTCAACTAGGATATACCGAAGTTGGGACTCTCCTATATGATTAAATGAATCCATGGAGCTAACGAGAAACATTCATGCTTGGTAATTAGATATGCAATTAAATTTGATATCTTCTAGGGACCAACATGATTGAACGAGGATTAATACTTGAAATTAGTACCAAATTTTATTAGGAAAATTAGATTGTGTTGAAAGATGGATTACATCTTTGAAAATAATCTAAGGACATAAGAAATCCAAGTTGTGGATGTCCTAAGATAAATGGTATATATCTCCACAAAATTTATAACCATTTTTACATGGGAACTAAAGATGGTGTGAGATCGTAAAATAGATTTTCACTTAGTCAAAGAAGACTATTATGGGATATAAAAGAACTTATGTACCCAAAATTTGGGAAGATTCAAGAATGAAACAAGGAAATTAATGTCAGAGTTAGGACATTTGAATGACAAAGTGAATTGTCAGATGAGGAATCACTATAACTTGGGAAAAGATAGAGTAAGAGGCTGCAAGACCAGATTTCATCATCGATAGGACATGTATACTCTCTTGAGATTCTAAAGGGAAAGTGGTAGAACACAAGACAAATCAATCTATCTATGTAAGTAAAGCTGACATAATGTTCTAGTAGACAGACTCACCAACACTATTTGGAAACTTGAGTTATAGATTTTGGTCCTAAATAATATATTGTGAGTAGTTGTTCAGTATTCCTGAGAGGGTTATCTTAGTTATGAATGAGAAAATAATGATAGGGTTGTGTAAACCATGATCATACTATGAGACATTCAGTTGAACAAAGGCACAATATATTACTATAGCCAAATAGGAAAAAATGGTAAACCAAATCTTGAATGATTTATAAACTTCTAGCATTGAGGTTTAGACCATTACATGGAAAGGAAGGTTGGAAAATCTATTAGGCTGAAATAGGGTCAACCATAGACTTGATAGATTTTCAAAAAGGATTAATAGATCGAAGAGATTGATGAGACTTTGTCCATACAAAGCTTAAGTATGAAGCTGTGTCAGAATTTGATAGGTGTTCAAGAGCAATATTATGCTCAAGATGGACAAGTAATCAAGAACAAGTACTTTATGGTAAGGAAAATGGATGTGTAATTGACATAGGGACTCCATTTTATGAGTTGTCTAAAAGTGTAAATACCAAAGGGGAAGGATGGGACCCATGATGTAGTGTGCAATACATCACTATTCCTTTTATATTGGATTATGCTAAGGATAAATTCATGGGCCAATGATTTATGATCACTATGTTTTAGGTGTCATGTATAGTTACTATTGTACCTAGGATGTGTATACATGATAATTTAATAAAGCTTTTTGGGAGAGTAAGTATGAGTGAGGCATGCAAAATTTCCCTATGCAATAGTGAGGGAACTTGAAGCAAGGTCCAGGAAGGGTAAGGTTGCAAGGAGAAATGCTACATAGGATGAATGTTTTATGAATATTATGTATTTTGAGAATGGTAAGTAAAAATTTAGTTGACTTTATCTATATGATAAAATGCTATATATCATTGGGGATGATGATTCAGAAGGGGGGAAGTATGTTATACCCCAATTGTGTAATTACTATTTACTATTACTATAGACATCCAAATTTGGACACTTAATTTATCCAAATTTACCACTTTTCATCTAAACATCATCTTATCCAAGTTAATTAAGTAATATTACTATTATTTAATTAATATCCTTAATTCTGCCAAATCCCTAAGATATTTAATTAATAATTAAATACCTTACCTTTTTATCAAATGAATTAAATAAATATTACATTTATTTAATTCCTCACATGTCATTTTAATTAATCCTAATCCATCTCCTAATCTCTTCATTAGGGTGTGCACATGCCTAATCCTTGATTAGAATGTGTCACATCCTCCAACTTTTGCAAGTTGGCTTCTAATCCTCATTAACCCCTAATTATCCTCTAATTACTGATTAGTCAAACCTAATTAGTACCTTGGTCAACTCTCCCCACCCTCCAAGGAATTTTTAATTCCTTTTTATTCACCCTAGGCTCCTCTCTTCCCCATGTGAATTTTTAATTCACTTTTATTATTCCTAGAATCCCCTTTTCCCATGCATCTTCTAGAACCTTTGACTTGTCACATCAAGTCACATGTGACAAATTCCCACCTTTTGGGAACCTTGTCTTATCCACTAGATTCTTCCAATCATTGTGAATTTTTAATTCACTTTTATTCTCCCAAAGCTTTCCCTCTCCCCATGTGATCATTGAAAGGTCACATCAAAGTACTTGGAGGGTACTTGTCCTTCCTCCACCTCATGTACCTTTTGGCCACCTCACTTACACCTCATCTCCTCTTAGCCACTTCACCATCCACATGTCAAGATGTGAGGGCTTGTGAGTTCTCAACCCACCATAGCCCTTCATCTTGACCTTGTTGGATGAATCTCAACCATTGAATTCTCTAGAGAATTCAAATTCTTCTATAAATACCCCCTCCTCAAGGGAATTTTCAACACTTTTTCATTTGAGAAATCTTATGCTGTCAATTTGCATTCTTAAGCATTCACTATCATTTAGCCATCCACTTTGATCATCTTGCATATTCAATCTTGCATCTAGCTACACCAAAAAGCCATCCAAGGAGCACACAAATTCATTTAAATCAAGGGCCAACCAAGGAGTCTTCAACAACAAGGAAGGTATAATCGATTTGCATTTTATTTCATTTATTTTCCTTATTTTATCACTCTTTAGGCTAATTATTGAAGTGTTCTTAGGGTTTTTCCACTTGCATTTTTAGTTATTTTGCACATTAGAATAGGGTAAAATTCCAAGGTACACATTTCTGGCACGCCCGGTGGGACCCACAAACGGGTTCTTGCATTTAACCTTCATTTTTGCTAAGTATTTTGTAGAAAAAGGTCGCAAAAAGGCGGAAGCGCCCTTGATTTTACTGCAGAAAGGTGGAAGTGCCCCTATTTTACCGCAGAAAGGTAGAAGCGCCCCTGATTTTATTGTAGAAAAGTGGAAGCACCCCTGATTTGCTATAGAAAGGCAAAAGTGCCCTTTGTTTTACCACAAAAAGGTGGAAACGCCCTTTGTTTTACTGCAGAAAGGTGGAAGCACCCTCTGTTTTACCGCAGAAAGGTGGAAGCACCCCTGATTTTACTATAGAAAGGTGGAAGCGCCCCTAATTTGTTGTAGAAAGGCGGAAGCGCCCCTAATTTACTAAAGAAAGGTGGAAGCGCACTTGATTTTGCTGCAGAAAGGCGGAAGCACCCCTGATTTACTGTAGAAAGGCGGAAGTGCCCCTGATTTTACTGTAGAAAGGTGGAAGCGCCCCTGATTTACTGCAGAAAGGCGAAAGCACCCCTGATTTTACTGTAAAAAGGTGGAAGCACCCCTGTTTTACCACAAAAAGGCAGCTACACCCCAAAACAACATAGTTTGGAAGCATATTATGGCATAATCGACCAAGAACGAAGGATAAGATAGCTAATATTTGCTTGCAGGGCCATCTATTTGATGAAATTTTTAAAAAATTATCCTTGTTGTTTGAACATAGTCTAATTAGGGGGAAGTAACCTTTATTGCTTGCTATGTTTGTTTATTATTGTGTCACCCAAGGGGGCATTAATTTGTTTTCACTTTCCCCTTGCACTTCGTGTGAGCCTAGGGAGTAGTTGGAAACAGTTAGTGTCTTCTTTCTAGTGGGACCTGCTTGGGGATTTCATCACCCCAAGGGACGATTCCAACCACACGTACTAGCAGGGTATATAAAGGGGGAGAACGAAAGTTGTACCCCAATCCAGTCATGTCGTAATTGGCGGAGCGTCGAAGCTAGGGTGATACCTAGATAGATGTGAAGAGTTGGTCTGAGCCTTTCAGTATCTTGCTGGGGTTCCCGACTCACGCTTGTGACGGGCTGGTGTTCACGGTTGTGCCTCACGTACCGAGAGTATATCGAGGATTCCCTAGAAGCCTTGTGCATCCTAGATTAAGACCTTTCCTGGCCATACCCTTAACATTAATCATAGGCTTGTGCTTGCTCGAAGTGTTTTCTTGTGAAAAACCCGTGAAATCTTTGATACATTGGCCTTATTTTATCATTTTGAGTCCTTTCCATAGCCATTTCCATCAAAACCAAGCTTTATTTTACCACAGAAAGGTGGAAGCACCCCCAGTCTTACGCAACGCCCCCTGTCTTACGTAGTGCCCTCGGTCTTACACATCGCCCCTTGTCTTACGTAGCGCCCCCGGTCTTACGTAGCTCCCCCAGTCTTACGCAGCGCCCCCGGTCTTACGCAGCGCTCCTATCTTATGCAGCACCCCCTGTCTTATGCAGCACCCCTAGTCTTACGCAGCGCCCCCTGTCTTACGTAGCACCCCTTGTTTTACGTAGTGCCCTTTGTTTTATCATAGAAAGCTGACTACGACCCTTTAACTTCCCGGGGCCATCATTTACAAACCGTACGTCGAATCGAATTCATCCAAAAACCAAAGTTGCTTAGTTTTTCAAGCTCTATTTAGTGGTACCTTCCATTTCCTCCTATCAAGAATTTGACCATCCCGGGGTGGCCACGCCCCTAACTTCCTGGGGCTGTCATTTACAAACCATACGTCGAATCGACTTCGTCCAAAAACCAAAGTTGCTTAGTTTTTCAAGCTCTATCCAGTGGTACCTTTTATTTCTTCCTATCAATAATTTGACCATCCCGGGGCGGCCACGCTCTGCATCGCAGGGTGGACACGCCCCTAACTTCCCAGGGCTGTCATTTACAAACCGTGCATCGGATCAACTTCATTCAAAAACTAAAATTGCTCAATTTTTTGAGTTCTATATAGTGGTACCTTTTGTTTCTTCCTATCTAATCAAACCAATCCATTCCTCTAATAAAATACATACAATCATCTAATCAATCCAAGCACACCAATCCTATCAAGTTCATCCAATCACAATTATCCAATCAACATCATCTAATCATTTGATCCTATCCAATAAAACTGATCTAGTAATTTAATCAAATTCATCAAATCATCTACCCGATCCAATCATCCATCTACTGAATCCCATCAAAATCAAAATCAATCCCATCGCATCATCCAATCATCCTAATCTGAACTTTAATCCAATCTTGATCTAAGCTTGAATTAAATCTCAATTTGAGCTTTAGGCCATCATCTTTGATCCATTTTACTTATCCTATCATTATCATGAATCCTCATCCTCCATCAATAGTAGTCAAGGGAAACCCTACTTACGTTGACGACAATAACGAAAGTCTTGTCAATCAAGAGGTATACGACATAGATCCCCTTAACACTATCATATCTAGTAAGCTTTCTCCACCCACTTTCCAAAATACAATTACTCCTATGAGCTATCCCGTTATGTCTTCATCCATGCCTAATCATGCTCCTTATGCCACCTTTGACAATGGATATCTAGTATCTTCTTCATCCCCATATTTGTCATGTCCATCTACATCATCCTCTTATACAACATCACATCCTCTTATCCTAATTTTCCATCCCAATACTCCCTTACAATTCCCCATCCATGTCCCCCTATCGTAATCCTCTTTCCCAATCTTCCCATACTAATCCTACTTCCAAACCCTTTTACCTTAATCCTACATCCACATATCCTCATCCTAATCCATGATCCCAATACCCTTATTATAATCCATCCCCCACATCCTCTTGTCCCATTACACCACCTATATCATCTTGTCCTAATCCACAATCCATGTCCCCCTATCTTAATTCACCACTCCAATATCCTTACCTTAACCCTCCATCCAATCCTAGTCCTCCATCTACTCCTAGTAGTCCATCCAATCCTAATCCCCCATCTACTCATAGTCCTACATTCAATCCCATTCCTCCATCTAACCCTATTCTACCAATCCATAATCCCTCATCCATTTCTACCACCCCAGCCAAGCCAACCATATGCAAGTCTCTCATTTCAAAAGTTCTCCAAGGACTCATGACAAAGAAGCCATCCCCAACTCCACATCTTGAAGTCATGGAACCATGCCATCCCAATCCATCATCCACGGTAACTAGTGACAAGAGCCTTCTCCATACCACACCTATTATTGATGTTACCACCCTAGTACTACTCAAACCATTGAAACCATTAAACCCACTAAATCCATTGAACCCCCATCTCCTACTCCAAGAATCACTGAATCCATCGAAGACACCCAATTCCAATCCACTCCCTCTACTCCTAGATCCACCCAAATCCAATCCACTCCTCCCACCCCTAGTAGCACCAAAACCCATTCCAATGAACCTCATGAATCTTCCATCCCTCCATCTTCCCCACTTGAAGAGTCCCAACAAGACTCCATTACCATGCCTCCCGCACATGATGAGTCACAAGAGTCTAACCCAAAGCATGCCAGCATATCCTTTCTCCATCAAGATCCATCCCATCTAGTCCACCTCAAGATCACAGCCCCCATCCATTCCATCCCATGATCCCTTGTCATTCAAGCTTCCACTCCTCAGCTCCATCTCCATCGATGAGCCTACTACCACAAATCCAGATCCTATCATGGCCCCTACTCCCTCTGCTAATGTTGCTATCTATCCATCATCTCCTTCTCATGATCCCCATCATCGCCTAAAAATGCTATCCCCACACCACTTGCATATCCCCTTGGTCCTCTCACATTCCTCCATGGTGGTCTCCTCACAGAAGAAAAACAAAGCATATACACCAACCCTCCTCTTCCACCTAATAATGAACTCGCATCATTCTTCTAGAATAACAAAAATCCTGTCCTAGATCAAATACTCAAGAAAATGAACTATCAAGGAAAAGGTCTAGGCCTTCATGAGCAAGGTATTTTGGAGCCCATCCAAGTTAAAGAACAAATCTATATGCAAGGTCTTGGACTTATTTCCCACGACTCACAATCTAAAAATGTTGGTACAACCTCTAGACGTCCTCAACGAGCCTTTTCCAAAAGAAATGTCAGCTCTTCCCATCGCTCCACCAAACCATATGCACCCCACCTCCTCTATCGTATCGCCTCAAAACAACCATCCATATTTCTCCTTCATATGCTCCATCCATTTTGGGTCCTTACATCCCTCCATCCACCATCTCCCACCCTTCATCTACTCCATCCATCTTGGGTTCTTATGTCCCTCCACCCACTATGACTACTTTCGGTCCATATATCCCAAGATCACCTCCTCCATCTCATCCTTTCATCCATCCAACACCTATCCATCTCATCCATCATAAACATCCCTCTCACATATCCCATAATCAAGATCAACAAAGGCACTTACCTAAACATCCTCCATCTACACATAATCCCCATACTCCTACCTCCATCACTCCACATCATCCATCTCCTCACACCCATCCCATTGCTACTAAAAGCACTTTGGCTGTTAAAGAAAAAATGCATAAATGCAAGCATCCACATGAATCTACGGCTCCCCATGTCCCCTCCAAAAGACATGGTGAAGAGAAGAAAAATCTAAATCTACATCAAATCCGTAGGCCACAAAGACCCACCAAAGCAAAGATCAAAACCATGTGGATCCCAAAAAAAAATATGCCATGCCATCACATGAAAAATTTGTAAGCACATCCAAAGTCACTAATCCAAAAGCTAACCATACACCCTTTTCATCTCCTAAGTCTGTTTTGGGTCCTTATGTCCCAAAATTCACCATTCCATCTCCTCCATTATCCCCACATTCTCCATCCCTTAATCCTATTATCTTTTCACATCCACCACCACATGTGCCAATGTTGGTCGAACACATCTCCCCATCACATATCCACCCCATCATTCTATCCATACCCTTTCCAGCATCCCATCTATTATCCCATGTATCAACCCCATCAAATCCCTCTAATTCATCCTCATGCATAATCCATTTATCCTAATAAGGTTGTACCAACATCCAACAGTCACTTCAAACATGGGCTCTTAACACCTTGATCCTTATCACATGTCTTCTAAATCTGCTTATCCACTTCCTTATCCTTACCCATCTCCTTTTGCATGACATCCAAAAGTCAAAAATCCAAAAAAGTAAAAAAATAAAATAAAAAAATCAGACAAATCAAAAAAATCAAAAAATAAAAATAAAATAAAATAGTAAAGAGAAATAATCCATCCTATGGTGAAAACTTGGAAAACAAGTGCCTTGGATAAATACTATGATGAAAACTTGGCAAACAGGCGTCATGCATAAATCCCTATCTACAATTGTGGGCAACTTCTTGATATGCATTCCCTCCATCCACTATGCTTCCAGCTATGCACCCGTCTTCCTGTTATCCGTCCTCTTCATAAATCCCCCCCATCACACCTATCTTCCACATCCTACCATCATATCCCATTTATCTCCCATCCCTCCATCGTTCTTGTGATCTTGATCAAAATAGGGGCATCTATCTATGCATGCTTTGGACACCTATTGGTATACATTCCCTTCATCCATTCTCTATCATATTCCTTAGTCACCCATCCTATCCTCATCTAGTTATCTCCTTTATCTTCCCATCCACTTGTCTTCTATCCCTCATGCCTCCTCATATATGACATATCTAGAGTGGGGGCATCTGCTTCCTTTGTGACATAGTCCTTGGAGACATCATCTATAATAACATCCCTTCATCTCCCTATCCATCTATCATAGCATCCCTTCCATCTCCCCATACTTATCTTGTATCCATATATCCTAGCATCCCTTTCATCTCCTAATCCTTCTATCCTTATCCATCTATCATAGCATCCCTTCCATCTCCCCATCCTTATCTTCATATCCATCTATCCTAGCATCCCTTTCATCTCCCAATCCTTTTGTCCCTATCCATCTATCACAACATCCCTTCCATCTCCCCATCCTTATCTTCGTATCCATCTATCCTAGCATCCCTTTCATCTCCCAATCCTTATATTCCCATCCATCCAAACAATCCCTCCCATCCCCCATCCCTATATCTCTATCCATTCTTTCATCTTTATCCTCATCCCATCTCACAATGCCTTGTCATTGGTATCTGGCTATAGGCCTCCCCCCATGCAACCCAATGCCATTTATCTCATTGTCATCACCCTTGCTTCTCTTGCACATCTTTCCAATCCCCTATCACTTTTCATCACTCATCTATCTATCATATCATCCTCCCAAGTCATTTTAATGCTTTGGATAACTATCCCATCCCTGAGCTTTATGTGATTGTCATCATCCTATCCAATCCAATAGGTCTATCCTATCTGGTCGTATTAGTCCCATCTTTTTATCCACTTATCCTATCATCTTATCATCCTTTATCCATTGTTTGACTTTGGTCTTGTCAAACTACGTTGCCCCTGTGCTTTCACATAGGCAAGGTCGATCATTTGATCCACCCCCGGGGTTCCATCATCAATCTTCATTGTCCACTTTGCTCTTCTATTGTCTATCATCGGTCATTTTGCTTTGTCCATCTGCTCCTCTATCATCTAGCGTCAGTCTTTTTGCTTTCTTTGTCCACTCCTATATCATCTATCATTAGTTTTGGCTTTTGTCTCTT
The DNA here is from genome assembly GCA_007258455.2 of Sequoia sempervirens. Taxonomy (NCBI): domain Eukaryota; kingdom Viridiplantae; phylum Streptophyta; class Pinopsida; order Cupressales; family Cupressaceae; genus Sequoia; species Sequoia sempervirens. The sequence continues at coordinate 202,243,315 of VDFB02000017.1, forward strand.
CGTTCCTTGTCATCTGTCATCATCATTCATCATCCTCTTTCTACTTTTATCCATGGTCAGTTGACAGCCTTTTACCGAACTACGAGGGCTCTACATTTTCACGTAGGCAAGGCTAATCTTTGATCGGCCCCTGAGCCCCTAGGTCTTTAGGTTGTGTCAGTCTCATGTCTTGTCTCCCTTGTGTCGTGTCGTCAAGCTATGCCCTTATCTAGCTTGTTCTTAACAAACAAGATCCACTTGTATCAACAAATCCAATCAGTTTTGAATATCCTACATCATATCGATCTTTTAGCTTAGTATCCATCATCGGTCTCAACAAGATGCATCCTTACTAATAGACCTCATCAATCCCATCTATCCCCTTGATCCTATGGCAAAGGACATTTGAAATTGATTGCGATCTTTTGATGCTTTTGGATTTTGTTTATCATTTGAGCTCCTTATCATCACTTGTCAAGGCTGCCATAATCCATCATATTATGGCATGTTTTGATTGGTCCACATAGGGGCATATCTTGATCTTTTGTTTGATTGTATCTTCTTGGTTGTCCCACGTAGTACCCACCAAGATCCCCGAGGTCTTGTGTTATGTTGGGGCATCCTTTTGTGCTTGTGGTTATCTCAATACCCTGCCTGACCAAGGTCTTTCTTTGTGACTTTGGGGTGTTGGGATAGCCTTCTTGTTTGTTGTGTTTGTTTCATGCATTAGACACTAATACACCTTAGTTCCACATACCCTGGCACTGGGTGTCTTATGCTATAGCAAAAATCAATGCTCTGAAGATGGCAAATCGCATTAGGACTGCATTTCATTTTCCATTCCATCATCTTGCATGTATCCCCCATCCTCCCATCTATCAAAATTCCCCCCATCCCTTCACCCCTCATCACTCTCCCTCATCTATCCATCCAATCTCTTCTCATCAACAACACTCCCCCTATCATCTTTATACCTTTCATCCATTTTACATCTCAATCCTATCCTCATCAACTCATACCTCGCACAAATAATCTAATCAAATCCTTGGTCTTGTCCCTAGTCTTGTTACCCACCTTGACCCATCATCATCATCATCCATCTGTATCCTTCCCTATCCCTTCAGTGTTATTTTGGGATGTATCCTTCCCTCATCAACAACACTTTCATCCTCATCATCGGGAGGTATTCTTCCCTATCCTTTTGTGGTATTTTGGGATGTATCCTTCCCTCATCACTACCACTCAGTGGGATGTATCCTTCCCTATCCTCGTGTTGTTTTGGAATCCATCATTCCCTCATTGACAACACTCCATCCATCATCAACCCCTTTTGGCTCGTACCTTGACTGGGGCAACATCACCTTTTATCCTAAAATCTATTTGTGCTTCATCCATCTCCTATCGCTTATCCTCTTCTCTTGTCATCTTCCTCATCTCCCCTTGCATCATATCATCTATTTCGAGAGCACACCCGTGTTCTCTTCAACCCACATGTCCTCTTGAGGGGGCATCCTCAATCCCTACTCTTCATCTTCACCTCCATCATTTTCTTTCTTCCTAGTCATCCCTTTGATGATTGGGGCATCTTTTCCAATCTAACCATCTCCTTCTGGGTTCTATATTTTAATATTCTTTGAAATGATGCTACTTCGTAACACCATCTCAAAGAGGGGAAAAATGTATAAATCCAAATTTGGACACTTAATTTATCCAAATTTACCACTTTTCATCTAAACATCCTCTTATCCAAGTTAATTAAGTAATATTACTATTATTTATTTAATATCCTTAATTCTGCCAAATCCCTAAGGTATTTAATTAATAATTAAATACCTTACCTTTTTATCAAATGAATTAAATACATTTATTTAATTCCTCACATGTCATTTTAATTAATCCTAATCCATCTCCTAATCTCTTCATTAAGGGTGTGCACATGCCTAATCCTTGATTAGGATGTGCCACATCCTCCAAATTTTGCAAGTTGGCTTCTAATCCTCATTAACCCCTAATTATCCTCTAATTACTGATTAGTCAAACCTAATTAGTACCTTGGTTAACTCTCCCCACCCCCCAAGGAATTTTTAATTCCTTTTTATTCACCCTAGGCTCCTCTCGTCCCCATGTGAATTTTTAATTCACTTTTATTATTCCTAGAATCCCCTTTTCCCATGCATCTTCTAGAACCTTTGACTTGTCACATCAAGTCACATGTGACAAATTCCCACCTTTTGGGAACCTTGTCTTATCTACTAGATTCTTCCAATCATTATGAATTTTTAATTCACTTTTATTCTCCCAAAGCTTTCCCTCTCCCCATGTGATCATTGAAAGGTCACATCGAAGTACTTGGAGGGTACTTGTCCTTCCTCCACCTCATGTACCTTTTGGCCACCTCACTTACACTTCATCTCCTCTTAGCCAATTCACCATCCACATGTCAAGATGTGAGGGCTTGTGAGTTCTCAACCCACCATATCCCTTCATCTTGACCTTTTGGATGACTCTCAACTGTTGAATTCTCTAGAGAATTCAAATTCTTCTATAAATCCCCCCTCCTTAAGGGCATTTTCAACACTTTTTCATTTGAGCAACCTTATGCTGTCAATTTGCATTCTCAAGCATTCACTATCATTTAGCCATCCATTTTGATCATCTTGCATATTCAATCTTGCATCTAGCTACACCAAAAATCCATCCAAGGAGCACACAAATTCATCTAAATCAAGGGCCAACCAAGGAGTCTTCAACAACAAGGAAGGTATAATCGATTTGCATTTTATTTCATCTATTTTCCTTATTTTATCACTCTTTAGGCTAATCATTGAAGTGTTCTTAGGGTTTTTCCACTTGCATTTTTAGTTATTTTGCACTTTAGAATAGGGTAAAACTCCAAGGTACACAATTACTATGTAGGGTAAAATGCAAATGTAATGTGAATTCTAGATATGAATAAATTATGCTCGTACTATGTTATCAATGTGAATGTTATCTCATTTGATGTTATCTTAGTTGATGTTATTTCATGGGGAAATATTGCATATATGTGAATGGATGGTTATTGAACTATTATTCAAGATTTGGAGATGTTTATGTATACTACATATGTTATGAAGAATTGACTATCATGTGCATGTGTTAGTGGATGTAGGTATGTGTTCCATTCCTCCAAGCAGAGGGGAAGCATCACTCAGGAGAAGATCTTGGTTGGGTAACCAGTAAAAGTAAATTATTTGAGCATATACACACACCACATCAGAATGATTGAGTTGAGTTAGTTTGTGGGTAGAAGGTAAGTCATCCTTAGTTGATATGTCTGCATTTGAGAGTCTTATGTACTACTGCATGCATTATTGGGTGATGTTTGTCTATTTGAGATTTTGAGATCTTTCCTGCGCTATTACAATTATATTGACAAGTGGAATGAACATGGAAGTATGTTTATATATATGAACATACATGTCAATGGGATCTAACATTTATATGCACATGTATAGATGTACCACACGTAAACACTTATCAATACGATGGTAATCGTGAATGGCTATATGTGAATCAGATGTGAACATATATATATATGTATAGTATATACATGTATCCATATGTTTATGTATATCAATACATGCATATGTTAGCAAATGGACATGCTCATATGGATTCATTGATATAGATATACCTACACATAAATGTACATAGAGGCATATATATATATATATATATATATATATATATATATACATTCATTATAATATGTTTATTATATACTATCTTGCTTGTACTCTTATATATATATATCAAATGTATGCTTAAATTATAGGCTTACAATATATAAATACATATATGAAAGGGTGATCCCACAATAGTGGTTTACAATTTTTGGCCAAACTAGACACTGAAATTATTATTTTTAACTAAATCTTCACATTTGGGCACCTATAGCGGCTAAACAGTGAGAAATTTGAAGATGATGTAAACTAGAGTCTCATCACATTTTCTTTGTGGATTCTAAAAATATTTTTTTTCAATTTTTTTGGAGTCATATTGCATTCCTTTTTCCATCTCCCACGAAAACTGGTTTTTTCCAGAAAACAACATTTTCAAAAAGTGACGTTCACCGTTTAACACATAACTTTTTTTCCATGAAGGATAAAATTATAATTCTTTCAAATTTAGATTTGTAACTCTAATATCTAGTGCTTCCACTTAGTTAGATAGTTTTTTATTGAATATTTTTTCTTTAATCAAGTTTTGAAGTCAAACCAATTACAATTCAGACATAGCGCGAATCGTTTAATGCATAACTTTTTTTGTATATATCGAAATTCAATTTTATTTTTTTTGTTGGATCAAGGACTTCAATATTTGGTGCACTCATATTTTTTAATTTTTTTTTGATAATATGCTATTTTTCCTCATGTGTAGAACAAAGACCTTCATTTTCGGTGAAGAACCACTGTTTAATAAAACTTAAAAAACAAATACATAATAAAATCAAAAGATATTAATATTATATTCGTTGGATAGCTCATTCTGAGACCTACCTGATTCCAAATGGGTTTCTGAAGACTCCTCCATTTTCATCCTCAACCTGAGCTTTGAAGTGTAAAAAAATTGACTTTTTCTGTGTCTTGGCAGGGGGATGAGGGGCAAGGGGGGTTCGAACGCACCCCTAGGAGTTTGGCCGAACCCAAAGGGGTTCGCTTGAACCATGGTTTGGCCGAACCCCTTTGCTATGCATTTGGGTGTTTTTTTTTGCGGAAAAAATTCAAAGGGGTTCACTTGAACCTTGGTTCGGGTGAACTTCTAATGGGTTCGCTCGAATCAGTAGGTTCGTACGAACCCCCAAAATTACTTTTTTTGCTTTGGGGTCATTATTTGTGAGTTTTCCTTCCTCACTTGAATTGTAAACCACTATTATGGCTTCACCCGAAAATATATATTAATGGTTATATATATCTATTTATATACATAAATGTATATAAATACATCATAGTATTTAATATATATATATATACATATATTTAACATAATATATATGTTATTAGAATTCGACTATCTCTTATTCAATTGAATCCAATTTATAAAGGCTGTTATAGTCGATGGAGACTATGATAAAGGAGGTCAATAATAGTCATTATTGACTATGTTTAATGAAGCTGATTAAATAGCTTATGACTATTTGTGTAAACCGATTATTATATAGAAAGACATATGATTTATATTGCTATCTATGATAAGCTTGACTTGGTCAATGCCATTATTAACACCAACCTTGACTTTGTCAAAACACATTATCTGCTCAAGTCGATTCATCCTCTAAGAAGCTCGATGGATACTTGCTATCATAAAATGGAAGTTGACTATTTCATTGGCAGTTAAATCACACTGATAAGGACAGGGTTGGATTGAGTCCTCACTGGTTCAATGCTCTGGGTCTCCAATAGATAACCCCTTGGTGTTTCTCTCCACCACTCAACCTATAGGTCCTAAAAGTTATTAGGCACCCCTGGTCACTTGCCAACCCTGTTATCAATTCCAGTTTACTGCTACTAAATAGTTCTTGGTGCTTTTCCTCACATTCTCCATCTAGCCCTTAATCCTTTTAAAGACTAGACAACCTCCAAATTCTCCTAACTTGCTTGCAAGGGTGTGCATAGGATTTCTTGACTTCAAAACGGTCTAGGAAAGGTTCTTTTCCAAGCAAAACTCTCCTTTCTTCTATCACTGCCACCATACCCTAGGTTAGGGTTTTAGGAGGGCTAGTAGCCCATGAGCCCTATTAGGTCTCTTAACCCGGGGTTTTAAGTTATTACTCCTCCCTACTCAGTGAACACCAAGACCTCAAAGAAATAACCCTGGCTCAATTTTGGAGCACTTCAAGATTTTTGTGGTTTTAGACCTTCTCAGGCCGTACACAGGGCTATCCTTGATTTTGAGAAATTTAGGGCTTTTTTTAGCCTTTTCTTGGACACACAGAGGACTTTCTTCTTCCTCCAGCCACCAAATGAATTGGTGATGACTCATGCCTCTTTTCATGGCTCTATAAGGTCCCCTATAGTCTTTATACACTTTGCATTGAATGGACATTCATCACCCCTGCATTAGGACTATGCAACACTGTCTTTCCCAAACGAGGTATAAAATAACTCACCTAGGGAAAGATCCTTAGCATGATTTTTGAACTTTTACTAACTCCTATATTTACATTATGTACAAGGATGGAGTCTAGCTTGGTTTCCACTGCATCTATACTCCTTGGTACAGACAAAAAATGAGCTAAAACTCCATTTTTTTGAGATTACCAGTCAAAACAGCAGAGTAGGGAAAACACTGTATTTACAGAACAACAAAAAGTGATGGAAATACAAAATATTGAACTAGATAAAATGCTAAAAAAAGCTTCAATACATGTTATTCAACTCAACAAAAACTTTCCTCAACTCACTTCTTGCAGCTATCACACGTAAGAATAGAAAAATAGAATTTTCACAACAAAAATCATTGTTTCTCTTATTGTTCTCCTGAAACTGCCAACATTCAAAAATCTAACCTCTTCAAAGGTTGAGAGAGCTCTTTTTACAATCTAAGAAATAGTTAGGTTTTCATTTTTGAGCCTAAGAACGGCCAAAAGCTTAGCGTTGGAAAACACAGTGTGTTTTGCAATGTTTGTCTAAAACTTAGGGAACAACCACAAAAAGGATTCCCAACTTATTCAACTTTCAACCTAAGAAAAAAAAGGTCCTCAATCACAATCTAGATGGTGTTCAAGACCTTACACAACTAAAAAAATTGATTTTGAAACAAGACTTCAAAATATGCTTGCACTTTGGTAGGTGCTCTTGCACCATTCTCCCCCTCTCAGCACAAAGATCAAGGAACTTGAGGTGATATCAGTGATAGATCAATGCACAGCTTCTTAAAATCAGCTTCCTGAACCTAGGTAGCCTCAGATTCATGTTTGTTCCTCCACTTGACAAGGTGCTCCATGTATACCTTGTGTCTTGTAGCCTTCTTCACCCTGGACTCCAAGATCTTCTCTGCCTGAGGTTTCTCTTGATTAGGAAGGGGTATATTACTGATATCCTTAAAGATATCCTAGCTGTTCTGAACTTCATCACTGACTGTCCCCTTATACCTGATCAAATCAACAACATTAAATACTAGAGATATGCCCAAATCTGATGGTAATTCTACCTTGTATGCATTCTTCCCATACTTGGCTAACACCTTGCATGGTCCCACTCTTGTCATCTGAATTTTGGTTGACACTCCATTCTGCAACCTTGATTTGTTAAGATGGACCATAACATAGTCACCTACTGCAAATTGTACATCTCTTCTTGACACATCAACTTTATCTTTCAATTTCTGTGTTACTGCTGTGATAGTCTTCTTAACCTGCTCATGAATCTCCTTCATGGTTTGAGTGAAGTCTTCAGCATGTCCACTCCTATTCTCTTGAGATCCAAGGTCTCTAAGTTCACAAATACCTCTTGGGTTCATTCCATACATCACTTCAAATGGACTTTTCCTTGTAGTTATGTTTACACTGTCATTATAAGCATCAGCTTGAGAAATCACCACATCCCATGTTTGTCCATATTCCTTTGTCAAGCACCTCAAAAGATTACCTAGCACTCTGTTAACCACCTCTATTTGACCATCGGTTTGAGGATGGTAAGTTGATCCAAAAGACAGATTTGTTCCCAATCTGCTCCATAGTGTTTTCCAAAAATGGCTCATGAATTTCACATCCCTGTCTGATACAATACTCAATGGCAATCCATGGATTCTTACAACTTCCCTGAAAAAGAGATGAGCTATGTAGCTTGCATCATGTGTAGTCTTGCAAGGGATAAAGTGACTCATCTTGCTAAATCTGTCCACAACTACATAAATACTATCAAACCCTACCTTAGTCTTGGGGAGTCCTACCACAAAATCCATACTAACACACTCCCATGGTCTATTGGGAATGGGTAAAGGTTGATACAAACCTGCATTACTGGCTCCCCCTTTGGCTTTCATGCAAACTACACACTACTCCACATATTTCCTAACATCTCTTGCCAACTTAGGCCAGCAATAGAATCTTTTTACCACCTCTAAAGTTTTATTTATTCCAAAATTCCCACTAAGACTGCCATTATGTTTCTCTTGGATCAGATTTTCCCTCATTGATCCTCTTGGGACACATAACAGGTTGCCCTTAAATAATAGTCCATTTTGCAATGTATACTTAGCATACTGACTATGAAAATGATTCTCAAAATCAGAGCATACCTTGTATGCTTCTGAAAAGTCTTCATCTTCACCATAGAGGTCTTTGAAACTCTCTAATCCAATGCTCTTCAGCTGTATTTCCTGCACTGTCAACATTCTCTTGCTTAATGCATCTGCCACCTTATTCATTTGTCCCTTCTTATGCTTGATGGTAAAAGTGAAAGCTTGGATGTATTCCATCCATTTCAAGTGTCTATTACTCAGCTTCTCTTGGGTATTAATGTAACTGAGTGCCTGGTTATCTGTAAAAACCACAAACTCTTTGGGCAACAAATAATGCCTCCACTTCCTAAGGGACTGGACTAAATAAAATAACTCAAGATCATAGGTAGGGTACTTTTTCTTGGCTTCATTAAGCTTTTCACTAAAGAAGGCTATAGGCCTACCTTCTTGACTAGGTACTCCTCCTACTGCTACTCCACTTGTATCACACTCAACTATGAACAACTTATCAAAACTAGGCAACAAAAGTATAGGTTGGGTTGCTACCTCTTGTTTCAGTTTTTCAAACCCTTTATCAGCCTCTTGAGTCCATTTAAACTTTGTTTTTAGACCACATTTAATAGTATCCAAAACTGGTGCACATATACCACTAAAATTCCTGATGAATTTCCTATAAAACTGAGCTAAACCATGAAAACTTCTTACCTCTTTTGCTGTGGTTGGTGTAGGCCAATTTAAGATGGCTTCCACCTTGCTTGGATCCATCTTCAACGTTCCTTGGGATACTACAAAGCCTAGATATACAAGTTCTTGTTTGAATAACTCACACTTCTCAAGGTTGATTGCCAATTGTTCTTCTTACAGCCTTTTAAGTACCATCTCCACATGCTTCAAATGTTCTTCTGCTGTCTTACTGAAAATCAGTATGTCATCAAGGTAGACTACTACAAAGATTCCTGTGAAATCCTTGAGCACCTCATTCATTAGTCTCATGAACGTGCTAGGGGAATTTGAGAGGCCAAATGACATCACTTTCCACTCATACAAACCATCATTTGTCTTAAAAGCTGTCTTCCACTCATCACCCTCCTTGATTCTAATTTGATGATACCTGCTCTTAAGATCCAACTTGGTGAAGAATTTTGCACCTCGAAGACAATCCATCAAGTCTTCAATTCTAGGAATAGGAAACCTATACCTAATTGTGATTCTATTAATTTCTCTAGAATCAGTGCATAATCTTCACTTACCACCTTTTTTTGTTGCCAAAACCACTAGGACTGCACATGGACTAATACTGTTTTGAATCAGACCTTGATTCAACAATTCTTCCACTTGCCTTGCCACCTCTATGTTCTGCTCAAGAGTGAGCTTGTATGCTGCTTTGTTAGGCAATGAGGCTCCAGGTATGAAGTCAATTTGATGACTTATTGCTCTCTTTGGTGGTAGAGTTGTAGGTGTTCCATCACTCACTATGCTTTTGTATTTATCAAGTAACCTTTGGACTGCTTCTGGTAAGACTGTCCTTTCAGCCTTTTCTTCCTCTTTGGACTGCATTAAAACCACATAACCTTCACCTCCTTGATTTAGTTTGTTGATGAACTCCTTACCACTGTTCAACATGATGTTTGGTACCTTGGACTGTTCCTCATCTTCCTCTGTCAATGACTGTAGCTTGAAGGTTCTTCCATCCTTCTTGAATTCAATGGTGTTCTCCTTTCCATGATATATAGCATCTCTATCATATTTCCATGGCCTGCCAAGCAGAAGGTGGCATGCATCCATGGGTAGTACATCAAAAATCAGCTTATCTTTGTAGCCTCCAATTGAGAATTCCACAGTAACCTGCTCATTCACTAGAACACTTTGCCCTTTGTTCAACCATGTGACTTTGTAAGGGTTAGTGTGGGGTTTGGTTTCCAATTTCAACTTCTTTACTACCTCCTTAGAGATGATATTATTTGTAGAACTAGAATCTATAATGACCTTGCATGCCTTTCCAAATATCTTGCACCTTGCTCTGAACAAAGCTCTCCTTTGCTTGGGTTCTTCTTTGACCGGTTGTCTGATCAAAACCCTGTTAAACATCAGATTTTCTCCTACTTCTAATTCTATATGACTGATCTCAGGTGATTTGACACTCATGGTGTCCTCTTGTGCATAAGCCACTCTCTTCTCATTGCTAGAAGAGGATGCTTTCTCCAGGCACCTATAAGCTGGATGACCTAGCTGATTGCAGTGATAACATTTCATGGTGGCAAAGTAAGAGTTACTTCTGCCTGCTCCTCTTCCTCTGTTTGAACCTCCTTGAGGTCCTCTTCCTCTATTAAATCCTCCTCTTGAAGAGGTTTCACCTCCATGCTCGGTAAGCTTAGATTCACCTTGGTTCCTTTGATCATTACCTCTACCTTGGTAACCTCCACGCTGTCCTCTTTGATCTCTGCCTCTTCCTCTGCCCTTAGAGGACTGATCATGCTTTCTTTTATTCCTCTCTTCAATCTTTATAGCCAACTAATAACATTGGTGGACTGTCTTGGGGATGAGTAAAGCCATCTCTTTCTATATGTTCCACTTCAAGCCATTAAGGTACCTAGCCACTTTCAGGCTCTCATCCTTTGTCACATTTGATCTCAAGAAAAGCTTCTTAAACTCTTCAGTATAGGTGTTGACATCTTGATATTTCTGCCTTAGACTCTGTCTCTTCTTGTGAAGTTGGATCTCATAATCATCTCGCATATATGCTTCCTTTACCTTAGCAACCATTCTTTTCCAGGTTGATATGGGCTGCTTGCCTTCTTTCTCCCTTTCAGTCTGAACAAACTTCCACCATGTCAAAGTTGATTCTCTCAACCTTGATTTTGCAACCTTCACTTTCTATGCTTCAGTGACTCCATCACATTCAAAGTGGTTCTCCATGCCATCTATCCAATCCTTGACCAAATCTGGATCCATCTTTCCACTAAATAGTGGTATGCCCTCAAGTCCTTTTCCACTTAGGGCTTTTAATGCCTTCAAGAAAGGCTCCTCCAAAACAAGGTCAGGTTCAGGGACTTTGTCTTCCTCTACAACCTGTTCTTCCTTTGGTACCTTTCCTTCCAATCTTGCATCATTCAATGCTTTCTCAAGTTGCTCTATTCTCTATTTTAAGGACTTTTTGTCCTCTTCCTGTTCTTCAACCCTCTTGGCTAATTGTGCATTTGTCACCATGTTGGGAGTCTCACTTGACTTAACTTCTGACATATAAGTTGCTTTCCCAAATCTTTTAACCTGGCTCTGATACCAATCTGATAAGGACAGGGTTGGATTGAGTCCTCACTGGCTCAATGCTCTGGGTCTCTAATAGATAACCTCTTGGTGTTTCTCTCCACCACTCAACCTATAGGTCCTAAAAGTTATTAGGCACCCCTGGTCACTTGCCAACCCTGCTATCAATTCCAGTTTGCTGCTACTAAACAGTTCTTGGTGCTTTTCCTCACATTCTCCATCTAGCCCTTAATCCTTTTAAAGACTAGACAACCTCCAAATCCTCCTAACTTGCTTGCAAGGGTGTGCATAGGCTTTCTTGACTTCAAAACAGTCTAGGAAAGGTTCTTGTCCAATCACAACTCTCCTTTCTTCTATCGCTACCACCATACCCTAGGTTAGGGTTTTAGGAGGGCTAGTAGCCCATGAGCCCTATTAGGTCTCTTAACCCAGGGTTTTAAGTTATTACTCCTCCCTACTCAGTGAACACCAAAACCTCAAAGAAAGAACCCTGGCTCAATTTTGGAGCACTTCAAAATTTTTGTGGTTTCAGACCTTCTCAGGCCGTACACAGGGCTATCCTTGATTTTGAGAAATTTAGGGCTTTTTTTAGCCTTTTCGTGGACACATAGAGGACTTTCTTCTTCCTCTAGCGACCAAATGAATTGGTGATGACTCCTGCCTCTTGTCAAGGCTCTGTAAGGTCCCCTACAGTCTTTATACACTTTGCATTGAATGGACATTCATCACCCCTACGTTAGGACTGTGCAACACTATCTTTCCCAAACTGGGTATAAAACAACTCGCCTAGGGAAAGATCCTTAGCATGATTTTTGAACTTTTAATAACTCCTATATTTAAATTATGTACAAGGATGGAGTCTAGATTGGTTTCCACTGCATCCATACTCCTTGGTACAAACAGAAAATGAGCTAAAACTCCATTTTTTTGAGATTACCAGTCAAAACAGCAGAGTAGGGAAAACACAGTATTTACAAAACAACAAAAAGCGATGGAAATACAAACTACTGAACCAGATAAAATGATACAAAAAGCTTCAATACATGTTATTCAATTCAACAAAAACTTTCCTCAACTCACTTCTTGCAGCTATCACACACAAGAACAAAAAAACAAAACTTTCACAACAAAAATCACTGTTTCTCTTATTGTTCTCCTGAAATTGCCAACATTCAAAAATATAACCTCTTCAAAGGTCAAGAGATCTCTTTTTACAATCTAAGAAACAGTTAGGTTTTCATTTTTGAGCCTAAGAATGGCCAAAAGCTTAGCATTGGAAAACACAGTGTGTTTTGCAACGTTTGTCTAAAACTTAGGGAACAACCACAAAAAGGATTCCCAACTTATTCAACTTTCAACCTAAGAAACAAAAGGTCCTGAATCACAATCTAGATGGTGTTAAAGACCTTACACAACTAAAAAAACTGATTTTGAAACAAGACTTCAAAATATGCTTGCACTTTGGCAGGTGCTCCTGCACCACACACCAAATATGAAGATGAGATAATGGAAGTGGTGCCACCTTTGAATTTAAGTTGTTGAGATGTATTTTATTTTTGGAAATTCAAATTAATCATATGCAGATTGAATAATTATTGAGATTTCTGTCACAAAACAAGTCGACGTAGGTGATTATGCTGAGTATTAGCTTGAGAAGTCACCACCATTTTGATATGTTTCATGTGTTTCTTTGCATGAAGCTTGTTGTCCATTAACATGCCTAAACTGTAGGCTTTGTGGTTGCTTGGTTTCTCTATAAATAGCTGAACCATTCATTTTGGAAGGACACATTCTTTCCCAAAAGATTACACATTTTTTGTAGTTCATTATTTTTATGTTATTTCCAGCCATACTTGTCTTATATTGTGAGTGAGAAATAGTAATTATTCTATTGTGTTGAGAGGAAACATTTCTCTTTGAGAGAAGTAAGCTATCAAAAAGTGAGATAGAGTTATTTGTGACATTCTTGAGAAGCTGATTATCAAGCTATTTGCTGTTGGAGAGGGCTGCATTACTGTCTTCTAATTAGATAAGCAATAACAGGCATGAGGATCTCTACTTCTTTATTGTTTCACTTTTGAATGATGTGTCTTGCATGAATGGTTGAAATGTCTTTTCTAGTATACGTATTTGAGATAATTGAGTACTTTTGAAAAGGAAATTGAAGTTTTATGCTATTTTCATAATGTGTTTTTAAGTACTCCATTGTAGGAGATGGGTGTTTATCATATGTATTATATACTAGGTATGACTGGACATGAAAAGCACATATAGTATACTTAGCTAAGTTAATGATTTAACTAGGAAATCTTGTGTTTACTCCTATGATAGACAATCTAGTATGGGAGGGAGTTTAAGTACTTACTACAAGTAAGTAGGGTTAATCCAATTATGTAGGTTATCTTTGGGATGATGGACTATCCATAGAAGGAAATACCTAGCTTGTGTACTTAATAGTTAAGTAAATTTATTCCAAGTAGATTAATATGGTGATAGGCTATCTTTGGGATGATGGACTATCCATTGAAGGAAATACCTATTCATAGCTTAAGATAGCCTTAAGTCAAATCATCCATGAGTAGTGTATGTGATAGATGATCCTTAGTATAACATACTAAATGAAAAACTTCAGCCAAAGTAGTGTGACAACCTTTGGCTCCACTGTCAGTTCACCATGATCCAATATTACATGCTAGACAATGATTTTGGGATTACAAGTTCTAGTTATGTAGGACACAACACTATGCTTAGTTGGTTGTCATTATCGATTACTCAACCAATCTCTTCATCAAAGGGAAGGGCCATCTATCGAATGATAGATATGTAGGGGACCACATTATGAGTCTGTGGTTGGCGAAAAAGCTCCCGAGTGATGCTTCTCATACACAACAGGTGACAAAAGAACCAAGATTTGAAAGGAAGGATCCTAGACTGTCTTATAACTATTTGTTCTAAAGCTCATTGGAGCTATGTATGTAATTGCATGTATTCTTGTTTTGTTGTAACTTGTGAAGCTATTGTAATGAAATGGAATCTTTATTATAATATGATATGGAATCTTGATTGTATATTCTCAATAACAGAAAGAAATTTTTTATTGCATTGAAGGGTTGGGATGTTACAAATGACTCACCTAGTTGATTCTTCTATTCCTCCCAAGGAGTTAGGCAAGGTGACCCACTTTCACCTTTCCTATTTATCATCATGGTTGAATAATTAAGCATGCCAATTATTACAAAAATGAGATGATCATATGGAAAGGAGTTAGGATAAGGAATGTTCCAACTTCAATAACTCATGCTATTTTCCTAGATTACACCATTCTCTTTGTTCAAGAAACCATGGATGAAATTATAGAAATTCAAAATGTTATCTCTTCATATTTCTCAATATTTGGCCAAGTAGTAAATTTAAATAAATCCAAAATATTTTTTCAAATATTTCTCCTAGAGTTAGAAAAAACATTATTGCTCTTTTGGGATACTCTTTAGAAAAATTTCCATGCAAATATCTAGGTGTCCCTCTCTTCTCAGGAAAGGCTAAAAAATAATCTTGATAGAGCATCCATACTTCTATTGTAAACAAGGTCAATTCATGGAAAGGTAAATGGCTCACAATGGTAGGTAGAATTAATTTATTGAAATATGTTCTTAATTCTATTCCCATCTATATGATGAAAATTTTAAAAATTCCAAAAAGTGTAGTAGATGAGATTCATAAACAACTTAGACTCTTCTTTTGAATGGATAATATTCATAGTAAAAAGAAACTTCCTCTTATATCTTGGGAAAGGATATGCAGCTCTAAGTCTAGTGGAGGAGTTGGTATTCAAAATTTAGCTCTCAATGCCAAGCTAATTTGGAGAATTTATATAATCTCTTCCTCAAAATGGTGTAGATTGATGAGTTTAAAATACTTTGGATTTTGTAGAAGTTGAAAGGATTTTCATAGTAGAAAAACAACCTAGAGGCTCCAAAATGTGAAATTTTCTAATTTATTATAAAAAATTAATTCTCCCCCATCTTTCATGGGTGATTAATAATGGGAAAAAAACTTTATTTTGGGATGGCCCTTAGAATGAACATAAAACCCTCAATCATATTGATATTATTTCATAAATAAATCCCATACTAGTTCAAACATGAGGTACAAAAGTAGATGACTACTTCAAAATAGAGAGGACTTCTTTTCCCCCAAAGGCTAGTTGGAAGTCTTTCAAGGCTTTCTGATGCAAAAAGGAAACTCTCACCTCCAAGCATAACTCAAATCTACATACTCTCAGCACAACACATTATGCAATATATAAAATCTAACACAATAAAATCATATAAATTCATTTCATTTTCAGCAATGAATTTTTGTACATAAATCAGTAAATTATATTTATTACATTAGCCATCCATGGCTTCTCACACACATCATCATTCTCACATTCCTCACTCTCAAATCTGCAACAAAAAAATTGCTTCACAACTCTTCAAACTCTGTATTGGACGTTTTTCCTCTCGTAGGTGTAATAAATCCTCTTTTTCTTCAATATTTTTGCTTCTATTTGCTAAAACTTGCTGCCTGGGCCATCTACTCCATTATGGCTGCCTTTTTCTCTTAAAAAAATGTATTTTAAAGTTGTTCTCACTATTGTAACATCCCACTTTTTTTGGGACTTGAGAGTAATGTTTTTCTCCTAAAAAATGACATACCAATCAATGCATTTTCCATTACAAATTGTCATGGATTCCTTTTCTCAATTTGGCACCATACTCAATAACTATTCTTAATTGAATTTTAGTTATAAATTCATTAAGAATAAGTCCAATAATAAACTTCTAGAGGAGCATGAAAATGAATATTAAAATTGATTTTATGCAAGTTACCACCGGGTGCCAATAATTTCCATAAAATTTTTTTTTTGCATAACTTTTTATTAGAAGCTCATATTCACCTAAAAAATTGCCATGCAGATTCCATGAACAACCAAAATAAGCCATAATGAAATAAAAAACTAAAAAATATTTTTTTGGGTGATTTGATCACTTGTGGACCTGGATTCTCCTACATCAGAGATGCCAGGTAAATTGAATTTTGTGAGTATGACTCACAAAATGGATTTGAGTAGTAGGACTAACCTTCCAAAATGTAAACAACCTGCAACAAACTCCATCATTGAATCAAACATGTATCCTTCTTTCTTCCATTGCTTCTTCCAGCATCTGCCTGGAACACTATGCATCCTCCTACACCATCTTCTCTCTTCCTTCACCTTTGTGAGACAAGGCCCACCACAAACCGATCACCTCCACCAAGAAGAATCTTCATGTTCTTCTATAATACCTCCATTCAAATCTACACTAACAAAATATATTTACACCTCCTCTTCATTCATCTCTTCAATTGTATACATCTTATTATCTTTGTCATAATAATCAAAATTAGAAAACTTAACCATTACCTCAAGGATTTTTCTCTCTATTGTTGTTGCAATATCTTCTTGTCCACTACAATCAATTATTTCATCTTCTCCATCCACATCTTCTTTCATTATCCTTTCAACCTTCTCTTCCTTCAATTGCATATAGTAAGGTAAATCAACGGTTACCTATTTCTCCTTTTCCTACAAACAAAACAAAGTCAACATGTTCACGGGATGTATCTTCTCACACCTGTATCTCCTCCATCTCATTATCACATTCATCAGTCACTTTCCCTTCAAAGAATATATTTATCTTCCTTATCTCCTCTTTGAGTAGGAGATCTTCATCTTCACCAAATTCTTCATCAAATATATGATCTTTAGCTTTTGCTTCAAAAACTTCTTCCCACTCCTCTTCTTCTTCTTCTTCTTCCTCAATGTCACATGCATGACACTCTACTTAATCCTTTTTCTTCCCCACATTAAAAATATTATTAGAATGATAAACAAAGTTAGTATTACCTCTTATCCTTTCCCAATCTGCTTTCAAATCTTCCACTACTTGCTTCAACTCCTCAAATTCTCTCACCCTATCCATCCTCAATATTTCCTTGAGTTCCTCAAGTCTAGGAACTATTAAAATCCATCTAATAACAAAATTCCTTCTTCCCTTAGACATTTTAATCAACTTCTATAACTCACACAAACTGTATGCCATCTACCCAAAAAAGATCTAGAAGATGTACCTTTTAAAACTCCATCTACCCACACCCATAGTGGAGGAATTTCACACACCTTCTACCCAAATTATCCCTATTGGAGGAATACACTCGAATTATTACAAAGTCATTACCTCAGGCTCTCTGGACTCAACACACTTGCAACAAAATATTAGAGCTCTCAAACAAACTTCTTCACTTCTCCAACCCACGGTCCTGGTGCAATCACTTTGCATGGTCAGGAACTTCCTGCTTTGATACCACTAACATAGAGAGGAAACTCACACCTCCAAGCATAACTCAAATCTACATACTCTTAGAACAACACATTATGCAATATAGAAAATCTAAGACAATAAACTCATATAAATTCATTTCATTTTCAGCAATGAAAACAATTACATAAATCAACAAATTAAACTTATTACATTATCCATCCATGGATTCTCACACACATTATAATTCTCAAATTCCTCACTCTCAAATTTTCAATGGAAAAATTTATTCACAACTCTTCAAACTCTGTGCTGGATGTTTTTCCTCTTGCAGACACCTAAAATCCTCTTTTTCTTCAATATTTTTGCTTCTATTTGCTAAAAACTTGCTAATTTGGCCATCTACTCTATTATGGATTCCTTTTTCTCTTAAAAATTTGTATTTTAAAGCTATTCTCACTATTGTAACATCTCACCTTTTTTTGGATGTGGGAGTGTGTACAAATATTTTGGCACCAAGACTTTCTTGCACTTCTAGGGTTTTTCACCTGAAGGAGAAAGACAAGCCAAAATGGGCAATGTACACACTCAAGATCAATGCAAGGATGAATGGAGAATGCCTAAATGCAATGGATAAAAGCAATAAATTTATAAAAGAAATGAGTTATTAATGCAAAACCTAAGAAATACAAGTTGTTTGAAAACACAGTGATGTATGCAAAATGGCCTCATAATGCAAACAAACCATAACAAAAATGAACAAGACTGGAGAGGTGCAGCTGGAAACTGAAATATGATGTAGAGAGACTTTGGAATCCTACAAATTTTTCTATTGAGGTCAACTAGGTGACTTAGTCCTGCTTCAGGGAGATTTTGCCAAATGGGTATCCAAAAATACAAAAAACACTTTTTAGACCTGGCAGCGGGACTAATTTGCCACAAATGGCAACTTAGTCCACCTAGGAATCTTGGTAAATTCGGGGTAGGAATCTATAGCTTTCTATCTCCACTTCCCTTCCTAATAGGTGTCTAGTTCGGATTCTATAGAAATCAGGCTGGAAAAGGTCTCCAAGCTTCAATGAGGGCTTTGTTGACTTGAATGAATTTGATGAGTTGACAACGCCTTTTTAGCACTTTCCTCTTTGAAAAATTTGCATACAAGATCCATAAAACACACATGCAAAGAGGGGAGAAAGAGTTAAGGGTTAGAGAATAGGGGTTTGCCTTGGTCAAACCCCAATTTGGTAACCAAACCCTTGAAAATGAAATGAAATAAAAAGAGAATGATGAATGAACAACATGCAATGCTACAACTCACTAAACCCTTGATGTAAAAATTTGAAGATATGCAAGTAGATGATCTAATGGATGCTTGAGAATGCTTAGAATGCTTGAGAATGACTAATGCACTAAGGAAATTAGGAAATTAGAATATTGTAGGAAATTAGGAGATGAAAAATGAGGAGAAACCCTTTTTTTATACTCGATTTTATAATATTTCCCAAAAATAACACATCACAGGCTGACTTTAAGGTTAAGAGAATAAAATCCCACCAAAAAATTAAAATAATTTTGATTTTTGTGCCCAATGGGACTAAGTCTCCCTAGGTGGCAACTTGGTCTCACTAGGGAAATTTTATTAGGTGTCGGGAATTAAAGTGTATTTAATGATGTTTAATGGGATTATTCTCCAAAACACACTTAAGTAGGGCCAAAAAGTGCATTAAGGGGTCATTTAAACATAAGAAATGGTTGAATTAGTGATGACAAGCCTAGAAAAGTGTGAAATTTTGTTACAACTCTTTACAACACTTTGAAATAAGACTTGGTAAGTGATAAAAAATGTTTATTAAGTGAATTATAATGAAAGGGTCCTAGAAAAGTGTGAATGTGGGTTACAACACAACACTTTTACAAGACATCCTAGAATTCTTAATGATTCACAAGGGTCAAAGACCTATTGTGAATGTGAACTAACCACATTACAACATTAAATCTAGGAAAAATCAAGCCAAAATCCAGTAGGAGGGCCTAAACATGGGAAAAAGTAGAAGGGTTAATTTTTTCGTGTCCATAGTTAGCCCCCGCTTTAGTGAGAGGATGAACCTACTTCAAACTCACACTAAAGTAGCCAAACATGCAATCAAGAGGGGTTTCAATGAACTAATGCTAGCAAGATGAGACAACAACGATCAAGAGGGATGATCAACTCCCCAGGATGAAGATCCCATGACCAACTAAACATGAGCACAAGAAACACACATGCAAATGATGTAAATGAAGAGGGAGAGAAGGAGAAGAGAGAGTCGGATCAAGCTTTGATTGTTTTTCCATCCTGTTGTGGATCAAATCTAGGCTGTTTGTCTAGAAAGAAAATGAATACTCAATCTGAGGCAATGGAATTCATGGCTGTCCACTAGGTGAGAAGGACAAAAAGGTGAGAAACATACACTCATGGCTGGCGTGCACTCACACACACGCAGGTGGCTATGGGGAAAATTCATGCCTCAGAATGGGCTTCCCACTCAACAATACCAAATTTATACCTCCTGATAACTTTAATAAGGCACCAGAAAAGAAAATGACATTTCAAGCTTCACGAGACAAGCAAAAATTTGTATCCTTGGAGCTTATGAAAAAATGCGATGGCACCATGGGCATGCAAGCTGTGTTATGCGAGGTGGCCATATAACAAATGAAAAATACATGCAAAAGATGTTCAAAGGAGTCTTGCTTAGTTCATGTAAGGTCTATAACTTAGGGAACATTGTGTCTAATGTCTCCAAGAGAATATTCACAACTTGGGGGATGTAGTGCATCACATCAAGCCACCAAGAGGAATGTAATATGCTAAGATAGATCATGCTCATGAAAGACACTACACCCAATGCCATTCACAAAGTGACAAAACACATCGTATGAAGTAACATGGCTGCACTAAGAACCAAGAAAAAAAAAAATTCAAATGAAAAATGCCAATGTATACCCCCACTTTAAAGGAATTTCTACATACTGTACTGTGAGAAATTACTTTAAAGTAGTGAATGAAAAGTGCAAACAAGAAGAAAGACATGAGAGCCAACTTGGAAAGTCCTATGCCAAGTCATATGTTTTCGAGTAAGAATACATCATGTGAGAGAAAGAAAGAGAAAGTAAGGGGTTGCCCCCAAAATGAAAACACCAAAAACATAAGGGTTCTATGGATTTGGGGCTAGTATGTTCTTTGCTACAATATTTTGTAAAGAGCTCAGAATTGTCATCATTCCCTGAATACATAGAACTAGAAGAATGACACAAAGAACAAAGAAAAAGAAAGATCTGTTTGGGTCAACATGGAAGAGACACAAGATGTCTCAACACTTTGCATCATCCCCAAAAGGAAAACACAAGAAAAATACAAAATGAAAAGGAAAAGCTTTTGGGTCAACATGAAAGAGACATTTCAGTCTCAATGCCCTGTGTCATCCCCAAAAGGAAAACACAAGCAAAAGACAAAAGAAAAGGAAAAAAAAAGAAAAGAGGAGAATTTTGGGTCAACATGAAGGAGACATTTTGGTCTCAATGCCTTGCGTCATCCCCAAAAGGAAAAGAAAAGGAAAAGAAAAAGAAAAGGAAAAGAAAAAGAAAAGAGGTCTTTTGGGTCAACATGAAAGAGACATTTTGGTCTCAATGCCTTACATTATCCCCAAAAGGAAAACACAAGAAAAAGAAAAAAGAAAAAAGGAAAAGGAAAAGAAAAGAGGGGCCTTTTGGGTCTACATGAAAGAGATATTTTGGTCTCAATGCCTTGCATCATCCCCAAAAGGAAAAAACAAGAAAAAGACAAAGGAAAAATGAGAAAGCGATGCACGACATATAGAAGAATGAAGATACAAATAGAGGAATGCCACAAAGAGAGAAAGAACATCAAATAACACATCATGGGGGAACACGTTACACACATACAAACACAAAATAAAAAGGAAAAGAAAATTCCAAAGACTAGTAAGGAAAATGCAAATCAACTTTTGAGCAAGTCATCCACCTCCCAATCTTAATCAGTATAAGCGAAAGGTGAATAACGCTGTTGAGGGACAATGAAAAATGCATTACTAGGACAAAGCTAACAACCTCTTGCCTCCACTGAGTGCAAGACAAGAATGAGCTGAGATAGGTGATGGGAAGGGGTCATGTAATAGTGAGAAGGGAATGCTCTACAACTATTACATGATAAGGGGTTTGGTGGTGGTTCATGGATTTATTGGATAGAAATTATCTCCATTAAAATGATACTTGCTTAGTATTTCTTTCCATTGGCGACACTCGTCACTTCTATGTCCAAGAACATGATGATATGTACAATGTGGAACATTAGCATCTTTAGGGTAGATCACCAACCTATTCATAGGTGGTAATAGTACGAGTCCTTTGTTTAAAAGGATTTGTAATTTCCTTCACATTCAAGTGGTGGATAAAGAGGAAACTTGAGATTTTGTAACTTGTATAGCCTCTTGTGCTTGCCAGATTCACCATTTTCTCGAATTGAAGGAGGAGGAGAACCCAAAGTGATCCTATCATCCTTGGAATTGTTATCATGTAAGGGTTGTTCACAAGGAAGGAGGACATTCAGATTAGGAGGGGAATCTAAGATTATCGTGCCATCATCATGAAGTCTCCAATATTCTAAAGGAGGCTTGCTGTCATGAGGAGGATCTTGATATCCTAATCCGGTTGTGTTGTCATCTTTTGGATTTTGTTTTAAAAGTTGATGAATGTCATGTTCAGTTGTTGTGTCACATCCTTGTTTGCTTAAGATGGTAAGACATTTTCCATAGGTTTCTTCAAGGTTGATTGGGGTATTTGTAACTTTTTTTTATCATAGAATGGTTGAAGGGTTGCTTGTTTAGAAGAACTAGGTTCACCTGGTGGAGGAAACTTGGGTCCTTCATTCATTTCAGGATGTAAATAACCAAACATACCAGGAGGTGAGACTGTAGGAAGGTCTTGTTGTTTCATGGATGGATAAAAGGATGCATTGGCTTCAAGGTTGTCAAGGAATTTATTTAAGAACTTATTCATGTTGTCATCATCTTCTCTAATGATGTCAACATCACGAGGAGGACAGTCATGAGGAGTTGAAGGAGCATGAGGAAGCTCAAGGTCATTAGGGTCAGTTCCAAAGGCACAGTTTGACATGTCAACTAAATATTTTAATGACATCCAAAATTTATTAAAACACATAGCCATGATGCAAATGTATAAAGGAAAACTAGGCACAAGAAGTGGAATAAAACAACAAAACTAAAAATTATGACAAAATGAAATAACATAAAACTGAAATATAGAAAATGCTCAGAAAATGAAATAAATTACAGTGCAGAATGTGCAGGAGGACTAAGTCGCCCAATGTGGAAAATTAGTCCTAGTAGTGATTTTTTTTGAGATTTTTAAAAAATTTTAAATGGAATTTTATGCTTTTTAGATGTTTAGATATAGACACAGTATGAATATGTAGAATTTTTAGAATTTTTAATGTGATGTAATGCAAAAATGTAAGCTATATGAGCTTTTCACTAATGCAAATTTTAAAACCCTAGAATGCAAAACAATGCAAAACATAATGCAATGTTGATGCAAGCTATTACTAAGATGTAAATGCACTTGAAATCAGAAGTGAAATTTCCTAAATTTGGGTTCACCAAAATGTGGACACCGATTTTGGCACCCTAAGACTTTCTCGCACTTCTAGGGTTTTTCACCTAAAAGGAGAAAGATGGGCCAAAATGGGCAATGTCCACACTCAAGATCAATGCAAGGATGAATGAAGTATGCCTAAATGCGATGTATAAATGCAATAAAATAATAAAAGAAAAGAGTTATTATGCAAAACCTAAGAAATGCAAGTTGTTTGAAAACAAAGTGATGTATGCAAAATGACCTAAGAATGCAAATAAAAAATAACATAAAAGAACAAGACTGGAGAGGTGCCCCTAGAAAATGAAATGTGATGCAAAGAGGATCTGGAATCTTGTAGATTTTATTGTTGAGGTCAACTAGGATAGTTACACCAAGTTGGACAACTTAGTCTTGCTTAAGGGAGATTCTGCGGGAATGGGTTTCTGCCAAATGGGTATCCAAAAATACAAAAAACACTTTTTAGGCCTGGTAGTGGGAATAATTCACCACAAATGGTGACTTAGTCCACTTGGGAATCTTGGGGAATTTGGGGCAGGAATCTGTAGCTTTCTATCTGCACTTCCCTTCCTAACAGGTGTCTAGTTCAAATTCTGTGGAAATCGGGCTAAAAAAGGTCTCTAGGCTTCAATTAGGGATTTGTTGACTTGAATGACTTTGATGAGTTGAAAACACCTTTTTAACACTTTCTTCTTTGACAAATCTACATACAAGACCTGCAAAACACACATGCAAAGAGGGGAAAAAGGGTAAAGGGTTAGAGAATAGGGGTTTGCCTTGTTCAAACCCCAATTTGGTAATCAAACCCTTGAAAATGAAATGAAATAAAGAGAGAATGATGAATGAAGAACATGCAATGCTAAAACTCACCAAATCCTTGATGTAAAAATCTAAAGATATGCAAGTAGTTGATCCAATGGATGCTTGAGAATGATTAAGTAAATGCACTAAGGAAATTAGGAAATTAGAAGATTGTAGGAAATTAGGAGATGAAAGATGAGGAGAAAATCCTTTATTTATACTTGATTTTACAATATTTCCCAAAAAATAACACATCACAGGTTGACCTTAAGGTTCAGAGAATAAAATCCCATCAAAAAATTAAAACAATTTTGATTTTTGTGCCCAGTGGGACTAAGTCACCCTAGGTGGTGACTTGGTCCCACCAGGGAAATTTTACTAGGTGTTGGGAATTAAAGTGTATTTAATGATGTTTAATGGAATTATTCTCCAAAATACACTTAAGTAGGTCCAAAAAGTGCATTAAGGGGTCATTTAAACATAAGAAAGGGTTGAATTAGTGATGACAAGCCTAGAAAAGTGTGAGAGTTTGTTACAACTCTTTACAACACTTTGAAATAAGACTTGGTAAGTGATAAATAAAGGTTTATTAAGTGAATTACAATGAAAGGGTCCTAGAAAAGTGTGAAAGTAGGTTACAACACTTCACAACACTTTTACAAGACATCCTAGAATTCTTAATGATTCACAAGGGTCCAAGACCTAATGTGAATGTGTTGACGACATTACAACATTAAATCTAGGAAAAATCAAGCCAAAATCTAGTAGGAGGGCCTAAAATAGGAAAAAGTAGAAGGGTTACTTTTTCCATGTCCATAGAGAGTAATGTTTTTCTCCTCAAAACTGGCATACCAATCAATGCATTTTCTGTTACAAATTGTCATGGATTCCTTTTCTCAATTTGGCACCATACTCAATAACTATTTTTAATTGAATTTTAGTTATAAATTATTTAAGAATAAGTCCAATAATAAACTTCTAGAGGAGTATGACAATGAATAATAAAATTAATTTTATGCAAGTTACCACCAGGTGCCAATGATTGCCGTAAAATTTAATTTTTGCATACATTTTTATTAGAAGCTCATATTCACCTGAAAACTTGCCAAGTAGATGCCATGAACAACCAAAATAAGTCAAAATGAAATAAAAAAAACTAACAAATATTTTTCTGGGTGATGCTGATTGCCTGTGGACCTGGATGCTCCTGCATCACTTTGCCTTTATCTAAAGAAAAAAAAGTATCAATTTGTGGAAAAGTAAATAAAATACATATTTTATTATTAGAACAAGGTGATGATTAAAAATAGATGGGATTAAAAATAAGAGATTATTTTGTTAAGTAAGCATATAGAGTTTTATCAAAGCAATTTACTCAAATAAAATGCCCTAAGAAACTATCTTGGGGGCCAACATGCCTTCCTAAAGTGGTAGAATTATGTGGAATGCACAAGACAACTAAGACTTTGGGGGGTGAATCAATTATATATTAAAACATCAAAACCCTCATTATTATTGAAATCCTTATTATCCATTAATCTATTAAATTTATTTGGCATGAAAGTAAATTATAGAAACAAAAACACATCAACACCATACACAAAAAAATACTAGATTTATGTGGAAAACCCAAGAGGGGAAAACCACGATGAGGATAATATCACAATATAATTGTTGGCATATGGCTTCTAGTGTTGTCATTGATGGCAACCTAAGTCATTATTCTGGTCCGCAGATCAGGATTTGTTCATACTGGTAGACAGAGTAAAGAACATAGTTTTACCAGAAGAGAGAATGAAGAACATGGTGTTAGGTTAGTATGTTGATCTGTATGGTTCACCGAATTATCATTTTGAGTTGTAGATCTCGGTGAAGGTTGTTAAGTATCTATATTATCTTATTGTTAAGTTTTGTGACGTCGCATTAATTGGTGTATAATTTAGGAGATCCAGTAGCATGATTTTCTGTTTGTTAACTCATGGTGGCCGACTTAGTGAATATGGCATGTCATGGATATTCAAGGTATAATTAATTAAGGTATCTTATGTTGAAGATTTTGTTTTGGGTCCTAGCTAAGCCATGGCTGACTTAGATGGGTACACGTCGAATATTAAATGTGGATTGAGCCGACTATTGGAAAATACTTTTATTTTGTTGAAGCTGACATGAAGCGACTAAATCTTTGATAGCGGATATATATAAGAGATTAGTTAATTATTTGTAAATGAGTGAAGGTGAGTGTGCAAAGTATATTGCAAATGTCAAAAGGATTGTTGAGCGATTTGGCACAGTTTCACTTGTGCAAAAGAGGATTGTTGTGGAGCAAATTAAGGCAAAGTAGAGCGAAGTGCAAAATCAGACAAAAGGTCTAGAATCTGATCTATGAGCCTCATTAGAACTGAAACCAGGAATTTGTAGATTCTACTTTCTCAGTTCAACTCCTTGTTGTAATCCAAATATGTTGTAAGGTAGTGAGCCTTCTTGATTTTGAGCAGTGAGCTCTAGGGAGTGTGCATGAATGCATGTGTATTCCCCTTTTTCTTCATATTTTAACAAAGTATAAATTGTGGATTAACCTCCACCATGGTTTTTCCCCTAACAAGGTTTCCACATAAAAATCTTGGTGTTATGGTGATTTGATTGTTTCCTTCATGTTCTTGCATCTTTACTTTTGTTTAAATGCTATAAATGGTTTAAGATTTGGATTGTAATTTAAATATTGTTGAACACTGATTCACCCCCCCTCTTAGTGTTTCTTGAGTCCAACAGTTGGTATCAAAGCAAGGTTCCTCTATAGAAGTTTAACAACTTGAGGTGAATCTTGGAATGTAATGGAATCTGGTGGTCTTCAACAACAGATTTTGGTGGCACTTGATGATCTTGATCAGTCTAAAGCAGAAGTCCCAGAATTAAAAGAAAATCTTGAGGATGCTGAAAAATTCATTCAATCATTGAAGGATAAAATCAATGAGTCAAGAGAAAAGAGGAAGGAACTATGTGATCAGCTGAAGCAGAAAGAAAGTAAATGCTTGGAAGATGTTCACCTGAATCAGACCCTAAAATAAATGACTGAAGAGTGTGAAAATCTTGCTAGAGACAATGCTACTCTAAAGATTGAGATGGAATCGATGGAGATGAAGCTAACTAAGGAGATTGAAGAAAGGAAGAATAATGAGAAGAATCTGGCTCAGTCTTTAAAAGAAATATTTGAAGAATGCAATAGAGTTAATAGTGGATTCATTCAACTAGAGATTGAACTGCAACAATCTAGAAATAATGAACAAGAGCTTGAAAGACAAATAGTTATTTGTAGAGATGAACTCACTACTACAAATGAATACAAGGAGAAGTTTAGGATTAGTTCTGCTAAGCTTGATGAACTGACTAAAGGATAGAAGGATGAAAATGACAAGCGAGGTCTTGGATATGAGAAGGGAGAAAGCTATGAATCTGAACATAAGGATTCTAGAAAAATAAATTAGATAAACAAAGGCAGAAGGTATCCGATAAGACAACCCAACACTCAAAAGTTTAATGGTCACTAGCTTGCTTGTAATAAATTTGGTCATATGGCTTCTTAGTGTAGAAGTAAAATAAATTCAAGTAGTCCATCATTTCCTGGTCAATGTTTTAGTTGTAATAAGTTTGGTCATGAGTGAATTGAATGCAAAAGTATGTTTGTTAGTGTAAGGAATGTAAATGCTACACCTGTAGAAGATTTGGGCATTTTTCTAATCAATGTAGATCAAGAGGAAATTAATGGAATGAATGGTCTCGACAAATAAATCCTATGTGTTACAATTGCAACAATTTTTTCACATTGCAAGATTCTGTAGGAACAAAAACATGGATAGAAGAGGTCCAGTATACAAAGGCAAAATTTCACAGAAAGATGATAAAGGAAAAGGGAAAGTGACTGTGGAAGAAATAAGAGATCAGATGAAGAAAACATGGGTAAGGAAGAGTGAGTCTAATGAAGGAAATAATCCCACACTAGAATTTGCTTCTGGTAATTCCTCCAGAAATTGATCTTAGGCCATTGGCCTAGGGGGAGTTTTTCAAAAAAATCCTTTGTCCCCCTGTCAGTAGTTGGCACCAGAATGTGGGAAATTGTTAGTAGTTTTACTAATAGTTTACAAATGTATCAGTGATCACTTGTGCAGAAATTTGAGAAGTAGAAGGTCCGCAGATGAATCCTTCTTTTGTTGTCTGAGAAAACAGAGTATCCACAACACCTAGGGAAAAACATTTAATGCGGTAAAAAGGTTAGGTGTGCGAGTTGTAAAAGGGTATTTGGAACCCTCATTTTTCACCTTGTAGTGAAGAAGAATAGGAGATCCTCTACAACAAAATTTTGAAGGAGTAAAGCCAATTTTGCGGTGAATTCATTATGTATTTTAGTTGCTTGTAGAAATTTCACTTGATTTGGTGCTCGGTAGAAACTTGTTTGGTACGAAAAGGAAAATGAAGAAAATCAAAGGAATGGTGAATTTAGATGAATATAGCAATGAAAATATTAGGGATATGAGAAATATGTTTCCGGCCAATGAATTGAAATGGCTTGAAGGTGTGAAACACAAAATTTTGGACATTTGGAGTGAATTTCCCTATTTTGATAACGTGGAAGTCATTAGGTTTATCTTAAACAGATTGAATGATGAAATTCTAACTTTGGATAAAACCTATCTCATTTCAAAAGAGGTGATTAGGATCTAACTGGATTATGCAATGTTAGGGATATACCAAAAAAGAAGTTGATTCAGAACAAAGAAGTCAAAACCCTATCTAAAGTAACTGTAGATCAAAGGGCTTTGATAATTTCGACGATCAAAGATCCGATAACAAGGTATATTGCACATGGAAGCTCATACAAAATCTTTTTTAGACATAGGGAAGGCTCAACTTTAGTAGGTGTAGTTTACATCTCTCATAAAATGATAATGGAGGATCAAAATTTTGACCTGTGTGTAACGCTAAAAAATCAATTGATGGAAAATGTGCAACTAACAAAGGAGGAAAATTACCCCTTCAGGTTTGGTACCTTGGTCATATGTCTTGTGATGTATTTTTTAAATTGCTTGCCACAGACCAATAATGTTGTATGGAAAGAGAATGAACTAGTTTGTAAATAGTTTTTTGAACACTCTAATACTTTGGTAAATTGTGAGCAAGAGTATGCAAATTTCTTTAAAGAATTGCTAGGGAAGTTTGGAGCAATTAGCATTTCAATTTCAGTAAGAGAACTTGAAGTTGGATCCTCTTCCAGTGAGATGGAGAGGAAGAAGAAAAGAGCATAAGAGATTGCTGATTACACTCCTCCGACACACAAGACTCCAAAAATTGAAGGAAAAGGTAAAGAACAAGTGATTGTGGACATACTAGATGTGGAATCTGATGAGTACACTCCAAGGGAAGAACCAAAATTAGTTGAACTAGATGTAGTAATGGCATAATGAAGTGAAGAAGAAGGTGTTTTATCCAAAGTAAAGATATTGTAGCTTGTTCAGGAGAAAGATGTTCAGGAGAAAGATGGGATGAATAAAATTGCTGGCATATGGTCTGATAGACCCTCATATGAGCAAGACCTGATTGAGAGCACACTAAGTACTTATTTTGTGCACAATAACATTGGATTGGAGAGTTTGTGGAATGTGATTCATGAAGAGATGATTGAATGCATTAAGGAAGCCATGGTCTCTGAGTCCTAGGATAAGAAAGAGGGAGAAATAATTCTACATCTAAAGGAGTAGTTCAGGCTATCTCTTACCAAACTAAAAGGAAAATGAATGTATTGAGGCAAAGCATAAATACAAAAAATAACATCTACAACTATTGTATTTGTTGGCCTCATGCAGTTAGGAGATACAAAGATAAGATGGAGCAGATTGAAATTGAGCTGAACAAGATTGGTCAGGATTATAACATGTTTCAGGATTAGGATGGCGTAGTCAAGAAAAGGATTCAAGAGTTTCAGTTGAGCATACAAGAGTTCATTTCACTAGAAACAACCTTGTGGACACCTTTTGGAAAGTGAAGGATTTAACCAAATGCAAATTGGAGCATTTAATTGAGCTTCTAAGGAAAGGAGAGAAATTAGAAGAGGCAACAACAATTCTAGAATCTCTCATCCAGATTGTCAACCAGACATCTTAGAATAACATCTTGATCTTAATCATTGGGATTTCAGTAGAAACTTGGAGGAAATTTCTTTTGGAAATGAAAGATAAGTATAAGATAATTTTAAGACTCGAGTAGCATTTGTATTTCTT
Source organism: Sequoia sempervirens (assembly GCA_007258455.2). Classification (NCBI taxonomy): domain Eukaryota; kingdom Viridiplantae; phylum Streptophyta; class Pinopsida; order Cupressales; family Cupressaceae; genus Sequoia; species Sequoia sempervirens. The sequence goes on from VDFB02000017.1 coordinate 202,273,871, forward strand.
CAAATTTTGATCCAATTTTTGAATTAGCAAGGGGGGAGATCCAAAATATGTTTATCATTGATGTCAAAGAGGGAGAGAGAGTAGTGGAAAATTCCATATCATTCTAAGGGGGAGTTTTTTTTTGAAATTTTGAACTCTAGTAGCGTAATCATATTGGTTCCGACACTTAGTCATTTTTTCACTAAGTGTTGCCATTAATGCCAAAGGGGGGATCTTGTGGGCATATGGCTTCTAGTGTTGTCATTGATGGAAACCTAAGTCACTATTCTAGTCCATAGATCAAGATTTTTTCATACTTGCAGGAAGAGTAAAGAACAAAGTTTTACCAGAAGGGAGAATGAAGAACATGGTATTTGGTTAGTATGTCGATTTGTATGCTTCACCGGATTATCATTTTGAGTTGTGGATCTCGAGGAAGGTTGTTAAGTATCTATATTATCTTATTGTTAAGTTTTGTTATGTCACATTAATTGGTGTATAAGTTAGGAGATCCAACATGATGATTATTTGTTTATTAACTCATGGTGGCCGACTTAGTGAATATGGCATGTTGCAAATATTCAAGGTATAATTAATTAAGGTATCCTATGCTTGAATATTTTGTTTTGGGTATGAGCTATGCTGTGGCCAACTTTGATGGGTACACATCGAATATTAAATGTGGATTGAGTTGACTATTGGAAAATATTTTTATTTTGCTAAAGCTAACATGAAGTGACCAAATCTTTGATAGCGGATATATATAAAAGATTAGTTTATTCATTATAAATGAGTGAAGGTGAGTGTGTGAAATATATTGTGAATGTCAGAAGGGTTGTTGAGCGATTTTCCACAATTTCACTTGTGCAGAAGAGGATTGTTGTGAAGTGAATTAAGGCAGAGTAGAGTGAAGTGCAAAATCAGACAAAAGGTCCAGAATCTGATCTATTAGCCTCATCAGAACTGAAACTAGGAATTTGTAGATGCTACTTTCTCAGTTCAACTCGTTATAATCCAAATATGTTGTAAGGCAGTGAGCCTTCCTAATTTTGAGTAGTGAGCTCTAGGAAGTGTGCCTGAATGCATGTGTATTCCCCTTTTTCTTCATATTTTAACAGAGTATAAATTATGGATTAACCTCCACCATGATTTTTCCCGTAACAGGGTTTCCACATAAAAATCTTGGTGTTAAGGTGCTTTGATTGTTTCCTTCATGTGCTTGCATCTTTAATTTTGTTTAAATACTGTAAATGGTGTAAGATCTGGATTGTAATTTAAATATTGCTAAACACTGATTCACCCCCACTATTAGTGTTCCTTGAGTCGAACAATAATGTAATTGTAGCACCAAATACAATAGGCTCACTGTTGGAGGACTTGCTGCCCAAAAGAAAGAAGGTCTCATTGCAAAAGGCTCACTGTTAGATTAGAAAGAAGAAGATAAAATATTGTTACAAAGAGAAATGCATCTCAGAGTAACATAAAAGATCCACACCTACATAATCAAACCATCTGCAACCTCATTGAATAATGTAGACACCTTCTGCTCACTGCTTCCAGTAGTATTAGGCATTAGAGCTCACATTGCATTTCACACTTTCACACTTCATATCTCAACAATTGACACACCACAACATTCAAACTCTTCCTTGATCAATTCATCACTCATATATACATCCACAACCTTGAAAATAATCTACAAGGTCATCTATGCACCTCAAAAATGCAAATTTAAATTAGGTCGGCACCAAAACATTCTCGAGATGGAGAGGAATTATGGCAAACCACATAAAAAATTAATTTAGACCCAAATACACATACACACACCACACCATGCTTCCAAAAACACCAAAGCACATATGCAATTAGTGTAAACACCCAAGGTTGACTAAAGCTATGTTAACTAGTGCAAGTATGAGTAGATTGGTGTTGTCATTGATGTCAACATGCTTGTGTTGTCATTGATATGTAGAAGGTTGTTGCAAGAGTATGTTTATGCTTTGGTTAGTTGCATTATGTTGTCATTAGTAAGCTATTGGCATCAAGCTCTAGTGTTTCTTTGACAAGCTTTTGTTTATGAATATATGGTTGAGTTGTTAGGTTGCAGTTGGTTGTAGAAGTACCAAAGATGATGAGGATGTGTCTCTGGTGATTGGTTTCTATGTTCTTTTGAGAAAATTTGATGAAAAAGGGAAATAGTGAGTTGTAGTGTTATTATAGGTTACAGAGTAGTGTTTTGGTGTTGCTCCATAGTACACATTTCTTCTTGTTGAATATCTTCCCGGGCATTTCATATATGTTGATAAAAGGTGTTCAAAGGTGTTTTATTCAGAATTTGGTGTGCTGGATCGCTGTGCAGAAGAAGTTGTGTTAACCAGTATGTGAACTATGTATTGTAGAGGTGTCTGGGATAAATTTATTTTCTCCATGTTTCTCCATAGAATGGTTTTAGGTCTTGTGGATTTGAAGGTATGTTTATAGTGTTGGTATCTTTCTTGAGTTGAAGGTGTTTGAGGTTTGGTGCTTCGAAAGGTAGTTTCATGAGTTATACTATATGGAAGAATTGTTTGAGTGTACTGGGTGTGTACATTCTTTAGGCGAATGCTGTCATGAAAGAGTTTGTTGGATTTTAGGGTGTTTGTAGAATATTCTAGAATATGTTTAGGTGACATTTGTTGTTCACGAGTTGTTGTTAGATCAAAGGAAGCATATACTTAATAGTTTAATGGTGTTTACATAGGTAATGACCGACCTTGGTGTTTACATTAATTATGGTGGATGTTTATTATTTATAGAAGCATGTTGTAGTGTGGTGTTATAGATTTGGGTCCTAGATAAGGTGTGGTGTGGTCCAACTTCACTTCTATCTACCACATAAGTAATTTTGATGCAAGAGCATCCAACAGTGTAGGGAAATCTTGCATCACCCAAAAAATTGTTTTTCCTTAATTTATTTAGTTGTTTTAAGTTCCATGATGGTACTTAAGGGATGTAAGACAATCATGATTCAAAAGTAGCGAAAAATGGTCACTTACTATTTTTAGTAAGTCAGCCTAAATGGGATTGTATGGACCTAAAAATTTACCCTGAGTAGAATTGAAAAACATTTTTGATCGTGAAAAAATCATCTTAATAACCTGCATGGTTTGGGAGATATTAAAGTTTCTCTCTTGGGAAATTTCTCCCATGCACCTTCAAATTTAGATATGAAGACTTTAGAGGCCCCAAAATAGCTCAAAAAGCTGATGAACCAACATATGTTAGGTTCTCGCATTGTAGATCTCTTTAAGAGCTTTCCAATGATATGCAATGATAGCAAATCAGACACCTGGGTCAAAATTTATGGCCCCATAAAGTTACCCCTCTAAAAAGTGAATTTCATTAGAATTTCTTCCTAGGCCAGAAATAAAATAGCAGGACTTTTTATGCCAAGACAAAAGGGAAAGTTGAATGTTCTAGAACATTCTAGGGTGGTTATTGGAGTAAAATAAAAAGGGTTAAGTGGGGGGTTGTAGGTGTGGCCCCATTAGTGTAGATTGTGGCTTTAAATAATATATGTTGTTTTTAGAGTTGATTTTGTTGTAATGAATCAAGCCCATGAGGCTGCAACATGTAAGCTTTGAATTTGTAGTTTCATTTTCTAGTAAATAATTGAAAGTGAGTTATTTTTCTATCTCACATTTTCTATGTTGGTATCTATTGTGGTGATTTGTGTGGGTTTTGGGTGGTTTGGGCCTCATTAAGTGGTATCAGAGAAGGAGTTCCTGAGCCTATAAAAAAGTGCAAAATGTGAGGTAGTTACAACAAGACCTGTGAGTGTGGGTTGAGTTCAAGATGCCTCCAAGACTTGTCTAGTATGGTAGATGTAGAGGCTGAGGTGGTGGAGGAAGAGATCCACTAGAGATGAAATTAGAACCCTTAGAAGGAAATTAGAAGGAAATTGTGGAAGTCTGAATCCTAAGAATTGATCAATTGAATCAATTACATGGAGGAATTTTTTGAGTTTGAGGAGATTGAAGATCTTCATAGAGTGAGGTTTACAAAGAAAAAATTGAAAAGTCATGCCAGTATATGGTGGAAAGAGGTAGAAAAATGAAGACAAGGGAAAGATAAAATTTCCAGATGGGGTAGAATGGTGTCAAAATTGAAGGAAAAATTTATTGTAGTCGATTAAGAATTGGAGCTACTCAAGAAGATGCAAAGCTTGAGGCAAGGAACAAGGATTGTGAAAGAATACAAAAAGGGATTTCACAAGGTCTTGATTTAGACAAGAAATTCTGAGGTGAATAAAGAGAAAGTTGCTCATTATATTAATGGGTTGAAGCCAAGCATACACAAAGAATTGGCACTGGTAAGAATGACCACCATTGATGAAACTTATTAGTTTTCTCTAAAGGTTGAAGAACAATTGAACAAGAGGTTTGAGAACAAACAACGAGGTGGGGGATATGGTGGAATGACTAGTGGACGGTCTTATGGAGGTTGAAATGAAGATCAAAAGAAGGATGAAGAATCCAACAGTAGATAGAACAAGAAAGGAGATAACACCTATCGTCCTCATGATTAGAATAATGGAGACAAAAGAGGAAGAGGAAGATCTGGCCGAGGACCAGGAAGAGGAGGCTTTTGTGGAACCTATTTCCAGTGTGAAGAAGGGAATCTAGAGTCTATGAGTGTCCTCAACATCAAGGAAAGATAAATAGAAGACTTGAGGGTAATGCACGAGTTGCACATGTAGATGAAGATGTTGAGTCTTCACATTCTGAGGATGTAGAAAAAGGAGAGGTTATTGTTACTAGAAGAGTCTTGTTGAATAAAAAGAAGGAACCAACTGAAAGGAATTTTTTTTCTGCACCAGATGTAAGTGTGAAGGTAAAGTTTGCAATGTTATTATTGATGGAGGTAGTACTTACGACCTTGTTTCAGAGGAGATAGTTAGTAAGTTGTGGTTGGAGAGAAGAAGGCATCCAAATCCATACCGGATTTCTTGGTAGTAGGACCATAAAGCGTTGGTAAATGAACAATGTATAGTAAAGTTCAAGTTTGGAAATTAACATTGATGAGACTAGTTTTTGGTCCAATTTTGGGTAGAATCTATAGTTTATTTGTTGGAAGTTTTCATGGGCTTTGATGTTAAATGTTTATATTTTCATAATGTTTCCCTCAAACCATATACATTGGGCTTAATCCTATCTCTGCAAGTTTTAATGACATTGGCATATTATGTGGATTATCTATATTGATTTTGAATGTGGTTAATGAATGTTCCTTAAGGTGGTTATAGATGTGCAGTTATTGTGTGTACTGACATTGCCATGCAGATTTAGTTTGAGGATGCTAAGTTAAGGAAGGCACCGCCAGCTGGACATGCACCATAACGCCCAACAAAGGAATTGCTCAAGGTCAAAGGAGGTCGACGACATAAGATTACTCATACAAACAAATGTAACCACCTTGTAGTGGACTTTAATTTTTGAGCAGACACAGACGTTACTATTGTGCTAAATCTGTGTTTGGAACTACATGTTTGACTAGATTCCATGCACACGTAACCGCCACCACTCCACTTTCTCTATTTTCCCTAAATGGCGTCCTCTAGGTCATGGAGTTGACTGCCTTGTTTAGCTGATAGTATAAATAAAGATTTGATGCTTCTTCATCAAAAGGTTGCATGATTTGATATTGTACTTGCACTCTCAAGTTTTTAGTAATACATATACATTACTCTTTTGTACTCATGATTTACAGTGAATAGAATAAAGTTATGAGTTTAAGCATCTAAGTTCTCATTAGTTTTAGAGGATACTTATCTAAGGGGGCCCACTTGGTGAGTAATCCATCTTCTTAGTTTAGTATTAGTTTAGTATTACTTGCTATTTAGTAATTAGTTAGAAATTTGGCATCGACTGTTCTTGCAGCCAATTAGTTAGAAATCTGGCATCGACTATTCCTATAGCCACTAGAATTGCATTTTATGACTATTCCTACAACCAAAGCAGATAGAGTAGTGCCTTGTTTGTTGCTCAAATTTCATTCCTATTTTGCATTTTAGTTTGATGTAGTTGTTGATTGATGATTGAAATTTATGTTATTCCCTTCTAAGAAATTTACTTTCAATATCGTGAGTTCCTTAACTGTAGAATGAAATGGCTACTTTGAGTTCCTAGTGCACATAATGTGTTGACCCATTTCAAGTTCACATCCTTGGGTTGACAAGTTAAATGCACCTTCATGATGATTGAAATAGCTATTCAGGTTAGATTTCCAATCTCTGAACCATGGCTATAAGGGCTTAGTTATTAAATCATTATAGGAGGCCAACATTTTTGGTACCATTATCAAGGATGGTGTCAAACTAGGGAGTCTTTTGGAGTCATTGGGAGTTTTTCTTGATGTAATGTTTCTGGAAGTTGTTCCTAGTATATCCTCATTTAGGAAGTAATGACCCCCCTTATTCTTTACCAATTCTTTGTGCGAGCTAGCTGATAGTGAGTGATACCACATGCATAGAGGAAGGAGAATGGATGCTTATGGGAGATTCCTTCCTAAAAATCCCAATCCATTCCAGCTAGTTGAATATCATAACCTACCAAGAGAAGAAGAAGAAGAAGATCCACACCCCTTTGCTGATGCATTTCCTGATTTGACTAGCTCTGAAGTCTCATCCGAAGACCAAAATCAACTTGAGAACCCCTTTGCTTTATAACTAAATCAAGTAGGAATGGGTGATGAAAATAGGAATAGACCTAACCAACTAGCTTTTCCTTTCCATATTTCCCATCAAAATGATGTTGACAACATCAAGAACATTCCTGCCTAAGCACTCCCCAAGTTTTATGGATTTTTCACAAAAGATCTTGATACCTTTTTATTTGAGTTTGAAATATTCTGCATGAGTTATGATTATACTAATGATGCCCATAGGCTTAAGCTATTTCCTACCACTCTGAAAGAGGTTGCATTAAGATGGTTCATGAGCCTAGGTAGAGATACTGTGGAAACTTGGGAAGACATGAGGACAAAATTCCTTGAGAAATACAAGGAATATTATAGGGGAAGTGACATGAGAGGAGGTGACATTTTTAGGATGTAGCAAAAGGAAGATGAGAGTCTAGAAGATTACATTTCAAGGTTTCTATTTTTCCTACAAAAATATCCACACCATACACTTAATGAAGAATCAAAAAAGTTTCTTTTCTTGAGAGGAATCAATGATAGCTACACCGATGCCTTGGACCTCATGGGAGGAGGAGATATCTCCCAAGTTCCTTGGGAAGATGTCAAGAAAATATTCTAGAACTACTCTAGGGTAGCTTCAAAGAAAGGGAGAGTTTACCAATCTTCCATGGGTAAGTCAACTACTGATGGAGTTTCAAGAATGGAGATTACTCATTTGCTGATAGACTTCAAGCAAGAAATTATAAATAATATAGCTACTCAGCTAGATACACTTCAGGCCAAGAAGAAGCAAGAGGAGGCAGAGGCAATGTTGATAGAGTATTGCCCCCATTGTAGACAAGAGAAGAGGGATTGCAGATGCAAGATGGTAGCTAACCTTGAAAGAAAGAAAATTCCACTTGAGTTCAAGCCAATCCAGATTGAAGAAGACCAAGTCTACTATGTTGCACAAAGGAAGCTTGGGCTCCAAGACAAGTTATGCCATCAGATCCACTATCTTATGCTAGGACATATCTTAATTCCTATTCATCTGGTAACCAATGGTAGCCCCCATATCCATCTAGTTATGGAGGATATCCACTACATCCTTGGAGTAACCCTCCAAATGCTTGGCCCAATCATCAAAGTTCTCCACCCCAGTGGCAACAACAATTTCAAGGGCATTGGCAACCACCTCAAAGAAATTCATAGCAAAAAAATCAATGGAGAGGACAACAATGGCCTACCCAGACAACCAGTTACATGCAACCACCTTCTTAGCCCAAACAACCTACTATAATGCCTCCACCTGCTAATCCAAGCTCAAATGCATCTAAACCTACTCAGCTACTAGCTCAGTCCACACCCAATCCAAATAACAAACCACAACAACAACTAGCATACTCTGCTAATTCAAATCAATTCCCTACATATGCTGTGAGTGTAAGTGACATCCACTTGCATTCAAGAACTACTCTTCCAGCCCCTTCCAATCCCATAATCACTGAGCTTCCTATGGAAGAGGAAGAGGAACCTCTGAACAATCCCATTCAGCCAAGTGTACCTAAAAATACTGAACCAGTTCAAGTCAAGCAGACTGAACAAGAAACACCATTTCCTTAGAGATTAGAAGTTTCCAAGAAGAAGGAAGAAAAGGAGGATAAAAATTTTGACATCTTAGATCAGCTGAAGCATATATGTGTCCAAATACCTCTATTTCAGGCTATAAAGGATGTTCCAATCTATGACAAGGCAATTAAGGAAGCATGCCTCAAGAAGCTAGGTAGGAAAAAGAAGGACCCAGCTATAATTCATGTTGTGGGACAACTAGCTAACATCATGTTGGGAAAAGTGACTATCCCAAAGAATAATGACCCAAGTAGTCCTATGGTAGTAGTTGTTATAAACAAGATCCAAGTAAAGAATGCTCTGATTGATTTAGGGGCAACAATAAATGTAATGACCAAAGACATCCTGCAACAACTAAATGTTGCAAGCATGAGATCTACTCCTACTGTCGTACAACTTGTTGAAACTCTACTATTAAGCCTGATGGTGTAGTGGAGGATCTTGTGATAGTTTTATACTCTTGGGAGTACCCAACAGACTTTATGATTCTTTCTCCTAAAGCTACACTAGGCGGGTATCCCATTATTCTTGGAAGGCATTGGTTAGCAACTGCAGATGCATACATTAGATGTCAATTAGGTGACATGACCATTTTAGATGGGAAGAGCATGAATTTTTTTTTCTTTATTTTCTTGCTCAGCCATCTCATGATGAAGATAATCTCGTATGACCACATGCTGGTGAAGAGGCCGAGGAAGTTAATTCTATAGCATAGCTTATGATGCTAGGTAGAAGCTCTTTCATGTAGCTCCAAGATGAAGATGAAGTATTGGATAACATCATTAAGAATCATTGTGAAGTGGAGGAAGCATCATCTTCTCATTTTGCTACTCCAGTCAAGATACTTCTACCTACTCTTCTTGTAGCCATTGTTCCTACAAACATTCTTCCTGCATCCACTCTTCATGCAACCACTTTTCCTGCAGACAGACTTCCTATAGCAACAGGTATGTCCCATACATTGCTGCCATATGAGCTAAAGGTGCCATGTGTCAATGAAGCAACCATGATAGAGTTAACTACACAAGTACATGTGTCAGAGGGAAAATATCTGAATGTTAACAATAAATTAAGTGAACAACAACAACTACTATTGGAAAACTTACTAAGGACCCATCAACATGCATTTGCATGGGATTATCATAATATGAAGGGATTGGAACTTAAAATTTGTACACAAAAAATTTACATTAGAGATGATTGCACCTTAGTAAGACAACTACAAAGAAGAATTAACCCTGTACTAAGAGAAATTGTGAAATGGGAACTGCAGAAATTACTAGATGCATGATTTATCTATCCCATTTCAGATAGTCAGTGGATGTCTCCATTAGTGATTGTTCCCAAGAAAGGAGGGAAATGGAAAGTTCTTGTTTATTAGAGGGAACTGAATGCTTCCACCAAGGACCACTTTCCCTTACCCTTCATTGATCAAGTTTTGGACAAACTTGCAGGAAAGAAATACTTTTATTTTCTAGATGGATTCAATGGCTACAACTAGATCCAAATTGCACTTGAGGACTAGGAGAAGACCACATTTACCTATCCATGGGGGACGTATGCCTATTCGGTACTCCCATATGGCTTATGCAATGCACCTGCAACTTTTCAGAGGGAAGCCATTAGCATATTCTCAGACATTTCTTATGATTGCATGAAAATTTATATGGATGACTTTACCACTTATGGTGTTGATTTTAATCAAGTGTTGGAAAATATCAGAAGAGTCCTATAGAGATGTGAGACCAAAACTTGTCCTTAAATAGTGAAAAGTGCTTCATGATGATGCATGAAGGTGTAGTTCTTGGCCACTACATCTCCCGCAAGGGAATTCAAATATATCTTACAAAGATTGAGGTAATCACAAATCTACCCACACTTGCAAAAAAAGAGGATGTTATGAGTTTCTTGGGTCATGCAGGATATTATAGGAATTTCATCAAGGATTTCAGCAAGGTAGTAGCACCATTGTATACTCTTCTCACTAAAGATGCTGAATTTTAGTGGATTGAAGCCCGTGACAAGGCATTTTCTGACTTGAAGACAACTTTGACTCATTCTCCTGTACTTAAAGGGCCTAATTGGGAGCTTCCTTTCCACATCCATATTGATGCATCAAATTTTGCCATAGGAGCAGTCTTAGGAAAAAAAAAGGAGCTGTTGAAAATTCCATTTACTTTGTCAACAAAAATTTACAAGGAGTTGAATTCAATTATATAGTGATAAAGAAAGAAATGCTAGCAGTAATCTATGCACAAAAAAAAATTAGACATTACATAACAAGCTACCAAATCTTTATGCATACTAATCATGCAACCATTAGATATATCATGAATAAACCTTTGATCACAGGTAGGTTGGAAAGATGGTTATTGTTGATGCATGAGTTTGATATAACCATTGTGGATAAGCCAGGGAAGGCCAATGTTGTTGCAGATTTTCTTTCAAGGCTGACTACATCAGAAGACAATCAGCCCATAAATGACTCTTTTCCTGATGAGCACCTATTCTCCCTTAGTATACAAACACCTTGGTATGCTGACATAGCCAATTAATTGGTCATAGGTAGAGTTCCTTCTCACTTCTCTCCAAAAGAGAAAAAGGGCACTCATTGAAAAGTCTTTTCCTTTCTCTTAGATTGTTGGATGTTTGTTTTATACTGGAACAGACCAAGTCATGAGGAGATGCGTGAGAGAAGATGAGACATATGATATTTTGCAGCCAAGAGGACAACAATGAATATTTTGAACACATGATATTATTGGCCAACACTCCACAAGGATGTAGGAAGGTATACCAAAAAATGTGATAGATGTCAAAGAATGGGTAGACCAACCAGATCTGATGAGATGCCACTTTTCCCTTAGATAGTAATCACTCCCTTTGAAAAATGGAGATTTGATTTTGTGGGACCCATTGACCCTCCATAAAATGGTAAGTCTTATATATTGGTATGCACTGACTATGTGACAAAGTGGGTAGAAGTTAAGGCCATGAAACATGCAAGAGATAACAAGGTTACAAAATTTCTTTATGAGGAGATTTTCACAAGATATGGAGTCCCAAGAGAAATAGTGACTGATTAATGGGCTCAATTCACATCAACCCTTGTTGCAACACTAGTTAATGAGTACAACATAAGGCACATAAAGTCTACTCCATATCACCCCAAGGATAATGGCCAAGTTGAGGTGACCAACAGAGAAATTGAAGCCATTCTGACCAAAATGGTAGCTATTCATAGAAAGGATTGGGAAAACAAATCACTAGAAGCTGTTTGGGCCTATAGGAAAACCTGGAAAAAAACTACAGGCTTCACTCCATTTGAGTTGCTGTATAGAAAAACAACTATGATGCCCATTGAATTTGAATATAAGACTCTTCAGACTGCAGTAGATTTGGGGATGGATATTTCTGAGGCACAAAAAGAAAGAATCATGCAGCTAAATGCTTTGGATGAGATAAGAAGAGTAGCCCTGTAGCATACAGAGGTAGTGCAAAATTAGATAATCAAGTGGCATGAAAAATTTATCAAGGACAAGAAATTCCAACCAGGAGATTGGGCCCTGCTTTATGACTCAAGATATCAGGACAATGCAGGAAAATTGCAGACAAGGTGGCTAGGACCATATGAAGTTATTGAGGTCTTTCCTAATGGAGTTATTCAACTTACTACCATTGAACCTGTCAGATTCAAATTACTTGTCAATGGTCATTTCCTCAGATTATATCACAAGTTAGCTTCCAAAGAAGAGTTCCTACAACAATTCACCCAACATTTAGCACCCGAACTTCTTGTAGCCAAAGGAAGTGGACCTAGTGTCCCTCCTTCTGGCTAATTAAGGTACATACTTGTCATAATAAAGACTTCCACTCTTGTGGAAGTCCATTTCTTCACCCATCCACCCATCCACCCATCCATCACCACCTTTCTCTCTCTTCCATCACTTCATTCCACCTCACCTCATTCCACTTCATCTTCATTAATTGCTTAATTTGTTCCCTAAAAGGCAAATGATACTTTCTCCACAATCTTTGCAACAAATCCTCCACACATTCAGGTATGTGCACATTAATTGCTATCTTTTAATCATCTTTTAAGTGCATTCATTTAATCATTGTATGTTAGTATAGACGTTCACATAACATGTCATTACTCCTTGTCAAATCACCACTCCCATCTCGCATGTGCGGACACATGTCTAAATTTATGTTGGGGGGGAAAGAAAAAGATGCAAATATATTTCCCATGTGTCAATTTATGCTAGGCTATGTCAAAAAATTTAAAATGAGCCGATTTGATATATGAGTGAGAGGACAACTTGCATGTGTGAAGTGACATTAACTGTTGCTGCCATTTATTCTCATCATAATTCTCCTTTATTACTCATTTTCTTGCCATTATTGACTCTGTCATAATCTTGAGTTGCAAGCAAAAAGGTAAAACAAAAGAAAGGGAAAATTCATTCGATATTGACATTGGAAATTCAACAGGTATTGCAGGAAGGTGAACTTGATTTTCAAATGAAATTACAGGAAAGAAATTGTAGAGCATTTGTTTGATTACAAACAATGGGAGGTGGGTTAATTCGAAATGAACCCATGGTGCATGATGTTTTAATGCAGGATGCACAATGCTTGGCCGAATTTATAAAATATGGATGGTTAGATTACTTCCTAAAGTTGGATGGCTTTGACTAAAGCATTGCCCTTGAATTTTCCCAGATATTTTCTGAAGGAAAAACCACATTAAAAGGGTTGGAAGTTGTGGCAACTAAGGAAAGAATTGCAGAGGTCACAAGGTTACCTGTTGATGGTGAAAATTATCCTACTTCTAGAGATGCCAGATTAGCTAGGGAAAAATTTACAGAGCCGAATGACCCACATTGAGCATAGATAAATAGGGTGCAAAGAGAATGTCTCTGCCCAAGTCATGGAAGCAGATAACCGTTTATGTTATCAAATACATCACCTATGAGGGTCGCCAATCAAATTTTCATTCTGTGCACTTCAAGATTTTGAATGACATGAGGCACATGAGGAGGATGAATGTGCCTAACATGCTATACAATCTTCTCTCAATCATGGTGGATGAGACCCAAAAAGGTAGGGATAATTCTATTTCCCAACATTTTCTGATTAAATTTCTAGTTGAGAAGTCTTTGCATGATGTATCTAGAATGACCTAGGAAGAATTTATAAATGTTGATCAAATTAGACTTGAGAAGTTGTAACCTAGAGTGTTACGTCAACCCCATAGGTCTAGCAAGATATTGAGCACAATTGAAGCCACTCTTGGTGCTTCAACCTTTGGTACAGGCTCTAGTGTGAATCCTCCTACAGCAGAAGAAACCATAGAAATTAGTTCTTTTGGAACAGAGAACTCAAAAAAGAAAGCTCTTCATCAAATTTTGATGACAACGTTCAACTTGAAACCCTGATGAAAACTAGGGCACAACAAAGAGAAGTAGAAATGTGAAAGGAAAGGAAAAAAGGCAGTCGACAGAAAGAAAGGTGCCGAGCTGAAAAAAGAGGAAGGCTAACACTGTTCATCTTGTAGCTAAAGAAAAATGTTAGAGACCTCCTAGGAAATCAAGGCCAGCTGGGCCAGCATTTGGTACACCTCCACAAGAAAGCTCGAAGCCTAGTGAGACATCACATGAGAACCCTAAATCTCTAATGGGGCTGGAGAATGTCAAAGAAGAAGACATATTTGGGAGAGCAGTAAATATAACACTGGTCGATCTTGCTAACATTGTAGAAGAGTTCAAGGAAAATCATGATTTCCTATAGCATGGATAGGAAGTCTTACATCAAGAAGTCTTGCAGCAACATTTAGAACAAGAGCAAGAGTTCTTGTAGCCATAGTAAGAACAAGAACGAGAGCCCCTGCAATAAGAAGTGGGAGAAGAAATAGTACCCCCATAGCCAGAAACAACTAGACAACTCGAGTCCATGAAGATAGTGCTATATGAGGAGCCACCATCGACAAAAAGATTAGTAGGAATTCATAATCCTCTTGATTTTATAGTACATATGAAAAATTTGAATTTATGGAAAGAAATACAAAGGAGGGAGGAAGAATGGAAAAATAAAAAAATAGAAATTGAAGAAGGAAATTCAAAAGAGGGACGAGGAGATTGAAGATATAGATGCATAAGTTTCCACCCTAAAGTAGAGGGTGGATGATATGGAAACCTTGGTACCACATATTTTGGAATGTAGGACCGCTCCAAGGGTCTATGTTCAGGTTTGAATCCTTCTATTGACACCCCTGTTGAATTTTTCAATGCTTATAGGATTGGCTCACCTAAAATAAAGAATTTGCTATGTGAGTTTTATTTGCATAATTATGCTATAACTCAAGACCATGATTGTAATATGATGTTGTATGTTGGGGATGTCCAATTGAGGGAATTTATGTCTTGGGTAGAAAATGAGATTAGTTGGGGACAACAACATGGGGCTTATAAGCAATTGGAGTCTAACATCCCTCTGTCCATTAGAGCTGAATCAAGCAACCCAAGTGATATTTATAGAGAATGGCACAAAATTCTTCTCAGACCTAGTTATGGAAATAGGATTATGCCTTGGATTGAGGCAATTTATAGTGAGTATGAGGTAAAGGCAGCAACAAAGGAGGAAACTATGAGAAGATGCCTATCACAAAGATGGAATAGCCTAACTGATGAGATGAAGTAAGCTGAACCTCATTTCATCCATAATTATGTTGTAGCATTGAAAATGATTGATAGGTATATTTAGATTGGGAGAACAAAGGGGTGATTTTGGCTTCCCCTAAGTTTCCAACCACCCATTCTCATGTGGCCCATGCCAAAATTCAGATTCTACCAGTATGACATTGCTGCAGAAAAATAGAGATTGAACATATTTGACAGATTAGGAGGATTCTATTGGGATCTTGATTCATGCACAATAGCCACTAATGTTGGAAAGCTATTAGTTGCAAATTTTAGAGCTTTGACCAAACAAAAGAGCAACCTTTCCCTTGCTAGAGGACTAGAAAAACCTTAGGTTGGGGGGAGTGATGAGCCTAGTTTTTGGTCCAATTTTGGGTAGAATCTGTAGTTTATTTGCTGGCAGTTGTCATGGACTTTGATGTTAAATGTTGATATTTTCATAATGTTTCCCTCAAACCATAGACATTGGGCTTAATCCTATCTCTTCAAGTTTCAATGACATTGGAATATTATGTGGATTATCTATATTGATTTTGCATGTGGTTAATGAAGTTTTCTTAAGGTGGTTATAGATGTGCAGTTATTGTGCGTACTGAAATTGCAATGCAGATTTAATTCGAGGATGCTAAGTTAAGGAAGGAACCACTAGATGGACATGCACCATAACACCCAACAAAGAAATCGCTCAAGGTCAAAGGAGGTTGATGGCAGAAGATTCCTCATGCAGCCAAATGCGCCTTGCAGTGGACTTTAATGATTGAGTAGATGTGGGCATTATTGCTATGCTAAATCTACATTTGGACCTACATGTTTTACCAGATTCCATGCATGCGTAACCACCGCCACTCCACTTTCTCTATTTTCCCTAAATAGATTCCTCCCAGTCGTGGAGTTGACCGCCTTGTTTAGTTGATAATATAAATAAAGATATGATGCTCCTTCCTTAGAAGGTTGAACAATTTGATATTGTACTTGCACTCTCAAGTTTTCAGTAATGCATATACATTACTCTTTTGTACTCATGATTTATAGTGAATAAAATAAAGTTCCGAGTTCGAGCATCTGAGTTCTCATTAGTTTTAGAGGATACTTATCCAAGGGGGCCCACTTGGTGAGTAATCCATCTTCTTAGTTTAGTATTAGTTTAGTATTAATTTTTGTTTAGTAATTAGTTAGAAATATGGCACCGAATGTTCTTGCAACCACTATAATTTCATTCTGTGACTGTTCCTACAACCAAAGCAGACATAGTAGTGCCCTGTTTGTTGCTCAAATTTTCATTCTTTTTTTGCATTTTAGTTTGATGTAGTTGTTGATTGATGATTGTCATTTATGGTATTCCATTCTAAGCAATTTACTTTCAGTATCAAGAGTTCCTTAGCTGTAGAATGAAATGGCTACTTTGAGTTCCTAGTGCACATACTATGCTGACCCATTTCAATTTCACGTCCTTGGGTTGACAAGTTAAATGCACCTTCAAAATGATTGAAAGAGCTATTCAGGTTAGATGTCCAATCTTTGAATCATGGCTGTAAGGGCTTAGTTATTAAATCATTGTAGAAGGCTAACAACCATGATGAGGTATTGTGTGATATTATGCCTATGGATGGTTGTCATATGTTATGCAGACCATGGCAGTTTGATCAACGAGTAGTACATGATGGACATATCAATACCTATTCTTTGACAAAGGATGAGGTTCATCATAAGTTGAAGCCCTTGAAAGAGGTAGAGGAAAAGGTATACTATAATGCAAGAATTTTTTTTGTTGATGGAAGAAGTTCCTAAAAGGTATGAGGCATGAGCATATGTGTTTTTCATTGATCCCTAGAATTGATAAAGAAGATACTACTGAGGTACCTGTAGAGGTTTCAAATTTGTTGAATGAGTTTCAAGCAATTATTTTTTATAACGTACCTAAAGATTTTCTTCTAGTAAGAAAGATTATTCATCAGATGGACTTGATTCTTGGAGCTAGTTTTCCAAATAAGACAACTCATTGTATGACTCTAGAGAGTGAAGAGTAGAAAATACAAGTGCAAGAGTTGTTGCACAAGGGATTGATCAGAGAGAGTTTGAGTCCATATGTAGTACTTGTAGTACTAGCACCAAAGAAGGATGGGGAATGGTATATGTGTACATATTCTAGGGCCATCAACAAGGTCACCATCAAGTATATATTTCCCTTTCCAAGAATGGATGACATTATGGATTGTTTGAGGGAGCTAAGTACTTCACGAAGATAGATTTGAAGAGAAAATATCACCAGATCTGGATTAGAGAAGGAGATGAATGGAAGACAACATTTAAAACCAAGGAGGGCTTGTATGAATGGTTAGTCATGCCTTTTGGGCTAACCAATGCACCAAACACATTTATATGGATTATGAATGAGGTATTGAAAGAATTTTTAGGATTTTTTTTTATTGTTTATTTGGATGATATTTTTATTTTTAATAAGACATTGGAGGAGCACTTGATGCATATCTGAAGAGTTTTTGAGAAGCTAAGGGAGGAGAAGTTGTTGATTAATTTGAAGAAATATATTTTTGTGAAGAGAGAGTTGTTGTATCTGGGATTTTTTGTCTCAGTAGAGGGTCTTAAGATGGATCCAGAGGTGAGAGAAATCATTGAATGACCTACCCCAAGGAATGTTATAAAGGTAAGATCATTTCATAGTCTAGCAAGTTTTTACAAAAAAATTATTAAGAATTTCAGTAGTATTTGTGCACCTCTAACTAAAGCGATGAGAGGGGATATAAAAGAGTTTAAGTGGACTATAGGAGAAGCCGAAAGTTTTGATATGTTGAAGAAGAAAGTTATAGAGCAACTTGTTTTGGCAATTCTAGATTTCATTAAGGTCTTTTAGGTAGATTTTGATGCTAGTGGAACTGCCATAGGAGATGTTTTGAGTTAAGAAGGTAAGCCTATTTCCTATTTTAGTGAGATGTTAAATGATGCTAAGAAGAAATATTATGTCTATGATCAGGAGTTTTATGCTATAGTTCAGGATTTGAAGAAATGGAGACACTTTTTGTTGCAAAAATATATATTTTTATTTACTAATGACTAGGCTTTGCAATATCTCAATAGTCAAGGAAAGTTAAATCAAAGGCAATTAAAATGGGTTGAGTTTTTGTAGAGTTATACTTTTGTCATGAAGCATAGGAGTGGAAGGTCAAAAAAAGTTGTAGATGCCTTAAGTAGAAGGAAAAAATTATTGATAGAGATGAATATAGAGGTTGTTGGGTTCAATGAACTCAAAAGTTTGTATCCAGAAGATCCAAACTTTGCAGACGCTTGAAAGGCTTGTTTGGAACCTATTACTTTGGATAGGACAAGATGGTTGGATTTATTAATCCAAGATGGGATGTTGTTTAGAGGAAGCCAATTGTGCATTCCAAGGAGTTCTATCAGAGAGAATCTAATCAAGGAGAAGCATAGTGGAGGATTGGCTAGACATTTCAGTCGAGATAAGACCATTTCTCTTGTCAGTGAGAATTGTTATTGGCCACAGTTACAACGAGATGTGAAGAATTTTATACAAAGTTGTAGAGTATATCAGATGGCGAAAGGAATAAGTAAGAATACTAGATTGTATCAGCCATTACCTATACCTAAGAGGCCATCAGAGTATATTAGCATGGATTTTATTCTTGGCTTGGCAAGGACACAAAGAGGGAATGATTCGATATTTGTGGTGGTGGATAGATTTTCAAAGATGGCACATTTCATTATGTGTCATAAGACCAATGATGTTCATGTTGCATAAATTTTTTTCAAAGAGGTGGGGAGACTACATGGTCTACCAAAGAGTATAGTTTCAAATAGAGATACCCAATTTGTTGGTCATTTTTGGAGGAAATTATGGAAGAAGTTGAAGAAAGATTTGAAGTTCATTTCTGCACACCACCCACATAATGAAAAAAAAATGAAGGTGGTGAATAGGAGTTTGGGTAACCTACTAATATGCATAGTAGGAGATAAGCCCAAGGGATGGGATTTGATTATACCACAAGTGAAATTTTCTTACAACAATTCTGTCAACAAGAGCATTGGTAAATCACCATTCCAGATTGTGTATGGGAGTAGTCCAAGAACTCATTTTGAACTAAGAAAGATGGATAAGGGGGAGAAGAGTAGTGCTGAGGCTGAAAATTTTGCTAAGCACTTGAAGGATTTGCATGAAGAAATGAAGAAACATATCAATAAGATGAACTCAAAATATAAGGCCAAGGAAAATCAGAAAAGGAGGCGTAAGGAGTTCCAGGTGGGAAATGAAGTCATGGTTCATTTGTGAAAGGAGAGGTTTCTAGTTAGTACATACAAGTTAAAGATACAAAAGTTTGGACCACGAAAGATCCTGAAGAAGCATGATTCAGAAAATGCATATGAGGTAGAGTTGCCTGATGAAATTCATATTTCACTTGTGTAAATATTTTAGATTTAATAGAATATCATGAAGGGGGAATTAATGAAGAAACAATAGAATCACAATGGATATTCCAAAACCTACTTCAGGAAAGGAAGAAATTGAAAAAAATCTAGATAGTTGTGTGAGAAGAAGCATAAGAAACATACAATATGTAGAGTACTTGGTGAAGTGGAGAGGAAGGCCTATTGAAGATTCATCATGGTTCTTTGAGGTTGAGGTTAATCGTCTTGGTTTTCCTCCAACTCTTGAGAAGTGACAGGGTCACTTTTCAAATTACTCTGGGTGTCTGATGTAGGAGAATCCAGTGGTGTAGGGAAATATTGCATCACCAAAAAAAAAAAGTTTTTCCTTAATTTATTTAGTTGTTTTGAATTCCATGATGGCACTTAAGGGATGTAAGACAATCAAGAGTCAAAAATAGTGAAAAATGTTCACACTATTTTTAGCAAGTCAGCCTAAATAGGCTCGTATGGACCTAAAAATTTACCCCAAGGAGTAGAACTGAAAAAAATTTCCAGTCGTGAAAGAATCATCTCAATACCCTATACGATTGGGGAGATATTAAAGTTTCTGTCCCAGGAAATTTCTCGAATGTAACTTCAAATTCAGATATGAAGAATTTAGAGGCCGCAAAACAACTCAAAAAGTTGACAAACTGACCTACGGTGGGTCATACATTATAGATCTCTTTGAGAACTTTCCAATGATATGCAATAATAGCAAATCGAACACCTAGATCAAAATTTATGGCCCTACAAAGTTGCCCCTCTAAAAAGTGAATTTTATTAAAATTTCTTCCTAGGCTAGAAATCAAATGGTGGGAATTTTGACACCAAAACAAAAGGGAAATTTGAACATTCTAGAACATTCTAGGGTGGTTATTGGGGTAAAATAAAAAGGGTTAAGTGGGGGGTTGTAGGTGTGGCTCCATTAGTGCAGATTGTGGCTTTGAATAATATATTTTGTTTTCAAAGTTAATTTTGTTGTAATGAATCAAGCCCATGAGGTTGTAGCATGTAAGTTTTGAATCTATAATTTCATTTTCTAAAATATAATTGAAAGTGAGTTAGTTTTTTGTCTCACATCTTCTTTGTTGATATCTATTGTGGTGATTTGTGTGGGTTTCGGGCGGTGTGGCCCTCATCAGTTTTGGTACCAACCTAATTTGAATTTGCATGGTTGATGTGCATAGCCAACCTTGGAGAATGGTTTCAATGTTGAATATGGTATAAATAAGAGTTGAGTTGTTAAGGGATCTGATAAGATAAACAATATAGATATCAATGATGTGAAGTGTAGAGTTGTTAGGTAAAAATTTGAGAAGTGTAGTGTGAGCTTTAATGTGTTAGATCACTAAATGTAGTGAAAAAAGGTGTCTACAATTCTTCATAGAGACTACAAAGGTGTTGGTGATATTATGGTGGATTCTCTTGTTGCATTGAGATGGTTTTCCCACTATAACATTCTTCTCTATCTTATTTTCTATTTTGGTAGTGAGCCTTTGGCAGTGAGCCTTTCTTTCTCTTATGTAGTGAGCCCTCCAATAGTGAGCCCTATTATATTCGGTGCTGATATTACTTTATATTGTGAGCTAATCCTCACCGTGGAATTTTACATTTTGGGATTTCCATGTAAACCTAGTGTTCTCTTGTGCATTATGCCAATTGGTTTAAGTTTTTGTTATTTTCCTTTCATGCTAAATCATTATAATAGATTAAGGCTGTACTGATGGGAAATGTATCCCTTTACATTTTCTCACTTGTTTAGGCCCTCCTAGTTAAATTGTACTTAATTGTGCCTTAATTTAGTGTTTTAAGGTGTATCCATTTACACTTTCATACTTATTTAGAAATCCCTTAATTAATTAAGCTTAATTATGCCTTAATTCGCCCTTTAATTAATTTTCCAAGCCTATTTAATTATATTTTTCTGAAGAGGAAACATGAAATTAATTAATTCCTTAACATAACACTTCACAATGAGCAATGTGTGCCCTAGGTTTATGGACCTAGGACCCAATCACCCACGGGCGAATGGGTCCTCCCTAGACCTTGGGACCTAAATTTAAATTATGTTTTTGGTGGTATTTTAACATATTCAAATCTATAATTCAATGTCAACTTTTGATATCTGAATTTTGGGAAATTAAGGATACATACCTATAAATACAAGGTTATTTCATTATCCTAGCATTTTTGATCTAAGCAGCTTAGAAATTTTATGATATTTCAAGAGCACTTTGAAGAGAAATTAAAGACATTCAAGAGTAGATTTATCAAAGTTTTATTGTAGCATTCAATATCCAATTGTCATATCAAAGTCTTCTTGCATCATGCATGTTTTTAGATCTAACATTGTGATGTAGGTTTCATGATCAAATCAAGCATTCAAAGCACTATTTCAAGCAAGATTCAAGTGTCAAGATCTACATCCATTGAAGCCATTTCATGCAAGTTGTAGAGTTTCATTCAAGGACTTATCCAAGGGTTTGTTGAGTAGTAAAATAGATTTTTTTATTCTTCATTCCCTATTTCATGATTTTATTCATTTCATGGTTTGATTATTAAAATGGGGTTTTACCAAGGAGAACCCCCATTTACCAAAAACAAACAATTTTTCCCTCTCATCTTGTGTTTGTAGATCTAGGTGAAAGAAATCTTGAAGACCTCTTGAAGAGAAAATTTGAAGAAGTTGTAAAAGTTGTCATCTCATGGAAACTCAACTATGAATATTATTTCTAACATTCCAACACTGCCACTTGGAAAAATTGGAAGATTAATATCTATATTAGAGGCTATCGAATGTTGCAGAAAAAACCTGATAGTGGACCCATTCGCCCCTAGGTGAATGAGTCCCAGTCAACCTTCAAAAGCTCACTTTTGGTGATCGTTAAACACATTTTTACCCTTCTCAGATCTGCAATTTAATTTTTGGTTCTTCTTATTTTGAGTTTAATAATGTTGTTTCAAGATTAATTTGGAATAATTGGATTAGTTTACTATTTTTAGTTTTTCTCCCAAAGGTGCTTGGTGAACCTGGCCTCTGTCCTTCAGTCATAAGGAAATATGAAGATTCACTCATTGAGTTGACTCACCTAAGGTTTGTAATTCAATTCTTTGTGTGGATCTCATTTCTGAATGAAATAGTGAGAAATAGGTTTCCTAAGTAGTTCATCAATATATTTTGGTGAACCTACCTATTTTTTACCTTTTTCAAAGGGTTAATTGGATTAATATGGATCTGAATGTTAGTGAGGGTTTTGAAATTTTAATGTACAACTGATTCACCCCGTCCCTCTCAATTGTCTTGTGCATTCAATAATTGGTATTAGAGGAAGGTTCCTTGGAAGAAAATATTTATCACTTGAGGTAGATCTGGGATGGTGCACAAGAAGGAGATCCTTATGTTTTATGAAAGAGATTATGCATTTTGGAAGATAAGGATGGAAGGATTTTTGGTTTATCTTGGATATAACATGTTGAAATCTATTGAGAATGGATATACTATGCCTATGAATGGTCCGAGCATAAATGATGATATCAAGGCCTATGAAAACAATGGTAAAGAAAGGTATGCTCTCTTAAATGGTCTTATTAATTTTGAATTGGTGAATGTTATGAAACTAAAACTTGCTAGAGAGATTTGGGTAAAGTTAGAAAATTTTTATGAAGGAGATGATAAGATCAAACAAGCTAAGATGTAGAATATGAAGATCATGTTTGAGAACCCGTAGATGTCCGAAGAAGAAAATATTACAAGCTACATGCATAGGGTAGATGAATTTGTTAGCTCTATCATAGGTCTTGATGGAAACCTCAAACAACAATAAGTGGTAAATAAAATTCTCATAATTCTTACTAAATCTTATAGTCATAAGGTTTCTGCTATTGAGGAATTTACAAATTTAAATTAATATACCAGAGACTAGTTGTATGGCTCTTTAATTGCTTTTGAGATCAAAGAATTTGGTATAAATAGTGGTGCAAAAGTTGATACTTTTTTTAAGGATAGAAAATTAGAGGAGGTTAAGGAATCAAATTAGGAGGATTTTGATGATGTGGAAACTGAATTTGTTAGGAAAATGAAGAAGGGTACTGATAAGTACAGTGGTAAACTTACTTTCAAGTGTTTTAGTTGTGGAAAGATAGGTCATTATGCTTCAAGATGTCCAAACAGAGCTTTGAATAACAAAAATAAGGAGAACAAAGGTAAGATGATTAAGAAAAGTTATTATGTTAGAGAAGATGTATTTTTGATTATGAATCTGATTATGAAGATGATGACATGATGAATTCTTTTTCATGGCTTTAAAAGATGATTTTTTTTCTACTAACTCTGAGAGGTGTGAAGGATAGCCCTCCAGAGGCAAAGGATAATACTCAAGGTACTTTGGTATCTGCTTTTCATGTTAGAAAAGAGAAGAACTATTGGATCATTGATAGTGGATGCTCTAAGCATATGACTGGTGACAAGAGTAAGTTTGTTAAACTTGAAAAATATTGAGGATGTGTTAGATTTGGTGATGATACATCTACTAAGATATGTGGAAAAGGTTCTATCAGTTTTGATGGCAAGCATAATATTGATGATTTTTACTATGTTAAGGGTTTAAGGAATAACCTCTTGAGTGTTGGAAAAATATGTAGTAAAGGATACAATCTTATGTTTAAGGATGATGGATGTGAGATCAAAAAAGGCTCCAAGATTGTGATTGTTGCTAGAAGGACATATGGAAATATTTATCAACTTAAGGGTTTTGATGGTTATTGCTTTATGAATTAGATTAATGAAATCTAGCTATGGCATAGAAGAATGTGTCACATCAATTTTGATAGCCTAGTGAGGATAAGTTCAATTCAAGATGTGAGAGATCTTCCAAAGATTACAAAACCTATCAATGTTGTCTGCAAGGAGTGTCAAATTGGAAAGAAAGCAAGAAGAATCTTTAAAGTCAAAGAAAAATCTACTATCGGACTGTTGGAATTGATACACATGAATATTTGTGGTTCTACAATAGGAAGAAGTCATCAAGGTGATAAGTATTTCATTCTTTTGATTGATGATTATTCTAGAATGACATGGGTTACTTTTCCTAAAGAAAAATTAGAAGCTCTAGATAAGTTTAAAGCATTTAAAGTTATGGTTGAGAATGATATAAATATGAAAATCAAATGTTTGAGGTCTGACTGCTGGTGGAGATTTCACATCTAATGAGTTTAACATCTTTTGTGAGAATCATGGCATAAAGAGGCACTTGTCTGGAGTGGTTGAACAGAAGAATAGGACCATTCAAGAAGGTGCAAGGACAATGATGAGCATTATAGATTGTGGGTAAATTTCACCTTACAGAGTACAAGGGTTGTTAGATCAATGATCTAAAAGAAATTTTGAGCCCTATGAGAATCATAGATCATGGGTACATTTTACCTTGGAGAATACAATGAGGGCCATTATATTATATTTTAAAACAATGGTGGAAAGTAAATATTATAGTCTACCCCTTCAACCCATCAATAATTTCCACCCTCAGGCTCCTACTTTTCCATGAGAATTATTTTTAGATTGGATAGATTGACCATCATAATTAATGCATTTTCCTATTATTTTTCAAGATTCGCCAAATTTTTTTACAAAATTTTAGTGATGTAAAAAGAATTGCCAATAAAATTAATATTTTTTTAAAAAAAATGGAAAGATTCGCCGATAGAAATTAATATTTTTTCCTAAAAAATGAAGGATTCACCAGGATTTTATATCTTTTTTTGAGGCCTGGGTTTCTTAAAGTTATCATTGGGAGAAATTTTTTCGGAAGTCTATTGGAGAGAAGCAATTCATACTGCTGTTTATATTCTTAATGGAGTTCAAGAAAAAGAAAACAATACAAAGACTCCCTATGAGCTATGGTATGGAAGGATCCCTACTGTCAAGTACTTTAGAGTGTTTGGAAGCAAATTCTATATCAGAATTGAATGGTATCTTCCTTGGATATTCTACTAGAAGCAAAGCTTATCAATGCCACAACAAGAGATTGAGAAAGATTGTTGAGAGTGCAAGTGTCAAGGTTTATGAAGAATTGTAGAAGAATTAAATGGTGATAGATGGATATGAATTAGATGAGTATTCTTGTAAAGAAGAAGAAAAATATAAAGAAAAAGAAATGTAGATTGAAGAGGAAAAAGCTCCGAAAAAGACTCCTAAAAATCCTAAGTATGTGCAGAAGAATCATTTTGAAGAACAAATCAATGGAGATAAGAGTAGAGGTATACTAACAAGAAGAAAAGATTGTGAAGAATAGGTAAATCTATGTTTAATTTTTGAAGTTGAACCTAAAAAAGTGATTGAATCATGCAAAGATGAATTTTGGATCAAGGCTATGTAAGAAGAACTGTTGTAGATTAAAAAGAATCAAACTTGGGAACCTACCCCAAGACTAGGAAACAAAAATATAATTGGAACTAAGTGGATTTTAAAAAAACTAAATGAGAATAGAGAAATGGTAAGGAACAAGGAAAGGATTATATGTAAGGGCTAATCACAAGTTGAAGGAATGGAATTTGAAGAAACATTTTCTTTGATGGAAAGGATGGAAGCTATCAATATATTTTTAGCTTTCGCAGCACACAAAAAATTCAAATTTTATCAAATGGATATGAAGTCTACTTTCTTAAATGGAAAATTTGAAGAAGAGATATACATAGAAGAACCAGAAGGATTTCAGTTATCGAAAAAACCATAAATGGTCTGCAGATTGAAGAAGGTATTTTATGGATTGAAGCAATCTCCTAGAGCTTGGTATGCAAGGTTGCATAGGTACTTGATACAACAAGGATTCAATAAAGATACCATAGATATCAATCTTTACTTTAAAGTTGAAAAATATCTTGAATCTTAATTGTGGTTGCCATAATCTTTGGAGGAAATGAAGCTATGTGCAAGAAGTTTGCAAAGGAAATGAAAAATGAATTTTAAATGTCTATGTTTGGGGAGATTAATTTCTTCCTTGGGCTACAAATCAATTAAACAAGTAAAGGTATTTTCACTTCACAATCAAAGTATGCCAAGGAAATGTTGAAAAAGTTTGGAATGGAAGATTCTAACTTGGTATGTACTCCTATGGTTACTGGTTTCAATCTAAGTAAGAATGATGAATATCCTAAGGTGATCATAGAATGTATAGATCAATGATTGGTGGAATACTATATTTAACTTCTACTAGACTGGATATCATGCATGTAGCTTTTCTTGTGGCTAGATTTCAAGAAGATCATGGAGAGTCACATGTTGTAGTGGTGAAGAAGATATTTAGATACTTGAAAGGCACTCTGCATTATGGCCTATGGTATCCAAAGGATACTGATTTTACTTTGAGTGCTTACACAAATGTAGATTGGGATGGTTGTGTGGATGATAGAAAAATTACAAGTGGTGGTGCATTCTTTCTTGGATACAAATTTATGTCATGGCTAAACAAGAAACAAGATTCAATGTCTTTATCTACTACAGAGGAAAAATACATTGCAAAAACATTTTGTTGCACACAAGTGTTATGGATGAGGAAAATATTGAAGGATATTAGGGTGGTTTATGATGAACCAATTTGTATCTGCCATAACAATACAAGTGCTATGAATATTTCAAATAATATGATAATGCATTCAAGGAAAAAACATATCTCAAGCCAATATCACTTTTTGAGAGAGAAGTTTGTAGAGGATGAAGTGAAGCTTGAATATGTGCCTATAAAGGATCAGGTTGCTGAAATATTCACTAAGGCTCTTCCTAAGGATACTTTTGAGTACCTCTGGGAGAAGTTAGGGGTTATTTCCCCTCCTTCTTTGAACTATATGTAGAAGGGGATGCATCAGTCCTATGGATTTCAAGATTCATTCTTTGGTCTGGAATGATATTGGTGGCTACCTCTCAGAGGGAGTAGGTAGTGACATTATTGGTTGTTGCAGTTAGAAAGAGTGAGTGTTGTCATTATGCAAAGGTCGCTAATTAGTGTAGTATGGTGTGTTTTCCTAAGGGGGAGTATACTAAGCAGTAAAGGAAAGATAGCTATAGAGCAACTTGATTTATGTCAAAGGATAAACTTATGTAATATAAATATTTTGTTATTTTCCATTGATGTCAAAGGGGGAGAGAGTCATGTGAAAAATAAGACAGTTAAGAGGGAGAGAATAATATGAAAAAGAAATGGGGAGAATGGAGCATGTGAAAAAGATGAGTTGAAAGGGGGGGAATGAGAAATGAAAAAGAAAAGGAAATAGGTATGGAGAAGAGCTATTGTGTTTGTTTTTTATGGTTTTTCACATCATGTGTTTCCATCAATGACATAAGGGGAGATTGTTGCAACTATGGGAAGATTGATGTTTTAATTGATGTCAACATGCTTGTCGTGTCATTAATATGTAGAAGGTTGTTGCAAGAGTATGCTGATACTTTGATTAGTTGCATTATGTTGTCATTAATAAGCTACTAGTGTCAACCACTAGTGTTTCTTTGATTAGATTCTATCTATGGATATATGGTTGAGTTGCTACATTGCAGTTGGTTTTAGAAGTATTAAAGATGATGAGCATATGTATTTGGTGCCTGGTTTCTAAGTGCTTTTGAGATAATTTGATGAAAAGGGGAAAGAATTAGTTGCTGTATTATTTTGGGTTGCAGAGTAGTGTTCTAGTGTCGCTTTGCATTTCTTCTAGGTTGAAGATCTGCCTGTGGGTTTTAGATCTATTGATCAAAGGTGTTTAGAGGTTTTTTATTCAAAATTTAGTGTGCTAGATCATTATGCAGAAGAAGTTGTGTTCACCAGTATATGAACTGTGTATTGTAGAGGTGTCTGGGATAAATTTCTTTGCTCTGCATTTACCACATAATGGTTTTAGGTCTTGTGGATCTAAACACGTGTTTATAGTGTTGGTATCTTTCTTTAGTTGAATTTGTTCAACGTTTGGTGCTTCAAAATTTAGTTTCTTGAGTTACAGTGTATGATTTTTTTTTTTTAAGTGTATTGGGTGTGTACATTCTTCAGGTGAAAGTTGTTGTGAAAGTGTTTATTGGATTTTAGGGTGTTTGTGGAATATTATAGATTATGTTTAGGTGACATTTGTTGTCAATGAGTTTTTGTTGGATCAAATGAAGCATGTACTTAAAATTTTAATGGTGTTTACATGGGTAACAACTAACATTGGTTTTTATACTAATTGCATGGTTGATGCTTATTGTATATAGAAGCATGTTGTAGTGTGGTGTTATAGATTTGGGTCCTAGATAAGGTGTGGTGTGGTCCTCTTTCACTTCTATCCACCATGAAAGTGTTTTGGCACCAACCTAATTTGAATTTGCATGATTGATGTGCATATCTAACCTTTAAAGAGTTGAGTTGTTGAGTGATGATAAGATAGACAAGATAGATGCAAATTATGTAAAGTGAAAAGTTTTAAGGTGAAAATTTGAGAAGTGTAGCATTAGATTTCATGTGTTAAGATAATTCAATATACTTAGAAGAAGGTGTCTAAAATTCTTTAGAGAGATTGTGAAGGTGTTGGTGATATTGTGGTGGATTATGTTATTGCATTGAGATGGTTTTCTCACTGTAACATTCTTCTCTATATTCTTTTCTATTCTAGCAGTGAGCCTTTGGTAGTGAGCCTTTCTTTCTCTTGATTAGTGAGCCCTTTGATAGTGAGCCCTATTGGTTTTAGTGCTGATATTGTATTTGGTTTTTCCCATCTTGGGTTTTCCACATAAATCTGGTATTCTCTTGTGCACTATGTTGATTTTTTTAAGTTTTTGTTATTTACCTTTCATGCTAAATCATTATAAAAAAAACAAGGGTTAATTGGATTAATGTGGATCTAAATGTTTGTGAAGGTTTTGAAGTTTTAAGGTAGAACTGATTCATCCCCCCTCTTTAGGATTCAGTTAGAGTTGGGGTTGGGGTAATGGTTAGAATTGGGGTTAGGGTTAGGGTTAGGGTAACAGTTAGAGTTGGGCTTATGATTAAAATTTAATTAGGGTTATGGTTATGATTATGTTTGGGTAAGGGTTCAATTAGGATTAGGATTAGGGTTAGGGTTAGAATTCAACAATGGTTTGTCTTAGGGTTAGGGTTTAGTTAGGGTTACAATTTATTTTAGGATTCAATTAGGGTTAAGTTTAGGATTAAGGTTTATTTAGGGTTAGAGTTAAGGATCAATTAGGGTTAGGGTTAGGTATAGACTTGTGGTAAGGGTCAAGGTTGCAATTCAATTATGTCGAGGGTTGGAGTTAGGCTTCAATTAGGCTTTGGTTTAGGATATTGTTCACAATATATTGTCATGGATGTCAAAAGATAATTGGATTGATGTCAAAGGGGAGATATTTGGAAGTTTAGATGTCATTGATGCTTATGAGGTATGATGGAGAAAAGTGCATGTTTTCAAATTGTTGCAATGTTGCTCAAAATGTTGTAATGTTATCATATTTTTATAGAGGTCATTTCTAGAGGTTTGTGGAGAAAAATAACAACAAATTCGATATGAGTTTTTTAAGTAAGTTCCAAAAGAAAAGTTGTGATCTTAGATAAGAATTATTTATGCTCTCTAGTATGATTAGGGTTTAGTAGAGAAACCCTAGGTGCTTCATTCTTGGTGTCTAGACAAGTTTTATATTTTGATGTTGATTGGATGTAAGTCATTATTAGTAGCTTAAGTTATGACTTAAGCCTTTGATATCATGGGAAAAATGACCCCTTTACCTAAAGATTACTAGCATAGAAATTTATGAAGATTATATTATTTCCTAAGTCTGGTGTCAAATATTTTCTCACACAAATCAATGGTTGAGATCAATGATCAATGATCAGGCAGCTCCCACATGCTCACACTACACAAAAGGTGACATCATCAGTTGTTCATGGTAATGCAAGGATATGACATCTATCCTCAGTGGGACTGAGATCATGGTTGGTAGTATGAAGGGATGAATGATCAACACAGAGTTCATCAAAGATCAACAGTTATCACAAGATCTTAGATTATAAAGGGTTTGATAGGTGGCATGCACTCATTGCATCACTTAGTTCCTTTGCATCATGTTTTTCATTTCTTTAGCACAAACAAAGTTGTGATGAAGTGATAAGTGAGTGGTATATCAACACATATCTAGAATGATAGTTGGAAACTTCTCATTGTGTCACATGACTCCTTCACATTGTGGAAATGGTTTTCAAGCCTTAAGTAGAAAAGTGATAGGCATAATGCATGTGATGGAGATCAACAACTCTGGTTTAAATGAAGTCAATTTGATGGACACATTTTAAAGTTGATGTGATTAAAGTAGGATCATTAGATGATGGCATGAAGAATATAGATTAATGGCCCAAATTCAAAGATATGATTTTGCAATGGCTAGGTGGTGGGACTAATAGTGTAATGAGTGGAAACAACTATGAACTGACATAGAAGGAAAAATTAGTTGATGTAACTGCTTCAATGACTTATTTTGATTGGTGATGAGATGTGTAGATGGCAAAAAAAGGCATAAATAGTAAGAAAATTAGATATAGATTTATCATGCAAGGAATTCCATTTAATGCATATTTGATATAGGGTTTGATAGTTGCTAAAATTAAAAAATGCAGTGAATCAAGATAGAGGTGCATGACTTGAGGTATGCGTACTTGTTAGTGAAGTATGTGAATTTAAATGAAGAAGAAGATTGAGTGTAAGCTCAACATGTATATGCTGTGAGAAGAAGAACTAGATTGTAACTCACAAAAATCATCTAGGGTATGCATCAAGTGTGAAGGAGTGTAGAGAGACTACTAGACAGAGAAGAGAGTTAGAATAGAGGATGTTCTAAAAAGTGTAGATTATAGAGAAGAGATAAAGCAAAGGAAAAAAGGGAGAAGAGAGAGAGGTATGTGTTGATGAGATTGTAGTAGCAACATAGATAGAGAGAATGCTTGCATAGATGCAAAGAAAACAATAAGCAGTTGCAGAACAGGTTTACAACATTGAACCATATTCATTTGAGTCAATTGTAATATGGAGTTGTAGCTCCAGTATTTTCTTTGTAAATATGATTGGTTGGTGCCATTAGATAGCTGAGTTGGTGCTCAGTGTAGGGAGTGTGTTCTTCCTTGGAGTTGGTGCTCCTAAATTAGGGGATTGGTGTCTCCTTAGGGTTGGTTCCCTTAAACATTGTAACTAGTGAGACCTTCCATTGTGAGGATAAATTAGGACAATAGATCCTAGTATCTTTTCTCACTATGGTTTTTCCCATCTTGGTTTCCACGTATATCTGGTATTGTGATTATTTTTGTGTGTGTATGTAATCTCTATATAGTTGATTGATATGCTTATAAGGGGTTAGAATAATATGTTTTAATTGATCTACTTATTCCCCCTATCTTAGTAGATTTTTTTGTTCCAAAAATATGTATCAAAACCCTAGTTCTCTTGGAGAAGCTTAATCAACTCGGGTAGATCTTGGATAGTGAACACAAATGGAAAGTCAAGAAGGTTCCTCTTCAAACAAAGAACCTTTCTTTGATGGATCAATCTATGCATTCTGTAGAATCATGATGGAAGTGTATCTATCCTCATTAGGGTTTGATGTGTAGATGTCAATGGTAAATGGATACTCAATCCTTGCTATGCATCCTACTGATTAGGATGGAAAGAGAGCATATGAGAATGATGTTAAGGCAAAGAATGCTATTCTTTGTGGATTGTATAACTTAGTGTTTGTCAGAGTGGTGCATTTTAAAATAGCACATGATGTTTAGGGAAAGCTGAAAACAAGGTAAAGTAGGCCTCTAAAAGTGGAATATCAGATAAAAACACTATTGAGATGAAATATGATGAAGAAAATAAACTTGGAACAGACAAGAAGAATAGCCAATCAGTCCCTGATCACTTGAAGAAGAAACACAACACAAAGGGAGTTGACGCAAATGGTTTCACAAGGACAAGAGATGTGAAGAAGCAAAAGTCAAGAAGACCTCCTCATCTTGCACAAAGAAATGACATGACTAGGTATTCCTTTTTTTTTCTTATGGTTACTGCTATACATGTAATCATTTTGGTCATAAGACCTATGAATGTAGAGATGTTCCTAAAAGGAGTACAAACTATGTGAGTAGAAATTAATTTGATATTCATTGGATATGAATGCAATGTACTATAACTGCAACAATTTTGGTCACATAGCCAAACATTGTAGAGAAAACTTTGTGAGACCAAAAGCACAGAGTAAAAATAAGATGTCCCCTAGAGTGAACACAAGTTCACATGTATCTGATAAGAAGGAAAACAAGGTAGAAAAGAAACCAAAGAAGGTGTGGCACAAGAAAGGTTAGAAGGCAACACCCAAAGTGGCTACTCCTGCCTAACATCACTAATACTTAGTGACATGGCATGAGTCTAGGGGAAGCTTTACGAGAAAAAATATTCAGCACTGGAGAAGAAACAGAGAAGTCAAAAGTTAGTTATGATTAATTTAAAAATTTCTAATGAATTGATGGTTGTAGATGTCATGGAAACACTCCTTTATTTTGTAAAAGGGGATAAAAGTTTAGATAAAGTGGGAGAGAACATATTGGCTTCAATAGAAGCATGGTGTCCTAAAGAGTCCCTTTGCCATTAATGCCAAAGGGGGATAAATTGAGAAAAATGCTCATTGTTTGTCAAAGGGGAAGATATTCCTAAGGGGGAGAATTGTTGTTGTGCAAAATGATGAATATAAAAGGTTGAGCAGAACATGCATTAATAGTGCCATTTATTTTGGTTGAGCATTTTTTTCCTTCAATTACAAAGGGGGAGATTGTTGACAATATATTGTCATTTATGTCAAAATGTAATTGGATTGATGTCAAAGGGGAGATCTTTGGAAGTCTAGATGTCATTGATGTTTATGAAGTATGATGGAGAGAAGAGCATGTTTTGCAATTGTGCAAAGTTGCTCAAAATGCTGCAATTTTTGTCATGTTTTTACATAGGTCACTTCAAGAGGTTTATGTAGAAAAATGATAGTAGATTTGATATGGGTGTTCTAAGTAAATTCCAAATATATGGTTTACAGATCTAGATGATAAGATATGAGCTTGAAAATAAAAATTATTTATGCTCTTCGGTCTGATTAGGGTTTAGTAGAGAAAACCTAGGTGTTTCAATCATGTCATCTAGATAGGTTTTGTATTTTGATGTTGATTAGATGTTGGCCATTACTGGTAGCTTAAGTTATGCCTTAAGCCTTTGATATCATGGAGAAATCATCCCCTTTACCTAAGGATTATTGACGTAGAAACTTATGAATATTATATTATTTCCTAAGTACGATGTCAAATATTTGCTCAAGCAAATCAATGGTTGAGATCAACGATCAATGATCAGGTGGCTACCGCACAGGTATGTGTAGGATCATGATGGGCCAAAAAGTGGCAATGGGGAAAAAATTATGTTTTTCATCGACCCAAAAACGTGAAAATGCCGAGTTGAATTTTTTGTGGCTTGGGTGTCAGTACACACCTCCAAAGCAATGCCCAAACTAGGATTTCCATATCGGATATCCGATTTGAGGCAAATATATATATACATATTTTAGGCCTGTTAAAATCATTTTACACATTCACAAGCTACGGGCACACAATGAGGAGGTTCTTCGCATAACAAATATCTGATTTAGCTGATATCCATTTTGAAAAGGTTAGATTTTAGATTTTTCTTTGCTTTGATCGAATTTTGAATTAGATTTGTATAATTTCAGTTAGTTTTTTATGGATTTTTTTTTCAAAATAGGGTTTTTGATTGAATTTTTATGAAAAAATTTAGTTTAGAATGGATTTTGATTAAAAATGAATGTTTTTTGTGGATTTTTATTTAAAAATAGTGTTGTTTATGTATTTGTATTAAAAATTAGAGAATTTTATATATTTTTCTTAAAAACTAGGGTGTTTTTTGGATTTTTTTAAAAGACTAGGGTATTTTTACAATATTTTCATTTATATTGTCTAATTTCAATTAGATTAATTAGTTTTTAACTTTAATCAAGAATTATGGCTGCTGAGAATGAAAATGCACAAATTCCAAACAATCCACCAGCTGAGAATGAAAATGTACAAATGCCAAATGCTCCACCACCTCCTTAGCCATCAATTGAAGAATTAATTGGTGAAAAATTGTAGCAATTGAGGGACATTTCTGAAGTTTATACGAGAATCCCTCGATTATCCGAGATGTAAAACACATTGAAGGAAATAATTAAAAATATAGAAACCCTCTCCACCCAACATAATTCCTTTTATTCATGGCAAGAAGACATGAGGGAATATTATGCATGTGGATTGTCTTATGATGATGTGAAAGATCTTAGAATAACCAAAGCTCAAATAGCCTCTTTATTTGTTAACCCCAGAACTGGTTTGCTGGTTAATGTTAATAAACCAAAAATTTCTATAAAATGGTGCAAACATAGGGACATTGTAGATAACCTTTGGGATCGTTGGTGTATAGTTTTTGATAAACCACCAAACAACAATTGTGATATACCATTTTACTTTATTAAAAAATTATATGTAAGTTTGTGTTAGGGAATCATGTCAATTACTTGGACATTGAACCCTTCCAGGGCATTGGTGGAGGTATGCCCCAGGATAGACCAGGGGTAGTTAGAGTAGTACCACACCCATATGTTCCCCCTCCTCCCCTTCCTCTACCACCTCCAGTATATCATCCAGATATTATGCAAGATGTGGCCACACAGACTATCTAGGCTATTCACTCTTTGAGTGGTCTTTTGGTTTTGCATGCTTCTACAGTAGCTCAACCACATTATGGTGATGTTGGTGATGGCTTGAGTACTGCTACACATCCTCGTCAGATCCACATATTTGTGTGCCCCATACTTGCTCCATGTGCCGCCAGATATGCTTGGGTCCTCTTGTACAACCTGTCGAGCATCCCTTGGACACTTTTGTTTATGAACTCCATGATGTGGACATTATGGATCAGACGTAGGGGAGTGGAGCACACCCTATAGAGTCCTCTCCTGCTAGAGAGGGGGACATTGGAATAGTGACATAGGTAAGATTTAAGTTGCAAATTCATAACTTGCATTTGTTTTTAAATGAATATTAATAAGAGATAGTATAATGTACTGATATTTATTTACATGGTCTATTTAATAGTTGATGTCTGAGGAGGAGCTCACATAGGTGATTGATAACACCCTTAGGGCCATTTCATTTAGCCTCGACACACATAGAGTATATATTTTCACACTCATTCATTTACATTTTTTTTATTATATACTTGCTTGTCATTTGAATTGTCATTAATGAAATTATATAATAACTTATATGTTTATCTTATTTTCCTCTTGTAGGAAATACCTAGTGCGAGTGAGGTACAACCTTGTCTAGATTATGGAAGTGCAATGGTAGATAAGGGGAAGGTAATTGAACTCAAATTCAATTGAATTAAGAATTTTAAGATCTTATATTGATTATACATACATCGACATGGATTGGTAGTTTCATATGTACTTGTCATTTTTATGTACAGGCAATTATGAACTATACGTTGTTGTTGACAAGTGCGAGCAAGGTGCAGCCTTGTCCAAATTATGGAAGTGCAATGTTAGATAAGGGGAGGGTAATTGAACTCAAATTCGATTGAACTAAGATTTTTAAGATCTTATATTAATTATACATACATCGACATAGATTGGTAGTTTCATATGTACTTGTCATTTTTATGTACAGGTAGTTATGAGCTATACGTTATTGTTGACAAGTGTCACAACGCCTGAAGGAGTACATATTGGAACACCTGAAGGAGTAGGTGCTGAAACACCTCAAGGAGGAGGTGTTGAAATGCCTAAAGGAGATAAAGAAAAAGACCAGCCTAAAGAGGTATGTGTTTATTTTCTTTTGTGTTTGGTATTTATATGTTCCTATTACCGACAATTGTATGCTAACTTGGATCAATTTTATGTTTTTGTTCACATATATAGATTGACATTACAAAATTTGGTTTGGTCAGTTCTCTGAGAGGGACATATTCTAGGATTCCTGACCCTTTGAAGAGACAAATACTTCATGTAATTAAGATTACAATTTTAGAGTTCAATTATAATTCAATGTATATTGATTTTGGTGTTAATTATTCAATTTTAAATCATATAGTATAACTAATCTCAATTTTGGTTTGAAATTTTCTTGTGTAACTACCTTCAGATCCAATGAGTGCTGCAAAGAGGCTCCATTTTGATGATCCACCAGTAGTTTAGGATGAGATAGACATTTTGGCATGTAAATTTTGAATAGACATCGAGATGGCATATGCCACATTTCGTAAAACTTTGTTTGAGTTGGCATTGGTGCCATTTTTGTATATGGAGATACACTTAATATTATTGAATAATTTGATATATAGAATTTGACCATCAAAATTTAATTTCTTCTTCATGTGCATGATTAAACTCTTTGAAAATTTAATCAAGTGAGCAATGGTTAAATATCAATGTACAAGAGCATAAAAAAAAATGGTTTTATTATGTAGTTTGTATTCATATTGCTGATTACATTGAATTGTAGATCTTTCAAACTCAAAGAATTACTTCACATTGCATAACTAATAACTAGCTACTGATAGATGAAATTTTTTCAATTACAATATAGTTTTTACAAAGTCAACCTAAGCAGTTATGCAATTACTTCACATTACATAACTAATAACTAGGAGAAGTTGTCAATTGCATTTGCTTGTCATGGAATTTCATGAGACCACATTTCTTTGAGGCATTTTTTCAAACAGTTCACTACCTTGTCTATGCCACCACATTTTTTGTACATGTGTACCAAAGCTTTTTATCAAATAGTTCACTAGCTTGTTGTTATGGCTAAAACCCTAAAAAAAGCACTTTCAAACAAGCTATGGATTGATGCAGAGTGGGGGTGAAAACATGTGTAAACTACCCTTAACTCCTTCAAACCAAATTTGAGAACCAATAACATACCCCTATCCTAGGCTAGTGAATTAGCCCTCTTTCACAAAGTGAGTTCCCTTTAAACACTTGATCTTCACAAGAACACCCAAAATAATCTTGAATTGTGTCATAAAACAAAAAATTCTAAGATTATTCTACACCTACAAGTCCTTTAGCAGGATGTCCCATGAAACTGTCTATTTACCATACAAATGCATAGGGTTTATTGAAAGTCCCACTTGCACAACTCCTTGACCATGCCACCAACTTAGAAACCTCTATTATGACCCCAATATGCTTAAACATTAAAGAGACCCCCCCACTCTCATTGATTTTAACAAACCCTAGGCTAAAAGCTTCATTTTCATGCAATTTAAGCAATGATTTGCTTAGGACAGCAACTCCAAGACTCACAAATCATTTCCCCTTTCTTAAATGGACCTGGAAACATTCAAATCATATTGTACATAGCCTCTCCATAGAGCCACATGAAAGGTACAGCAGGTGGAGGGCTTCAATAATTCATAATTTACTCAAAAATGCAAAATTTGGGATCACTACCCATCTTGAGAAAACTTGGCACAAAACTCCCAAAAAATAAAAAGAAAGCACTCAACCAACTTTAAAGTGGTCTCAGGCTTGCTGCACCCTCATTCTACATTCTATGAAGCCGTTTACTTGGTGTGTCATGGTCGAACAATGGAGAAAACACTATTTTTTGTGTGTAGAAACCAGAGTTTTTGCAAAGTAGCTCAATATGATCTTATTGATTCTTCACAAAATTACATTCATTGATCCCCAAAATGACTTCCTCAACCTTTTTTAAGATTCTCCCCCACACAAAAAAATTGACCAACTCCCAATAACTGACTTACAAACTAAGTTACCTATTTGGGTTTGGGTTCGGGTTCGGGGGTTCGGTTTGCCAATTCGACTAAAATATTTTTGGGGGTGGTTCGGTTCATTAGTAAAAAAAACATGTAAAAGTAAAATATATATATATGCAACATAGAAGCATGAAATAGGATTAGAATATTACATAACATCATATAAACAACAAAACCACCATAAAATTGAATGTGATTTAAAACATGCATGATAAATATTCATCGTTGAAACTTGAATTGTGGTAGCTTGATATACAAAGTCTATTGATGCCAATGTTCAATTTGTATGATTTTGAAAAAAGAATCCAATTGAGTAGAGTTATCAACATTCTTTAGAAATCATAAGAATTTATTTAGTACACTAGCCATTTTGATGTCTTCTTGCAATCTCAAACACTAAATCTATGAAGAAGTTAACTTTTCTGCCCACTAGTTTCCATTAAAAAGAAAACAACAAGCTATGGTCTCATGGCTTTTTTTAACATGAAAATCAACATTGGAGTTCGGTTGGAGGCTGAAAAACTACTTGTAACTACATAAATAAATCTTGTTCTACAACTCATATGACCTAACTGACTATTCCATCATGTTTGGATGGTTATGTTTAGGTTAGGTATGGTCCCATTTCACACCCAAATCAGCCGAAGTAGTTCAAGCTACATTCAATTAGCGAAATCCCTTAAGAGTCCAAAGTGCAAAAGGGTAGCAATCTTAGATAGACTGTTTCTTAGAAACTGTGATACCTACAAAATTTTTGTTTGAGGCTATGGGATTGTGTTGGGCCCCTCTACAATAACCTCTCTCGATTTTTCCTATCTCAGAGGCATTTTCTTGTGGTGGCAAGTTTTCAACTGAGGGAAAAGTTGTTAGATGCAAGCAGTGTAAAGTTGGAAAGTGGTGCAACTTTCATTCAACAACTCGTACGACCAAACAAAATGTTCCAAAACATCTGGATGGGTACGTTTATTGTAGGGATGGTCCTCTTTTGCACCCAAATACGTCGAATCACTCTGAGCTACATTGGACTGATGATTTCTCTTAAGAGTCCAAAGTGCTAAAAGGAAGTAATATTTGAAGGGCTATTTCTCAGAAATCGTGACATTTATAGACTCTTCGTTTGAGGCTATGGGATTGTGTTTAGCCCATCTACAATAACCTCTCTCAATTTTTTCTATCTCGGAGGCATTTTCCTATGGTGGCATGTTTTCAGTTGAGGGAAAAGTTGTCAGATGCAAGTAGTGTAAAGTTGCAAAGTGGTGTAACTTTCATTCAACAACTCGTACAACCAAATAGATTGTTCCAACACGTCTGAATGGGTACGTTTATGGTAGGGGTGGTCCTCATTTGCACCCAAATACGCCGAATCACTCTGAGCTACATTGGACTGGCAATTTCCCTTAAGAGTCCAAAGTGCTAAAAGGTAACAATCTTTGAAGGGCTATTTCTCAGAAACCATGACATTTATAGACTCTTTGTTTGAGGCTATGGGATCGTGTTTGGACCATCTACAATAACCTCTCTCAATTTTTGCTATCTCAGAGGTGTTTTCCCATGGTGGCAAGTTTTCAGCTGAGGGAAAAGTTGTCAGATGCAAGCAGTGTAAAGTTGCAAAGTGGTGCAACTTTCATTCAACAACTCATACGACCAAAAAAATTGTTCCAACACATCTGAATGGGTACGTTTAAGCTAGGGATGGTCCTATTTTGCACCCAAATATGTCAAATCACTTTGAGCTACATTGGTCTGATGATTTCCCTTAAGAGTCCAAAGTGATAAAAGGAAACAATCTTTGAAGGGCTATTTCTCAGAAACCTTGACATCTACAGACTCTCTGTTTGAGGCTATGGGATCATGTTTGGCCCATCTACAATAACCTCTCTCGGTTTTTTTCTATCTCAGAAGCGTTTTCTTGTGGTGGCAAGTTTTTAGCTAAGGGAAAAGTTGTCAGATGCAAGCAGTGTAAAGTTGCAAAGTGGTGCAAATTTCATTCAACAACTTGTACGACCAAACAGACTGTTCCAACATGTCCGGATGGGTACGTTTATGCTAGGGATGGTCCTCTTTTGCACTCAAATATGCCAAATCACTCTGAGTTACATTGGACTGACGATTTCCCTTAAGAGTCCAAAGTGCTTAAAGGCAACAATCTTTGAAGGGCTATTTCTCAAAAACCGTGACATTTATAGAGTCTCCGTTTGAGGTTATGGGATCATGTTTGATGAATTTATAGGGTGTGGCAAGGTTGGAAACATTGATTTCCTTGAAAACCTCATGAAAGTTGCTAAAAATGAAGTTGCACCCAAGTTGGATTTGAGGAGAAAAAGTGGCAAGCCACTATAATTTATTATATATAAATAGGAGATATTACAAAACCTAGTTCAAACGAGCATACCGACAGGAAAGAACCAGGAAGAAAACCTTCAGTTGTAGCTCAATTAAGTACACAAATTTATTATAGAATTGTCCCAATAACAGTAACAAAGCATACACTTGTATGACTAATTCAACTTATGAGTTTCCAAAATACAGACCCCTTTACATTTTAAACATACCTTTTATACAATGTTAGACATTTGGCCCATATTTCAAAAAACATCACTAGGTATAGATTATTCCCATACACAGTTATGACCTTTTTACATTGTTTCCAATTTGAAAATTCAAATTTTACAAAATTTTCCTATTGGAGGCATTCGGGGCACAGTCTTCCACAATAGTAGTATGTTCACGTTCTGGACTGACAAGCACTTGTACAAACCATCAAGGTAGCTTAGAATAACCAATCTATATTATTCTAAATGACACAAAATATGATGAGATGGTAATGCAAACTATAAAAGATGCTTAGAATAACCAATCTATATTGTTGTAATCTGTCGCATACCTCTCTGAAAGGATCACAGCTAGCTATTGTTGCAACAGTTCTATGATCAATCGCACTATGAATATCGCAAAAGTGGGAAAATGAGAAATCTATATTGTCACAATAGAAAAGATGCTTAGACTAACAAATCTATATTAATCTAAACAACCTGAATGATGATGAATTGGTGATGCAAACTATAAAAGATGCTTAGAATAACCAATCTATATTGTTCTAATCTATTGCATACCTCTCCGAAAGGATCAGAGCTAGCTATTATTGGAATAGGTCCATGATCAATCTTGTTAAAAATATCACTATTAAAGACACCTGCATTGCAATAGTATACAAAATATTAGTATTAAATAAAGAACACAAATGAAGTTAAGCATAATAAACATAAGCATTGTACCTTCCATTCTTGAAAATTCTATTCAAGTGTGCCTGAAGGGTCATCTCTTAAGAGTATCCAGTATTGCTTCATGATCAACATTACTAAGTGTCCATAGTTGTTTTGTCTTTGGTCTGGAATGATGCTTCAAAAACTTAACATTTGTTGCTATAACAAGGTGCAAATACATGAGAATGGTTTTGTGTTTCTCATAGTCTTCAAATGTAGGTATTCCATTCTTTCTAATCATGTATGTTCACAACCAAGTTCCCGCAACCATAACTGAACCTGTAGGATAAACGAAACCATCATCATCTTCCATTGGTTGTGTTAGTTTATGCTTTACCTGTACACATCGATCCAACCAATAGTCTGATCTCTCTTCATTCCCATGCGGTGCAACAACTGCAAAAACATGTCCTGGCTGTAGTAGATCTGAAAGTAGGTCGTAATCAGCTAAACTTTCCATTGTGACATTTTTCATGGATATTGTTTGAGATAAAGGAGTTAGATACTATGGAACCCATGTATCCACCCACTCACTTGACTCGAGCATTGATCCCACTCGCAATGAATACAACTTTGAAAAAAACAAGCCAAATCTCATTTCCAAATGGTCCATTTGCCTGCATCTAAGCTTCAAAATGAATGCATCTTTGAAGAATCTTTGATTGTATGACAATCCAATTTTCCTCCCACTATAGCCTCCTCAACCAATCAAAATAATTTGTGCACTGTTGAATCAAGTGTCCCTCCCTGTGATAATGCTGAACTACACCAATCAACAATAGAACATGCATTGCTGAATTTTGATTCTAAAATCTTCAATTGCTCCTTAACTAGAGCTCTCTTTATGCATGCACTTTCTCCATCATGCTCCCCTTTCCCATGTACAACTTCAAAAAAACTCCAAATATGAGGTACACCCCTCTCTACATGCATTCTACTCAACCAATAAAACATACGAGCATTCTTGAATTGACCTGTACAATTAACTGACCAAATTAGATGTCGATCTAGTGCTATATCATGCTCCTACAAGAACTCAAAAAAATTCTTGAAACAATGTTGGACATACTCAGACAAGTGAGATCTATCATCACTCATATAAAAATGATACTCTCTGATTATCTTTCGACCCTCCTCTGTACTATCAGGTGTATGTCTAAACATTATGTAGACAAAAATACCAATCTGATTGGAATTGTAATACCGATATTGTACGTCATTTTGTGGTTGCAATGTGTATTTTTCTACAAAATCAACCACTGATATAATAGTGCCAATCAGAAAAGAGGCCTTAGACATCCTAAATTGTTGATCCAACCACTGAGACTTATGACTATTCCTTGCATACTTGTAGAAAAGATTGTCATTAAAATCTGAAATAAAATTAGCAACACTGCATTCTTTTGTAACCAACTCACATCTAGAACCTTCAACTCCACTCTGCAAAGTATATTTGACTATCTCATATCTCTTTTTCTCAACAGGCTTCTTTCCAAATTAATGTTCAGAACTCTCAGGAAAAAATTGAACAAACTTTGACAAGCCACCACATTGTGAGCACTTTGCATTTAAACAATCATTTCTATAGAAAAAGCAACCATCATCTCTCAAACATAAAAATAGATCTAGCAAGTCCCTTGATGATTTCAGAAGATGCATTGTACCACACTCAAACTGCAAAATTTCATTAGTATGAAAAGTAGAATGGATATAGCATAATAGCTCATGGTACATTGAAAAATCCACATGGTATTTGCAACAAAAAATATTACAAATCTTAAGAGGCACATAATAAAATGGCTTCAAACCTTCAAAATTGCTTTGTGAGATTTCCATATTTGAATATGTTTCAATAAATTTTTTGAACATTGTTTGGCTTGATTCCAAGAAATGTTTAGGATGTGGTGTACGGTCTCGATTACCAATTCTTAGCTTTAAAACATCCTTTGCATTGGGTGATACTCTAGAGTTATCATGCCAAAATTGCTGAATTACATGATTTACATTATCAGTTATCTTCTTATCAACACATGGAAGCCTCTCGACAAAAGCCCATGTATCATTTTGAAGAGGATCATCTATTCTTTCTCTTCTTGCGAGTGCTCTATCCAAATTTTTACGATTTATGTCAAAATCAATACAAGTTTGTCTCATAAAGTGAGCCTTTTTCAATTGATGGCTTACTAGGGCAGTTGTTATGACTCTCCGAGTAGCTCTCTTATCCTTTTCCTTGTTATTTTTTCTAATAGACTTCAGAGCATTAATTTTTTTTTTGACAATAATAATTTTTTTGAGGTCTTCTTGTTCACATGAATCTTCAATTTGGCTAGCAAAGGTTTCATCTTTTGCATCTTTAGCAATTGTACAAAAAGTTAGCATTGCTCGATCAATGTCTTATCGCTAAAGTATTGGTTGAAAATTCTTCTAGCCCACAACTGACTAGTTCGTGTTGACCTCTTGCCTTCAAAATTGTTTATAATGTTCTCATAAAATTCAAGTAACCATTTAGGGTTTCTTGAAGGTCTTGAATTTGGAATATGTCTTTCTTCCACACAAGGTTCTTCATTTCTCATGTAATCTGGTGAAACATAATTTACTCTTGCTTCAATATTATGTTCAAAATCTTCATTTCCAACATTTTCACCTTGAGCATTCTCAATATCAATTTGAATAATTTCATTCCCAATTTCAATATCATGTTCAACATCTTCAAATCCAACATTTTCACCTTGAACATTTTCATTATCAATTTGA
Organism: Sequoia sempervirens; assembly: GCA_007258455.2. Lineage (NCBI taxonomy): Eukaryota > Viridiplantae > Streptophyta > Pinopsida > Cupressales > Cupressaceae > Sequoia > Sequoia sempervirens. Next base: position 202,318,152 of record VDFB02000017.1, read on the forward strand.
ATAATTTCATTCCCAATTTCAATATCATGTTCAACATCTTCAAATCCAACATTTTCACCTTGAACATTTTCATTATCAATTTCAATTATTTCATTCTCAATTTGAATATCATGTTCAACATATTCAATTCCAACATTTTCACGTTGAACATATTCAATTTCCTCTTCACTTGAAAGACCATAGGGGTTAGGTTCACCAATATTTAACATACCTTGTCTTCTCTTCCTATGACCTTCTATCTCTTTGTCTATATGCTTCAATTTGTTCTTTTGTAAGCTTTCTCTTACATTTTTTGCTTCTGACAACTGCTGCTCCCCATTATACCTCATAAAAGATGCTAAAAAGTCATTGCTTATGACAAATTTGAGTAGAAGATGCTCCAAAAAGTTGATCTTTGACTCTTCCTATCTGAAACCATGCATATGTCGCTTGCAAATAGAATGTAGGGTCCGTTGGAATGCACAAAAAGACCCACATGGGGTTTTTCTATGGCCCACAAATCTGATATCTGTTATAATCTGATATTCGATACATTTGAAAAACATTTTAAAATGTTTTGGAACTGTATGATTTTAGTTCTACAAATTGGATATCCGATTTGTGTACACATAGACCTAAGGGTTATTGGTAGATGGTAGAGGGTTTAAGGGTTAAGGGTTTAGGGTATAGGGTAGAGGGTTTAAGGGTTAAAGGTTGATGGCTTATGGTAGAGGGTTATAAGGGTTTAGGGTTTCAGGGTTAAGTGTATATGGGAGAGATATATATGGAGTGAGTGAGTGAGAGGGGGTATGTGGAAGAGACTTGCGAGAGAGAGAGTGGGGAGAGTGAGAGAGAGGGTGGGA
>VDFB02000017.1:202319952-202480895 GCA_007258455.2 Sequoia sempervirens
TTCATCAATTTTGGGTAAAAAAAAGTCATCAGCCATATACCCATCATATTTCCACTTTTTGGCCCATCATGATCCTGCACATACCTTCATAATTAATTATTTACTTGGAAAAAAATTAAAAAAAAATATGCATCACATCCGAACTTGAGTCCTCTAATTATATCTAAAATCTTATAAAAATATATTATGATTTTATTATGGTTAGGGTGGTCAAATAGACACCCAATTTTTATTTTTTACCCGAAATCTAAGTACTACTACATTGAAATTTCAAATTTTCACCAAATAGATATTTTTTTTAGAAAAATAAACCTAGTAGTTTAGAAACTACATTCAATTTTCCATAGATTCTATTCTTACATATTTTTGAAATAGTATAGATAACTTGTTCAAATTTTCACATCAAGTTGCCTAACTCTAATTTTTTTGAATTTTCACTGCCACTTTAGGGCCTGTTTTTTCCATGATGATCCTGCACATACCTACACACTTGCATTGCATAGGAGGTGGATCCATTAGATGTATGTGGTAATGCGAGGATATAACATTTGTCTTTGGTGGGATCGAGCTCGTGGTTGGTAGTATGAAGGGATCAATGAACAATGTTGAGTTCATCAAAGATAAATGGTTATCATAAGATCAAAGATTGTAAGGCTTTGACAGGCTTAAAATGCGATATGCAAAATTATGACAAGTGGAAAATGCTGATTGCATCACCAGGGTCCTTCACATTGCAGATGTTATTTGGAATGGTGCTAAGTAAAGTGCGATAGGTATATGCCATGCGATGGAGATATAACATTGGATGTTGAAGACTAAGGATTGGACAATGATTGCTATATCGTAAAAGACATGGTGGGTTCAAATGCAAGAACAACAATGGTGAAAAATGAGAACATGTGTCCTTAATGATGTTAGCTAGACAAGTGTCCAATAAAGATTGCATATCGTATCTGATTCACATCATAGTTGTGAATCACCCTGACAAGGTCATATTTGTGATATGCGATGGTGAGTGGAGTATGATGTAAGTAGATAGGTGGTGACCATTCATTGTGTTGTAGAAGTTATATGCATTTTGGTTTACATTCTTAAGTGTAAGGCAAAAAACATGATAGGCATATGAAATGTGATGACAAGTGGCATGCACTCATTGTATTGCTTAGTTCCTTTGCATTACATTTTTCATTTCTCTAGCGCAAACAAAGTTGTGATGAACTGATAAGTGAGAGGTATATCAACACATGTCCAAAATGATAGCTAGCATCTTCTCATTGTGTCACACAATTCCTTCACATCATAGAAATGGTTTTCGAGCCATAAGCAAAAAAGTGATAGGCATAATGTATGCAATGGAGATCAACGACTTAGGTTTAAATGAAGTCAATCTAATGGCCACATTTTAAAGTTGATGTGGTTAAAGGAGGATCGTTAGATGATGGTGTGAAGAGTATAGATTGATAGCCTAAATTCAAAGATGTGATTCTTTAATGACTAGGAGGTGGAAAAACAATGTAAGTGATGGAAGTGGCTATGAACCGACATAGAAGGAAAAATTAATTGTTGTAACTATTTCAACTACTCATTTTGATTAGTGATGAGATGTGTAGATAGTGGAAAAAGGAATAAACAGTCAAAAAATTACATATAGATCGATTATGCAAAGAATGACATTTAATGTGTATTTGATCTAAGGTTTGACAATTGCTAAAATTAGCAAATGCAGTGAATCAAGACAAAGGTGCATGACTCAAGGTATGAGTACTTTTTGATGAAGGAAAGTATGTGAAGTTGAATGAGTGAATAAGATTGAGTGTGAGCTTAGCATTCATATGTTGTGAGAAGAAGACTTAGATTGTAACTCAAAAAATAATCTAGGGTATGCATCAGGTGTGAAGCAGTGCAAAGAGAGTGCTGAACAAAAGAGAGAGTTAGAATAGAGGATGTTCTAAAATGTGCATATTGCAGAGAAGACAGAGAGATATGTGTTGTTGAGATTGCAACAACAACGAAGATAGAGATAATACTTGCATAGATGCAAAGCAAAGAATGAGCATTTATAGAATAGGTTCACAACATTGAACTAGATTCATTTGAATCAATTGTAATCTAGAGTTGTAGCTTCAATATTTTCTTTATAAAGATGATTGGTTCATGCCATCAAATAGTTGAGTTGGTGCTCAGTGTAGGGAGTGGGTGCTTCCTTAGAGTTGTTGCTCCTAAATCAGAGGATTGGTGTCTCCTTAGGGTTGGTGCCCTTAACATTATAACTAGTGAGGTTCTATTGTGAGGTTGGATTAGGATAGTAGATCCTAGTAGCTTTTCTCTCCATGGTTTTTCCCATCTTAGGTTTCCACGTACATTAGGTGTTGCGAGTTTTTGTGTGTGTGTATGTAATCTCTACATAGTTGTTTGATTTGCTTATATAAGGGGTTAGAAGAATAAGTTTTAATTAATCTACTGATTCACACCCCTTCCCCCCCTCTCAGTAGATTGTTGTGTTCCAACAAGAGTTAGGGTTCAATTAGGGTTAGGAATATGGTTCATTTATGATTAGGATTAGGGTTAAAACTCAGTTAGAGTTTTAGTTTATTTTATTTTAGGAGTCAACTAGAGATAGGGTTAGGAATAAGGTTTAATTAGTGTTAGGTTAGGGTTCATATATGTTTACATTTAGTGTTAGAGTTCAATTATGTTTATGGTTAGGGTTAGAGTTGGGGTTAGGATTGGGGTTACCGTTTAATATGGGTTATCATAAGGGATACAATTCATTTAGGGTTAGGGTTAGGTTAGGCTCAGGGTTCAATTAAGGTTAAAGTAAATTAGAGTTAAGGTTCAATTATGGATCAATTAGGATTTGGGTTAGGGTTATGGTTCAGTTGGTTCAGTTACGGTAAAGATTAGTGTTAGAGTTCAATTAGGATTTGGGTTAGGGTTATGGTTTAGTTACGATAAAGATTAGTGTTAGAGTTCAATTATGTTAGGGTTAGGATTAGGATTATAGTTGGGGTTAATGTTGGGGTTACAATTCAAGGTTGGGGTTAGGGTTCAATTATGGTTTGGGTTAGGGTTATGCCTATGTTAGTTTTATGGTTCAATTGGAATTAGAATTAGACCTCAAATACGATTAGAGTTACAATTTCATTAATATTAAGAATATGATTCAATTATGTTAAGGTTAAGATTATTTTACTGTGAAGATTCAATTAAATAAATACATGATAAATGATATCTCTCAACATATTTTATATAAATTATTTTAAAAATATATATACTATTTTTTAAAAACTAGTAACATTTATCAAATAGTTTTTAAGACTGCGGCATTCATATTTACACCATATGTTGACTTTTGATAATCACTCAGCTCTTCATCCTCCTTACTAGTGGTTCAAATAAAATTGAAAAATTGTCTATACACTTGTGGGCGCTGCACCTGCCAGCACTAGAACAAGCCCCCAGAAAATAGTGAAAGCATTCACAAGCTTTGGATGTTCCTGCATAAACTCACTAATTTGTACAAGAAATTGATGTTTATACGATTCATTAACACCGCTCTTCAATTCCATAAACTTATCTTCATCAGCGAAAGTGAAATTAATTCCTTTGCATAGACCATTGAATAGGTCACTAGCTTCCTTATCAGTCCCAATGGAGCTCTGAATTATTCCCTTCCTCCTCAACAAAGCCACGCCATTTTCAGACTTGATCAAACTATTCATCAGAAACACATACTCTGAAATAACACTGAGTTCCTTTTCTTGGCAGACGTCCATAGCCATGAGGTTCTTGAAGATCAAATCTGTAGCATCAGAAATCCATATCACAGGGAGAAACAAAGTTTTTTTTTTCTGTTCATCGAAATAGAGGTCCTTGGCCAAGGGAACTCCCTCGTACGACTTAAACTTCATTCCATTATTGTATAACTCTGTAGCAGAAGCCGCGAGGTATTGATAATTAGACTCTTTCTTAGGTTTATGAGCTATTGTATGACGATGAAGACCACGAAGATAATGATGATGTCTGCCCTCTAGTACTGTAATATGAATACCCCCTACCTTTTCTCCTTCACCGGTAGCCTCAGACTCCTGCCCAATGAAATCATGGAAAAATCCCAAAATGTGTTTGTACTGGTTCAGAGTTTTATACTTTAACTTGAGTTCTTCCTCAAAGTTTGTCTCGTGTTCATCATACTCTATTGGCGATTCCCCTATTTTTGGCTGCAAGAAAGGGTGAGCCAAGGCAAGTATACCATCATGAATCATTCTAACCAGCTCTATCCTTGCCTTTTCTTCTGTGCAATTGTCCTCCATTTCTAATAGCCTAAGGAGGAGGACTATGGGAACCTAATTTTCAAGCATTAGTAGATCACTTAGGATATTGAATTGACAAGAGCCGACCCTGTTTCTATTAAAAACAGGATCCAGGTGTGATAGGTCGAATATATGTGTTAGAAAATGAGCAGCAAACTAAAAAGTGCAAATAAACACCAAAACAACCTACACCTCAAGATTAGCCTAAGTTGGAATCAACACAAGATAAAAGCAACAAATGGAACTTTGTACCTTGTGTCAAATCGATCCTTTGGTTGGCCCTTTGATCTTTGATGTATATGCTCCTTGGATGGCAATATATGCAAACTAGATGATGATGTGAGGATGGATGGAAATGGATGAAAGCATGAAAATGGCTAAGTGTAGATTGAGAAATAAAATTGCAAGAGTTTGGCTAGCAAAATGATCTCCCCCAAATGAGATAAAAGAGGGGGTATTTATAAAGATTTTGAAAATCTCTAGGAAAATGGACGGCCAAGATTGAGCCACCAATGATCAAGATGTAGGGCTAAGGTGAGTTGAGAACTCACAAGCCCTCACATCTTGTCATGTGGCATGTGATATAGCCCTAAAAGGTGAAGTGGACATGAGGTGGAAGGATAGGACATGACATGGAGGGGGGTACAAAGTACTTTGGGATTGGACAAGATCTCCTCATAAAGGAGGTGCTTGTCCCCATGTGAGTGAGAGGACAAGTGGGGAATTAAAAATTCCTCAAATATTCTCATGGGGAAGTGGAGTTCCTTGCCCAAAAGGAGAAAGCCTTTAATAAGGTTGACCAAGGACACATGTCATAAAGGACATGGGGAAGAAAAAGAATTTAATATTCCTTGAAAGATGAGAGTGGAATTAAAAATTCCTCAAAGGGCTTTGGGAAGACAAAAGGAATTAAAAATTCCTTGGGAAGAGTTGACTAAAGGGGTGATTAGACAAGTTGATGAGGGATTAGAGGAAGGTTAGGTGGCTAAGAGAGATTAGAGGCCAACTTGCAAAAGTTGGAGGATGTGACACATCCTAATCAAGGATTAGGCATGTGCACATCCTAATGATGGGATTAGAAGAATAAGTAAGATTAAGAAAGGGATGTGACATGTGAGGAATTAAATAAATGTGATATTTATTTAATTCATTTGATGAAAAGGGGAAGGTATTTAATTATTTAACTAGATACCTTAGGGATTAGAAGAGCTTTAGAGGGATTAATTAAATAATAGTGATATTACTTAATTAATGTGGATAAGGGGATGTTTAGACGAAAGGGAATAAATTTGGATAAATTAAGTGTCCAAATTTAGGTGTCTACATTTTGCCCCTCTTTGAGATGATGTTACGAAGTAGCATCATTTCAAAGAATATTAAAACATAGAACCTAGAAGAGGATGGTTAGATTGGGAAAGATGCCCCAGTCATTCAAAGAAGTGACTATGAAGGAAGATGATGGGGGTAAAGATGAAAGTTAGGGATGAAGGATGGCCCCTCGAGAGGACATGCGGGTTTAGGAGAACATGAGTGTGCTCTCGAAATGGAGGAGATGATGCAAGGGGAATAAGGATGATGATGCGAGGGGAGAGTGATGAAGGACAAATGGATGACAAAAGGTGATGCTGCCCCAGTAAAGGTACAAGCCAAAAGAGGGTTGATGAGGGGTGTAGTGTTGTCAATGAGGGATCTTGAAACAACACGAGGATAGGGAAGGGTACATCCCATTGAGTGGTATTGATGAGGGAAGGATACATCCCCAAAACACCACTAAAGGATTGGGAAGGATACCTTCTGATGATGATGAAAGTGTTGTTGATGAGCGAAGGATACATCCCAAAACAACACCAAAGGGATAGGGAAGGATAATGATGGATGATGAGGATGATGATGATGGTTCAAGGTTGGTAACAAGACTGGGGATAAGACCAAGGATTTGATTAGAATATTTTTGTGAGATATGAGTTGATAAGGATAGGATTGAGATGTGAGAGAGGATGGAGAATGATGAAGGATGAAGGGATGGGGGGATTTTGATAGATGAGAGGCTGGAGATGAAATGCAATCCAAATGCCATTTGCCATCGTTGGAGCATTGAATTTTGCTATAGCATAAGACACAAGATGCCAAGTTATGAAAAACCAAGGCGGATTAGTGTCTAATGCATAAAACAAACATAACAAACAAGAAGGATATCCCAACACCCCAAAGTCATGATGACCTTGGTCGGGCCAAGTATTTGGATAACCACAAGCACACAAGGATGCCCCAACGTAACACAAGACCTTAGGGATCTTGGTGGGTATTACGTGGGACAATCGAGAAGACAAAGAAAAGATCAAGATACACCCCTATGTTGACTAGTCAAAGCACACCATGATATGATGGATCAAGGTGACCATGAAAAGTGATGATAGGGAGCTCAAATGATAAACAAAATCCAAAAGCATCAAAAGATCACAATGAATTTCAAATGTCCTTTGCCATAGGATTAGGGGATGGATGGGATTGATGAGGTATTCAAAACTAATTGGATTTGATGATACAAGTGAATCTCATTTGTTAAGATCTAGCTAGATAAGGGCATAGCTTGACGACGCAACACAAGAGACATGACACAAGAGACATGACACAAGACATGAGACTAACACATCCTAGTGACCTAGGGGCTCGGGGGCCAATCGAAGATTAGCCTTGCCTATGTGGAAGCACAGAGCCCTCGTAGTTCGATAAAAGGTTGACGAGAGACCATGATGGAGATTTTGATGGATGACCAAGATAGGATGGAGAATAGGAGAAAAGTGGACAATATAGATCGATGATGGATGGAACAAATGGACAAAGCAGAAAGACTGATGATGGAACCCCGGGGGCAGATCAAATGATCGACCTTGCCTAAGTGAAAGCACAGGGGCAACGTAGTTCAACAAAACGTGAAAGAAAAGTGATGAAAGATGATGAGATAACCCTAGATAAGGGTACAAAATGATTGGACTGACATGATGGGACACGATAGACTGGTTGGATTGAATTGGAGGATGGTGGTGATCACAAAGCTCAAGGATGGGATAGTTATCGAGAGATGAATTAGGAGGATGACAGGATGGATAGATGACTGATTCTCGGAATGAGAAGGTGAAGGTTTGGAATAGATGGAAGATTACTCAGAATGAGTAAGCGATTGATCAATATTATTGAATGAGAGTTTGAAATGATAGAAGGAGGTATGATGAATGTTTGAGATGATAGGAAGTTTGATGAAGTTTTGAGATGATAGATGAAGGCCCGAAATAGATGAATGGTTACACGGAATGAGTGAATGGATTTATTAGAATGGATGAATAGGACAAAATTGAAGAAGATGGAGGGAGGGATCTTAAGATTTTGTTTGATATCCAAAGATCTTGACTGCAGATGGATGAAAGCCCAGATTAGGGTTTCGGTTAAGCTCAGATTGGGATTAGATGAAAGCTCATATCCGGGTTGGAGTGAAGATGAGAATGATTGGGGGATGTGATGGGATTGATTCTACACCAAGTTCTGGAGTTTAAGGGACGTAAGGTGTTGACAATCAGATTTTTCCAAATTTGGCAATTTTTAAAAATTGTCAAATTTTGCCATTTTAGGAAACTTCATGGTCATATGTTTGAGAGTTCAATTTTTTCCCAAAAAATACGCAAAACAAATATAGGATGAATTTCCAACTAACATCCCAAATTTGAGACATGCATTCCGAGTTATGGAAAAAAATGATTTTTCCAAATGTTGGAAAAAAACACTAACTTGCGATTTTGAGGGTGAAGATGAAAGTTTGAGGCCCCAAAAATGTGGCAAAACGGGTTCCAACGGCTTCAAAGAAGCTAGTTGGGAATCCACTTGTTATCTCATGACGCAACCACCCGTAAAGTTTCAGCCCAAACGGACACCCGAGTCAAAAGTTATGGTCTCCGGAAGGTTCAGCATAAAAATCAAAACCCACGAAATGAAGTCTAGATGATTGGAATGGATGACCCAATGATGAAGGGGGTGATTTTGGTGAGAAAATGACGATTTCGCTGATTTTTTAATTTTTTGGAATCCTTGGGGGGGGGGAATAAACTAGGCAGCCGCCCACGTGGACAGGTCCGCCACCACGAGGGCGGGTCTACCGCCGCGGGCGGACGGGTCTGCCACCGCGGGGGCGGGTCCACTAGCGCAGGCGGACGGGTCCGCCACCGCCGGGCAGGTCCACCACCGTGGGGGTGGGTCCACACCGCGGGGGCAGGTCCTTCGCGGGTGGACGGGTCCACCACCGTGGGGGCGGGTCTGCCGTCGTGGGGGCGGGTCCGCCGCCCGGGGCAGGTCTGCCACTGCGGGGGAGGGTCTGCCACCTAGGGGAGGCAGGGGGATGGGGGAAGGAGTTGAAAAGAGTATGGATGAATAGAGGGGATTGGCAAGGTAGATGTATAGATGCTAGGATGGATGGAGAATGATAAGGAGGTTAAAAGGAAGGTTTGGATGTATAAGAAGACGAGGATGGGAAGACACAAGGGATTGGTAGGAAGAAAAAGATGGAGATATGAAAGGGAGTGTTTTGATGGATGGATAGGAGGATGAGGATGGGGATGGGGATATAATGATAAGGAAATGAGGATATGGGAATGGAAGGGAGTGATTTGATAGGATGAATGATGTCTCCAAGGACCATATCACAAAGGAAGATAGATGCCCCCACTCTAGATATGTCATGTGCGAGGATGCAATAGAGAAGGATAAGAAAATAAAGGAGTGAGACAGATGAATATAGGATGCATGGATAAGGAAGGGATATTGAGGGTAGCATGACAGGTGGATAAGGAAGGTCGACAAGTGTGAATGACAGTGGGATAGTGTGCAGAAGAGGGAGATGTATGCTAAGAGGTGCCCAAAGCATGCTTATATGTTTGTCCCATGGTTATCAAGATCACAAGGAGGATGGAAGGATTTGGATAAATGAGATATGCCAAACATGATGTGTAAGCTCGATAGGGTGGAGGGGATGGATGAAAAGGATGTATAGGATGGAGATGGGTGCATAGCTGGAAGCAAAGCGAATGGAGGGAACACAAATCAGGAAGTTGCCCCCAAGTGTAGATAGGGATTTACACATGACATCTGTTTGCCAGGTTTTCATCATGGTACTTATCCAAGGTGCTTGTTTGCCAAGTTTTCACCATTGGATGGATTATTTCTCTTTACTATTTTATTTTTTGATTTTGATTTTGATTTTTTTTTTTTTGATGTTTTTGACTTTTTCTGGATTTTTTGGATAGCATGCAGAAGGAGATGGCTAAAGATAGGGAGGTGAATAAGTGGATTTTAGAAGACATGCGATAAGGATATGGGTGGAGGACTAAAGTATCAAGTTCTATATCAGGTATTAAGAGCCCATGTTTGAACCGACTGTTGGATGTTGGTACAACCTTATTAGGAGAAATGGATTATGCAAAAGGATGAATGAGAGGGATTTGATGCGGGAGATATGTGGGGTAATGAATGGGATGCTGGAAAGGGTATGGATAGAATGATGGGGTGGATGTGTGATGGGGAGATGAGTTCAGGACCAACATTGGCACATGTGGTGGTCGATGTGAAAAGATAAGAGGATTAGTGGATGGAGAATGTGGGGATAATGGAGGAGATGAAATAGTGAATTTCGGGACATAGGGACCCAAAATAGACTTAGGAGATGAAAGGGGTGTATGATTAGCTTTTGGATTAGCAACTTTGGATGTTCTTATAGATTTTTCATTTGATGGCATTGCATCTTTTTTCTTTGGGATCCACATGGTTTTGATCTTTTCTTTGCTAGGCGTTTGCGGCCTAGAAATTTGATTTGGATTTAGATTTTTCTTCTCTTCACCATGTATTTTAGAGGGGACATGGGGAGCTTTAGATTCATGTGGGTGTTTAGATTGATGCATTTTTCCTCTGGCATCCAAAGTGCATGTACTAGCAATGGGATGGTTGTGAGAAGATGGATGATGTGGAGTGGTGGAGGTAGGATTATGAGGATTACGTGTAGATGGAGAATGTGTAGGTATGTGCCTTTGTTGATCCTGATTAGGAGGTTAATGGTAGATGACATGGATAGGCATTGGATGGATAAAAGGATGAGATGGAGGAGGGGATTTTGGGATATACGGACATAAAGTAAATGGAGTGGGTGGAGGGACATAAGAACCCAAGATGGATGGAGTAGATGAAGGATGGGATATGGTGGATGGAGGGATGTAAGGACCCAAGATGGATGGAGCAGATGAAGGAGGAATATGGATGGTTGTATTGAGGCGATACGATAGAGGAGGAGGGATGGCAACATATGATTTGGTGGAGCGATGGGAAGAGCTGACATTTCTTTTGGAAAAGGCTCATTGAGGACATCTAGAGGTTGTACCAATGTGTTTGGATTGCGAGTCTTGGGGAATAGATCCAAGACCTTGCATGCAGATTTGTTCTTTGACTTGGATGGGCTCTAAAATACCTTGCTCGTGAAGGCCTAGACCTTTTCCTTGATAGTTCATGTTCTTGAGCATGCGATCCATGACAGGATTTTTGTTATTCTGAAAACATGATGCGAGTCCATTATTAGGTGGGGGATGATGGGTGGTAAATACACTATGCTTTTCTTTTGTAAGGAGGCCACCATGGAAGAATGTTAGGGTACCAAGGGGATATGCAAGCAATGTGGGGATAGCATTTTTAGGCGATGATAGGGGATCCTAAGAAGGAGATGATGGGATAGCAGCATTTGGATGGGTTGTATCTGGAGAGGGAGTAGGGGATATGATAGGATCTGACTTTGTGGTAGCAGGCTCATGCAATGGAGACGGAGGTGGAGCGGTAGAATCTTGAATCTCAAGAGGATCATGGGATGGAATGGATGGGGGACTGTGATCTTGCGGTAGACTAGATGGGATGGTAGAATCTTGATCTAGAGGAGGGGATATGTTGGCATGCTTTGGATCAGGCTCTTGGCATGACTCCTCGTGTGTGGGAGGCATGATAATGGAGTCATGGGGGGACTCTTCAAGTGGGGAAGATGGAAGGATGGAGGATTCAAAATATTCTTGGGAATGGATACTAGGAGTGGAAGAAGTGGATTGGATTTGGGTGTCGTCGATAGGTTCAACAACTCTCGGAGTAGGGGGTGGGTGTTTAATGGATTTGGTAGATGTGATGGTAGGAGATGGGGACTCAGTGGATTCAAAGGATGTGATGGTAGGAGATGGGGACTCAGTGGATTCAGAGGATGTGATGGTATCATCAATGATAGGTGTTGGATGGAGAAGGGTCTCGTCACTAACAACCATGGATGATGGGTTGGGATGGCATGGTTCCACGACTGCAATGTGTGGAGTGGGGGATGTTTCCTTTGTTATAAGTCCTTGGAGAAACTTGAATACGCTAGGTTGAGATGGTGAGGTGGGAGTGGATGAAGGTTTATGGATTAGTGGACTAGGATTAGATGGAAGATTAAGACTGGATGGAGGATTAAGGTAAGGATATAGGCATGGGGAATTAGGATAGGATGACATGGACGGTGGATCGTTGGTAGAAGATATGGGCGGCGTGTTGTAATAAAGGTATTGCGATGGTGGATTAGGATGGGAAGATGCAGGTGTTGGATTAATATAGGGAGATGCAGTTGTTGGATTAGGGTAAGTTGATGGGTGTGTTTGACTAGGATAGGGAGGTGTGAATGTAGGATTAGGCTGAGTGGATTGGTATGGAAGATTAGGGTAGTGGGTACATGTGGATGAAGGATTGAGATAAGAGGATGTGGATGGGGGATCAAGATAGGGGTATTGTGACGGAAAACTAGGATAAGGGGATGATGTAGATGAAGGATATGATGGATATGATGGACATCCCTTCTCAAAGGTAGCATAAGGAGTGTGATTAGGCATAGATGAAGACATGATGGGATAACTCGATGGGGTGATTGGATTTTGGAATGTGGGTGGAGAAAGCTTACTAGCAATGATAGTGTCAAGGGGATCCATGTCACATTCTTCTTGATTGACAAGACTTTCGTCATCGTTTTTGACATAATTAGGGTTTCCCTTGACCACTATTGATGGAGGATAAGGATTCATGATTAGGAATGCGATTGGATTGGATTGGATTGGATAAGATCGATCGATGATTGATTGATAAGATCGACTGATGGATGACGAAAGAGACTACAAATCCCGTTTAGAGATTATCTTAGATGACTTAGGATACTGATTGATCGGATTAAAGGATAAATGGATGATTGCAGCACCGAATCCACCTTGAGATTGAAGGTGAATTGATTGGGCCCAATGATGATTAACTTAGGACGGATGACAATCCTAAGCAAATGTTGATGAGGACGATCAGATCAGACACTTAGGTCAATTTGGATAATAACCGAGATGAAGTTCAGGGGATTTGGATGATTTGATTGGAGGAATGGATGATAGAAATGGATGAACGTTTGCTCGGAACGAGCAAACGAATGATCAGAATGATAGGACGAGAGTTCAAAATGATGAAAGGATGTGTTGAATGGATGAATGTTTACTCGGAACGAGTAAACAGATGAGAAAAATGACGAGAACAAGAGTTAGGAATGATGAAAGGATGTGTTGAATGGATGAACGTTTACTCGGAACGAGTAAACGGATGATCGGAATGATAGAAATAGAGTTCAGAATGATGAAAGGATGTGTTAAATGGATGAACATTTACTCGGAACGAGTAAACGAATGATCAGAATGACAGAACCAGAGTTTAGAATGATGAAAGGATATGTGAAATGGATGAAAGTTTACTCGGAACGAGTAAACGGATGAGCAAAATGATAGAATGAGAGTTCAGAATGATGAAAGGATATGTGAAATGGATGAAAGTTTACTCAGAACGAGTAAACAGATGATCGAAATGATAGAACGAGAGTTCAGAATGATGAAAGGATATGTGAAATGGATGAACGTTTACTCAGAACAAGTAAACGGATGATCAAAATGATAGAACCAGAGTTCAGAATGATGAAAGGATATGTTAAATGGATGAATGTTTACTCGGAACGAGGAAATGGAGAGAATGGTAGGGTATACCCCCTTTGAGGAGGTAGATGGTGAAGGAAAAGGTGCCCTAGCCAACTTCTCAAAAGTATGAAGTGGTATATGTCATCGGAAAGAGCACAAAAAACTGAGAAGAATTGCCTTTGAACGGAGTCAATCAGATAAATGGTGTGGAAATGGCAGCCCCGGGAAGAAAGAGCAGAAGGTCAGGTCCGCCACAGCATGAGGTCAGGGCCGCCACAGCATAAGGTCAGGTCCGCCATAGCATGAGGTCAGGTCCGCCACAGCATGAGGTCAGGTCCGCCAAAGGATGAGGTCAGGTTCGCCAAAGGATGAGTTTAAGCTTGATTTTTTGATGGATGACTAAGGCAAAGGACCCAAAATATAGCAAAAATTGATAAAAAGATTTGGCTAAACTAAAAATGACTGGTTTTGCACGAAAAAGACAATTCAGACAGCACAATCCTAAGATTAGTAGAAATGGGTATGGCCAACAAAGTCTTCTACTCTAGGATGAACATGGTCACTAAGGAGTCCTCGATATACACCCAGTACGTGAGGCCCAAACCGTGAACACCAACCCGTTACAAGCGTGAATCGGGAACCTTAGCGAGATACTAAAGGCTCGGACCAACTCTTCACATCATCTCGATGCTTCGCCAATTACAACATGGTTGGATTGAGGTACAACTTTCGCTCTCCCCCCTTTATATACCCCGCTGGTACGCGTGGTTGGAATTGTCCCTTGGGGTGATGAAATCCCCAAGCAGGTCCCACTAAGAAAATGAAAATGGGGTGACTCAAAGGACTTGGAAAGCTACGATTTCTTGTCACCCAGGATCGCCAAATGGCACAAGGGGATTGGATACGTTAAATAGCCTTCCACAAGCACGCCAAACAAGGTTTGTTGACCCCTCTAATTAAACTATGTGCCTAATTTACCAAAGGACAATTGGTAAAAACTTGAAATTTCACCTTTGGGAGGTCAGGTCCGCCACCGGAGAAGGTCTCGGGCAACTTTCTCAAAAGTAGGGAGTGGTATATGTCATCGGAAAGAGCATGAAAAACTAAGAATTGCCTGTGAATGGAGTCAATCGGACAAATGGTGTGGAAATGGCAGCCCCGGGAAGAAAGAGCAGAAGGTCAAATCCGCCATCGGAGAAGGTCAGGTTCACCGCCGGAGGGTCAAGTCTACCACCGGAAGGTCAGGTCCGCCACCGGAGGGTCAGGTCTGCCACCGGAGAGGTCAGGTCTACCACCGGAATGTCAAGTCCACCACTCTGTAACCTGAACCTGCAAAAATGCCAAAAACAACAAACATGAAAGAAAAAGACCCGTTTGTGGGTCCCATCGAGAGTGCCAGAAATGTGATAGGTCAAATATATGTGTTAGAAAATGAGCAACAAACTAAAGAGTGCAAATAAACACCAGAACAACCTACAACTCAAGATTAGCCTAAGTTGGAATCAACACAAGTTAAAAGCAACAAATGGAACTTTATACCTTGTGTCGAATCGATCCTTCAGTTGGCCCTTCGATCTTTGATGTGTATGCTCCTTGGATGGCAAGATATGCAAACTAGATGATGATGTGAGGATGGATGGAAATGGATGAAAGCATGAAAATGGCTAAGTGTAGATTGAGAAATAAAATTGCAAGAGTTTGGCTAGCAAAATGATCTCCCCCAAATGAGAGAAAAGAGGGGGTATTTATAGAGATTTTGGAAATCTCTAGGGAAATGGACGACCAAGATTGAGCCACCAATGATCAAAATGTAGGGCTAAGGTGAGTTGAGAACTCACAAGCCCTCACATCTTGACATGTGGCATGTGATATAGCCCTAAAAGGTGAAGTGGACATGAGGTGGAAGGATAGGACATGACATGGAGGGGGGTACAAAGTACCTTGGGATTGGACAAGATCTCCTCATAAAGGAGGTGCTTGTCCCCATGTGAGTGAGAGGACAAGTGAGGAATTAAAAATTCCTCAAATATTCTCATGGGGAAGTGGAGTGCCTTGCCCAAAAGGAGAAAGCCTTTAATAAGGTTGACCAAGGACACATGTCATAAAGGACATGGGGAAGAGAAAAGGAATTTAATATTCCTTGAAAGATGAGAGTGGAATTAAAAATTCCTCAAAGGACTTTAGGAAGACAAAAAGAATTAAAAATTCCTTGGGGGATAAGAAGAGTTGACTAAAGGGGGTGATTAGACAAGTTGATGAGGGATTAGAGGAAGGTTAGGTGGCTAAGAGAGATTAGAGGCCAACTTGCAAAAGTTGGAGGATGTGAAACATCCTAATCAAGGATTAGGCATGTGCACATCCTAATGATGGGATTAGAAGAATAAGTAAGATTAAGAAAGGGATGTGACATGTGAGAAATTAAATAAATGTGATATTTATTTAATTCATTTGATGAAAAGGGGAAGGTATTTAATTATTTAACTAGATACCTTAGGGATTAGAAGAGCTTTAGAGGGATTAATTAAATAATAGTGATATTACTTAATTAATGCAGATAAGGGGATGTTTAGACGAAAGGGAATAAATTTGGATCAATTAAGTGTCCAAATTTAGGTGTCTACACCAGGTTCCTTTGTGATTCATCACTGAGAAGCCCGAGTGTCTGTAGAATGAAGCGTCCATCTAGAGTAAATAGCCATGCAAGGAATTCTTCCTCACTTTGTGGTTTTCCTTCATAGCTTGCTGTAATTTCTGGAAGCAAGATTTGCACTCTTTCCACAAGAAAGCACGCATGCTGCTGATCTTCTGGGAGCCTTTTCATTGATCGATTTACAGCCTCTACTTTACATAACTCTATTTCAGAGAGTGTTTGAGACATCCTGTGATGAAAGTAGCCCAAAGAAACCACTTGAGGCACATATGCATATGATTTTAAGCCCTTGAGATACATGGGTACTCTGTTTATGGACACAGGAGAAAGCTTTCCTGACTTGTCATCTGGCTTATTGTCTTCGGCCTTGTGGATATTAAATTTGCTCTTCACATTAGTAAACCATGAGTAATGTTGTTATGAATGTACTACCTCTATTTCACATTCGTTTACAGCCTATTTTTTGGTCTTATCTGCCATTGTAATAGTCAGAAGAGCCTAGGGATGAAAAGAAATCTAAAGAAAACAACGCAGTTGCCTATAATTTGTCCAAGGGCCCAATCTTCTTTTGCCTTCCTAGAAGAGCTGAATCTGAGAAGAGGAATTTATAGATATCTGAAAACAAAATTACCCAATTTTTTATGATTTGTCGAAGTGATCGGAGCAAGGAATTATTAACTGACATGTGTAAAATTATATTTTTATCACTTCACCTGCAAAAATCAAGTGCTAAACATGTAAATCATCATTTACAACAATAGGAAGAGATTTCAATAGTATCTTTTGAAATCCCAATAGTATTCCTTTAAAATTACAAATGCTAGTTCCATGACTTCCTTTTGTCAAATTTTTTCCATGTAATATCTTTTATCTGCTAGTCATTTTAGAGAAAAAAGTCTATTGGCTGATCTTTAAAGGTAAATTTGGCCAGTTAAAAGGACAATTATTTATTATTTATATTATTAATTACTTAAAGAGAAATATTAATTATTTAAAATAAGTGTTTATTAAATCATTATTGTTTATATAGATAATAAAAAAATACACTTCTAAAAATCCACATTTAATCATAAAAATTATTATGCATGGATCCAAAATAATGTAGTACAACAAATTTTACAAATCAACATATAATATTGAGAAATAATCACAAATAAAAAGAAAAGAGATCTTCCTACTCTTTCATCTATTTTAGTTCTGATAATTTAAGAATTAATTAATCTTGGTCTGAGGGGTATCCATTACGCCACATCCCTTTTTAGGCATCTGGACCTTGCATTCAGGGAAGACTTGACCACTAGTGGGCTCATTTAGAACCTTTGAACTTCACCAACAAACCAAAGGCCCACTCACAAGTTCATATTTTTAAAAGTATCTATAATATTATTTTATAAATTATAATATAACTATTATTTAATAAAAATATATTTTTTGATGAATAGGAAACTATCTATATTAATTCAAATATAAAGATACATATTCACAAAAAAAGGGTGGGTGGTAAAAAGGCACACCTCGAGAGTCAAATGGGCAGCGCCTAGAAAAAATAACAGATCACATGGGCGAAGCTCAGAAGTCCAAAATTACAAAGTAAATAAAAAGGCCATTAAGCGGCCAAAGCAATGCCAACAGAGCAAGGAGGGTCTCTGTCATCCAAATTTTTCCCCCATACATCAGCGGGGTCTGGAGTGACGTCAGGAGGAGGACCCCAACCATCATCAACATATTTTTTCTCTTTATCTTCTTCCTCATGCCAGGGTGAGAGTGCAAGCACCAGACGTGGAAACGTTTTACCAGTGGCAAGCCAACTAGAGCCAGTAGGAGGGTCATCAGAGGGCCACCTGGAACAGCCACCGCCGCTCCCTGAAGGACCTCCAGAAGGCCACCCTTGGCTATCTCGCGAAGGAGGAGAGCGGTTTCACTGAGGAGTATGAGAATCCCACCAAGGCGGAGGATGGGAACGAGGATGCACAGAGTCACTCCATTGCTGGCCCCTGGAGTACGACCGATCGCGAGAAGAGGTGGGCGAAGCGAGGACCCAAGCAACAGTACAAGGTGCATTACCCCAATTATCCAGGAGAACCTGAAGGTGAGCAACCTCAAGTGCAACTTTGTTAGCTTGCACCTGAACCTATAAAAGCATATTAGAGAAAATCATAGCTTTATCATATAAAGATACATGAATATCCATTTGAGTATGTGAAAAAATGCAAGCATTTATGTCTTTCCAAATATTGAAGAGAATTTCTACCCTGAAAGTGTGCCAAAGTTGGGTGAATTTTGCAAGAAACTTGGGAGAATCTCCTAGCAACACCATATGCCAAGAAAAAGGCTCTGGCCTAAAGGGTCAAAAAAAGTCACGAATCCAAGTCCAAAGTTGCTGGGCTCTAGGACAAAACTAGAAAAGATGTTTAAAATTCTCAGGTTGCCCACAAAAAGGGCAATGAGGGTTCCGGACCCCCAGGTGAACCAATCGAGAACCCACAGGCAAGCCTTGGAAAAGAATACACTAGGAAAAGTGGGTAAGTTTCAAGTCAACACTTGCAGACCAAGTGGCAGCAAATCTTTTATGCTAGACATGAGCAAGAGATTGAAGAAGCCACCTCTGGTTCAAACTCTGAATCATAGGAAAATGTGGTGAGAGCCACTTGTAACCAAGCTGAGGCTTGTAGTTTCTGAAATGGGTGTTTGGATACCACTTCTAGTCTTTCCACCAAGGTTTGGTCCTACAAATTCCAACCTTATGAAGAATTTCAGGAGGAATATCATTCACTAGACCATCATATGTAGCACGGTCCTAGTTATGAAGCCTGTACTGGGCGCGAAAAACTTCCATGACATAATATGCATGGTGGGTCTATGAAATATCTGTTGTAGGGTCTGGATACCCTTTTTGTGAAATCTAAGCGCCTTAAGCTGAGGTGACTTAGCCAACAATTGACCATTGCATGCAAAAAGAGGCGACCGCCAAATATTGTGTTGGTTGAGAGAAAGCCCATCTTAAAAACCAGAGCTAGCCCAATGAAGCCAGGGTTTGACAGCCTCCTAGGCTCACTAGATACTTTTAGCCACAAATGTCCCAACAATCTAGACTAGTTATTCCATGATCAGAAGGGTTTGAAATCCAATCCCCTTCCAGGTAGGTCTATGGACAAGGAATCCAGATTGAATACTATGCCTGAGAAGAATTTTCTAGGTCTCATCCCTAGTAAGGGCACAAATAATCCATTTAACACACAAAGCAGTCCCTTGCTGTTGAGTAGACAACAACCTGAGACCTCTCGAGTCTCTGGGAAGGCAACAAAATTCCTAATCCACATGGTGAAACCCTCTGTGAGACTTAGATAAGGCCCAAAGAAAGTCTCTAAGAAATTTCTCAAGCTTGCCATGGGTAGCTTTGGAAGGGGCCCAACAAGAAGAATAATAAATATGCGCGGCTTCCAGAACTTTGGAACACACTTGGAATTTCCCTGCCAAAGAGAGGGGCTTGGTAACCCAATAAGAAAGCTTTTGCTCAACTCTGGAGAGCACGACTTGCCAAAGATCAGCTGGGGACACTTGAAAGGAAAAGGGAATGCCTAGAAACCAAAAAATTTCTCCAGGCCCAATCCACTTCTGTCCATACTACTGTAGCCAAGGAGGAGAGGGAAAAATAGACTATCGGTAACACAAAGTTTTATGCCACTGGATGGAAGAGCCAGAAGCAAGATATAAGGTATTAAGGAACTCAAGAGCCATCACAATGGAGTCTTCTTCCTCTAGAAGGGTGAGGAATGAGTCATCAGCAAAATGGCCATTAACAAGCTGAGCCTGAGAGTTGGGAAGAGAAATGCCCTTGACCCATTGCTGGAAACCGCGTTGGCCAAGAGGTAGCCAAAACCCTCAGTTGCAAGCACATACAAAGAGGGGGCCAGGGGACACCCTTGTTGAATGGAATGAAATATTCCAAAGGTAGAGGATTGATGGCCATTGATGGTGATACAAGTTGAGGCATCTGCAAAGATCATTCAAACAGATTGAATGAAATTGGTCCCAAAACCCAAAGCTTGCAACATAGCAAGAATAAACGACCATTCAATGCTGTCATAGACCTTGAAAAAGTCAATTTTAATGAACATGGATTTCTGGTTTGAATCTCTGGCCCATTCCATGCCTTCCCAAACAACAATAATATTATCCAAAATAAATTTGGATTTGATAAACCTAGTTTGTTCCGAACACACAATTTGAGGTAGAAGATGGTGGATTTTAAGAGGCAAAGCCTTGGCGATAATCTTGTAGGAGACATTAAGAAGCGTGATAGGTCTCCAGTTGCAAATTTCTTCTAAGTTACCCGGCTTAGGTATGAATTTTATGTTACCTTTATTAATTAAGTTACCTAGAGAATTAGAATGAAAAGCTTCTAAGTAAACTTGATGCAGATTGTGCCAAATCTAGTCCCACATGGCTTTGTAGAATTCATAAGGAAACCCATCAATTCCTGGGGCTTTGTCATCAGCCATGGAATAGATAGCCTCTTTGAGATCATCAACTGATAATAGTTGATCACAAAAAAAATTTGAGCTGAAGAAAGCTTATTTGGCACAACATCAAGACAATCCTAAAGGGCTTGCTGTCGCACAGGCGTGAGTTCTTGCATAGTGGAGACTTGCTCATAATGACACACAAAGGCCTAGAGAATATCAGGCAACTCAGAAAGCACCTAAAGACCATCTTTGATTTTTTTTAATCCCCAGAGATGAGTGCCTAGCACGTAGAGCCAAAAAAAATCTTTGGGGGCACAATCATCAACTTTTAGCCAATGTAACTGGGCTTTGATTTGCACACCTCTAGCAGCATAATTGTCAGCAATTTATTTCTCGTGCCTTAATTCTGCCACCCTAAATTACAATGATGGAGAAAAGGGGTTGGATGCCAAAGCCTCAGTAGAGCACGAAGGTTAGCGGTGGTAGCCTCCTAAGACTACCGGCAAAAAATAGCCAACTGACACCCATAAATGCATAGAAATCTAGCCGTGCTGATGATAGCCTCATTGTACCAATTAATCCAGCCTATATGATGAGTTGGTCTGCACTCCAAATTCTAGACTCTATGAATGTGGGCTAGTGTAGGCTTGTGGTAGAGTAAAGACATGTTTAAAAAAAATTGAGTTTTACACGTTTGAGGCTGTCAAGTCTCCCATCAATGCAAAAAGATATGGGGAAGTGGTCTAAGAAGGTCACATCCACTAACGACTTAACCAGGAGAGAGGAGTTGTCAAAAGAGAAAAAATATTGCGCCGAGATCATGGCACGATCAAGGTGCTTAAATATTCTATCGGAACTGGCTCTGTAATTACACCAAGTGTGCTAGAGAGAATGAGAATGGCCGCGGCCAATATTGGGATTAAAAAACCTAATTTATTGCTCATGTAAAACCACGCCTCCCTTTCCCAGCTGTCCATCTGAATGGAAAAGTGCCATATTTTTCAGATGCCATTTCTACCATATTGAAGTCCCCACATAGTAACTAGGTAGAAACTGGTAAAGAATCGACAATCCAACACCAGAGCAAAGCGTGTTCCACAACATCATTAGAAGCATAGACATTAATAATCCCAAAGGAATGATTATCAATGTTGAGAAGGATCCAGAAGAGCCAATGAGTGGGATCAGACCCGTGGTCGACCATAAAAGAGTGCCACCATGGGGCCAAAAGGGTGACAACTCTGCCATGCCCAACATCATGAGTAGTACAAAATATTTTACTGGTTGGCCAAATAGAGCGATAAGCCACAACAAGCAAAAAACCAAAAAATTTAACTTCTTGGAGACAAAGAACTTCAATACTAGAGTACTTACACAAGGTATTCCTGACATAATATTTTCTAGAGAGGTCTGTCAGACCTCAAACATTCCATGAGAGGAACTTCATGAGTGGAACTCTTCCATATTTTCTGGGTGTGGCGAAGAGATCCAATTTGGATATCAATGAAGTCTTTCAAATCTACTTCCACACAAATCCTCTTTTGGGGTCAGGCCTGAAAGAACCTATCTGGCTCAATGCAAATAACCTTTCCCATTGAGGAAGCTATATTATTCAAAAAAGACACACAAGGCAAGGGTAGACTAGGGAATTCAATCCAGACTAGAACCCACAAGTTGGTGTCGTCTGAGACAACAAAATCATGGTTCCATGCCTAGAAAACTAACAAAGAAAACCGAACATACCAGGGCCCATGGGCTAAGATAGCCTGCACATGATTGACCTCCACAAAGTGGAACAAAAAGAAACCCTTGGTTAAATTTTGGACCATATCAAGGAAAACCCCATGAGGGACCCAAGCCTTGTTAACCAATTCTTTAAGCACACTTTCAGGGGGATTTCTCCCAAAAAAATACACAACAAGGGTGTATTGCTCAAGCCATTGATAGGTAGTATCAAAATTTGGTAAAGGAAAAACCACATTAGCTGGTGAATCAGAGCACTTACCTTGTGAAAGACTTTCAGAACAAATTGTTGGGGACGTTTGTTTGGAGGAGGAGCCATTGATCAACATCGTCGAACCATTAACACCATCAAGAATTGCTGGGTTAGAGCCAGTTGAAGGCACATTAAAACAAAAAAATGGCAATAAATGTAACCGTACACACAAGAAAAGAGGAGATTCTTGCGCTGGATGCATAGTATGATGCAAGAGGGGCCAAGGGTGACCATAGAAAACACAAAATCCTAGAAGAGCTCATACACCTTCCCTCAGTTCAAGTACACGATCTATATTTGAAATCATCAAATAAACTTAATTTACAACTTGATATTGCTATTAGGATTCAGCTGATTCAATTGTGTAGTTTTACGAGTCAAACTCATTGACCCATATTTCATAAGTAGTGGTTCACAAGAACACATCTCTCATGATAATGAATGGTCCAATTAGAACTCACTGCATCTAAGTGATACTCATAGAAGTGAAACATTGGACCTTCCCAAGAGGTCACCCATCCCAATACTACTCTAGCTCAAGTGGGCTCAACTTTGGGGAAAACTCTATGGTTAAGCGTGCTTGAGCTCGAATAGTATGGGGATGAGTGACCTCTGAGGAAAGTCTAGTGCTTCACCTTTGTGAACATCACCTAGATGCAAGGAGTGCTAAGTGGAGCATTCATTTATGATGAGAGATAAGTTTTTTTGAACCACTACTCATGAAACATGGATCAGTGAGCTTGACTTGTAAAACGACGCGTAGTTGAAGGTTGAATCCTACAACAATATCACAATTTGACATGCTATGGAAAATACCTCCCACTTATTAATTAATAGTTCTTTAACAACTAATTTTTTTATAAATAATTGTTATCAAATATGTATGAGAGAACACATTGTCTTTTCTAGAATATTCATCTTCTGTTCAAGTGCACTGTTGTCAAGATTTAGCTACACTATGTCATCAAAGAACAAAAAAAAAAAATGGTACCCTTAAGAGAGTAGCTAGATTAATCAACCTGAATTTGAACCGTTTTGCTAAATCTTACATATGAAGTGAACATGCTGAACACTTAGCAATAATAAAAAAGAGATAAAATTGGAAATATGGCAAGTTTCTATATCCTAAATAAGTTTCATCTGCGTTGTAATACAAACATTTCACAAGGCATTGATTTGGAAAAAGTTCTGAATAGCAGTAACTCCTAGGGAACAAAGTTCTTATAAACAAGTGAAACAAAGCTAAAAGTAATAATAATTTGGAAATGAAGACAACAAAATATCCAATTACTCACGGTAGACAATCAATGAAGAGCTCAACATTTGGATGGTGCAGTACGTCATAGAAATCACAGGGGTTGGGTTTCTCTTATAATTTTTCAAGATCAATCCGATTGTCATAATTTGGTTCCTTTCGTCCATGTTTAGACATTCTATTTGCTTTAAATATTTATTTTATTTTATTTTGATGGTAGTTTTTCATGTGCATCGTATTGCCCAACTTTTGGATGGTGTAGTGTGCCATGCAAACGACAGGAATTGGGTTTCTCTTATAACTTTCCAAAATCAAACTGGTTGGCATAGTTCAGTTCATTCCTTCCATGTTGAGACATTCTGTTGGATTTATACCTTCATTTTACTTTGATGTTGGTTTTTCCTTTCTTTTTCTTGGGCATAATATTGGCTTTGGTCATGTCAAAGTGGCCACCCAATCGTTGATGAGATTCTCTATAAACGAGAAAATTTTGCTTGAGTTTTCCTGCAGCGTTACAGTGAAGTCGCCGGATTTGTTCGCTTGTTATCTTTCAAGAACACTTGATGAATCACAAAAAATAATTAAATTTTTTCTTCTAAACTTTTTAATAAAATTTATTAATTTCCATATAACTTTTTATTTTTTAATTAAAGTTCTTTTCCTAAATTAATAAAATTAATGGGATTTTAAATTTTTTTAAAAAAAAAAAATTTTAGTTAATTTTTTATACGAGATTATTTTTTCTAAAAGTATTTTCTAAGTTAATTTTTTCTTATGGGACCACTTTTCTTAAGAGCTTAGTTCCATGTCGTCTCTTGAGAGGTTGTTATAGATTTGCTGTTAGAAATTTCTTGTTTCTCTATTCTTTTGACTTTTGTGTTTTATTGATATATAAGATTGTTATAGATTTGTTGTTTGAAACTTGTTGTTTTTGCATTCTTTTGTTTTATGTTATATATATATAGAGAGAGAGAGAGAGGTCATTGTAAAAGATTTTGGGACCATTTGAAACTCATTTTTTCCACTAATTAAGAAACGATCCCTTCAGATATCTTGTTCTTATGTATATGTGGTTGATTGAATGTCATATTTTTAAAAATCATTTAAAAAAATAGATCATTTATTTGAATATATTCTATTAATTTTAATATTTAATCACTCAACTTCACCTAAAATTTCTCACCAAAAAAAAATAAAAAATTGATGAGATCACTTCCCTTAAAACACTCATTATTTCTCCTAACAAGCCTATTTAGGTTTTTTTTTCTAGATCTACTCCATTGGAACATAACCTTAAAATCACATAATCTTTCACTTGTGATATTTTATAAATTGGTATGGATTAAAAACGAAAAAAACACATAATCTTTATGTTAATTTTATTGACGATGGTTACAAAATACTTTGGAATATCATAAAATTCAATATAAATAAGTGCATTGGTGAAATCACCATAGTCATGTGAGATGGGTTCTTGTGAACCACCAGTGCTTCACCTCTGTGAGCATCACCTAGTTGCATGAGTGCTAAGTGGACCATTCATTATCATGAGAGATGGGTTCTTGTGAACCACTACTCATGAAACGTGGGTCAATGAGTTTGACTCAAAAACTACACGGTTGAATCCTGATAGCAATATCATAATTTGACACACAGTGGAAAATACCTCCTACTTATCAATTGATGAGCTAAAGAGGCTCTATAATGAATGGTTCATAAGGAACAACACTTGTTGAAGGTTTTGCAAATGGGGTTGCAAGCTAAGTGGGCTTAACCTTGGAGAAAACTCTATGGTTAAGTGTGCTTGAGCTAGAGCAATACTGAGATGGGTGACCTCCCAGAATAGACCAGTGCTTCACCTTCGTGAGCATCACCTAGATGCAATGAGTGCTAAGTGGACCATTCATTATCATGAGAGATGGGTTCTTGTGAACCACTACTCATGAAAAGTGGGTCAATGAGTTTGAATCAAAAACTACACAGTTGAATCCTAATAGCAATATCATAATTTGACACGCAGTGGAAAATACCTCCTACTTATCAATTGATGAGCTAAAGGGGCTCTATAATGAATGGTTCATAATGCACAACACTTGTTGAAAGTTTTGCAAATGGGGTTGCAAGCTAAGTGGGCTTAACCTTGGAGAAAACTCTATGGTTAAGCGCGCTTGAGCTAGAGCAATACTGGGATGGGTGACCTCCTGGGATGACCTAGTGCTTCACCTCTGTGAGCATCACCTAGATGCAATGAGTGCTAAGTGGACCATTCATTATCATGAGATATGGGTTCTTGTGAACCCCTACTCATGAAATGTGGGTCAATGAGTTTGACTCAAAAACTACACGGTTGAATCCTGATAGCAATATCATAATTTGACACGTAGTGGAAAATACCTCCTACTTATCACCATAGTCATGACAATTCTCATTTAATTTTGGGCCCATTTTGATCAAGTAACTTAATATGTAATCACATATATTGACCACCTAGCCAACATTGATCAAGAGCCTAGTGCAAATAAAGGAAGGGTTACACCTAATTCTAGGGATATTTGGGTGTACAAGAATTTTTGGTAGGCAAAGGAATGATCATGTGAGATTCCATGATGGATATTTAGTTAGATAAATGTGCATCTAACATTAACTGTATGATTTTTGGTGTGTCAAGAGGGGATGATAAGGTAGGTAAGTTTGAACAATCAGAGGATTTGGGTGGAATTTGATGAAGAAAAATCATGGTTAGATAATGAAGGTTTCAAAGTAGTGTGTAGATATTTTGGGGATTTTGGGAGAGACAAAACAAGAGTGGATAGAGAAAAACTAGAGCATGAGAATTGTCAGTCATCTTAGGAGAGAAGGAAGGGACAACTAATGAGGAGGAAGAAGAGGGCATCTAGGAATTTAGGGAGATATCATCCATGGTAGTGAGGAAAACCATAGTGGAGAAAATAAAGGAGGGAATGAATGATCCCAAATTTCTTCCAATGTATTTTTATTTAGCAAGTATAAAGGACATAAATGAACAAGGAGATATTTATATGGTAGAGGATGAAGATGCAAGAGAGACATGCCAAGATGAAGGCATGCAGTTGTTGTTATGGTTTATAATCCATAAAATATATGCACACAATGAGCCAAATGTATTATCAAAAGATTTGATATAAGATTTGAGTTGAATGTATAAAGAAACCTTTCTTGTATAGGCAAGGTGGTGAAGGTAGAAAAGTCAAACATAATGACTAACTAGCCCTTCAATGATGGAATACTTGTTAACTCACATGACAAGCATTCTAGTGAGTGGAAAGTGACCATGCAAGTAGTGTTTCACAATGTGAGGACACTTGTCTCAATCACATGAGGTGAGACAAAACTATAGAGGTCCCTAACTGGAGACTTAAACAATGTGAATAGGATTCTCTATAGGTATGCCAAAATCTAACTAGTTTGATAAAGTCACTATTTACACCAACACCCCCTTTAAGTGCAACTTAGGGAGTAATGCATGAAATAATGATGAGTCTTGGCTACTAGGCCATATTAGGTACTCAAGTAATTTTTCTAATAAAGTGGAGTAAAGGAGAAAAACCCCATTGGAAATAAAAACCCCTCTCCTAAAGAAAAATGATATAATGAAGAGAGACTATGTAGTCCCCCATCTTAAGATGATGGTGACTTCTTTGAATGTTGCTCAAATGCTCCATGTGAAGATTGATGTAGAACAGGTACAAAAGAAGTGATGTGAAGTCTTATTGTAAAGAATCTCTAGATGGTCTTGATGAAGTGTCTTTGAATTTTGATACAAGAAGTGATGTTTGTTAGTAAGAATCTCACAATGCTGATGGTGGATGAGTTGATCATTTCTTTAATCATTCTTTTTCAGTCATTCCCACATTATTTGAGTTACAACTTAGAATCACAGAAGAAATGTAAAATAAATATAAAATGCTTAAGGCACGATGATAATGAAAACCTCCTTGATTATTTGATCCCCATTAAATTGAAACTTTATATGTT
The DNA here is from genome assembly GCA_007258455.2 of Sequoia sempervirens. Classification (NCBI taxonomy): domain Eukaryota; kingdom Viridiplantae; phylum Streptophyta; class Pinopsida; order Cupressales; family Cupressaceae; genus Sequoia; species Sequoia sempervirens. Next base: position 202,347,682 of record VDFB02000017.1, read on the forward strand.
TTAGTGCATATACCAATTTTAATGTATCAAATAATGAAACTTTACAATTGAGTGTAATATCATTTTCAATAAAATGGACAAGTGATATTCACTTTCACAAAAAAAATACTCAATTTGAGTAGCTAATCAAAAGATACAATAATCATATGTGCCTAATTTTGCACTTAGAAATTTAAAGTTTTCTTGTTAAAAGAGGAGATAAAATATGTGTTAAACAACCCATTTTTCATATTGTCTTGACACTAGTTTATTTGGTTTGGAAGAGTTTTTCAACGACTATTCACAATTGAATTTTTGAGATATGATTTGCAAGTTACGTCAAAAGGAAAACTACGAACCCCCCTTACAAGCACAAATAAAGACCACAACTTATCTTTAACCTCTAATGGTTAGATGTTTACAACTTTACAATAAATGTCATTAGTATAAAAAACTAATTATATAAATAATGTAATATTTTTGTTTTAACCGCCAAAGAGGTAGAGTTGACCAATTCTTTTGGGAACCATTGGACAAATGAAAGTGACAAATGTTGCAAATAATAACAAATGTCAAACTACGTAGAATATGATAAGGAGTCTAGCTGCATGGAGAAGGTGGCATGGAAGCCACCTAATTTGAAGGGATACTTAGCCAAATGGATGCACCAATAGAGAGTGGAGATAAATAGAAAAGTGATGACCGATTATGTGGAACATATTCAACTACGTGGAGTTATGTGGAGCTTCAGAGAGATTGCGTGAATGGGAAGATAGTCGACCAAGTGCAATATGGAGATGTGTCAACTTTGAAGGCACTTGTAGAGGAGACGTCGGTGCCTAATCTTGTGGCATGGGATGCACCAGGGCTACCAGCTGAAGATACCAAAGCGGCTATGTGTGAGATGATGATGGAGTCTTGAACAAATTGCCTCATTGCAAACCATTTCAAGGTCGAATTTCAACCCACTTATAGATCTTCCATTATGATGTGAACATAACGTGCTATTCTGCCAAATATTTTAGTGCAAAAACAAATTTCTACTTGCCTTTCCAGCAAACAATGTGTGAAGTGTGCCTTGAGAAAAGGAAATGCAAAATTTATTCAAGAAAAGAGAAAATCCTATGGCTCTCTCAAACGTGAGCTTCTTAGTAAATTTATTCACAGCCTATCTGCAAATCTAGGTGATTTTAAAATCTGCCGTGCTACATCACATCTAGATGTGATGATGGTGTAAATTCCATACTAGATTGGTGAGGTTGCCAGAGTATGCAATGCCTCTTTAAAGATGTGTGAGAGATTATGTGGGATCACGTAGGGCTATTCGCATGTGGAATAGAATTATACCCACAATATTGCATGCATCTGTATGTGGAGGCCGCTGCGAGGGTCTTTTCTAGTGTTTGGAGATGAGGGACGATGTGCACTATAGTAGGTTGAGTGACTAGCTCCTCAAAATTGACAAGAATTTACCAATGAATGTCAAAATTCTGAGATAGCAATCCCTACAAGAAAACCGAGAATAAAACTATCAATCCTAATAATTATTATAAACAAAAAAAAGAAGAAGAGATCATTCTCAAACAAATATGAGTTGCATGGAACTCTAGATTAGTCTTGATGCAAGATTTTGGGAAGGGATTTTCTTGCATGGTTTTGATATCATGTTATGATTTCCAAGATCATAAAGAAAACACCATAGATATTTCCATAAAATACATGCACAGAATAAGCCAAATGTATTATCAAAAGATTTGATACAAGAGTTGAGTTGAATGTACAAAGTAACCTTGCTTATATAGGAAAATCAAACACAATGACTGACTAACCCTTCAATGATGGAACACTTGTTAACTCACATGAGAATCTTCTAGTGAGTGGAAAGTTACCATGCAAGAAGTGTCTCACAAAGTAAGGACACTTGTCTAAACCACATGAGGTGAGAAAAAACTATAGAAGTCCCTACGTGGAGACTTAAACAATGTGAATAAGACTCTCTCTAGGTATGCTAAAAGCTAACTAGTTTGATAAAGTCAATATTTACACCAATTGTTGCTAGTTTTAAAACTTGAGGTTAGAGAGATGATTGATTAAGAGGAGTGAAGTAGTGCAACTATGAAGGAATATGGATAGTAGGTAGCAAGTAAGAAGATACTAAAAGTTGGTGCAATAGGGGAAGAATGTAGGTGTGAAGCTACATGTGGAGCTAATAAAATTATAGTGATGCTATACTAGTTGGATTAGTAGAAGATAGTATAGATGTGTTGTAGGGGGGTGCAACTAAGGAGAGTGAATAAAGAACTATATGGTAGATACTACAAGAAAGGGTAGAAAGTAGTAAAGAGTCTCTAGGTGAGGATGCAAACAAGAAGAGGATGCATAGTATGATGTGCCAAGTAGTACAAGTAATAGTAGTAGCCAATGAGGATAAAGAATAGGAAAGGATGAAAAATCTATTTGAGTCCATCACAAATTTGGAATTGATCACAAAAGAGTAAGAGATCACACTTGAGAAGGAGGAGTTTTTAGGTAGGATAGTGGGTGGAGATGCAAATGAAGCATGGAGCATGGCTGCCAAATGATTGTGCATATATCAAGGTGGATAGTTGATAGTGGATCAAATCACACAAGAAGAATTAAGAAAAAATGAAGCACTTAGAGGAGGATACTAGCCTATACTAGGTGTAGGTTCATGAAATTATAATAGGTACAAAAAGGTTACAATTGAGGTATTAATTTTGACAAATTGTTGGAAGAAGAAAATAAAATGGAGTCTTTGGGTAGTCCCACTATATGAGCAAGGTCTTATATATGTTTTTACTTTAAAGTGAACATGATGCAATAGCATTCTAGGTCTTGGTAGTTTCCATGGACTAGAGTCATAAAAGTAGTCATTTGTAGGAGATTATGCATTGGAAACAACTAGTATGAGTAGTCAATAATAGAGGGTTAGTGAGAATTGGTTCACTTGCAACAAGCAATGATAATATAGGGGAGACTCTTTGTAGTAATAGGGGGGTTCCAATGTCATGATCATATTAAGAAGGGTGATAGAATTATGGCTGAACATGCAACAAAAGGGGCACAACAAAATTGTTCATACAAAAATTTGATATGCTACAAGATTGATAGGAGAGTTAATATCACATTAATAGAGTGCATGGAAATTTTTAATAAAGTATTGGATGCTATTTATGATAATCTAGGCCAAATAATTAAATAGGTAGTAGTGAATTCCACAAGTTATTCATATGGGTGGAGTCCATAGGTGTTGAAGGAAATTTGATTGGTTATATGGATGGTAGGTAGTGACTATAGATCCAGTTGTAATCTATTCAAGTTGTGAATAAATGGATTGAGGAATGACTCAAACCAAAGTAGGGATTTAGTCAAATAATAGATGACTCGTGTACAATAATCTATGATGGTGCTATGATGTTGATGTTGGTACTTTGTTGTAATTGATTTCAACACTTGAGGAGATTTGTGTAAGATTGTTGGTAATGGTTGTCATTGATTTCAAAACTTGGTGAATTTTTTATCGTTGTCATTGATGTCAACACTTGAGAAGTAAGGGAGATTGAACATGGTAGTGGTTGTCAACCTTATTTGTTGGTTGTCTTTGATGCCAACACTTGAGGAGATTGTTGGTTTTCACACTTGGTGTGTTGGCTAGCATTGGTTTTCACTGTTCAAAACATTTAGTTTGGGAAAATATTGATGTATGACTTGGCATTTTTGAAGTTCATGGTTGGATGTCATACCTTGTCTGAAGTTAATCAAAGAAGTATTGAGTATAGTTGCTATCAATAGAGTTGATTTCATAATGACATATTAAGATGAGGATTAAAAGTTTTCTTAATGGTGGAGAGATGTTGTTGATGGTCTACATTATGTTGTTTTCTCTCTCCTATTGTTCTTAATGATGTATATGTTGTTGAAAGAAATTTTTGGCCTCCACAAGTTGATTGAATGTTTCTAGTTCAGGAAGATGTGTTGAAGACTATTTTGGAGAATGTTTCACATTCCTCTATTGTTGAATATTTGGTATTGCGATTTTGGATTCAAAATTTATGTTTTGTGGATGTTGTACTCCTATATTTTCAGGTCACCAATGTTGCCAAGGAGCTTTCTATGAATTGCAAAAGGTTGGTAGCTTTGGTGGTTGTCTGGGCTGGTCCAAAAAATGCTCCACATTTCTTCACATTGATGACTCTTCTCCTATGGCTTGGTGAATGTGATCTCAATGTTTGTACAACATCTCAGTTCCAATTTCATGTGTTGAATCGGTTCACAAGTTGATCTATTAATGATATATCTCATGGATATGTTTTCTATGCTTCTAGGATAAAGTTTTATTTTCCTATTTAGTCTGCAATGGCTATTGGTGGCATGGCAATGTGAAAGAAATTTTTGGAAGTGTTTTTGGATGTTCATGGAACATCCCCATGTGATCTTCATATTGTTGTCAAGATCTCTTTGGTACTACATTGTGTCTTTCAAGTTGTCTTTCTAGGTTATTTGTGGATATCTGGGTGATAAGGCTTGTTGTCTTGCTTTCACTATGTACTTGGAGTTTTGAACCAACATATGAAGATGTGTTATAATGCATTTGGGTCTTGGCCAAAATTTTTAGGGATCACATTGAGTTAATTCAATTGAAAGTATGTTTTTGGGCCGAATGGTTATGTGCTTCATGTTTCATCTACATGTTTCCTTGATGTTGATTTACATTGATGTGCATCATCACATGAATTATTTTGGATCATGTTGAAAGATGTAATAAAATTTTTTTTGGTCCTCTCTATCCTTGGGATAAGACCATTGTAAATTGTTGTGGCTAACTTGTTAAAATGATTGTTTTTATTCTTTCTCTATTGACCTAGTTAATGTTTTGAGGTCTTGCGATTGATCTATATAAATGCAAGAACATTTTGGATGTAAGAAGTGTGCAAAGTGCTAAAGAGTACGAGTGTGAATGTATTGAATATCCAGCAAAAAAAGTGCAAAAGTGTGTGAAAAAATATTAGATGTGCTTGAATGCCATAGTTAGTAGAGTGTTGTGTTGAAAAATATTATAATTCTTTATAAAGCTTTCAAGTATCCTAATCTAAGATAGTGAATCTCATCAAGGCCTTGTATCTTGCCCCTAGAGTTGTATGTGATTAAGTTCTACAAGTCCTTTGAATCTTTCCCTAAGGTATCACACCATGGTTCACAAGTCTTTTGTAAGTGATCTTTTTTGTAAGTAGTGAGCTTCTATATTGTGAGTTAACTCTCACCATGGTTTTTCCCTCATTAGGTTTTCCACATTAAAATCTTGGTGTCCTCTTGTGTTCATTGTATTATCCTTCGTTACTGTTGATGCATTTAAGTACTACTGATTTGTTAGAGGATTGTTGATCAGGTTAAGGATAGGATTATTGTATCATTCATTTCTAAGGGTTGTTGACTTTGTTAAGAGTTTAAAATACTATATCTTTCATTATTGTTGATCTATCTAAGGTTTTTGGTTTGAAGTTTGATATGTGCTGAAAGGTTTATTTTTTAGAGGGGTTTAAATTTTTGTAGATATTGATTCACCCCCCTCTCAATATCGGGTGTGTTCAACAATTGGTATCAATGCCAAGTTCCTTTGAATAATCTTAACAATATGAGGCAAAGATCCGGGATGGAACATGATGGTTCATACAAGGGTCCTATGTTTGATGGGAATAATTATTCTTTCTAGAAATTGAGAATGGAAGGCCTATTGGAAATAGGTTTTTTCATTGATGTCAACCCAATATGAGGTGTCATTGATGTTAGATGAGATGTTGAAGAATCTACATAATCCAAAGATAGTCGTTATAATGTTATATTAGTTGGTGCAAGTCTGCATTGCAATATAAGGATGAATGGTCCTCTAAGTGTGATGTAGAGGATGATGCAAATTTCTTGATAAGTCTACAACATTTCTACATTGATATCATTTAACCTTTTTGTACCATGTACACAAAAATAAGGTGCATAAGTTTTACTAAAGCATTCATAGTGTAGACTTTAAGGAAGAATCATGGTATACTGGTCCACATCCTTTTTTTGAGCAAGATTCAGTCTTGCATCTCAAATGATATGTTGTTCAAGCTATGTAGGTGCTACATCCTTGAAATCAATTCATGGCACCTTCTACAATGTGAGTTACAAGTAACAGTATTTTGGTCTACACTTTGGCATTATATAGTGTTGATATTGGTGCATTTAGAGACTCCACATTCCTCCAGGAGTAAAGTATTGGACTTGTGGTTTTGTAGACATGATGAATAATGTTAAATGTAAACCAAAATTCTACCTTAGGTGCTTTAGTGTTCTGCAAGATTAGTATTCAAAAGATAGTTTGCTATAGGCTATCTGGAATGCCCCATTTCTATTTATTTAGTGGGTGTCTCCTCTTGCTCTAGCATATGATGATTAGTTTTTTAGAAGGTTGAGAAGACATTGTGCATGAACTACAATTCTTGCATCTTGATCTACACGTTGGTTTAGATTTCTCTCCAGTGGTGTAAATCCAAACAGTGATAATATTGATGGTATTGTTACTATTTGGGTTAACATGACTTGTTTCCTTCATCTTTGATTGATCCTGATTAGTTAGTCTTGTTTTGGATATTTTTTTGTGATGCATTTATGCCTTGACATAGCATATGATGATCCAAAACTAAATCCTTTTTATTTTGAATGTGTTGTGGAGTCGACCCATGCATATCAATTGTTTCATCAATGGTCATCTTAGAGCTGACTTAATTGAAGTTTTGTGTTATTATAGAGGATACTTATAAAAGGAAAAATAATTTGTGAGAGGGGGAATGTTTTTTGAAGATGTATAAAGAAAATAATTGAAAATGAAGTGTGTGAGATCTGTGTAATTGTGTGATTGTGCAAAAAAGGGATTGCAACATCAACATAAGTCAAATGCTTCTTCTTGTTAGTGATTTTTCCCGCAAAACCCCACAATTCTTTAAATACTTGCCAACTCTTATAGTGAAGAAATTGCAAGGCTAGTGTCCAACACAACAAGTCTAGGATTTTATGATCCTTACTCCTTCACTTCAGGCTCTATGAAACCTATGAGGGTGAACCCAATTATATTTTCATGAAGTGTATTCAATTAGTAACACATTTATACACATATTGATTCTTATTGATTGCAAATAAAACCCATCTCACTGAAGATTTGGCAGATATTTAAGTAAATGAATACTTACTTGCTAAGAATTAGAGATATTCCTAATCCACACTATTCTTGAAAATATTTTAAATGAAGGGTATGTGCAGGATCATCATGGAAAAAATAGGCCCTTAAGTGGTGAAAATTTCAGAATTTAACTAGAGTTCAGAAACTTGACCTAAAAATTTGAATAAGTTATCTATATTATTTCAAATATATGTAAGAATACAATCTATAGAAAATTGAATGTAGTTTCTAAACTACTAGGTTTATTTAAAAAAAAAAAATCTATTTGGTGAAAATTCAAAATTTCAATGCAATAGTACTTAAATTTTAGCGAAAAAATAAGAAGTAGGTGTCTTTTTGACCACCCCAACCACAATAAAATGATAATATTTTTTATAATATTTTATATATAAGTAGAGGAGTCATTTCCTAATGTGATGCATATTTTTTTGTAATTTTTTTCCAAGTAAATAATTAATTATGAGTTTTTTATTACAACTTTTAAAAAATATAAAAACTTGTATGTCTGACCACCTTAACTTGGTCAAAACTTCATTAAACTCATTTTTTTTAATCCTATAGTACACGAATCATAGAATGTGATGTATGTTTTAGACTCAAAAAATGTGATACCGTTTGAAAGTTATAGATGTTTTTCAATCAACCTATCAATCAGGAATTTAGTCGTAATTCAAATAGAAAATTAATAATAATTATTTATTAAATCCAAAGTAAAGAATAATTTATATTGGTGGAAAGATGAGAATGTTTTTTAAAAACCCTTTTCGTTTCATCAATTTTCGATAAAAAAATATTTGTCAGCCACATACTCTACACATACCCATGGATCGTATCAGCACTTTTTGGCCTATCATGATCCTAAACATACCATGAATATTGTTCTTATTTTAAGTTCATGGCCAGGTGTGCTATTTTCTCATTTTTATGCAATATTTTCGAACAAATTGACTAGTGTCATCGATTGGAGCAACAAAGTCAAATATGTAAGAATTAGTAATATATGAACTACTCAATTTAGAGATAGGTGGACTATTTTCATATTTTTTGCATTTACGAAAAATCACAATGCCTAAAAACACTCACTCCTTACAAATCCTAAGCAATTCCTTACAAAATCTATAAGCCTATTCAAGCAGTTTAATCAACTCTTTGAGTTAAAGCTAAAAATAAAACCATACATTCAAATGGAACAATTGAAGATAAATGATAAAACCATTAGTATTTTCATACATAACTTATGAGAAATATACATAGGAGAGTATTTGTTTCTAGACTAAGATTTTTTTTGATATTAGTAGTTTCTATAGAACTAATTTAAGACTATTACATATAGGATTTCATACCCAAGACAATCTACTAGCCTATTTATCTATATTCTATTTAAAATTCCTTTCTTGAGCTTAGCTTTCACCTAAAACCCTTTTGAGACTTAAAAATCTGACCCTTTGTAATGAGCCCTAAAATCCCTTTTATAGAATAAGGAAGCAACAAGCATCAGGCTCAATTACATTTACATTTCATCTCATTTCAAGATCATTTGAACTAGAATTTGAGACGTCCTTAATTAGTTTCACGCAATCATTGCAAAAAATGGAAGAGTAAAAGACCACATTCCACATCCTCTACATGAAGACATGGCAGCTCCTCAAAAGGCAGAGTTTATTGAAGCAACGTTGAATCCTTTTCCTTGTTGACCAAAGAAGACTCTCCACTTGCAGCCCCAACAAACACCTACATACTATCTGGAAGAAATCTACATGCTGCCATCGTTAGGAAGTATGGCACTTCTCCAATACACCAACCCAAAAAATTTCCACATTAGTGCTAGAAATAAGAAATCACACGAATGTTGAATATGACAATCTTGACAAAAGGGCCATAGTGTCATCAAAAACAAAAAAGGGGTAGAGTCATCACTTTGAGTCATCGACCTCAGAGGATACTAGCCCGTGTCTTGTTCATGGTGGAACTGGAGGAACCATCACCAACTTCCTGTCAGAATCCTCAGAAGGTACTAAACCATCAATTTTGAAGTTGGTTCTATGGACTTCTCTTGCACTCTTAGGATGTTTCACCTAAAAGGAGAGAGATAGGACACCTAAAAGGAGAGAGATATAACACCTAAAATTGAGGTGGTTCAATCAAAATAAGGTATGTATGATGTGATTATGACTAAATTCAATGATCTAAATTCAACCAAGTTATGAAATTGATTGATTATTAATGTAAAACTAATGAAATATGCAATGTTTGAAAACATAGTGAGGTTTGCAAAAAGCTTAAAAGGATGAACAAAAATGCAAATGAAACCGAATAGAAAGCTATAATTCAAAATGTGTGCACCTGCAAGATTGATGAAGACTAGAAAGCACTCTATAAATCTATTAAATTTGAATTTTATGTTGATTGGGACTCATTCGCCACCCTAGGCGAATCAATCCCAAGACAAGGTTTTCTGTTCAAAAACTAGTTTTTACTCAGTAGGTATCTAGATCTGCATCTAACTCTAATGGCCACCTTATGAGGGACTCATTTTCCATCCATGGCGAATCAGTCCACTTTCAATTTTTTGCAAGCTCAAATCTCAGACCTCCACCTTGTCACCTTTACAACACTTCTTAACAGACACCTGAATTGGGATCTCAGAAAATTCTTGCAAAACAACTTAAAATTGGTTGTCTAATGGGGTGTTTTCCTTGGTCAAACCCCTAATTGGGTAATCAAACCTTGAATGGATAAAAATCTACATAAAACCATATCCTTAATTGTGTTAAAGACTAAGAAAATCATAAGTATGATAAAACCCTATTCTATTGTGCTAGAATAAGATGTGCAAAGGTGATTTGAATGATGCAAGACTTCAACCCTAGAAACCTTACAACATATCAAATAGATGTAAATGACATGCAAATGAAATGAAAACCTTAATTTGAAGATAGAGAGAAAATGGAAGATGTAATAACTTTGAAAATAAGTCTTGAGGTGTGATTTGATGGCTAGTTGCATCTCCTCAACCTATATTTCTCCATGATTCACCATAGAAATCCATCATCAACTCTTTGTAATGTTGGATCTTGAATGAGAAGTGAGCTTGAAGACCTGCAAAAACCCTTAGTTTGCTATCCAAAATCTTCAACTTTGTTGTAGAAAATGCAAGTAAAACTTGTTCATGTGGAACACTCCTAATACTTGACTTTTGAAAGTTGCTTTGTAAAAATGACTAAGGTGTAAAAAATGATCTAAAATGAATGTTTATAGGCATCAACACCTAATTTTCCTATTATTTATACCTAAGAGGCTAACATCCATCGGAAAATTAAGTTGAATTAATTGAATTCCCGCACAAAATTGAAATTTTCCTCAAAAGGGACTCATTCGCCATCCTTGGCGAATGGGTCCCACTAGAGGGGAATCATTCACCCAAGGTGGCGAATGGGTCCCACTAGAGGGGAATCATTCACCCAAGGTGGCGAATGGGTCCCACTAGTGGGTTTTGAAGGTGGTTTTTCTGGATATGAATGAATTAAGTATTGTGTGTAAGGATTTAAGTGATTTCTCAAGTGAAATGGGCCTCTAGATAAAAATAATGGGTCTTAGGGGCCTATAAATGTTATTTTGAAGAATGAATAATGCAGGGGTACTCAAAAGTAGGTCTAAATTAAGCATGAAATTGTCTCTTTTCTCAAGAGTGTCCAATTTTCTATTCCATAGGTACTAAAGAGAGGGGAAATAATCACCCTTTGGGTCAGTGTCACCCTCATTGTTTGAAGGGCTATTAGAATTCTCACTAGGAGAGTTACGTCCTCCTAGAGAAGCCTTATGATACTTGCACTTTTTCTTTTCCTTCTTTTCACATTCCACCAAATTTTTCCCTTTGAACTTGACCATTCTTCTAAAATAGTTTGGCTTCTCAGGCGGTAGTTACTCCTGACACCATACTTCTTGAATTTCCTCTGTCCCCTTCTACTCTTTGCTGTATCAAGAGCTCCCTGTGTACCAACTTCATTCTCAAGGGCATTCTCCTTAGAATTGAGAAAACTCAATCTCCTAGACCTTTAGACCGGCCTAATAGACTCCCCAGACTTTTTCATCCTCTTAGTGATAAGAATCGAAGGACCTCTACCAATTCTACTCTCGAACTCAAACTCAATTGTTATTTTTTGAATGCAATTTATGAGAATATGGCCATCAGTCCTCATTATAATGAGACATGCAATTGTGCCAATGGGTATGTGTAGGATCATGATCGGCCAAAAAGTGGCGATATGATGGGTATTTATAGGGTATGTGGTAGACGACCTTTTTTTAACCCAAAATTGATGACATGAAAAGGGTTTTTAAAGGATATTCTCAGCTTTCCACCAATATAAATTATGTTGTACTTTGAATTTAATAAATAATTATTATTCATTTTCTATTTGAATTATGAGTAAAGTCTTGATTGATAGGCTGATTGAAAAACATCTATAGCTTTCAAACGATACCACATTTTGAATCCGAAACATGCATCACATTTTATGCTTCGAATACTATAGTATTAAAAAAAAATTGAATTTCATGAAGTTTTGACCAAGTTAAGGTGGATAGACATACAAGTTTTTATATTTTTTAGAATTTGTAATAAAAAAATCATAATTAATTATTTACTTGGAAAAAAATTACAAAAAAAATGCATCACATAAGGACATCAGTCCTCTACTTATATCTAAAATATTATAAAAAAATATTATCATTTTATTGTGGTTAGGGTGGTTAGACAAACACCTACTTCTTATTTTTCCCTTAAATTTAAGTACTATTGCATTGAAATTTCAAATTTTCACCAAATAGATTTAAAAAAAAAACCTAGTAGCTTAGAAAATATATTCAATTTGCTCCAGATTTTATTCATACATATTTTTGAAATAATATAGATAACTTACTCAAATTTTTATGTCAAGTTGCCTAACTTTAATTTTTTTGATTTTTTTTTTTTTTTTTCCACTTAAGGGCCTATTTTTTCCATGATGATCCTGCACATACCCCGACCATTAATTTTTCAAAGAAAGCTTGCGTACACAAGTTGACAATAGTCTGCTTTGATTTTTTTAATATTAAGCATTGATTATGTTTTAAAAGATAAATCAACGTGTAGATTACTATGCAATCACTTATAATTAAGTTTTAATTGTGCTTTTAATGCTCCTTTAAATCAGAAAATCCCTGAGTAGATATTGTAGACATGGAAAATATACTGACATACTTGATCCCAATTATTAACACCATTTCATCCTAAATCATCCCTTAGTCTAACCATTTAATTGAACACTGTTATTTGATTAAATTCATCAATTTTCCTCTCTTAATTAAATAAATCATTTTATCTAATTAAATCATTATCTCTTGTTAATTAAATCAATCTATCTAATCTAATTAACCCTATGTCCATATTTAATTTAAAAATAATTCCCTTTATTTGATTAAATCTCTAAAGTCTATTTATTAAATTAAATAAATTAAACCTTATCTAATTTAAGCTAACCAACCATCCCCTTTAGTTAAATAAAACAAAATATTTATTTAACTAAGTCTAAAATAATATTCTTCTCATATTTGATTTAAATAAACCCATGAATCTAAATCAAATGGGTCAAATCACCTAATCTTCACTTAAGTTAATCAAATCCCGATTAAATCTAATCTTAATTCGTATCCCATCCTCTAGCTTTTGCCACTTGCACATGAAAATAGATTTAATTCATTTATTAAATCTCTATTTTCTCTCAACAAGGCATAAAAGTGGAATGTTCCTCCATTTCAAATCTCCCTCCAAATGGGACGAGTCCTTCCAACAAGGCATTTATTTCATCTTACGAGTCCTTTTTCCTTAAGCCAAGTTGCCATAACTCCATTTGACTCTCTCTCCACCTTGTATTTTCACTAATTTCAAATATCACCTAATCGCATTTATGGGCACATTCATCAAAATGTGCACATCCTTCATCCATGCATCTTTTGACAAGTGGCACCTTGTCATTGGTTGAATGTTAGTCCCACATGGCTTCATTTTAGGCATTTCTCCAATTTTTCAATCTATAAATAAGAGGCTTCATTCCTCATTTTATCATCCACAATTTGAGCAAAGTTATTATACTCAAATCTATAGAAATCTTCATCCATTTCATCAAATATTTAGCTAGGTTGTGCAAATTTTCATCTTGGAACACACTTCGCTCTTCAACAAAGTGGATCACATCCTCATCAAATCATCAAAGCTTGCATCATAGGAGTTGGGAAAGGGAAAATTTTCACATCAAATTGGCACCAACTTCCCCAAGAGATTAAGAGTTTGCATTGCATTTGAATAGGATTTAATATCTTTTGTTTATGTTTAGGTTCTTCATTTTATTTCCTTTCTTTTGCAATTCAAATGGATTTCATGGGGAAACATGATACTAACTTGCATTTGATCTAATAGGGTGTTTGTTTCTTGTGTTTATGTAGGTTTGCAATCTTGGTTCACATTTTGGTGCTAGAAGGAGGGCTGAATCACTTAGTTAATATGCTTATTTAAAAATTGAAATGCAATCTGTTGTGTATCAAATCAATAGGTTCATTCATTTAAATATTCGATGATTTTAAATCAATTCTAGGCCTATTTTAGTTGCTTGAAAGTATCTAAAAGACCCTGCATAAATCCATTTTGCAGGTACCCTGCAATCACGACACTCCATGAGATCACATTTTCTCTTGAGGAATTATGTCAAATTGTTCATGTGAATTATCTATGCTTCAGCCTCTTGCATATACATGATCTCATTTGATTACTCTTAGTTTCTGAGAACTAGGTACATTCAAGTGAATTGGGTACTTAGTCTCTATAACTTTGATGTTGTGTTTGTTAGTTTGTTGTTATCATGTCATAAAATTTTGTTCCAACGTTTATCTGAAAGTCTTGACTATATCAAGGAAATGTTCTATTTTACAATTTTGAAGGATTTACTTGTGTAAAGATTTTGATGGTCGATATTATCGTTCAAAATATATGGATTTTATTTGGGCTTCATTGCTATCTTTTTTGGATTATCATTGCGTGATTGTTTTCATGGCAAGTCACTTCTCACTGTCCATTGCTTAATGTTGTGGGATTTGGATTTACACCTATTGATTGGATTCACTTGGAAGCTTAATATTATCGATAGTACAACCATAAGAAATCCCCCACGAAGCCTCTGTAGGCCGTAGCTTAGAGAAATAATGCGGATGTAAGCTTTTGATAATGTGGTAATATCATTGTTATTTCCTGCATCCACCAAAGAATCCCTGAATACAAATGACACCACCAGTTTTCTCACTTCCGATGTAGTTGGTAAGAAATGTAAACCTTTTTTAGTCTGGTAAGAAATGTATAGATATGTGGTGTTTACAAGGAGGTAGCGATGAAAGTTGTGAAGACTATGTCGAGCTATGTCCTTGGTGCATGTAAAAGTCAGAAGCATTTAGTGACAGGGTAATTGCTATATAGAAGGCCGTGCACGTAAAAGTCACAAGCTTGTGGATGTTTCTTGTGGTATGAACTGACTAGAAAAGACTATGAAATATGGTTTTACACCTGCCAATAAGTTTTCAAATATTGTAGAATTCGGCTTTACACTGGCTAATATCGTTTGCTTGAAAGATTACATCTTTTCAAATTTGCGCCTACAACTTGCATTTTCTTAAAACTTTCTCAAAGCCTTTTTAACAGATCTTTGTGCAGGTCCTACAATCATTGAAGAATTCGGTTCTACACCTATCAATCGCATTTACTCGAAAGTCTCTAAAACATTTTCAACAAATTCATGTTGTGCATTACCTACAACTACATGACGTTTCTTTAATGCATTTTGTCAAATCATTCACTTTCCTTGTCTATGCTTCCATATTTTGCAGGCTTGTTTATGAGGGTAGTCATAACTATAAAATTTTCAAATATTCTCTTATCTATCTTTTGATGGATTCTTTGTCTATGATCGATCTCCTTTGGCTAATTAATTCTTTTAACTTTCTTTGGTAGAAAACTTATGTTGATCTATTTCACAACAAACTTTGTTGATCCCTTTGGTAGAAAACTACTATTTTTCCATACCTGTCTTTGACTTGAGTTTTTAAAAATCTATGTTGCAATCATTCCTATTTTGGTCCACCAACCAAATTCCTCATTTCCCCACGTTGGCATCCCAAGTCAAGTTTTGTGCACAAAATAAATGAATATGTGTGCTAAGAGAGTTATAGCCTTGGAAATCTAAAGTTTCTTATAGCTAAAAGAGAAGAGGAGGATGATTGTACAGACCTCATTTCATCTACGGTGAGAAATAGATGAAGATTGGGTATTATCAAATTTGTTGTTGAAGTTGTAGAAATGGCTTCAGAATCATGTTAGTCGACCAACATTTTCTTTCATCGATCCTAGCCTGGTAGAGGGATTCGATGTAGGCATCTACTGACTATCAAGTGTAAGGTGAGTTGAGGGTAAGACATCTATGCTTTAGAACTTAGACCCTAAGAAGCTAAAATTAAGTGTTTTAGACAAAAACTAGAGGAATTGCAGTAGATATTATATCAGTGCAGTCTCAACTTGGTGTTGGCCGTGTTGTCCAAGACTACACATTCTCAAAGACCACAAAAAACCCGAGTGACTAGTATACCAAAGTCGGTCAATAAAATCCGAGTGTCAGAAATAAGGACTTCTGCAATATCACTTTCGTAGCCATTATTAAAGGGGAGGCCAAGCAACATGCAACTATCTTTTGCTAAGTGAGGTTTATGGGCGGTGATTTGTATTTATTTCTCAACTCTCAGCTACTTACATTGGATCATCTTCTGCAAAAGTAGATTTGATCTAGCAGAGCGTATCTTTTAAAAAAAAAATCAATATCTAACACTTTAGAATCAACAATGCTATCAATTAATTGCTTATGTTGGAGATTAACTATCCTTTGGACAATAGCTTGGGAGATACGTTCGAGGTGTTTTTCATTTATTGTCAATTGATTTAAAATGATTTTGTGCTATCAACTATCTTATGTCTAATTACATTGGATTTGGTGGAGATTTTGAACTAACATCATTTCTTTCTTTTCAATGGGGCTATTATACAAAATTCAAATTGACTGTGGCTTGCTAATTTGCATCAAGGTAGATAAAATCACAAGTAGATTTGAGCTGGAGAATGGGGTAGTGAAATTGAAAAAATCATTTCTAAATGCTTATTGTAATAGCTTGAAGCATCCATTTCCTGCTTTTGTTTTATGTTTTAAGCCAATTAGATCATTGATTTTTTTTCAAAGATGGGCTAAAACTGAACATTACAAACTTACTAGACTTTGATTTTGGATTAAAATTGAACAAACTTCACATTTGATTTTTGGTGCTTAAACAAAACTCATCATTGCTTTGAGGTTAAAACAAACAAGTGCTTGAATTGTGTTATCTTTTCTTTGGTACATTTTGAGTGCGTATCCTCTCCCCTTGCGCTTCGTGCAATCTTGGGTGCAAGAGAAACACTCAAAATACATTTTATTGCTTTAAGTCACCTTTAAGAGAGGGCTTACTATGAGACACACCTCACAACAGGAAACTCATAGGAAAGTTCTTGCAAGCACGTTTACCGACAAGCTATATCAAGGGGTGTGAAATTGTGAGAAATTAGCATCAATTTGTGCCAACAACTTAGATTGCACCTAATCCCATGCCTTAAGTGGCCAAGCGGGTGAGTGTTGGTTCCAGTGTTCACAGTTTTTTGTCATTAAGTACAGTGTTTGTAGTAGCCAACTAGTCCATCCAAAGAGTTTATCAAAGTGGTGCATTGGAACTTAGATTTCAAGAAGTTACTTGCCATGTCTGATCTTGGTTAAAGTATAGAGGTTAAGACTTCATTCTTAACATACCTTTATACTCTCTCCTTGGTTCCATGTAAAATCATCTCTTCTACTACGAAGGGCACGAGGAAAGCCCACCAAAAAAAACATACCAATTGAGATAGGATGTTATAATGCTTGTGAGTTAGTTTGAAAACACAGTGCTTGGATCCAAAACATTGAGACAAACATTAAACAAATCATTCAAATTTCAAACACTTTATAAGATCAAATAGCTTTGAAAAAATTCAAGTGCTATTGCTTTCCCTAGGGATCCTATCCTTAGAGGCTTCTAAGAATTTGGATTTCATCTCAATTTTCTCCTACTAAGGTCAACCTTAGGAAACTTTTGCCTTGATTTTCTTGATTTCCACATAATGGACTTTGTGGGATGAAAGAGAATTAGGACATTGGACATCTAGTTTCAAAATCTAATCAAGAGTGTGTTTGTGGTAAAAATAACTCATTAAGAAAAGTTAAGAAACAATTGGACCCCACACTTGTGCTTGGCATCTTTTGGTCATATGGTTTTCATGCAAACATTTGTCTTTTGGTTTTGAATTACTCTTAGAGAAAAGCATGTTCTTCACTATCTTGGTCTTGTAAACAAGGTTCTACTTACGTTCATTTAGGATCAAATAAAACATTTCATTCATCCAAACATTTATCATCTCCATCTCACAAACAACTTTAGAGCTTTGGAAACATCATTCTAGACTTGGGTAAATCATCAAAATCAAAATCACCTTGTATAGTTAGGAGTATGGGAATACATCATTTCTCATACCTCTTGTTAAATCAACACCCCTTTGAACAAGTTCATCCTAATATCACATAAAACATCTTAGGGTTTACAAGTTCATTATTCAAATCAAATCCCTAAGTCTAGTATCCCTCCAAGGTTCCAAAAAATTCGACATCCATATCATTCACCCCTTTCATCCTTCATCTCATCATTGGTCCTGCACACCTTAGAGGTTCACTTTTTTAACAAGGTCAAAACACAAGAAGAACATGGAATATAAACTTGATCCATACATCATGAGTAATCCAAGTCAACCAAACTATCAAAGCCTTACAATGCCAAATGATTACCAAAAATCACATTTATACAATCTGTACATGGGATCATTGTCTCCTATAAACCTCGATGGTACAAAAAATGTGAGTATGCCCAATCTAAATCTTGGAACACCTTTCCCTATGATAGATTTAAATCAAAGTCAAAACTTACAAATCTATCAACCAAACAATGAATGCATGAATCTTCAAGCAAACAACATTATCCCACCAAATCCATACATGCCAAATGTGAATATACCAAGTACAAGTTTTCCAAACATGAAAATTTCAAATCCACACTTGGAAAACTTTGGGATAAATATGTTTGTGAATCATACAAATTTTGTTCAAAGTCGAAACAAGATGATAATGACTCCATGTATTGATCTAAGTCAAGGTAGCACCATACAAAATCAAAGTTTCCTAAATCAAGGCAATGTGATTCCCAACCATAACAATGTTCAGTTTCAACCCATAATGCCAAATCTAAACATCATTCCAAATCACAAAATTGTCAAAAATTAATTTGTCTGTGATCCCATGCAAACATCACAAGTGTACATTCCAAATTTGCTTGAACAAAATCCAAATCAACCATATCAAGTGAGTCAAAATCAAAATCAAGATCAAAATTCACTAGATCAACTTGCTTCACTTGCCAAACTAATTGACTTATTGATCCAAGAGACATTAGGGCCCACATGCCACCGACGAATCCATTCACCTCAGTGTGGCCATTGAACTACCGGTGGCACCATAACTGTTAGCATCTTCAAAACCCAGTGGGTTTCCAAATAGTTCGGTGGTCAGTTATCCGGTGGTTGTTTTTAACTATCGACATTCAAATTGGTGACGCAACATTGACAAACGAAATCTTGGAGATTCCATTAGAATATACCGGTGACATGTAAAGTTTCCAGACGACTATCAAATTTTTTGCACGAGGGGAATTTTTTTGCTGTGATGGCCTCCAGGCCATCAAATTTAAGCTCATGAATGGATGACATCATGATAATGCCATCGTACAACCAGCCCTCTTTGCCCCCTCCTACCCCCAGTTTGCCTTCAAGGAACAATTTTTTTCTTTTTGGCGTAACTTGGGCATACAGTATACAAATCAAGAAAATGAGATATTGCCGAAAAACTAGTTCTGAGAACTATCTAGTGGTGCTAATTATTATTCAATATTTTTCTATTTAGCTGTATTTATTTCTATTTGAAGTCAGATGTTCATTTATGGCCTCCAAGCTCATAGCTTTTTTCCACGATCTCCAATTTTTGCCATCTTTGCGGCTTTGGAAAGGTATTAAGGAGCTCTATGTTGTTGTCCATACACTTTTTTATGCATCTATCCTAGGTTGATCATTATTTTAGATTTTTCTTCACGGGTGTTTTGTAGATTACTTGGATGTTTTGGCAAATGGAAGGGTGAAACTTGAATATTTGCACTTCATTTGAGTACCGCATCATTTTATTTTCTGTTTATGCATATTTTGCATTCTCTCCTTTTACAATCATTGGGTTATTGTAATAAATGAACTGAGATAAAGTTCCATCAAGGGGGTTTCTTGCATAATAATCTGATTAGAGTGTGCATGCACTTTGATCTCCAGCTTGTTTTGATGGCAACTCGCATGGGTTATATCCAGTTTCTTAGTTTCTTTTGGCCACATCTTGCTCTAGCTTGACACATATACAATTCACATGGGTTCACACTTCAGATTTGGAGCCTATGGTATGGATCCACATTGGTTCAGATCCTTCTTAGTTTGAGGGCCATGTTTTTATGGTAAATGTTCCACAGTCTTTATGGTACTATTTCCCATGGAAGAGTTTGTCTTAGTTTGGCATCAACATCGAGATACACTATTTCTAGATTCTATAATCATTTCATCTATTGTTGCTTCACAAACTGTAGGGTTGTTCCAATTTGTGAGTTTTCTAGTGTTCCGTGGCATCAAGTCTACTGCCACATTATTATGATTCTGCTTTGGTTTCTTGTAGACAAAAGTATCTTTTATTTATTGTCAGATTGGGGTTCCAGTGTTACTCCACAGTGTTCTTCCAGTGCTTGCTTGTAGCAGTCATCTCATTGTAGGGGGGTTTTGTCCCATTGGGTTTTCCTTCTCTACCTCATTATTGCATTTGTACATGGGTACCTGATTAGGCCTTGTTGTTAGGACCCATTCATGCTTTCTTGCATTCATCTTAGTTTTAGGTGCATGATTTTTTAGTCTCCCTAATTTGCACTTATGGGGGGGTGTTAGTGTAATTAATATTTAATTACACTTGCATAAGTTTACTTAGGAAATATTTTAATTCCTAGGTTCATTATTCTCATCCTTATCTTGTTGAGCTATCTTGTTGCTCAAGATAAGATCAGGGTTATGCATAATTACTTTTATAAATCAAATAATCTCATGTAATTATGAATTCCTGAGTAGTAATATTTTGCACATCTTTTTGCAATAGCTTTGATTTTTTTATTTTTCTCTTCTGTGGAAGGCTTTTCTGGTTTGCATGTTTGATCTTGGTTTCTAACAAAATCAATACACTCTTCCTTTGGTTGAACCATGTCATCAAAGTGTTTAGTTGTGTCCACAACCACATCAAAAACAATACCTCCAATGTCAAGAAGTTAGATATCAAGATCAACCGCATCAACAAATCCAACCCCCACATCTCAAAGATCAATCATCACATCTCCAAAATCAATCACTACAAAGTCAATTTAAAGTAAAAATATCACAAGGTAACAAACAAAAATACACACCACTTGGGAGAAAAATTGAATTGGTCATGCAACAGTTGGTACAAGAAAATATCATCAAAATCCCCATTTATGCAAACTATCAAGAACCCCTAGTTAAACCACTAGGGTTTAACGAGAAGCACCTTTGTGATTTTCACAAAACAAAGGGACACACAACATCAGGTTGTATTCGACTCAAAAATCTCATCCAAGACCTTATTGATCAAAGAATAATAACTATTGAGGACAATGATGAAGATTCAACCACTAGTGATAGCATTGCCAATCTCCCCATGACAATTGTTGAACACTATGATCAAAATCTATCCATTGATGAGAACCTTTCAAAGATGTTTCTACCTCATTCGAAGATCAAATCAACATATATCAAGAGTCACTTTTCAATCATTGTCAAAATCCACCAACAATACTCAACAATGATCCAATTCAAGAAATTTCAACATCACTTGACCCTATGGTTGAAGACTTTGACAATATCTCTGCCATAATTGTTGAAAAAAATGTTCAAGATATCTCTATTAATGAAGATGTTTCTACCCCATCTAGTGATCAACTAACTATACATCAAGAGCCACTTTTTACTGATCTATTTCAAGGAGTGTTAGAATTATTTGATCCCATTGACATAATCTATGATCCATCGATCAATGATCATATTGAAAATGTCTCTACATCGCCTTATGAGTTAGAGGAAATATCTCAAGAATTCATTCCAAAGCATGATCAACATCCTTCACCAAAGTTTATCAATGGTACTTTCCAAGACATATTGACATCCTTTGACCTCATTGAGCCACTTCCTATGCCTAATGAAGACATCTAAGAACCCTTTATAATCAATCCATCCTTTGAAACTTATTCATGTCAAGAACTTGATCCAAAGCATGTCGAAAGCAACTTTGAAATCATTCAAGATCAAGAATTTTTATCTCCAAGATACTACAATGATCTAATGGACACTCTCCTATCTATACAAGATGTTGCAAATGATGATCATATCCACATAGCACTTACTCCTCCATCTACCCATGAGATGCTTTTTGTGGATGGACACATAGATGATCTTCATTCAGAACAGGATTTTGTTACACAAAAAGAGTAGGTTATTGATTCCTACAGTAAAACAAAGTTTTCAACATCAAGATTAGATATATCCCAAATTCAAACTAAGGACATCATGTATGAAGATATCCAACATTATCCACTCAAGGAAACATGTTAGATAGAACAAGATATTCTAAATTCAACAGAGCAACAAATTGAAATAACATCATCTACAATAGACATTTATCAAAGAAGGTTTATTGAACAAGAAGAATGAAGGAACAAAGGTGCTACTACCACTATACTGGGGGAAACTATGTCTCAAGCAAATGTCAACATAGGTAGCACGAAGAGTCCTTATGATGAAACTGATGGCAATACTACAACCAACCATGTCATGAATCTTCATCCACCCATCATCCCATTCATGAATTGGGACCAACATCAAAAGAAGGATTTCAATCAAAGCACAAAGAACTTTATCAAATCAAAAGAAGCTAAGAATCATATCAAAAAAATCAAATACATATGGATACCAAAAAATACAAAGAAAGATTATCCCTATCAAACTCCATTAGTCAAAGAAATTATGGGACAAAATAAAAAATAGAAAAGTATCCATCACATATGTCCACAAAAGCAAAAAAAATCTTCTCAAGAAATACACAAAGTGTATCAAGCAGTTGGTCCTAATTCCAAACACACTTTTGGATCCACCCATCATTGCTCATCTTCCCAAGTTTGGAGAGTTAAAGGTTCCAAACAGTCAACCAATCCATCTCATATTCCTAAACACACTCCATCCATGCCTCCGTGCATGATATCCAGTTCTCACATTGACCATGTATTGGAAACCATCCTTCATCATAAGGATTCAAAAGGCACTCTATTGCAATGTGTGCACAAAGGCAGAGTTAACATTGGTATCAAGAAAGCAGATCAGGAATCTCAAAAGTTGCATTCAAATGCACGTATCTTGGAAAAGAAGCTTCTTCAAGTAGGATATCAATGTCACATTATGATAGAATCATCTTCATTGACACCACTAGGTGGTTTAGCATGAGATTCAAATCTTTCAAAAAAATACAAAACAAAAAAACAAAAAAAAATGAAAATAAAATAAAAATCAGAAAAAGGATTGAAAACAGTAAAGAGAAAAATAATCCTCTAAAGTGAAAACTGGACTATGGTGGCGCTTTGGGCAGGTACCATGATGAAAACCTAGAAAACAGGCACCATGTGTAGAATTGAGAATCTATGTGTGCTAGTTCAGGTGAAATAATCTTATCTCATTCATAATAAATCCAGTATTCCATCCATCTCATCCATAATAAATCCATTCATCCATGAACCATTTATCCAATCCATCTACATCCATAGTCCAAATTATCTCAGCCTTGATAAAAGTTTGGTGCACACTTTACACTTGCTTATGGTAAGCATCTTGACATGAGTGATTTTCACTAATCCTATCCCACCCAACATTATCTGAGCCATGAAGCACTATCCAAATAAGATTTCTTTATCTAAAAACCTTATCTTATCACAATATAATCCATATCCATCCATCCACACACCTATCCTAGCATCCACCCATGAAATTTCATACATTGCTAGACACTGGGGGTAGATATGTGCATCTTGATTCAAAAATAAATCTTGATCTATATTCTCCAACCTATATGGTGATCTGAACATTGGAAAATATGAAGTCAAATTGGTCAAAACATTAGTGAGCCAAAATCCAAATCACTAGCTGATGGCATATTTTTACAAGAAGACATTCCTTATCAATCTTCATCTTTCATTGAGCACCAATCCAAACAATCACTATTAGTTGCATCTAATGCCTGCTTCAATGTCACATCAAACCATTCAAATAATTTTGTTCCAAAATCAAGCTTCAAAATCATGATCAATCAAATCCAATCACTCATCATCTTGGGATATCCTTCCCAATCCTTGTGTTGCTTAACACTATCCTTGCATTGTTGTGTATCCTCAACAATGTTATCATCATCAATCCTGATCAATCAAAATCCAATCAATCCCTCATCATCTTGGGATATCCATCCTAATCCTTGTGTTGCTTAACACTATCCTTACATTGTTGTGTATCCTCAACAATGTTATCATCATCAATCCATCAATCTGATCAATCAACCCTAGCTTGGTTTTCAATAAAATCCCAATTAGAGCACTGATATAGTCACACATCCATATTCAAATCATCAAAATCATGTGAAAATCCAAAAACATTCAAAACATAGAAAAAATCCAAAAACATCAAAACATCCAAAATCCAAAAACATTCATAAAATCTCATAAAATCCCAAAAACATTCAAAACACATCAAAGTCCCAAAACAAATCAAAAATTTAGAAAACATCAAAAACATGGTTATCTGAACTACGTCATCTCTAAGCTTAAACATAGGCAAGGCTGATCTTTAATTAGTCCCTGAGACATCAAAATCCAAAAAAACACTCATAAAATTTCATAAAATCCAAAAACATTCAAATAACCCAAAAATACCAAAAACGACCTCAAAACATTTCAAAAAGATCAAAAACATCCAAAGATTTGAAAAAATCCATCCGTCCCATTTCATTTTCACCTACAATAATCTCATCCATAATAAAAAAATTATCACACCCACCCTTTGGAAAAACAAACATAAACAACCACAACAATCAACGAAAGCAAGCTTCAAACATAAAATCAAAGGAAAACTTCAAACTTTTAAATGCAAAATCAAAATCCTAATCATTTTCAAACATGTAGTCAACCTTATATCAAAATCCTATCAAACAACTTATCAACCCATCATCATCCTATACAATGCATGTACTAGGATATATCGTTCTGAAAATGGCCATCATTTTGGATATCACTTTGGATTCTTATCCTAAAGAAAAACACATCCCCTTGGCTAGAGGTATGAAGAACATTGAATTGTTTGTGTGCTTGATTTTTTCTTTTGATTTATCTTATTGCACTCATTCCAATGACATCTCAATGATGTCTAATCAAAAAAATTTAGAGAGAAAGGAATGGGGCATTGATCATTATCTTTTGTCTATTGTACTTGTTGGACGTTCTTGTAATATGACTTAGAGAATACTTTCTTTGTTAGGTGTATCCTAGAAAAGTTTTCGTATGTCAAGTGTGAACAAGAATACTCCTATCTAATTGTCAAGTCAAAGTCCATTGCACTAGGTACAACGCCATATTAGTTCTTTATACCTTGATGCATTATACCTATGTGTGTTATCAAACATAAGGTAATTGTCCCTTTGAAAATCCCAACCCCTTGGCAAGTAATAATCATCATCATCATCATCATCTCATGTCTTGTTGGAATCTCTTGTTTTCTTCTATCTCCTACTTTTCGTGCTAACATGGTACCATGACAGTTAATCATAAATCATTGCTAATGTATCCATCCTATATCCAAAAACCATATGCATATCATATCATATAAGAAACATTGATCATCTCACATGCATTGCATTTCATCATTGTATAATATAGATTGGTTATTCTAAGCATCTCATAAACCATACATTTATCATCCATTTACATAATCATAAAAACATCATCATATCATATCATGCATACATCATCATATCATCCATTACATATAAACATTGTAATCATCTCATTTATATCATCTATCATGGTACAAATCAAGATCAAGTGTGTGTAATATATCAAAATAGACATGAAGCTACCCATGGCTGATGAATTGTTTACATCATCAAATCTGTCTACATCAAGCATTCTCTAAACTAATCTTGAAACTCTTTTTCAGAAGATCACCTCAAATTGAATTTTTCACTCGATCTCTTGAGGGGGCAATATACCAGCGTAATTCTTCATTCATTGGGGTAGCAGTGGCACATCCAAAAAAATTAGATTTTTTTTTGCTTTTGATCGAGATAGTTTATCTTTGAACCAACACAAGAAGTACTTTACTTCAAAGAGGGGCAAGATGTAGACATGGAAAATATACCGACATACTTGATCCTGATTATTAACACCATTTCATCCTAAATCATCCCTCAGTCTTACCATTTAATCGAATACCATTATTTGATTAAATTCATCAATTTTCCTCTCTTAATTAAATAAATTATTCTATCTAATTAAGTCATTCTCTCTTGTTAATTAAATCAATCTATCTGATCTAATTAACCCTATGTCCATATTTAATTAAATAATTCCTTTTATTTGATTAAATCTCTAAAGTCTATCTATTAAATTAAATAAATTAAACCTTGTCTAAGTTAAGCTAAGCAACCATCCCCTTTAGTTAAATAAAACAAAATGTTTATTTAACTAAGTCTAAAATAATATTCTTCTCATATTTGATTTAAATAAACCCATAAATCTAAATCAAATTGGTTAAATCACCTAATCTTCACTTAAGTTAATCAAATCTTGATTAAATCTAATCCTAATTCATGTCCCATCTTCTAGCTTTTTCCTCTTGCACATGAAAATAGATTTAATTCATTTATTAAATCTCTTTTTTCTCTCAACAAAGCATAAAAGTGAAATATTCCTCCATTTCAAATCTCCCTCCAAATGGGATGAGTCCTTCCAACAAGGCATTTATTTCATCTTACAAGTCCTTTTACCTTGAGCCAAGTGGCGATAACTCCATTTGACTCTCCCTCCACCTTGCCATTTCACTAGTTTCAAATATCATCTAATAGTATTTATGGGCACATTCATCAAAATGAGCACATCTTTCATCCATCCATATTTTGAAAAGTGGTATCTTTCCATTGGTTGAATGTTAGTCCCACATTGCTTCATTTTGGGCATTTCTCCAATTTGTCAATCTATAAATAAGAGGCTTCATTCCTCATTTTATCATCCACAATTTGAGCAAAGTTATTATACTCAAATCCATAGCAATCTTCATCCATTTCATTAAAGTTTTAGCTAGGTTATGCATATTTTCATCTTGTCCAAGCACACTTCACTCTTCAAAAAAGTGGATCACATCCTCATCAAATCATTAAATCTTGCATCATAGGAGTTGGGAAAGGGCCAATTTCCACATCAAATTGGCACCAACTACCCCAAGAGATTAAGAGTTTGCATTGTATTTGAATAGGATTTAATATCTTTTGTTTTTGTTTAGGTTCTTCATTTCATTTCCTTTCTTTTGCAATTCAAATGGATTTCTTGTGGAATCATGATACTAACGTGCATTTGATCTAATAGGGTGTTTGTTTCTTGTGTTTATGCAAGTTTGGAATCTTGGTTCACAAATATATATCCACTCTTTACATAGCATTAACTAAAACTATTCGTGCTATAATTACTTGCTTACCCATGGGTATTAAATCACCTATATTTCTTTGTAGCAAAGTAGCTAGAATGATCTTTATCTGATCTCAAAATATTAGTTCATACATTACCCTACTTTGTTTTTTCCTTTTCCACACATATTAATAACTATTAGGACTAATGGGAAAAATCTCAAGCATGTGCCTCAAAGAAAAAAGTTGAAAATAGCATTGTTTAGAAATATTACCTTCTTGGCCAAATTTAGAAGTATTCTAACTTTATTAGAGTCCACATGGCACTTTCCCGCTTGTCCGTTGCAAAATACAGGACATGGGTGGGCCCCTCATGGGATGGTGGGGTGTGTTCAGGATTAGGCCACATCACCTACCATGGACTGTCGATTTAATCTCTTACGAAACAAACCTTCATCCTCAAATCTTAGTGAGTTCCATAATAATGACAGATATTGCTCCGCTCACTAGCTTGTGTGACTATCTTTCCTCACTACTGGTAGACAAATGGGAACACGGGGAATGGCTTTGATGAGAACATGTGTCATGATGTCCATTGTTGATCTTCCTTCAAACTATGTTCACTACCCTTCTTGAGATATTGGTCCCACCATCTAGCAGTACTATGTGGCCATCGCCCGTTGGCCCGTTTTAAAAATAACATGAAATAAATCAAGATGGGCACACAAGGAAATGGTAGAGATGCGGTGACATCCTGAATCCTATAGTTGTTGATCTTCCTTGAAAGGTTCCAACCATCTTCACCAAGGAGACTGGGCCCACCAACATACTAGACATGTGGTCGAAGCCCACCATCCCGTGTGAATAAAATAAGAAGAAACAATCCAATGCGGGCATACAAGGAAAGGTTGGGATTAATTCCCCATGATCGAATGATCAACATGAAGTTCCATTTCTGCACATGCCACAAAAGTTAATCATAAAACAGGGCCATCTCTAGGCAAACGAGATATTGACTGATAAGAGAAAAAGCTAAGGATTTTAAAATATTAAAATCAAGCCTCAACCATAGGAAAATTTGACACTAAAAAGGTCCAAGCAGACTGATGAACCTAAACATAAGGGGCTAGTGAATACACAACTTTAATGGCATAAGTGGTAACTCAAACAACTAGAAACTAAGAGTACATGTCAGTGCAACAATTAAATGACCAAGGGTTTTTTTTAGAGCTTTGTAGGCCAATTCTAAAGGGTTTTAATTCATAAGACCCTAAAACATTTATGAGGAACACAACCCAAGGCCAGACATAAGGGTCCGAGCCAAATTTTGCACAATTATAGACTGGAGCCAAGAATTTTTTGAAGGGTTCCATCGGTGGCTCTTGTTGGGTACACATGCCTCCTGCAGGCATGGTGAGATCCCAAAATCATTGGGTGAAGTAGACCAGGCACAAAAAAAAAATAGAAAAAAAAATGTACAAAATCCTACACAAGCCAAAAGACTTGAAAAGGGAGACCCAATCTCCACTCCGCTTGAAACCTTCTCTTGAGGTGCAAATTTTAGTATGTACCCTACAATCTAACTGAGCTTGATTTCCATATTTGGTGGCACTAGGCCACCAAAACTTAGGGATAATTCTTGCCCCTGTCAAAAACTAACCTATTGAAAGAATTGATGTCCTTGCACTTACATTTACCTCTGTCATACCACAACAACAAGAATAGCATTCTCCTTACAAGAAGAAAAATGTGGATACACTTGGGGTCTACCTAATTACAAACAATGTTACTAGCATTTTTCTCAAATTTTCTAAGTATATTACTACTTTAATGTAATCCTGGTCATTTTGTATTTTATTATCAAGTACAAACTTAAAATTATCATTATCACATAACATATCTCCATATTGAAAATAACACTCCTTGCTTTGCATATTATTGTCATGCTCTACAAAATACCTTCCAGCTGATTTGGAAATTGAAAATGTTCATACTCTTGCAAGTAGATGGCATCATGATATTCATCTTTATTTTCTACACCTATTTCAAATTTGAAACACTCATAAGAAATACCCTCGAAGAGCTCACTAGTGTGTTCCTTTGTTTGCTTAAAGCCATATTCTAATTTTCTATTAGATACATCATCAGAGTCTTCAACAAAAAGTGGATTTTTTCTACACGAATAAGGGTCATAATTTCTCATCTCTAGGGAAGATGGAGGCTCATCAAACAATGGTTTTTCCATCACATTCATTTTTGACATAAGAGCCTCATCCTCCTCAACATGAAATTCTAATTCTTCCATATCATCATTATATTCTAAATTATTAAAATCAATGGAATTACTAGAAGAGAAGATAGACACACTTTCAACTTTATTCCCACCCTCATATTTTTTAGTACAGACATCAAGAATTTCTGCCATGTCCACATAATTTGATATGTCATGGTCAAAAAGCTCTTCAAGCTCAATAAAATTATCAACCAAAATTAGTGGCTTCAAATTCTCATCATAATGCATAACCTGGTCATCTAAGAATGAAATTATGTCATCAACATGTTGCATGCTAATGCTATCCTCATCTAATGTAAAACTTCCCAACTCTACTCCATACAAGCTATTATGACTAGAAAAAAAACAATCAACATGATCAACCTCATGAATTGAATGTTCATGAATAGGCCCAATGTAGCTAAGCTCAGTATTGACAAAATTTTCAACCTTGGCTATATTGTAATCAAAACTACATGGTTCTAGCACACTAAATGATGAATACATTATCTCATTATCACTCTTTTCTTCAAACAAATTACCAGATTCATCTAAATCATAAGACTGCATATGGACCCTCTTTGTGGTCTCATCACTAGAACAAATAGTAGTTTTATCAACATTTTGTGTCTCATGGCAGAAAATTCTTGCATTCAAATGGCCTTTGTGCATTCCATAATTCTAGTTGTTTTCAATGTTCATGGCTATCCCATATTCTTGATGCAAGGTTTTGGGATTTTTATCTCTCAACAAATAGCTCATTTTTTTTTTATCAAAATATCCCAAATAAAAAAACCAAAAATACTGCATCACTTAACTTTAAGAGCTCAGAAATATCCCTTAATGTCTTAGCAAATCTTTTGTTAAATGTTGGAACCAGCTTGTCCTCTTCGTTCTCAATGTTCATAATTTTTTTGAGAAAATAATTAAAGCACTGATTCTTTTACCAAATTGCTCTATGAACACTATTTTGAACTCATTCCAAGAATATATAGAGCATGTTGGTAAATCAAAGAACCAATCTCTTAAATCTCTTTTTAGAGACTGAACAAATGTTCAACCTCATGATTACATTATCATGATCTACCTCAAAGTCATCCCTTAGATTATTGAATTCTTGTAGATGCTTTCTTGCTGATTCACACTTTGTACCACTAAAATTTGGTAGATATTCCTTGATTTTAGATGGAATAATATTTGAGTAGCCATTAATCCCACTAAAATTAATAGCTCTATGTCTATTAGAGTTAAAACTTCTTCTACAACCTAACTGGGGCAGATTACAAACCATAGTTGCAAAATGATTATGCCAAGGTATATATATTGATGATATACCCTCTTATACCCTTACAATCTTTTCATAACATCATTTTCAATTGTAAAAGGTTCATCCTAGTTCTTTTTCAGAAATAATTTATACCTCACACCATAGTAGATTTTGCAACTTAATAATATAGAAGTATATAGAATTACCCTTCCCTTTGTTAGTTCTTATTCATTGAATAGGGAACCAAATTTTCATGACTTTCCCATGTGGTTGTCATATGCATGCTTTGTGAAAACCAAAATATGAATAATACCTAGATATATTGTAGCTGTTGTAGAATTTTCTTCCTGATTGGAAATATTGTAGATCTGAATTTCTTTTTGAATCTTCAATAGGTTCTTTAGAAAAAGTCACCACCTTTCTTCATAGAGGACCAAAATTCAAATGGTATAAAGTTATTTTGAGTATGAATTTCCTTCTGGGTCGTCTCCCACAACAGAATTACACATAAATTCTTTGACATCACTGCAATAGAAAAACTTCCAAGTCTTAATATTTGAACCAAATGTCTAGATTCACCTAACTCTTAACTCTATGATATAATAGTTTGGAAATGGAGATTCAAAGTTGTCCCCATTAGAGTCTCCATTTCTGTTGGTGATTTTTCCAGCAGAACCCCACAATTCTCTAAAGAGTAGCCAACTCTTATAGTGAAGAAACTGCAAGGTTAGTGGCCAACACAACAAGTCTAGGATTTTTTGGTCCTTACTCCTTCACTTAGGCTCTGTGAAACCTAGGAGGGTGATCCCAATTATGTTTTCATGAAGTGCATTCAATTAGTAACACATTTATGCACAAATTGATTCCTATTTATCACAAATAAAACCCATCTCACTAAGTATTTGGTAGATCCTTAAGTAAATGACTACTTACTTGCTAAGAATCAATGATATTCCTAACCCACACTATTCTTGAAAATATTTGAAATGAATATTGTTCTTATTTTAAGTTCATGGCCAGGTGTGCTTTTTGCTCATTTTTATGCAAGATTTTATAACAAATTGACCAGTGTCTCATCGATTGGAGCAACAAAGTAAAACATGTAAGAATCAATATGATATGAACTACTCAATTTAGAGATAGGTGGACTATTTTCATACTACTTTGTATTTATGAAAACTCACAATACCTAAAAACACTCACTCCTTACAAATCCTAAGCAATTCCTTACAAAATCTATAACCCTATTCAAGCATTTTAATCAACTCTTTGAGTTAAAGATGAAAACATAATCATACATTCAAATGGAAAAATTGAAGATAAATGATAACACCATTAGTATTTTCATTCATAACTTATGATAAATACACATAAGAGAGTATTTGTTTCCAGACTAAGATTTGTTTCGATATTAGTAATTTCTATAGAACTAATTTAAGACTATTACATATAGGATTTCATACCCAAGACAATCTATTGGCCTATTTATCTATATCTATTTAAAATTCCTTTCCTAAGCTTAGATTTCACCTAAAACCCTATTGAGACTTAAAAATATAACCCTCTGTAATGAGCCCTAAAATCCCATTTATAGAATAAGGGAGAAACAAGCATTAGGCACAATTACATTTACATTTCATCTCGTTTCAAGATCATTTAGACCAGAATTTGAGACGTCCTCAGTTAGTTTCATGAAATCATTATGGAAAATGGAAGAGTAAACAACGAAATTCCACATCCTTTGCATGAAGACATGCCAACTCCTCAAAAGATAGAGTTTGTTGTAGTAGCATTGAATCCTCGTCCTTGTTGACCAAAGAAGATTCTCCACTCGCAGCCCCAACAAACACCTACATACTACTCGTAAGAAACGTACATGCTACCATTGTTAGGAAGTATGGAACTTCTCCAATACACCAACCCAAAATATTTCCACATCAGTGCTAGAAACAAGAAATCACATGAATTTTGAATAGGACAATGCTAACAAAAGGGCCATGGTGTCATAAAAAAAAACATGGGACAAAGTCATCACTCTAAGTCGTTAGCCTCAAAGGATACTAGCCTACGCCTTGTTCATGGTGGAATTGGAGGAACTGTCACCACCTCCTTGTTAGAATCCTCAAAAGGTACTAATGAGAGGGAATAATATTCACCCTCTAGGTCAGTGTCACCCTCACTAGGAGAATTATGTCCTCTTAGATAAGCCTTATGATACTTGCACTTTTTCTTTGTCTTCTCATATTCCACCAACATTTTCCCTTTGAATTTGACAAGTTCTTCTGAAATAGTTTGGCTCCTCAGGTGGTAGTTACTCCTGACACCATACTTGATTTTCCTGTGCCCCCTTCTACTGTTTGGTGAATTAGAAGCTCCCTATGTACCAAATTCATTCTCAGGGGATTTATCCTCAGACTCAAGCAAAATAAATCTCCTAGACCTTTAGACAGCCTAACAGACTCCCTAAACTTATTCATCCTCTCAGTGATAAGAACTAGAAGAACTCTACCAATTTTTCTCTCAGACTCAAACTCAATTTTTAGTTTCTGAATGCAATTTGTGAACGAGAAATATGGCCATCAGTCCTCATTATAATGATCCATGCAAGTGTGCCAACCATTAATTTTTCAAATAAAGCTTATGTGTACGAGTTGACAACAGTCTGCTTTGATCTTTTTAATCTTAACCATTGATCATGTTTTAAAAGATAAATCAATGGGTAGATTACTATGGAACCACTTATAATTAAGTTTTAATTATGCTTTTAATGCTCCTTTAAATTAGTAAATCCTTGAGTAGATATATATCCACTCTGTACATAGCATTAATTAAAGCTATTTGTGTTATAATTACTCACTTACCCATGGGAATTAAATCAATTGTATTTATTTACATCAAAACAATGGGGAATGATCTTCATTTGCTCTCAAAATATCATTTCATACATTACCCTGCTTTGTTTTTTCCTTTTCCACATGTATCAATAATTGTCAGGACTAACAACTAGAATCTCAAGCATGTTCCTTAAAGAACAAAGTTGAAAATAGCACCGTTTAGAAATAGTACCTTCTTGGCCAAATTTAGAAGTATTCTAACTTTATTAGAGCCCATCGAAGCCTTTTAGAAAGTCCACATGGCACTTGCCTACTTACCCGTTGTAAAATACAGGACATGGGTGGGGGCCCTCATGGGATGGTGGCGAGTGGTCAGGATAAGGCCATGTCACCTGCCATCGAATATCAATTTCATCTCTTATGAAACAAACCTCTATCCTCAAAGCTTAGCGGGTCCCATAATAATGACAAATGTTGCTCTGCCCGCTAGCCCATGTGTCTATCTTTCCTCACTACTGTAGAGGGATGGGTGCATAGGGAATGGATTTGATGAGAACATGTGTCACGAAATCCATCTTTGGTCTTCCTTTGGACTACATCCACTATCCTTCTAGAGATATTGGTCCCACCATCTGGTAGTACTACATGGCCATCGCCTACTAACCCATGTCTTTGAAATAACCTAAAATAAATCAAGATGGGTGCATGTGGAAATGGTAGAGATGTGGCCACATCCTCAATCCTACAATAATTGATCTTCCTTGAAAGGTTCTAGCCATCTTCACCATGGAGACCGGGCCCACTAGCATACCAAACATGTGGTCGAAGCCCGCCAACCCGTGTGAATAAAATAAGAAGAAACAATCAAGTGTAGGCATATAGGGAATGGCTGGGATTAATTCCCCATGATCGAATGACCAACATGAAGTTCCATTTTTGTACATGCCACAAAAGTTAATCATAAAAGGGGGCCATCTCTAGGAAAACAAGATATTGACCCATAAGAACAAAGGTTAAGGATTTAAAAATATTAAAATCAAGCCTTGACCATAGGAAAATTTGACGCTAAAAAGGACCAAGTAGATCGATGAACCTAAACACAAGGGTCTGGTGAATACATGACTTTAATGACATAAGTGGTAACTGAAACAATCGAAAACCAGGAATATAGGTCAGTGCAACAATAAAATGACCAAGGGTTTTTTTAGAGATTTGGAGGCCAATTTTGAAAGGTTTTAATTCATAAGACCTTAAAACATTTATGAGGAACACAACCCAAGGCCAGACATAAGGGTCCAAGCCAAATTTTGCACAATTATAGACTAGAACCAAGATTTTTTGAAGGGTTCCATCACTTCCATAGAAGTTCAAGTTCCTATTTTTATTATAGTCTCTTCTATTCAGTTCTGATATAGTGAGTCTCATCAAGTCCTTTTGTATCTTGGTCTAAGATCTTACATCTTAGATTGCAAGTCCATAGGTAGTGAGCCTTAACAACATTGTAATTATTGTTAGCAGTGAGCTACATGTATTGTGAGTTAATCCTCACCATGGTTTTTCCCTCACTGGGTTTTCCATGAAAAATTACTCATGTCTTTATGTGATTCATGTGTTCTCTTCTTCTCTTTTAGTTAATATGATGTGATGTTAATCTAAAAATGGACATGATTAAGTTTTAAGTTATGTTGATTCACCCCCCTCTCAACACAACATTGTGTTCAATAATTGGTATTAGATCCAACTTCCTTGAGAATCTTAGGAAATAAGGTTGATCCTACTCTTAAACACATGTGGTCTATAGTAAAAGTAAATAATATTTTTATTCTAGAACCAAATCTAGAATCAATGGAACTTAATGGCTGGGTAAGTGCACCAAGATGGTTCCCAAAAAGGAGGCTTAAGTGGCTACTTTTTTTTTGAAATCAGGAAATGCTGACCTTGGACGTGAAATTGAGGATAGTTACACTCAAAATTTTGAGATGGAACAAACACAAGGATCGAAGTGCTCTGAGTCTACTTTCTAAACTACTAGTTTATTTTGAAAATGGTTGAGATTAAGGGGTTCAAAAGAGGGATGTACAAAAATTGGTGTTGTTTTTGTTAGAAAAACTTAACATAGCAACTCTTGTACGACCTGAGCATGGTGAAATTTTTGTAGTATTTTTAAAATTGCTATGGTCAGAAGCTAGCTAGTAGCATCTAGTTGGTGCATAATTTTTCTGATAATTTTTTAATGAATATTTGATTTTTACTAATTTTCTAAGTGGGCACTTCCTGAAAATAAATTTTTTGGACATGCTCCACCTACAAATTTTTGAAAATAATTGATTTTTTTAATTTTTTTTAAAAAAAATTGTAGAATGGAGTCTAGTTTCTAAAAATGTAATTTATTTGAAATTTTGATTAACGATTAATTTATAACAAAAAAACACTAAACACTGCTTTTTGGCAAAAAAAGACATACAAACAAAAGAAATTATGGATGAAAGGCTTAACATTGTCAAAAAGTGAAAAAATTACATGTTGGATAGCTAAGAGAGAACCTAACATTACCCATGTTTTCGATTTTGTCAATATTGAACTAGATGCAATCTTGATGGTGAGCATGGACCCGATTATGTGAAAAATGTAGAATTTGCAAAAACACGTCTCTGGCCTTGTTGGGAATGCCCTCCAAGCCTTTGGGTTGGTATTCCAAGGTAAATAATTTCACTTTTTTCTTTTTTTTTTTAACGTGAAATAACGCATGCGCGTTATAACGTGCTTGCATTATAATGCGAGCACGTTTTTTAAAAATATTTCATAAGTGGCCAAAAAGTTGGTAACCAACTTCATGCACCCGCTCAGCTAGGACACCAATTTGGGAGATCGTGAAGTAGATTTTGAAGGAGAACTCTAGTCCACTCTTGAAGATTTGGATGAAGCAAGGTTGTAAAATATAAAATATGAGTGCATGTTAGAAAAATCAAAGGAGACAATTGATACATTGATGGAAAAAGATAAAGAACACAAAGAAGAAATTGGCAAACTAAAAGCTCAATTAGGATGTAATGGATGTGAAATGGAAGCCAAAGAAGTTGAAGATATTATCTCAAATTTAAAATTCAAAGTTGAAGAAGGTAAGAGGATCGAGGATTGCTTGAATATAAAGCTCAATGATAAAATTGTTGAATTCTTAAAGCTTGAGGAATAAATTGTATCTATGAGAAAAGAACTTGAAAATGCAAAAGAGAAAATTGAAAAAGGTCTAAAATAGAGAGGAGGTTCTAAAATTCTTGATGAATTGATTAACTCTCAAAGGTTATCTGAAGAGAAATCAAAACTTGGTTTTGAAAAAGGGAAAAGTCTTATATCTAGTGCATTTGTAAACCTATATGATAACTTCAAAGTAGAAGGGAAGCCTGAAATAATGAAAGAGAAAGCCTGCACAAAAATTCCTAAGGAGACATCCTCTAAAAATGCAAAGATAAATTGAATAAAGAAAGAAAGGAAGTAAATTCATTCCTATCTAGAAAAAGAAGAATAATTTTAGAAGACCAAGCCCTAAAAAAAATTCTCCTATTAGGTTCAATGGCAAATTATACACATTTAATAAGTTTGTTCATAAGGTAGTTGAGTGCAAAAGAAAGATGAGATAGAAATCCTTTAGGCCTTCAAGGTACAATACTATGAACACTCAATCATTTCATGGTTAGTGCTATGCTTGACAAAAAATATATCACAAGGTTGATGAATGTAGAAGTAAAATGGTAAGGAAAATTAATGCTCTGATCTCTCAATCCTTCTATGGTTATTGCACTACACATGCAACCAGTTTGGTCACAGGGTTGTTGATTATAGATCTAATATGATAAGATGAAATTTTCTCCACAAGCTAGTATCATCTACTAAAATTGCAATAAAACAAGACACATTGCAAGATTTTGCAAGG
This sequence comes from Sequoia sempervirens, assembly GCA_007258455.2. Classification (NCBI taxonomy): domain Eukaryota; kingdom Viridiplantae; phylum Streptophyta; class Pinopsida; order Cupressales; family Cupressaceae; genus Sequoia; species Sequoia sempervirens. Next base: position 202,385,232 of record VDFB02000017.1, read on the forward strand.
GAAAGAGTGTAAGATCTTCTACTCCTCAAAATAATCTTGTCATTAGTCAGCGAAAGAAGGAAATAAAAAAAATTGCTACAAGGAAGAAAGTGAAGTGAAGAATGAATTTTCACCTTAGCATGGTGCAGATGATGTTGAATGTGAAAGACAACTAAGAGGGGGGGTGAATAAGTTGTACCTTAAACCTTCAAAAACTCTCATACACATTCAGATCCACATTAACTTAATTAACCCTTAATTTATATGATGATTTAGCATAAAAGAAAAATAAAAAACTAAAACAAATAAGATGGGAAAAACCATAGTGAGGATTAGATCACAATATAAAGTAATATAAACAATGAATATAAAGGGCTCATTGCTAGAGGGATCACTGCTCAAAGAAGAAAGACTTATTGCCATAATAGAAAGAAGATAGAGAAGAATGATGCACAAAGAAATACATCTCAATGAAATAGAGAAATACACCACAATATCACCAAAACCTTTGTAGCTATGATCAAGGTGTTTTCCTAGTCTAAAATGTGAAAATACCAAAGTAAATGCAAACAAAGAGAAATAAAGTGACACCTCAAGATGAGCATAGATGAACCTAAATAAAACAAGAGAAAAAACAAGTATTTTTACCTTGTCCAATTTGATGAGTTGGTTGACCCTTTTGATGCTGATTTATGTGCTCCTTTGCTTGATAGAATGACCTTAAACTATATGCAAATGATGGAGAATTTGATGAGGAATGGAGTGGTGGTATTGGATGATAGATTTGATGCAATATGAGGGCTAAAATGTGTTGCAACAATGGAGGCATGAAGGCTTGAATGTGCATGAGATAAAATTGCATAATTCAGTGTTAGAAATGAAGCCCATTTCCATTGTATTTAGGGAAAGTGCCTCTAGAGAAATGGATGGTTGAGATGAATTCTAGGTAAAAATGATCAAGGTTTGAGATGTCTTGAGACATCTCAAATCATCTCATGAGGACATGTGGAAGGTGATGTGGAAAGAGGAGGATGATGTGGTGAGGAGGTGGAGGCCACCTGGAGCTACTTGCAAGTACCTATGGAATGGGAAAGATATCCTCATAAAGGAGTTTCTTGTTCAATTGTACAAAAGCATGTGATGAGAGGACAAGGGAGGAATTAAAAATTCCTTAAAAATCCTCATGGGGAAGAACAAAGGAATTAAAAATTCGTCAAAATGCATTGGGGGAATAAATTGGAATTTTAAATTCCAAAGGGTATGGGGGTGACTTCTCCAAGAGGAGAAAGTCATTAATAGGTTTGACTAAGGGTGGATGCCATAAATGGCATGGGGATTAGGTTAGCTCCAATCATTGGTTTAGGTTGTGCAAATGAGGGATTAGGTGAGATAACCTTGATTAGGCATCCACTTGCATTTTATGGAAGATGTGACCCTTATCTTGATTAAGAACGTGCACACTAATTTGGGGTTAAGTGGGCTAATCAGGATTAAAGAAAATGTTGGGGGATGGGACAAGGAGAGAGAAAATGAATGAATTAAAAATTGATTTAATTCATTTGGATAAAGAGACTAAATTAAATAAATTGTACTATTTATTTAATTTAGAGAAGAATGGGGGTAAGGTATTTAATTGATTAATTGAAACACCTTAGGGGACATTAGGAACAAGATGAATATTAACCAAATAATAAATTATTTAATTAATATGGAATGTGGATATGGGATCTATAGAAGAATATGAGAGTGAATTTGATCATATGGGGGTGATCAAATTCAAGTGTCTACATTTTTTCCCTCTTCAAAATATCATTAGAATAATAGTGTTTCAAAGAGAAATAAAGTGAAGATGACTTGATGAAAGGGGAGGACTTTGGTAGATGCCCTAGTATGGCAGGTATCATGATAGATGGGAAAATCAAGGAAATATGATGAGGTATGCCCCCTTGAGAGGGCAGAAGGGGAAGAAAAAGGGGCTTAGAGCGACGTTTCGATAGGAAGAAATAGAGGGTACCATGCATAAGAGGATGAATAACCATGAAGAATGGCCTTTGAATTGAGGAAGATGGATAAATGGGTTGCACATGACAGCCCACAAAAGAAATAGGTCAAAAGGATTAGAAAAGGTTAAAAATGACTAAAATTAGTAAGGCTAATTAGGGTCAAAAGGTAATTATAAATAGTAAATTGGAAAACTTAGTATTCACTTTATTCTCATTGTGCATACATGGTGAAAATTGATTAAGTGATAGAGTGAGAGGTGACTAGACGATTGAGCGAGATGGCAGACGAAGAGATCATCCACCAAGCAGAAACTGTGTGGGAGTTATACTAGCAATGTGTCTTGCCCCGACAGGTAGGCCTCGAAAGCCAAGCTTTGTCCTTCAAATTTTTAATTTTTGCACATGTTTTTTATGTTTTGCATCAAGATGGTTAGTTAGATTAGGAATAAAGAGGATCACCATGGGAGGGAAAATTCACTCTTCTGGAAAAGTGCATTCATTTCTCTAGTATACTAGAAATTTTTTGGTCAAGGATGGGTGAATGTGTGTCAGCAGGGGTGGACGCGTGATGAGAGGGGAGATTATGAAATCACCCCTTTCAAGGGATGGGTGGATACATTCCTATAGAGGTGGATGCACTAAATAAGGAGTGATTATGAAATCACCTCTTGGTAGAAAGGGCGAGGGTGAAATCGCCCAACGGAGGAAACAAGGAATAGACACAAATGTGAATTCACCAAGAAAGGGGAAAGGTGAAAGAAATTTCACCAAATGGGAGTAAGGGAGGATAGAGGAAAATTTGATTTCTCTTGACCAAAAAAGGGGTGAGAGCACTTCGCCCAATGAGGTTGATTAGGCACAGGGGTGGTGAATTCGCCACTGGGAATAAAGGGGTGAAATTGCACCTAGAAAAGGGAATAAGTAGACCCACCAACAAAATAGGTGAAGTCACCAAAGAGGGGCATAGGGGTGAATGCACTACGTTGATGGGTGAATATGCTATGTGGATGGGAAAATGTGCGAAAAAGAGGGAAAGGGTGAATTTGCACTAGATATAAGTGAATGCACAAAACCGGGTAGGAGGAAAAGGAAGGAGACTAGAAGAAAAATGACAAGGAAAGATTTGACAGATGGATAGTGTGGATGTTATGAGCTCAAAACCTGCATAGACTAACAAAATATCAACACAACAATATCAAACATTTTAGTAACACAAATCTAATGCTCCCTATGAGATTCTTCAACTAATTTAAGAGAAAATATGAAATATACAAGAAATTAACATAATGAAGCATGCAATCTAACTTAAACCAGAAAAACCTTCATCCTATAGGGAGAGTGGTGCTCCTTTGATGTGGAAAGAAGCCCTTTCCTAATCCCTTGATAAGCTTGATGAAATTGCAGATGATCCAAAGATGAAATTGACTATAATCTAGCTATGAAACTTGAAAAAGATGGAAAACTAAGAACTCAAATGGCTATAGTGATAATGCATGAAGTTGTGGATCCATATTATGAAAAGGATGCCTCCATTTATAGAAGCCAAGGGTTGAATAATGGAGGAAATTGGTGAATGTGGGATAAATTGAGAGCCAATGAGAATGTGCCAAGTGTCATAATTCTATTGAAGGAAGTTGGAGCACATTTTGGGAAATGTGTGAGTGGAAGAGGATGTAAGAGAAGTAAATATTGTTGCTTGAGAATTTGAAATTGTTGTAAGAGGAATTGAATGAGATTTCAGAGGATGTAAGAAGATTTGAAAGGTTGTAAGAGAATTAAATGCATATGTAAGAGGATGTGATAGATTTTTGAAATCCTTTGGAGGGAAATTGAATGAGTGGTTGTTGAGAGGAATAGTCCTTGGAATATGCCTTTGTGAGGAAAAATAGATGAATTAAATAATCAATTGAAATTATTTTCATGTGCAACCTAGTTAGTTGACCATGATTGATTTAACTCTTGAGGAGTTAAAAGCTAGATGAATTGATAATGATGATTAGAAAGCTGATTTGGGATTAATTAATCTAGAATTAATTAATTGGAGTGAATTAGGAGATGTGACATTTGATTTGATTGATTTTTTAATCAAATGAGAGGATTAAGAGAGGATTTAATTAAATACGATGAATAATTAGTTAGAAGAAGGGTGAATTAATCCAATAAATTTAATTATTTTATTAATAGTTGAATTTACTAATTTTAATTAAATAATGTTGATTATTCAATTAAGTGATCAATTTGAGGCTATTTTAGAAGAAACAGTGTTAGTTGATCAAAATCAGATTCATAGTATCAATCAGGACATTTTACGTGTGTACAAATGCAAAGCATAGATACACTACAAATGCAGGAGAGGTATTCAGGTGTTCTCATGATGACCCAAGAGGAAATGACACCCATAGACCATGAGAAAATGGTGCTGGTAGGATTGTTGTACATGCTAGGATACTCGATGATTAGGCCCCATCAACCACTAATTACGGCCCTAATGGAGAGATGTCGTTCCAAGACCTACACCTTCCACCTCCCTATAAAGGATATGATCATCACTTTGGAGGACATTTGGAGGATTTGGCGACTACTAATCAGGGGTCACTCAGTGAGAAAAGTGGCCAGACTACCATTGGAGTGGAGCTTACAAGCCATGTTTGGGATAGCTGACCTTCCTTACCAGGGGAAGGAGTTGGAAATAGATGCATGCATAGGAGTTATGCCACCATTGCCATTGTTTCTATGCAGTCTAATCAATGGGATCCTCCTCCTAGACAGGAGTGGGAGATTCTTTAGCCTCAAGATGATTTAGGTGGTCCAACATATTCTAGAGCAGAGACAAGGTGTGTTCACATAGGGACCCTGCATGTTGGCACAACTATATAGGGATATGCATGTGGTAAGCTACAGAGCACTGTGAGAATTACCCATGTCACCCTATTATAGGTGTGGGAATGGGAGCACATCCAAATCACATGACCGACCATCTTGATAGCAGGGAAGAGAGATGAATCCCTCCTACTAGCGTTTTGGTGTGGAGGGGAGTATGGATGGTGACTGCATTATAGGTACATGTAGAGATTGGAGTACTGGCATCATGTTTTTGATGATTTGACTGATGATCATATATGGAGACCCTATATAGATTAGTGAATCTAGGGTTGGAGGATGGATGGAAGATTGTATAGGACTTACATGTTCACTCACTATTATTTAATTAGTCAGGATCCATTCATCATAGAGCTCAATAGAATTGATTGAGTTACCAATTAGTTTGGGATTCGATAGGATGTCCTTGCATCCGAGGCGAGGTACAAACACATCACCAAAGAGAGAGGTTGGGGACAAAGTGTTCCAATAGACCTAGCAAGGGAGGAGTGGGAAAATTTGGGAGATCATGTATAGGGGTGGAAAGGAGGACCAAATGATCTTGGGGTGACAGAAAAGGTACACAACATGGTGGTAGGGGAGGCATCCAATGAGGATCACCTTGATTCAACCTATCGAGGCTATAGTGGGATGGGGAGATGAGGAGGACACACCTTGGAGGTAGAAGAGGGTAGATAGCCAAATTGGAGAGGAGGAAATTCAGGAGGAGGTGAGGGTGGAGATGGAGGTGGAAATCCTAGAGGAGAGGGTGATAGTGGTATATCAACCACCACCACCAGAAGACCAAGCTTTGAGTTTGGTTAGTGCATAGGTGCACATCTACATTTTATAGTAGAGGCTGAGGCAATCTGAGGTAGAAAGGGAGTGGTTGCAGGAAGAGGTACATAGGTTGTAGTGAGTATAGCCTATGGAAGATGATGGATTAGGTGTGAAGGCTAAGGTTGAGAGGGGAGGCACAAAAAAAGTAGGGTGAGAGGGATGATGTATTCAGATGGGTAGGGTAGGTTGAGGGGCAGGTGGCAGGCATGAGATTATCCTAGGATTCCTAGGATTTGGAGAGGGGGAGGTTGTAGTAGTAGTGAGATAGGTATAGGATAGAGAGAGACCAGGCACACACACATGAAACTAGGGTAGATGATGCCAAGATAAAGGTGGGGTATTGGATAGGTGCATACTATATAGTTGTGCTCGATCTTGCACAGAGGATGGCCCCATATGTACAAGTGGTTGCACAGAGGGAAGGACAATCACAATCTAGGCCTACATAGACTAGAGGCTTATGTGAGATAATCGCCTATAGGGAAACTCCATCGAGGAATAGGGGAGAGTGGCTGACTCCCCACAATGGTCAGATGTAGGTAGTAACAAGTAGGAGGATAGGGGTGGTAGACATGAGGACATCTACAGAGTCACAATTTTGACAGGTGCACAATGGATATTGTATATAGATGCAGAATCGGCATACAAATTATTCTGTATAGATTCTTTTGGTGGATTGGATTAGAGATTCTTTTATTTTTTTTGATTCAGGATACATGATGTGTTAGATGCACCTATATTCATTTTTACATTTTGATCCCTTTGTACATGTATTTCTTATTTGATGGAAACTATATGGACTTTGGTTGTGGACATTTTTATGGACTTTATTATGGACATTGCAGATGTTATGGTGGACATTATGGAGTTAATTATGGACTTCTGTTTTGGTATATATGACATGATGGATTATGATGATTCCCTATATATGGTGTGTATGTGATGCTTCTAACATTTACTATGCATATATGTATGTGATTATGATGATGGTAAATGTATTTATGATGGCATGCATGATATGGATGATATGGATTATGTATAACACTTTGAGATGCAGGATGTGATGTTTTATGGTTGATGATTTATGATATGGATATGATACTAATGATTTTTGATGCAGGTGGCGATGTGATGATGATTTATTATGTATATATGTATGGAATGACGATGATGATATGTGTATGTTTACATGTATGAAATGATGATGTATGATCAATGCGGATACAAATTTGGATGAAATATGAATATGTCTAACGTCATGGATGGATTGAATGAGTCTAATGTAATATGATGCATTTAATGAAATGAATATAATGCAAAAAATTTAAGATGTTTAGAATAAAAAATCTATATTAATCTAAACAACTTAAATTGATGATGAAAATGGAATGAATTAAGATGATTAGACTAACAAATATAAACAACTTAAAATGATAAGGAAAATGTAAATGCAATGCATTAGGATGCTTAGACTAACAAATCTATATTAATTTAAACAACTTAAAATGATGATGAAAGTGAGAATGCAAAATGAGATGATAATGAAACCTACTAGAATGATCATGAAATGGATAATGGGGTGATCCCACAATAGTGGTTTACAATTGTTGGCCAAAATGGACACTTAAATAATTTTTTCTAACTAAATCTTCACTTTTGGGTACCTATAGCGGCTAAACCGTGAGGAATTTGAAGATGATGCAAACTAGAGTTTTGTGAATTTTTTTTTGTAGATTCTAAATATATTTTTTTCAAAAACTTTGGATTCATATTGCACCTCTTTTTCCACATCCCTTGAAAACTATTTTTTTAAGGAAAACAACATTTTAAAGGAGTGATGCTCACTGTATAACACATAAATTTTTTTCATGAAGGATGAAATTTTAATTCTTTTGAATTTAGATTTGTAACTCTGATATCTAGTGCTTCCACTTAGTTAGATAGTGTTTTATTGAACATTTTTTCCTTAATCAAGTTTCTAAGTCAAACCAATTACAATTCAGACATATGTCAATCGTATAACACATAATTTTTTTTGTATGTATTGAAATTCTATATTTTTTTTGTTGGATCAAGGACTTCAATAACTGGTGCACTCAAATTTTTCATTTTTTTTTTGATAATCTTCTATTTTTCCACATGTGGAGAATAGAGAGCTTCATTTTTGGTGAAAAACCTATGTTTAATAAAACTAAAAAAAATAAAAATAATAAAACCAAAACATATTAAAATTATAGTTGTTGGATAGCTTGTTCTGAGGACTACCTGATTCCAGTTGGGCTCATGAAGTTTCCTCCATTTTTATCATCAACCCGAGCATCAAAGGGAAAAAATTCTAGTTTTTTTGTGCCGGAGAGTAGGAAGGTGGGAAAAGGGGGGTTCGCTCAAACTAGGGGGGTTCTAGTGAACCCCCAAGGGTTTGAGCGAACCAGGGTTCATTCAAACCCCCTTTCAAAAAGGGGTTTTCATTATTTTTTATTGGTGGGATGGGGTCCACCTTGCATTTAATTGGTTCGTAGGAACCAGGGTTCATTCAAACCCTTTTTTGGTTTGCTCGAACCAAAGGTTTCATTCAAACCCCAAAAACCAATTTTTTTTGTATGGGGTCATTTTTTTCCACTTGTCCTTCCTCACTCAAATTGTAAACCACTTTTGTTGGTTTACCCAATGCAATGTAATGAAATGATAATGGAATAGATAATGCATTGTAATGAAATGATAATGAGATGGATAATGCAATGTAATGAAATGATAATGAAATGGACCTACAAGATAATGAAAATGCAAAGTGAAATGGACCATGATGGGTGATGAGGTGCACCTATCAAAAACATTTGCACAACCTAAAATCAATAACCATAGGCTAGGGAAAAATGGATCAAGATAAATAAAATGTAATGGGTATATGAATGAAATGTAAATATAATGGCATTCTATCTTATTAGGAGCATTGAATTTTACTATAGCATAGGACACGATATGCCAGGGTATGAAGAACCAAGACCAATTAGTTTCCAATGTATAAGACTAACACAACAAACAAGAAGGTTATCCCAAGACCCCAAAGTCACAATGGCTTTGGGGGGGCTTGATGCTAGAATAACCAAAAGCACAAAGGATTCCCTAGATACAAGACCACAAGGATCACAATAAGTTTCAAATATCCTTTTCCATAGGACCAAACTTATGTGGATGGGATTGATGTGGTCTAATTTGAGGAAAGATACATCTAGCTAAGACCAAAGATGGATGGGGGTAGATTGCTTGATCAAAATGACTCAGGATACTCAAAATAGATTAAAGCTCATGGTACCAATAGATTTTGGTTTTAGGAACTAGCTGAATAGGGAAACTCTTGATGAGATGACATGAAACCAAGAAACACTCTAAGGAAAAACCTAGGGTCTCAGGGGTTGATCAAAGATTAGCCTTGCCTATGTGAAAGTGCAAAGACCTTGCCATTCAATAAAAGACTGATGACCGATGATGGAGAAAACAAAAAAAGAGGATAATAAAGAATAAAATGGATAGAAGAAAACCTTGAGGGCTCATAAAAGATGGCCTTTCCTATGTGAAAGTGCAAAGGAAATGTAGTTCAACAAAAGGAATAAATACAACATGAGACCTAATGATAAAGGACATGATGGATGATCCTAGATGGGGACATAAGACCAATGACATGACACCATAGATAAGTGGATGAAAAGCTCAGAATATAGGATAGTAAATCAAAACCATCTAACACTCAATCAAAATACAGCAAGCGACTAATGAAACGATGTCAATGGATGATGGATATGATAGGATGTTAGGATAAGATGATGGATACACAAGCGTATAGAAAAGTGGAATGCAAGGTAGATAATAATTAAGCCCTCTACAAATGACACATGTTTCCAGGTTTTCACCAATCATACTTATCTAAGGTGCCACCAAGGATGGTTTTCACCATAGGATGATTTATTTCTCTTTACTATTTTTGGATTTTTTTGAGATATTTTTAATTTTTTTGGATTTTTTATATTTTTGCTATTTTCTAGGTGGGGTAACCTAGTTGGCTTAGGTGTAGAACTTTTTGAGATGGATTATGTTGATGGGATCTTCCAAGGTTTCTCCCTTAGATGTAGCAAGTCGATATTCTCCCGAACCATATTTTGTGGTGATGACATAGGGACCCAACCAATTAGCTTCAAACTTTCCTTTCTTCTCTTGATCTTGTTGGGTGCATTGATTTTCCTTGAGGACTAGATCACCAACCTAAAACTAATGAGAATGAATCTTCTTAGTATAGCTTCTCTTAAGCTAATGCTGGTAATCTTGAAGATGATTGTAAGCCTTAAGATGCTTCTCATCTAGGAGCTCAAACTAACTCAAACGTGCAACACGAGATTCTTCATCACTGATTAGGTTCCTCAAAGAGATGAAAAGTGATGGGATCTTAGCTTCTATTGACAAGATAGCATCGGTGCCATAGACAAGGGAGTATGGAGTTGCATCAGTAGGGGTGAAATAGATGTTCGATAAGCGCAAGGGGAGGTATTAAGATGGAGGTGACAATCATAACCAATATTATTGACAACCTTCTTGAGGATTTTGATTAAGGTTTTGTTGGTATCCTTAGCTTTCCCATTACCCTATGGATAATAGGGTGAGGACCAATGATGTTACATGTGGTATGTTTCGCATTTGTGTTGCATATACTAGTTTTTGAAAGGTTTTCCATTATTAGTGATGATGGTGGAAGGGATAGCATATCTATAGAGGATATGGTAAAGGATTAATTTGGAAATTTGGATGCTAGTGATTTGGGCGAGTGGAATTTCTTCCACCCACTTAGTGAAATACTCAGTGGTGGTGATCATGAAAGCATGGCTATTAGAGGATGGAGAATAGATCTTGTCGATCAAGTTGAGATGCCACTTTGAAAAAGGACATGGTGCAGTGATATGATGCATGTCTTGTGTGAGAGAATGGATCAAATCTGTATGTTCCTGGCATGGTACATATTTATTGAAAAACCCACAGGAATTATGTTCCATAGTTGGCCAATAATACCATGTTCTAAGAAGCTTCTTTGCTAAGGCCATGCCATGCCGTAGACACCACTATGTACTTTTTTTAAAAACACAACATGAGATTTTGATTCGTTCAAACATCAAAGAAGAGTACCATCATATCCCCTATGATAAAGTGTATCACCTAAGGTGGTGTAACAAGAAGCACGTTAGATGAAGGATTTATGTTGGTTGTGATTAAGATCAAATGGAAGAATGTTGTCATGAAGGTAGGTGTAAATATCATGATACCATGGAGATTGGGGACTTATGATTTCACAGACCATTTCAATAGCTGGAATATCATAGGACATGATTAGTAACTACTCAACTAGGAACACACAATCTATTTGGTCTCAAGGCATATCAATGAGAGATCTTATGGTGGCCATAGCATAACCAGCCTTGTTTTGTAATCTAGGAACTTGTGCAAATAGGATGTGGCTAAAATACTTCTTGAAGTAATCAAACATGCATTTATAGGGAAGAATCTTATAATCTTTTGTTTGGAACTCATCAATGACATGTTTGATTATAAGATATGAATATCCATAAACATGAAGATGAGTTATGTTCCATTGGACTGCAATTCTAAGACTTGTGATCAAAGCTTCATATGCAACAATATTGTTCATGCATGGAAAAGCCAGCCTAAATGACTTAGGGATGAAGTCACCTTGTGGAGTGACTAAGAGGATACTTGCATTTACCCCATTTTATGTATAAGAGACATTAAAATATAGTTTCCATGATTATTCTTCTTAAATTATGAACATGGACTCATCTAGGGAAACTCAGCCACTAAAGGATAAGCATCAAAAAGGGGAGTGTCTACTAGCTGGTCAACATTAATAACTTGTCCCTTAATTGCTTTGCAGTCTACATACTCAATGCCAAATTCACTTAGGAGCATAATCCACTTAACCATGAGACCATTCAATGATGTTCTTGATAATAGATACTTGAGTGGGTCAACTTTAGATATGAATTTGATTGGGTGGTTGAGCATGTAATGTTGAAGGTTCTATGAACTGAAGATGATTTCCAAACAAGATTTTTCCATAGGGGAATAGTTGGGTTCATATTCCACTAGTGTTCGATTGATGTAGTATATGGCTCTTTCTTTTGAGGACTCATTATGTTGTACCAATAATGCCCCTAGTGCAACTACAGTAGCTAAAATATATAACAACAATGGTTTTCCTAGAATGGGAGGCAACAAGATAGGTGGATTAGGAAGATAATATTTGATTTTGTCAAAGCCCTACTAGCATGGTGGATCCAACTTGAATGTTGTATCCTTATGTAGGAGATGAGTAAAAGGATGACACTTATCTGCAAGTTGGGCGATGAAGTGCCTGATGGACTATAATTTCCCTTGTAAGCACCTTAATTGGCTTAAAGTCTTGGGAGGGGGCATTTCCATTATAGCTAAATAACCTTGACAGGATTCACTTCAATACCTCTTATAGACACGATGAATCCTATCAAATTTCTTGATGTGACGTCGAAGACACATTTCTTAGGATTTGGCCATAACTTATATTGCTCCAGTTGGTCAAAAATTTGTCTCAATACTTTAGGATGATCATCCCTAGTCTTTGATTTCCCCAATAGATCAATAACATAGTCTTCCATTATGATGTGAATAAGATCATGGAAGATAATTGTCATTGCACACTGATATGTTGCCCCCACAATATTAAGACCAAAGGGCATGATATTGTAGCAAAACATACCCGAATGAGTAGTGAAAGCAATCTTATGCCAGTCTTCGAGTGTAATATTGATCTGGTTATACCCTGAAAATCCATCCATGAGGGATAGCAAGGAATGTCCTCCTGTCAGATCAACTAACATGTCAATGTTTGGTAATGGAAAGCCATCCTTTGGGAAAGATTTATTTAGGTCACTAAAATCTGTATAGATTCTAATGCCCCTAGCGAGATTGGATACACATACAATGTTAGATATCCAATCTAAATAGTCGATTGGCCTTATAAACCCAGCTACCAAGAAATTTTATAGCTCTACCTTAACAAGAAAAGCCACCTGTGGATGCATTTTTTGAAGCTTTTGTTTAACTGGCTTTGCATCTAGACGTACATCAAGGTGGTGGACTACTCTAATCCAAGCATTTCTGAATTGGACCACATGAAATTGATGATCCCTTGTTCCAATAGATTGGAAATGAAATTGATAATCTTGGGTGAATTAGGTCCACCTGGTTGGTACTCATTCTCCCAAGGTGGTGAATGGATCCCATAGGGGCTATTTTTCATGATAAAGCGTCAGGGAGTGAAGAATTTAAGCTTTTATGTTGATTTTGTTGGGTTTTTGATCAAAATTTTCCTTGGGATGCATAATATGGGGTCATAGGGGCATATTGATAATGATATAAAGGTCATAAATTTAAGAGGGCCCAAAATCTAATTTGAAAGTGTAAATAAATACACTAAATTAAGGAAAAATTGAGTCTATTTAGCTTAGAAGGGCCCTAAATCCCATGTGAATATGTAAAACACATTACAACACTAGATTAGGTCTTCTTGAGTTTATAAGCTCCTAAATTCAATGTAAAGATGTAAATAAATGCATTTTTCAACATTAAATTAGGGAAAAGTTAAGTTAATTTAGCTTAAAAAGGGCCCAATACCTAATGTGGATGTGTAAAACACCTCACAACAGTAAACCAAGGTGAAATTAGGTCCAATTTTTCATTAATTATTCCTGAATTAAGCAAGGAAAAGGAATACTTTTTCAGTGACTCCATTTAGCCCCCACTTTGGTGAGAGGATGAACTTGCTTCAAATTCGCACTAAAGTAGACATTCAAGAGGGTCCAAGTGTACCAATGTGGATGGAAAAGATCAAAGGAGGTGGTCAAGCCCCTAGGATCAAAGATCGTATGTCAAACCAACATAAGCATGGAAGGACACATACAAGGTGTATAATATGCAACAAAATAAGGTACATAATCATGCAATGTTAAGAACTTAAAGAAAGAAAAATGAGTAATGAAAATGATATGGATCAAAGATGCGATCACTCTGGGACCATGGAACATCAGGTCATCTATGGGATGATTTGTCCCAATGAAGTTGTTTAGTGAGAAAGTCATGCCAGTGTGTCAGCTTCCCATCATACAAACCATACCAAAGTTATCCTCCTGATAACTTTGATAAGGCACCAGAATGTAAGTGCTTTTAAATTTCATGTAATTTCTTCTTCTTAGCGAGCATTGTGCCTAATGTATTCAAGAGAGGACAAGTCAAGGTATCAGATCATTGCCCATGGGATGCCTCATTTACATCATGCCATGTCAATAGATCATACACTCTTGGATGGAATCAAACCCAGTGACACCACCTAGAAGAGGACACATCACAAGAAAAATAAAAATGATGCCATTAATTTTTTTCCAGAAGATGTCATCTATGTACATGCCCCCACTTTAAAGTGGTTGCTACACCATCAATATGAGAAATTGCTTTAAAGTAGCCAATGATAAATGCTAACATGAGAGCCAACTTGGAAAGCCTTATGCCAAGTTGTATGTTTCCAAATGAAGCTACATCATGGATAAGTATGTCACATGCAAGCCAACTTAAGGAATGCGGTCCACATCCCAAGCTTGCTCTTATATTTTCATGAAAGGTGATCAACTAGCAAAAAGAGACAATGACAAGTGACATATGAGGTCAAGACTATCTAACCCCTTGTCCCCAGTTAGTGTTGGACAAGGGTGATCCTGGAATGGATGATGATATGCTGCTTCTTGTGATGAATGTAAGACATGCAATAGTGAGTATGCTATGATCCTACAACTATTACATGGAAAGGAGCAACAACTAATGTTATTTATTTTGATAAGTAAACAAAGTTTCTGGTTGATACATATTTAATGAGATATCTATTAGTTTAGGATGTACCAAGGTTAAAGTTGTCTTGGAAGAATCTTTTGCGACCGTGTTGACATTGAATGAAGGATTTTGTTTTGAGGGACAATAACCAAGATCATTAGTCATTTCTTGAGTTTTAGGCTTTATAGGGACATGTATACTTTATTCTACAACATTTCATCCTTTCCCAAGTGAATTCATTAGTTTTTTAGGTTCGAGGTTGGCCTTGATTGTATACACTTTATTATATATGTCAATAATGTCATTGTAATTCGGTTGGTGTGAAATGCTATCATTATCGAGTTGTCTTTTAGGTGGTTCTAAGATGAGCACATGTTTCTTTTGAACTTGTGGTTGTTGTGAGGGTGGATAAATAATTAGGGGATTCTTAGGATGTCCCACGGGGTATGTATCCTGAAGTCCATTCAAGGGGGATCCAATGGACACTTGCACATTCATAACCTAAGTGGTCTTGGTTTAATGTATCTCTAATAAAGGGAAATATAGAATCACTTTCTTTACCATCACCTAAAGAAGCCACATTACTATTATTGTTATTTTCTTGAGTCGTGATAGTCACCCTAGGAGGAGAGTTTTTAGGAGAATTACAAACCAAATGTTTTTGACATTCAAGGATTGGTTCTTCCAAAGTGACTTCCTCGCAAGTAAGGGAATGATCCATGGTTGTATTTTTTTGTTTGTAAATGATGGTGTTTCCTTGTTCAATATGTTTTCCTCATGATTCTCATCGATGGGATCTTGTAACACCATAATATCTTCTCACCAATAGGACATATATTAGGAAATGGGGAAATTTAATTGTTGTGATTGATGATGATTTCATTGTTTTTCTCTGAGGTCTCATTCTCTTGTGCCCTATTTTATACCCTAGTAGGAGAGCTTTTAGGAAAGTGAAAAACAAGAGGTTCATCATATTTCATGGTTATGTGTTGTAAAGTAGCTTCATCACAAATAGGGGAGACATCAAGGGAAGGAAAACTATGATTTTCATGTGTGCCAATGATTAGAGCATCTTGTTCAAATAGACCATTCCAAATGTTACGGACATTAGGAAGGAGAGAAATAATGCTATAACTCCCAATCATTGGATTCCTTGATACCAATATATCCTCCTCATAAATGTGTTTTCCAGGATCATTCACAATTGTATCCTTATTCATTAAAGAATTTTCACAAATAGGGGAGGTGTTGGGAAATGAATGGAGACTAAGTAAAGTGGTAACAATGAATTCATCTTCTATTGTTATACTATCTTCCCAAGGGGAATGAGGAGAAGGGAAAACAAGACCTTTATGATTCTCAATGATTGTATCTTCTTTCTCCAAGATACCTTCATCACTAAAAGGAGAGGTATTGGGAGAAGAACAAGTATGTTCATCATGAATGTCCATGCTTGTACCATATTCTCTCACATCATCCACACAAATAAGAGAGATAAGAGGGGGTGTAGGTTTAAGGAAAATGCCAACATTTTCACTCTCTTGCAGTAAAAGACTCTCATAACTAGGAAATGCATTGAATGAATGACTAACATGCTTATTGACTAACTTTTTCTTTGCAAACTTGGAGAAGACCGAAACTAAATTTTTTGATAAGTAATCTATGAAAACTTAAAATATAATGTAAGGACTTAAAATGAAATGCAATTTTCAGTTTTCAAGCAAGATAATTTTTTGATTACACTATGCAATGATCTGGAAATGTAATGTTGTAAATGGAAAAAATTGGAATTGAGAAATGCATGAAATGGGCCAATTTTAGCTAGATTTAGTGAAATGCATGTAACATAAACTCTAGCAACTGAAACAGATAGTTATTGGAAGCAAACAAAAGCTTAAAAATAAGGTTTTTAGTGTTGTAAAAGGCAGTTTTAGATGTGCATCAAGATCGATTCACCCAAGGTGGCGAATGAGTCCCAGTAGGGATTTTTTTTCAAAATTTTCAGAAGTTTTCAATTAATTTTTATGGTTTTTATATTGTATGACCTAAAGACTAAATGTAAATATAGTTTTTATATGATTTTAAATGATTTAAGATGCAATAATGCAACCTATATGTATTTTCACTAATGCCAAATTTTAGAAACCTAGATGCCAATTAACTAATTCAAATCATAATGCAATATTAATGCAAAATAGATATAGGATAATGATGGAATCCAAATTAGAAAAGAAGGTATTCTAAATGTAGGTTCACCAAAATGTAGTCATTGAAAATGGAAGCTCCCCCACCTATGAGGATAAGGTTCCTATTTCACAATTGCCACAATCAAGGACACCTTAGAGATCTCAATCCAATGATTAGTGGAGAGAGAGATTTGACAATAAGTTATCCTAGGATATGATTTCATATTACAAGAGGGGTTCACCACCAATTTTATACTTGGAAAGACAATGCAATGAAAGATGAAATGTAAAACCTTAGTTTGATGCAATGCTTCAATAAATCACCTATAAATGACCATGAAACAAAAAGAAAAGCTACAAAACTGAAAGTGTGCACCTGGAACCTGTAGAGAGATGGAATGGAGCTTTGAAATCCTAAAATTGTTGCTTTTTAGGCTTGGTGGGACTCATTCACCATTCTGGGCGAATCAGTCCTAGTTATGGATTTTTGTATAGAAGAGGGTTTCAGGAAAATGGGTATCCAAATCTACAAAAATATTTGAAAAACACCCACATTGGGTCTCATTCACCACTTGTGGTGAATGAGTCTAGTTTGTATTTTTTGAAAATTCAAAGTTTTGATTTGCACCTCTTAGTCTGCTCTTTCTATTCTTCCAGGTTCTTGGATCAAAAACTCTAATTACGAGGTTGTGGGTAAATTATTGTGAAGATGATGATCTAGAAATTGGGGAGATAACTCCAAAAATATTGTAACCTATCCTTCAATGATATTCAAGTCTTCAAAGCACCTAGATCTACAATCACACAAAGAAAGAGAGAAAATGTTTATTGTTAGGGAATAGGGGTTTTCCTTGGTCAAGCCCCTTTTAGGTAATTAAACCAAATGATGAAATATGATAATGAAGCATGAACATGAAGTAATGCGATTAGAACCTTTCCATGATGATGGATTTTGAATTTCTACAACAATTGATGAAGAATATTTCTCTTGAATGCCTTAGAATTGATCTTGAAAGCTATCTTGATGACCTTGTGAAGACTTGGAATGCTCAATTCTTGAATGCTTGACTTGACAACTTGAATACATGATGAAACAATGATTTAAATGCTTGTTTATATAGACAATGCACACACATGATCATTATTTTGATCCCTAAGGCCGACATTGGAGAAATTTGAATTAAAACCCCATTTTTCCTACTCAAAGCCTTAAAAATAGGCCAAATGGGACTCATTCACCATCCTAGGCGAATGGGTCCCATAGGGGCTATTTTTCATGCTAAAGTGTCAGGGAGTGAATAATTTAAGCTTTTATGTGTATTTTGTTGGGTTTTTGATTAAAATTTTCCTTAGGATGCACAATATGGGGTCATAGGGGCCTATTAATGATGATATAAAGGTCATAAATGTAAGAGGACCCAAAATTCAATGTGAAAGTGTAAACAAATACACTAAATTAAGGAAAAATTGAGTCTATTTGGCTTAGAAGGGCCCTAAATCCCATGTGAATGTGTAAAACACATTACAACACTAGATTAGGTTCACTTGAGTTTACAAAACTCCTAAATTCAATGTGAAGATGTAAATAAATACACTTTACAAAATTAAATTAGGGAATAGTTAAGTTAATTTAGCTTAAAAAGGGCCCAAGACCTAATGTGGATGTGTAAAACACCTCACAACACTAGACCAAGGTGACATTACACTACAACATAATAGGTAATCATCGCCTAAAATAGCACCGGATTTTATTGTATTTGAGTCCATTAATTGGACACATCTCATGGTGCAAAAGTTGGCTCTAACTGTCATGTTCATTTCAATGTCGAATTTTGCACTGATTTTTTTTTGGTATTTAGCGCCCACTTTAGTGCTGAAAAAATGGTGCCACAAATAACACTTTCTTTAGCGTCAGGAATAGCATTAGGAAATAATGTCAGAAATACAGTCTAAATTTGCGCCCAATTTGGCTTCCATGTCTACTCCCATTTTTGCTTCTAGTTTTTCTCCTAGGTTTGCTTCCAGTTTTGTTTCTAGTTTTGCTTTCAGGTTTTCTTCCAGGTTTGCTTCTAGTTTTACTTCCAGGTTTGCTTCTAGGTTTGCTTCTGGTTTGGCTTCTAGGTTTGCTTCCGATTTCTTTTCCATTTTTTCTTCCAGTTTTGCTTCCAATTTTGCTTCCAATTTTGCTTCTAGTTTTGCTTCTAGGTTTGCTTCTATTTTCTCTTTCAAGGTTGCTTCCAGTTTTTCTTCTGGTTTCGCTTCCAAGTTTGCTTTTGATTTTTCTTCTAGTTTTGCTTCCAATTTTTCTTCCAATTTTACTTCCAGTTTTGCTTCTAGTTTTTCTTCTAGGTTTGCTTCTAGTTTTGCTTCTGGTTTTGCTTCTAGGTTTGCTTCCTAGTTTTGCTTCCAAGTTTGCTTCCTAGTTTTTCTTCCAGGTTTGCTTCCAATTTTGCTTCCAAGTTTTCTTCTAGTTTTTCTTCCAATTTTTCTTCCAGTTTTTCTTCCAATTTTGCTTCCAATTTTTCTTCTAGGTTTGCTTCTAGTTTTTCTTCCAAGTTTGCTTCCTAGTTTTTCTTCTAGGTTTGCTTCTAGTTTTTTTTCCGGTTTTTCTTCCAGGTTTGCTTCCTATTTGCTTCTAGTTTTGCTTCCAATTTTTCTTGTAGTTTTGCTTCCAGTTTTGCTTCTAGCTTTGCTTCTAGTTTTTCTTCTAGGTTTGCTTCCAGTTTTGCTTCTGGTTTTGCTTCTAGGTTTTCTTCTAGTTTTTCTTCTAGGTTCGTTTCTAGTTTTGCTTCTAGTTTTACTTCCAATTTTGCTTCCAAGATTGCTTCTAGTTTGCTTCTAGTTTGGCTTCCATTGTTGCTTCCTTTCTTGCTTCTAAAAGTGCTTCTTGTTTTGCTTCCATTTATTGATTTAATATATTTTATTTCAATTTAATTAGTTAAATATATCATGCCTCTTAAATAAGTCATATGATTATAGAGTAAGAAATTTAATTATTTAACTCATATGATTAAAGAACAAGATAACTATTATAACATGATCATCATCTATAATTAAAACAAGTGAGTCAAATATCAATAATTTAATTGAATTTGACAATATCCATCCTAAGCAGTAAATTAAAATCATCATATGTAATAAATATCCATCCAAAAATTATTGACCACTTTTAATATATATAAATTGACAAGTCAATACTGATTGTGTTGCACAAAAGTGTATACTTAGCTTGATATAGGAATAATTGATGATAAATTAAACTTAATAAGGCCTTGATTTAGTGTTGTGAGGTGTTTTATACATCCACATTAGGTCTTGGGCCCTTGAAAATTGAATAAAATACATTTATTGATGTCTTGCAAGAGTGTTGTAAGGTGTTGTAACACATCTTCACACTTTTCTAGGAAAAAAATGTTATAATTTACCTAAATAACCTTACCAAGACCTATTTCAAAGTGTTGTAAAGTCTTATAACAAACTTTCACACTTTCCTAGGCTTGTCATCAATATTTACACCTTTCTTATGCTTTAAATGACCCCTTTATACACTCATTGGCCTTAATTAAGTGTCTTGTTGAGGAAAACCTGATAAACAACATTTAATACATCTTAATCTCTGACATCCACTCAAAATTTCCTAGGTGGACTAAGTCGCCACCTTGGGCGACTTAGTCCCATGTGGCATAAAAATTAAAATTAATTCAAATTTCTTTTGGGTTTTTATTCTTTAAGACCTGTTGTGCATGTTTTGCACACACACCCTGCTATAGACAGGGACCCCCTTTTTTTGCTCTCAACAAGCTACTTTGCTCTTGTCTTGTTTTGTGTGCACTATTTTCTAAGCCCAAAGTGGTCACGTTCCTTCAAACGATCAAATCCCCCTACCCAAATTCACCTACTTGGGGTATTCAAGTCCGCAGAGAAACAAAGTCCCCCGTCCCTTTTTTGCCTTTTGTCTTGTTCCTACTAATTTGGTCCCTGATCGCTTGATTCGCTTTTTTCCACATTTTTTACTTTGGGGATAACTTTTTGGTGGATTTGGGATGTGTTTGTGGCACCTAAGTGAACTGCCAAGGTTTCTTCAACATTCCATTAAGTTTCAGTGGTTTCAGAACTTTCCCTCCGGAACTCCCTCCCTCCTTGGTTGTTTTGGAAACATCCGTGGACCCCTGCCGGTCTGCTTTCCACATTTTTGACTTTGGGGAAAAATTTTTGGTGGATTTGGGATGTATTTTTCTTGCCTAACTGAAATGTCAAGGTTTTGTCAATGTTCTATTAAGTTTCGGTGGTTTCAGAACTTCGTCCCCCTTTAGCTATTTTGGAACATCCATGGAGCCCCGAAGACCCAGCCTCTAGAGCCCAGCCCCTCCGTGGCTGTTTTCGGGACTCCATCCCTTTGTGGCCACTTTGAACATCCATTGGCCCCTAGCGACCTGGCCTCTAGAGCCCGGCTCCTCTATGGCCATTTTTAACATCTGTGGAGCCGCGACGACCTGACCTCTAGAGCCCAGCCCCTCCGTGGCCATTTTGAGCATTCGTCAGCCCCAAGTGACCTGGCCTCTAGAGCACAGTCCCTCTATGTCCATTTCTAAGACTCCATCCCTTAGTGGCCATTTTGAACATCCATCAGAACTTGTTGACCCGGCCTCTGGAGCCTAGCCCCTCCGTGGCCGTTTCTAGGACTCCATCTCTCCATGGCCATTTTGAACATCTGACGACCCGGCCTTCGGAGCCTAGCCCCTCCATGGCCATTTTGAACATCTGTGGAGCCTCGGTGACCCAGCCTTCGGAGCCCGGCCCCTCTATGGCTGTTTCTGAGACTCCATCCCTCCATGGTCATTTAGATCATCTGTCAACCCTCGACAACCTAGCCTTCAGAGCTTGACTCCTCCATGTCTGTTTCTGGGACTTTGTCCCTCTGTGGCCATTTTGAACATCCGTTGGGCCCCGGCGACTGGACCTCTAGAGCCCGACCCTTCCGTGGCCGTTTCTAGGACTCCGTCCCTCCATGGCCATTTCCAGGACTTCGTCCCTACGTGGCCGTTTTCAACATCCGTGGAGCTTCAGTGACCTGACCTCCGAAACCCGACCCCTCCGTGCCGTTTCCGATATTCCATCCCTCTGTGGCTATTTTGAGCCTACAATTTTTGTTAAATGAGTACAATCTTATGAAAGTTTTTCTGGGCACTCTTCCTTCCCCTTTTCCCATGTGCTCTAATTGAAAAATCTCAGTTTTGGTATGTTTTGTGGGGTCGGGGAACTTCCCTTTCAGTTTGTTGTCCCTCGTTAGCTGTCCACCCCCTTGGGTTCGCATTAATGTTTATGATCTAAATGAGCGCCAAATATGAATATTATGATCTTTTGATGATGCATGAATGGATCTAACAAGGATTTTGCAAGATTTGACTAACATTTTCCTTGATTTGTGTATGAAAGAACTTACAACATTTCATGTATGCAAGATTGAAGAAGCCTACCGCGGGTTCGTCGAGGAGGCCCATTGAGAAAGCTGAATAAGGAAAAGCGCATCACCCCTGTCACCATTCATTTCATGTTTGCCTCTCACCCTAGCACACACCAACATAGTCGGTGTTAGAAGAAGGCCTATGCCAAGGAATTCAATGACAAAAACACAAGGGGGTGGCCTTGAAGAAGGCATAAGAGAGTTGTCTGCCCGAATTAGGGGCAACCAATCCATTGATGCCAGTCATTGACAAACCTATTTGATCCAATGAAGAACACTAAAAATGCATCAAGCAAAGGAGCAACTTTCAAGCAGTTTTAGCTATAGTAAAAGGGCAATTAGCTAAATGAAAAAATTGCTATAGTGACTGGCACTAGATGAAAAAATAGAGAAAAGATAGGGAATGTATTTTTTAATTGCTGAATATTGTGGGGTAGGTGGAACCCTATTATAAACAAATCTGGGCCATTCAATGTAATTCAATCCTAGCCATTCATTTGGGCTTTCGAAAACTATAAATAGGGGCTTGCCCCTCATTTGTAAGGGTTGGAGAACTAATGTAAAGACATTCTGCAGCAATAGAAATAAATTGCATGATTTATGGGTGTTCCTTTTGATTTTGCTCTTTATGTATGCATGGTTCAACTTCCCTATTAGTTTTCTTGAATGGTTGTCATGATGGTATTGCTGTTATAGTATTTGATGAGCTTCTAGCCCATACTTTTAGCACTTTTTGATGATAAGCTACTGTGCAAATTAGCCTGGGCTTCTTTATGTTATTGCTACAACCTAGTTCAATTGCATGTTCATGATGTGTATGTGTAATTTGACAATCAACAGACCTTAGAAGATTGCACTAGTTTTGTGTAGCTATAGGTTTCTCTTGGTCAAGAAAAACTTAGTTTAGGAAGTCTGCCTACTGTAGCAACCACCATTGTTACTGTTCATTCGTAGCTTAGGATTAAAATAGCTTTCTTAACCCCTCTCCTTTTGTTATTTCTTTTAGTCCTTGGTTAGAGTAGGATCCAAAGCATCGCCATGAAGCTAAATCAGATGAACTTGATGAGTTTCAGCTTGCTTTTTTGAGTGGACATCCACTGTTCATTCACTTTCAGCACTTTGAAACTGCATTTGCAAACCCAACTTCCCATGCTTTGTAACTCATCCGTAAGTCCGCCTTGTGATTCCAGCAAATCACATCAAACAATTGAGATATTCCAAGCACTGTCAAGACCTGACATTAGAGACCTTGGGATAGTGTTCTGCATTATGATTGTGGAAGATTGTCTTTGAAGAGAGGTAGTGCACCTACGCATTGCCTGTGCTGAGAAGTGCATAAAAAACACATCAATAGAACTGGCGCTAGAGGGAGGGCATGACATGTTGAGGCTACAAAGCTAAAAGTTGGAAATCGAAAAGAGCACTTTCAAAGAAGATATATAAGATAGGGAGATCTCTTTTAATGCTAAAAATCAGAAAATTCTGATGGCAAGTAGAAGCTGAGTCAAAATGGAGTAGCATGCACAAATTGGCATCACTTAGCTGCATGTATATTTGAATAAGAGATTGAAGAAGCCATTGCAGCAATTTGCAGTGGTGGATAGATGTTGGATCCATTGCACTCGCAGGCACAACAAATTGGGATGTTTGACTTTCTTGAGCAGAATCAAAAGGATCTTCAGGGAGAAATTACCTTTTGGGAAATATACCATCCCTTGGCTTGCGAAGACCCAGAGGAAGAGTTGACAACCATGACAGCCAAAGCATTCAAGGAACTGATCCAAGAACATTTGAGCAGCAAGGATGGACCAAGATTGGAGGAATTACTAATGGCAAGTTGGTGTAGATTTTACAATGTACCACATTCAGAATTTACATGTCCATCATGTGACAACAAGTTGGAGCAGCCAAAGGTTGTTTGAACAAGTTGGAGCAGCCAACTCCTAATGAAGAGAAGTTATCTCATGAGGAAAAAAAGTTGTCAACATCTAGAGGACAACAAGGTAAGGATGAACCAAGAAATTTGATACAAGTTGATGTTGGAGCAATAGACATTGAAGTTGAAAACCAGGACGAAGAAGTAGATTTCACTAGAATAGCAAGGTGCCTTGGTGAAAATATGATTGAAACTAATTTAGAAGGCCTTCCCTCCACCAATCAAAGGCAATCCTCAAACCAATCGCTCAAACCAAAGGTTGTTTGAAAAAGTTGGAGCAGCCAACTCCCAATGAAGAGAAGTTATCTCATGAGGAAAAAAAGTTGTCAACATCCAGAGGACAACAAGGTAAGGATGAACCAAGAAATTTGATACAAGTTGATGTTGGAGCAACAGACATTGAAGTTGAAAACCAGGAGGAAGAAGTAGATTTCACTAGAATAGCAAGGTGTCTTGGTGAAAATATGATTGAAACTAATTTAGAAGGCCTTCCCTCCACCAATCAAAGGTAATCCTCCACTCTAGAAGAAGAGAAATTGGTAGGTGATGATGAACCAATGAAGTTTGCAACTGTGCATGCTAGGACAACCAACGAAGATGTTGAAGAACATGAACAAGAAAAGGTTTACAACATTGGAGCAGCAAAAAATGATGACAAAGGTATAAGGTAAATTAGGTTAGAATCCTCCCCTTCACCAATGACAGTGATCGAGGATATGAAAATGAAGATTTGGAGGAATGGGAGCAACCACTTGCCACAACTGTCTACCATCAAGCTTCATTTTCAAGTGATGATGAGGACCCGATCACGGAGAGATATGACCAGCTTGTCTCTAGGTTGGATTGGTTGGAGCTGAAATACCAAGTGGATTTGGAGGTGCTACTATTGCAAAATTGGTGTAGACTTCATGATTCATCACACTCTGAGTTTGCATGCGAGCTATGCAATGAAGCCATTAAGCAAGTCAAAGGACAACTGAGGTAGCTAAGCATACCACTTCCTATAGTTGCTTCAAGGATGGAACATGAAGACCAAGAGCATGAATTGAGTGATGACTCAGCTAAAGGTAGGCCTCAAGAGGATGTTGGGGAAGCAATAGAAGAAGGACAACAATACAGTCTCAAACTTTCGAGTGATGAAGTAGATCAAGTGAGAATACTGTCCACCAGTCACCGAGAAGTTCTTCCTCTTGAAGAGTAGTTGTGTACCATAGATGATGGGATTTTTGGCGAGTCTTTGGAGGGAAATTGTGTAGTAGACTTTGGTCCCCTTGATGAGGTTCCATCAATTGATGACTTCTTTCCATTGGGAGCTGCACTATGGAGGTATGCTCATGTCGAGGAAGATTACATCCCAGAAGATGGTAGCAATGAATACATACTCCTTGAGCCCCCGAATAGTGATGCACTAGAGTTTCCAAATTGGGAGAGGAGCTCCTTCTCCATTTACAACAATAGTGAGCAAGAGGAAATGAGTGAACATCATGATGAGATGCATGAACAACAAAGAGAAGAAGACAAAGGCGGAGGTGCTGAGATAGTTGCTAATAGAGATGAAGCACCTGACTGATTACAAGATGCAACTTGGAGTCCTTCCATGATTGTTGTTGATCCTCCTTCATATTCAAATGGCTACAATAGGACATATTAATGCATGTCATTGTCCCACGACATTGAACACCACATAAATAAGGACAAACCTTGGGGAAGGAGACGAGACAACATGTTGCCCCTTGGGGACAGCAACCAAATGGATCCCAAGTTTATAGATGATCAATGTGGAGAAGTATTTCATTTTGAAAAACATCCAACTAGGGCTGTAGGTCCCATTGGTAGATTGGAAGAGCTGTTTGCCGCCCTATTCTCCCAGCCTTATGCAAGCTTAATGTCTAAAGTGTTGCACCCTCCATCATGCTTGCTTGAGGCTACCGATGCAATGATCAAGGATGCTATGCTTGCTCTTGACTATCCAATGCTGCCACCTCCATGTGATGACATCCAGGTTCTATCCTTCCTTTCCCCTATTATTTCTCATAACTACACTTATTATTTTGATTATGGGAATGAGGGAAAATGAACATGTTTATGGATTAACCATGGGTTCAGGGAGCCTCCTCAATTGCTAATTTTTCATGATGATGTGATTGAACTTGAGTGCTAGAATGCTAAATTTTTTTTCTTCTGAATATAAAGATAAGTTTGCATGGCTAAGAAAAATAACGATCATCCGTTTGCTTGTGCATGCACTACAAAATCCAATAAACGTTAATGTCAGCTCACCCTGCCTGAACATAGTGCTTTGTAAGTATCTTTGTACATAGCCGATTTTGAGTAGTATAGGTTTCCTGTAAATACTCTGCTTTCCCACTTTCCTTAGGTTAGTTGGTGTGTGTAGGTTTCTTGCTTTGTTGGTTGTTTTTTTTTTGTTTGCTTTCAGTTTGCTATTGCTTTGCTTGGGGTCCCTCTAATTTTAGCTAGGCACATCTGTGCGCACAACAACCATACTTATCGCTTGAGGTTGTTCTACATATTTCTTTGCCAAAATCTAATCAAGTCTTCAGAGTGGATGGTGAAGGTCTTCTATTAGTATCAAGTGATCTGGGTGTTTGATTCAAAGAGGATAATTTGTTGGTTTAGTTCGACTCTGACGTATTCTAAAATATTACAACTCTTACACATCTTAAAAATCCGACGGTCAATGTAGGGCCTTTTGTGAAGTCTAGTTAAGTGAAAAATCTAAAATTCTGCTATAGCGCCACTGTGATCCTCAACCCTGAGTGCGAGCTTCGATGCTTGTGGTTTGAAATAAAAGAGCTGAAAAGAGAAAAGAAAGAAAGAAATAAAACATTGAAAATTCAGCTTTTCAGGGGTATTCGAGCAACTCTACTGGGGCTATGGATGCCCGACCGATAGTAGAGCAATGTTTAGGAGAATCACAGTGACAACCTCATCGAGGCTATGGACACCTGACTGGCAGTGAGGCAATGTCTCGAATGATTTTGGAGTTAGAATAAACTACATAGCTTGACTTGATGGAGCTTGGGTTCCTATAGCAACTGAAGGATAGGAATTAACGCAATTGCTCACACTTGGATTTTCAGCATACTGAAGGTTGAGTTGGCTAGTGGTTTTGATCCTTTGGTTGGGTGTCTGATTTGTTTTCCCTAGCATGAAAGTTAGAATGAGATATTCTGGGTTTTTGATTCTAGTTTGCCATCAAAATGCTCTGGAGCATTTCCCCAGCGAGTCACCATTTGTTGTGCATGTTTTGCACACACGCCCTACTGTATGTAGGGACACCCTTTTTTTGTTCTCGATAGGCTACTTTACTCCTATCTTATTTTGCGTGCCCCATTTTCCAAGCCCAAATTGGTCATGTGACTTCAAACGATCAAATCCCCCTACCCAAATTCACCTACTTGGGGTATTCAAGTTCGCGAAGAAACAAAGTCCCCCGTCCCTTTTTTGCCTTTTGTCTTGTTTCTGCTAACTTGGTCCCTAATCGCTCGATTCAGTTTTTTCCACATTTTTGACTTTGGGGATAAATTTTTGGTGGATTTGGGATGTGTTTGTGGCACCTAAGTGAACTACCAAGGTTTCGTCAATGTTCCATTAAGTTTCGGTGGTTTCAGAACTTTCCCTCTGGAACTCCCTCCCTCCTTGGCTATTTTGGAAACATCCATGGACCCCTGCCAGTCTACTTTCCACATTTTTGACTTTGGGGACAACTTTTTGGTGGATTTGGGATGTGTTTGTGGTGCCTAAGTGAACTACTAAGGTTTTGTCAATGTTTTGTTAAGTTTTGGTGGTTTCAAAACTTTGTCCCCCTTTAGCTGTTTTGGAACATCTGCGGAGCCCCGACGACCCAACCTTCGGAGCTCGGCCCCTTCGTGGCCGTTTCTAGGACTCCATCCCTCTATGACCATTTTGAATATTTTTCGGCCCCTGGCCCACTCAGCCTCCAGAGCCTGGCCCCTCCATGGCTATTTTAGGGACTCCGTCCCTTCGTGGCCGTTTTGAACATCCGTGGAGCCTTGGTGACCCAACCTCTGGAGCCCGGCCCCTCCATGGCCATTTCTGAGACTCTGTCCCTCTATGGCTATTTTGAACATTCATCAGCCCCTGACGACTTGGCCTCTAGAGCCCGGCCTTTTTGTGGCCATTTCTGGGACTCTGTCCCTCTGTCGCCATTTTGAACATTCGTCGGCCCCCGACAATCGATCTTTGGAGCCTGACCCCTCCATGGCCATTCTGAACATCCATCATCCCTTGATGACCTGGCCTCCAGAGCTTGGCCTCTCTATGGCCATTTCCAAGACTCTGTCCCTCCATGGCCGTTTTGAACATTCATGGAGCACTGGTGACCCGACCTCCAGAGTCTGGCCCCTCTGTGGCCATTTTTGGGACTTTGTCCCTCCGTGGCCGTTTTGAACATCCATTGGCTCCTGGTGGCCCCTCTGTGGCCGTTTTGAACATCCGTTGGCCCCTGACGACTTAGCCTTCGGAGCCTAGACCCTCCATGGCCGTTTTGGGGACTCCATCCCTCTGTGGCTGTTTTGAACATTCGTCAGGCCATAGTGACTCACCTCCAGAGCCCTGCCCCTCCGTGGTCATTTCCAGGACTTCATCTCTTCGTGGCGATTTTGAATAACTGTGGAGCTCGGGCGACCTGGCCTCTGGAGCCCGACCCCTCCATGGTCATTTTGAGCTTCCAGTTTTTGTCAAATGAGTCCAATCTTAAAGAATTTTTTCTGGGCACTCTTCCTTCCCCTTTTCCCATGCACTATAATTGAAAATTCTTAGTTTTACTATGTTTTGTGGGGTCTGGGAACTTCCCTTTTGGTTTTCTATCCCTTGTTCGCTATCCGCCCCCTTGGGCTTGCATTAATATTTATGATCTAAATGAGCTCCAAATATGAATATTATGATCTTTTGATGATGCATGAATGGATCTAACAAGGATTTTGCAAGATTTGAATAATTTTTTCCTTGATTTGTGTATAAAATCACTTATGACATTTCATGTATGTAGGATTCAAGAAGCCTACCACGGGTCCGTCAAGGAGGCCCATTGAGAAAGCTGAATAAGGAAAAGTGCATCGATCCTGTCACCATTCATTTCATGTTTGCCTCTCCCCCTAGAAAACACCAACATAGTCAGTGTTAGAAGAAGGCTTGTGCCAAGGAATTCCATGACAAAAACGGAAGGGGGTGGCCTTGAAGAATGCGTAAGGGAGTTGTCCGCTCGAATCAGGGGCAACCAATCCATTGATGCCAGTCGTCGATAGACTTGTTTGGTCCAATGAAGAAAACTACAAATGCATCAAGCAAAGGGGCAGATTTCAAGCAGTTTTAGCTATAGTAAAAGGGAAATCAACTAAATGATGAAATTACTATAGTGACTTGCACTAGATGACAAAATAGAGAAAAGACAGGGAATGTATTTTTTAATTGCTGAATATTATGGGGTAGGTGAAACCCTATTATAAACAAATCTAGGCCATTCGATGTAATTCAATCCTAGCCATTCATTTGGGCTTTGAAAAACTATAAATAGGGGCTTTCCCCTTATTTGTAGGGGTTGGAGAGCTGACGTAAAGACATTCTGGAGCAATAAAATGCAACATTGCATGATTTATGGGTGTTCCTTTTGAGTTTTCTCTTTATGTATGCATGGTTCAAATTCCCTGTTAGTTTTGGTATTAGTTTCTTGAATGGTTGTCATGATGGTGTTGCTGTTATAGTATTTGATGAGCTTCTAGCCCATACTTTTAGCACTTGTTGATGATAAACTGTTGTGCAAAGTTGGCCTGGGCTTCTTTATGTTATTGCTGCAACCTAGTTCAATTGCATGTTCATGATGTGTATATGTAATTTGAAAATTAGAAGACCTTAGAAGATTGCATTGGTTTTGTGTAGTTAGGTTTCTTGGTCAAGAAAAACTCAGTTGAGGAAGTTTGTCTACTGTAGCAGCCATCATTGTTACTGTTCATTCGTAGCTTAGGATTAGAATAGCTTTCTTAACCCCTCTCCTTTTGTTATTTCTTTTAGTTCTTGGTTAGAGTAGGATCCAAAACATCACCATGAAGCTAAATCAGATGAACTTGATGAGTTTCAACTTATTGTTTTGAGTGGATAGCCACTGTTCATTCACTTCCAAAACTTTGAAACTGCATTTGCAAACCCAACTTCCCATGCTTTGTAACTCATCTGTAGGTCTGCCTTGTGATTCTAGCAAATCACATTAAACAAATGAGATATTCCAAGCACTATCAAGCCCAGACATTAGAGACCTTGGGATAGTGTTCTGCAATTTGATTGTGGAAGATTGTCTTTCAAGAGAGGTAGTGCACCTACACACTGCCTGTGTGGAGAAGTGCAAAAAAAACACATCAACAAGACCTAAGGTCATTTTCAAGAATTTAGGCACAATTATGTATAACTAAGGGTTTTGCCCCTCATTTTTGAATTTCCCAATCTCATACAATCTCTTGCACTCATTAAGCATTCAATCTAAAAACCATTCAAACAAATCAAGCATTATCAAGTCAATCTATTGGAGCACATCATTTCATATCTTCAGATTTTGGACATCAAAGGTGTGGTAAGTTTATGACATTTGCGTGTAATCTATTTATCATACTCTTTTCATTTTATTTCATTATTTAGGGTTTGATTACCAAAGTGGGGTTTGACCAAGGGAAACCCCTATTCTCTAATCCTCAACCATTTTTCCCCTTTTGCATGTGTGTTTGCAGACTTTTATATGAAGATTTATCAAGAAATTAGGTATTGAAAGGTGGTCAAAAAGTATACAAATTCAATCAAGTTAACATCATCTTAGTTCAATCTTGGAGAGGCTTTCTACCCCGTTTTCTATAGGAACAAGTATGAACACCTGTTAGAGAAGAAAATGGAAATTTGAGACTTCTAGATTCTATTCTAAATTCCCTGAGATTTGCAGGAGGAATAAGTCACCACTAGTGGTGAATTAGTCCTACTTCTAGGCCTGAAAACTATTTTTTTCATTTTTGGATACCTATTTAGCAGATTTTTGTTTTGACAAAATTTCCTAAAACTGGGACTAAGTCGCCCCACCTAGCATAAGTGTCCTAGTTAGAATTTTGAATTTTTCAGGATTCCAAAATCTCCCAACATCAAGCTTTAGATTCTAGGTGTACCTCTTTTATTTTGTTATGTTATTTCATCATTTAGTTGCATTCTTAGGTATTTCTGCATATCACATTGTGTTTTCCAGCACTTTACTTTTCTTAAGTTTTGCATCATTAGATCATTTCAATTTCAGATTAGTGCATTAGGACATCTTAATTAGGCATAATAAATCTCATTTACATAGACATTGAGTGTAAACCTTTGCAGTTTGGGACCTCTTTCAATCCCCTTTCTCCTTTTAGGTGAAAAACCGTAGGAGGAACAAAGTATTGTGAGGGAAACCAAAATCACCATTTAAATTTTGATGAACTTGAATTTATCATACTTTTCTTTCTGATTTTTAGTCCTTCATCATAGATCTAGCTTGTGTTGACCTTTCCTTAGGGTTTGCATATATTAATTTGCATGCTTGGTTTTTTAATTTTTCCTTAATGAAAAGTGCATGTAGGCTGCATTTTTGGCATCTAAATCATTGATTTTTTTTGGAATTTTCTACTTTCATCTTAGATATGCATCTTCCAACATCAAAAGCATCAAAATCCATTGAATTTTTTTGAATTTTTTGAAAAAAACCCTAACCGAGACTAATCCGCCAGTTTGGGTGACTTAGTCCCAGTCTAGATTTTTTCAGTGTCTGATACAACATCAAAAACCTCATTTATGTGCTTCCTAAGCCTCCTAGTATCATATACTATAAGTCTAGAAATTTTTAGGAACATTTTTTTTATGCATCTAGGTCAAAAATATCATTTAAGCATAGTAATTTTGAAATAATTTCAATTACGAGCATTTTGGCATCTTAAATCATTGAAAATCTCTAAAATTTTGCATTTTCATCTTAGGACTACCTTATACAATACGAAGACTATCAAAATCCATTAGAAAAAATTTAAAAATCTCAAAAAAATCCCTACTGGGACTAAGTTGCTACCTTAGGCGGATTAGTCCATGTTCACCCCTGAAACAACCTTTTACAGAGATGAAAACCTTGTTTTTAAGCTTTATTTTGGTTGTATTACCTATCTATATCAATTGATTGAGTTTCTGTAACATGCATTTCATCAAATCTAGCTTAATTTGGCTCATTTTATGCATTGTTTAATTTAAAATTTGCATTCTCACATTATTGCATACAATAATCAGTCAATTATCATCTATAAAATTGTATTTCATTTTAAACTTTTATATTGCATTTTGAGTTTTCTTAGATTTTTATTTCAAAATGTTTGTATCTATCCTTTCCAAGTTTGCAATGAAAAATTTAATTAACAAGCACTCTAATCATTAATTTAATGCATTTCCTATTATGATAGTCTCTTAGCACATGAGAATGACAATGTTTATGCTTGCCTTAAACATACACCCCATATTATCTCCTATTTTTGAGGATGATGTGATAGAAGAGCATACAACCATAGATACTCATGATGATCAATTTGAAGAGGCCACCAGCATATTGGAAGAGATATCAAAAAACTTTGAATCCATACCTCTATCCAAGGGAGAATACAAGATCATACTAAAAGAATCTAACCAAAGCAAAGAGAAACTGGTAAGAAAAATAAAAAATTCAATAACATCCTTTTCAAATACCTTACACACAAAAACAACATCCACAAAAAACTTTGAGGAAATTGGACAACCACCAAATCCAACAAAGGAAACCAAACAACTTGGGAAAGAATGTGATGTTATAAAAAAAAGTATCCATGCCCCTCTAAAGCCCAAAACACAAGCATCAAGTCATGGTCTTGTTGATTGTCCTTTCATAGAAATCAACCCATCCAACAAACCTTCACTCAATATTAATACTATCACACATGACTCTTCCAAGACAAGTGTAACCTTGGTACATCGTAAACTCATAGAAATCTCATTAAACATGTATCAAGCAGAAATTTTGTTTACTTATCAACATAAATAACACTAGTTGTTGCTCCTTTCCATGCAATAGTTGTAGGATCATCACATACTCACTGCTTCATTTTTTCCATTCCTCGTAAGGAGCAACATCTCATCATCCATTTTCAGCTCAGTCTTGTCCTACACTAAGTGGGGGCAAGGGGTTGGGTAGCCTTATCCTCGTATGTCACTTGTCATTGTCTCTTTTTCCTCATCATTAATCTTTCATGAACATATAAGAGCAAGCTTGGGATGTGGATGACATGCCTTAACTTGACTCGCATGTGACATACTATCTTATTCATGATGGAGCTCAATTTAGAAACATATGATGGTATTGGGATTTTTGAATAATCTCCCATATACTCTTCTACTTTAAAGAAATTTCTCACTGAATAGTGTGTAGCAATTTCTTTAAAGTGGAGGCATACATAGAAAACATCTTTCTACAAATTTCATGGTGTGATTTACTTTTTCTTGTGTCGTGTCCTCTACTTGGTGGTGTCATTGGGTTTGATGCCTTCTAAAAGTGCATGATCAACTGAAGTGGCCTAATGCAAACGAAGCATCCCATTGATACTGATCTAATAAGGGAACAATGATCAACTGAAGTGGCCTGATGCAAATGAGGCATCCCATGGATAACGATTTGACACCCTGACTTGTCCTCTCCTGGAGACATTAGGCACAATTCTTCCTAAGAGGAAGACCTTACATGAACAAAGAAAAATCCCCTTTAACAAAATCTTTACATAACATTCAAAAACATTTAGAAAAAGCATTTTTATTGTGGTGCCTTATGAAAGTTATGAGGAGCATAACTTTGGTATGGTTTGCATAATGGGAAGCTGACACACTGGGATGACTTTCTCATTAAACCACTTCTTTGGGACAACTCACCTTGTGGATGACTTGATTTTCTGTGGCCCTAGAGTGAGTGCATCTTTGATCCTTCTCATTTTTCTAGTTCTTGTCATTGCATGATCACTTATCATGTTTTGTTGCATATTATACACCTTGTATATGTCCTTTTGTACTAGTGTTGTTTTGACTTAGGATTTTGGATCTTGGGGGCTTGCGTAATCTCCTTTGATCTTTTTCATTATTTGTCATCCACATTGGTACAATTGGACCTCTCTTGAATGACTAATTTATCTAGAGTTTGAAGCAAGTTCACCCTCTCACTAAAGTGGGGGCTTAATGTGTCACCAAAAAGTGTATAATTTACTTGATATAGGAATACTTGATGATAAATTAGACTTAATAAGGCCTTGATTTAGTGTTGTGAGGTGTTTTACACATCCATATTAGGTCTTGGGCCCTTGCAAATTGAATAAAATACATTTATTGACGTCTTGCAAGAGTGTTGTAAGGTGTTGTAACACATATTCACACTTTTCTAGGACCATAATGTTCTAATTTACCTAAATAACCTTATGAAGACCTATTTCAAAGTGTTGTAAAGTCTTGTAACAAGATTTCACACTTTCCTAGGCTTGTCATCAATATTTACACCTTTCTTATGCTTTAAATGATCCCTTTATACATGTATAGGCCTTAATTAAGTGTCTTGTTGAAGAAAACCTGATAAACAACATTTAATACATCTTAATCTCCAACATCCACTCAAAATTTCTCAGGTGGACTAAGTCACTACCTTGGGTGACTTAGTCCCATGTGGCACAAAAATCAAAATTAATCAAATTTCATTTGGATTTTTATTCTTAAGACCTAAGGTCAGCTTGTCATGAGGTATTTTTGCGAATTTAGGAATAACTGTCTATAAATAAGGGTTTTTTCCCTCATTTTTCAATCTCCCAATCACATACAATCTCATAAGAATTCAAGAAAATCAAGAATTATCAAGTCAATCTATTGGAGCACATCACTGCATATCTTTAGATTTTGGACATCAAAGGTGTAATAAGTTTATGAAATTTGCATGTTATCTATTTATCATACTCTTTTCATTTTATTTCATTGTTTACAGTTTGATTACCAAAGTAGGGTTTGACCAAGGCAAACCCCTATTCTCTAACCTTGAACCATTTTTCCCCTTTTGCATGTGTGTTGCAAAATTTTGTATGCAGATTTATCAAGCAATTAGGTGTTGAAAGGTGGTCAACAAGTCTACAATTTCAATCAAGTCAACATCATCCCAGTTCAAGCTTGGAGAGGCTTTCTATCTCATTTTCTACAGAAACAAGTATGAACACCTGTCAAAAAAGAAAGTGCAGATCTGAGACTTCTAGATTCTATCCTGAATTCCCCGAGTTTTGCAAGAGTACTAAGTTGCCACTAGTAGAAAATTAGTCCTGCTTTCGAGCCTAAAAACTGATTTTGACATTTCTGGGTACACATTTTGCAGATTTCCATTCTGGAAAAGTTTCTCGAAACTGGGACTAAGTCGTCCCACTTGGTGTAAGTGTCCTAGTTAGCATTTTCATTCAATTTTTTAGGATACTAGAATATCCCAACATCAAGCTTCAAATTTCAAGTGCACCTCTTTTATTTGTTTCTATTATTTCATCATTTAGTTGCATTCTTAGGCATTTTTGCATATCACATTTTGTTTTTTAGCACTTTACTTTTCTTAAGTTTTGCATCATTAGATCATTTAAATTTCAGATTAGTGCATTAGGACATCTTAATTAGGAATAATACATCTTATTTACATAGACTATGAGTGTAAACCTTTGCATTTTGGGACCCCTTTCAATCCCCTTTCTCCTTTTAGGTGAAAAAACCTAGGAGGAGGAAAGCATTCTGAGGGAAAACCAAAATCACCATTTACACTAATAAGATAATCATCATAGATAACTAAAAAAAGTGAAAGTCAAATATGCCAGTAGATCAATAACATGTCAAAATGATACACGTCCAATAGTTGACATAAGTCAAAATGATACATGTACAAATGATATAAGTAAAAATGAAAAATTATGTAACTCAAATTGATACAAGTCAAGATGATACATGTCCAAATGATATAAGTGAAAATGGTATTGTTGGATGTTGCTGATATGTGTTTGTCATTGATGTCAACACTATTGGCATTAGAGGTTGAAAATGTCAAGGATATTGAGAAAATTGTAATAAAGTAAGTTGCAGGTTATTGGTGGTGTAGTGAAGTTCAATATGTTGATGATCAGAGGTTGTGGATTAAAGGGTTTGTTGTTGAGTATATCTATTTTATCCACGTTAAGTCTCAGAGATCCGTATGAAGATTTGATCAAGTTATGAGTATCTATGTTCTGACATTTTTTCTGTTGCTTCATTTGGTGTTCCTGAAAGAAGATGATGTGAGTCTGGTAACATGAAGTGTTGTGAATGCTTCTCTAGTGATTCATGATGCTTGTGGATGTTTCTAGATTGTGCTCTATCTTTGTTGCATGTCTATTTTGATCATTGTGCTCGCGATTGGAGATTTTCTTTTGTGTATTCATGTTTTTCATACTCTTGGCTAACAGGGTGATTGTAGCGTGTTGTGGATCTTCAAGGAATAATTATTGAAGATGTTTCATGTTCAAGGATATTATTTTGGGTCTTCACTATGTTGTGGCCAAAGTTGGTTTATTCACATTGATAATTATTTATGTTTTGGGCCAACAATTTGTATTCATTATATTTTATTGAAGCTGACATAGATGATGTTATTCTTGGTTGCAGATATATATGAGATTTTTTTTATCATTTGAAGGTATGGTGAAGTGAAGTGTGCAAGTCATGTGTGTGAATAATGTTCTAATCATTCGAAGGTAGAAGTTAAGTGTGAAGAAGAGTGAGTAGAGTTTGTGTGCTTAATCGTAAGTGTAATCAGGCATGAGTAGATGCTATTTTCTTAGTTCAAAATCTTGTGGATGTAATCTGAATCTTTCTATAAGGCAGTGTGTCTTCCTTGGGTAGTAAGAATTTTGTATTTGAGCAGTGAGTTGTAGGTAGTGTGCCTAAATGCATGTGCATTCCCCATTTATTCTTTTATACTTTTAAGAGGGTATAATCTTGTGGACTAACCTCCATTGTGGTTTTTCCCCTAACAAGGTTTCCATGTAAAAAATATTGGTGTTATGTGTGTTTCTGATGTGGTAATGATTTATGCTTTCATGGTTATTAATTAGATCTAAGAAAAAGTTTAATAAGTTTAAATTTATGTGACAATTGATTCATCCCCCCTCTCAGTTGTCTGCCCTTGTGTTTCCAACAATTGGTATCAGAGCAGGTTCCTTGGAAGAAGTTTAATAGCTTGAGATGATTCAGGATGGTGACATATAAGAAGGATAGTCTGACATTTGATGGAACAAATTAATCTTTGTTGAAGACTTGAATGGAGTGTCATCTGAGATACATTGGTGAACCTTATTGGAACATTACAAAGAATAGGTATATCATCCCACATAATGGTCCTTCTACTGTAGGTTATATTAAAGATGTTGAGTACAATATCAAGGGTAAGGAAGCATTGTTGAGTGCTCTTATTGATTCTGAGATGACAAATGTAATGGATTTGAAGACTGCTTATGAGATGTGGAAAAAGTTTGAAACTTTGTATGAAGGTGATGCCCATGTGAAGATTGCTAAGTTGCAAATTCTGAAAGGGAAATATGAAACATTGAAAATGGGTGAAGATGAGAACATTACTGCTTTTATGTAGACAGTGAATGAGCTTTTGTGTAATATCACATGTGCTGGTGGAACATTAGAAGAATCAGAGATTGTTACTAAAGTGCTCAGATCCTTTCCTACTACATACAAACACAAAGTCGCTACTATTGAGGAGATCTAGATTGTGACAATTGTAACCAGAGACATGTTGATTGGTAAGCTTGTTGCTTTTGAGTTAAGTGAGTTTGGTGATTCTCTTCCTAGGATAGAATCTACATTCAAAGCTACTACCTTTGGAAAAGATAAGTAGAGATATGATCTGGGAGAAAGTTCTTCTAGAAACTTGTCCAAGTATGAGCAGGAAATGAGAGAGATTGAGCTTGAAGTACTTCTTGTCAAGAGGGTACCCAGAGGAGAAGGTAAGTATAAAGGGAAATTTCTTCTTAATTTTTTTTCTTGCTATAAGATAGGTCATTTTTCCTCAAGGTGTCCGAAAAGATTTCCTAGGCCAAGACCTAACAAGCCTAGATTCCAAAGAAAGATTTATTATGTTGCTGATGAAGGTGTGATAGATGATGAATTTGATAAAGGGAATCTAAGTGAAGATGAATAGGTATTTATTGATATCAAGGAAAATGATCCAATACCTACTAAATTTGTTAGTTGCATGAATGTGGAGAAAGTTCTAGTTGCCATAATTGAAGAAAAGGATGAATGGGTGATTGATAGTGGATTCTCTAATCACATGATAGGTGATAAAAGTAAATTTGTGAGTCTTGAAAAGTATGATGTGGTGTTGTGAGATTTGGTGATGATAAAGCTAGTGTAATCCATGGCAGAGGGTCCATTTCTCTTGATGGTAAGAATAATACTGATGATGTTCTATATGTGGAAGGTTTTAAGCATAATATTTTAAGTGTTGGATAGATGGTTGACAAGGGATACAATCTACAATTCAAGGATGGAAAATGTATAATATTGGGGAGTTCCAAAAAAATTATTTCATTAGGTACAAAAACAAAAGGTAGTATATTTCACCTGAGTGCTACTAGTAAAAGTTGTCTGATTGCTCTAGTTGATGAAAGTCGGTTGTGCCATAGGAGATTGTGTCATGTAAACTTTGACAATATTATCAAGATAAGTTCTACTCAGGCTATGAGATATCTTCCTAAGTTGGTAAAGCTTACTAATACCATATGCAAGGAATGTCAGTTAGTGAAGTAAACTAGAGTTTCATTTCAGAGAAAACATCATTGTTCAAATGAAGTATTGGAGCTTTTGCATACTGATCTGTGTGATCCTTCTAGAAGAATTTTACAAGAAGAAAAGTATTTCATGTTACTCATTGATGATTATTCTAGATTGATGTGGGTTGCTTTCTTAAGGGAAAAATTTGAAGCTCTAGAGAAATTCAATATTTTTAAGGCTAAGGTTGAGACAGAGACAGGTTTGAAGATTAAATGTTTGAGATCAGATAGAGGTGGTGAATTTATTTTTGGTGAGAATAATTATTTTTGTGAGGAGCATGGGATAAAGTGACAATTATCTTCTCCACAGACCCCTCAACAAAATGGAGTTGTGGAAAGGAAGAACAATACAATTCTAGATGCTGCTAGGATTATGATGTTGGAAGGAAATGCCCCACATATCTATTGGAGAGAAGCTATGAGTACTATTGTTTACACTCTCAATCAAGTACATATCAAAGGTGATATTGGTAAGACCCCTTATGAGCTATGGTTTGGTCATAAGCCTATTGTTAGATACTTCAAATTTTTTGGAGTAAATGCTATATCAAAAGAGATGAATATATAGGAAATTTTGATGCTAGGAGTGATGAAGGAATCTTGGTTATTCTACTAAAAGTAAGGCCTATTAGTGCTTCAACAAGAGATTAAGGAAAGTAGTTGAAAGTTCTAATGTCAAGGTTCATGAAGACACAGTTAGACCATCTAGAACCTATGGATATGATTCAAATGATTGATCAAAATGTCATTTCAGTTGAAACTCAAAATAAAGTGCATATCATTCCAATGAATCAGGAAAGCCGAGAGGAAGGAACTAGTGAAAGTGCAGAAGTGAGATCACAAGAGCCTAAATTTCAAGAACATCCTAAGACTCCAAGGTATATAAGACTAAATCATTCAGAAGATCAAATTATAGGTGATAAGAACAAAGGTGTTCAAACTAGGAGAAGAATTATAGAAAAATATTGTCTGTGTTCAAAGACTGAGCCCAATAGTGTCAATGAAGCATGCAAAGATGGACATTGGATGAAAGAAATGAAAGAAGAGCTACTACAAATTGAGAAGAATGATACATGGATTCTTGTTCCTAGACCTAAGGATGAAAATGTAATTGGAACTAAATGGATCTTTCAGAACAAATTGAATGAGAAAGGTGAAGTTGTTAGAAACAAAGCAAGACTTGTGTGTAAAGGATATTCATAGATGGAAGGAATTGAATTTGAAGAAAATTTTTCCCCTGTGGCTAGGATTGAAGCTGTGAGATTATTTATTGCTTATGTTGTTTACAAAAACTTAAGGTTTATCAGATGGATGTCAAGTCAGCATTTCTAAATGGTGAACTAGAAGAAGTGTATATTGAGTAACTTGATGCATTTCAATTGACAGATCAGGGAGATATGGTTTTTTTGTTAACGAAAGAACTGTATGGACTTAAGCAAGCCCCAAGAGCATGGTATGATAGGTTGGATAAGTATTGTTGAAACTTGGATTTAATAAAGGTACTACTGATAGTAATTTGTATTTCAAGATTGATCATGATAAATATTTTATTGTTGAAGTCTTTATTGATGATATCATGTTTGGAGGAGATGATAATTTGTGCATGAAGTTTTCTAATGAGATGTAGATTTAGTTTGAGATGTCTATGATTGGAGAAATGAAATTCTTTTTGGGATTAAAAATTACTCAGCTAGATAAAGGGATCTTTATATCTCAATCCAAGTATGTGAAATAATTGCTAAAAAAGTTTGGTATGGAAGATTCAAAGCCAGTTGGCACACCTATGGTGACTGGATGTGAGTTGACACAAGATGATGATTCTCCTAAAGAAAATCATACTAGATATAGATCCATGATTGGTGGATTACTTTATTTGACTCAAACTAGACTTGATATCATGAATGTTGTATGCATTGTTGCAAGATTTCAAGTTGATCCTAAAGAATCTCATGTGACTATTGTGAAGATGATTCTCAGATACTTGAAGGGGATAGTTGATTTTGGCCTATAGTATCCTAAAGAAGATGACTTTACTTTAAGTGTTGTTACTGATGTTGATTGGGCAGGAGATGAGGATGACAAAAAGATCACCAGTGGTGGTGCATTTTTCTTGGGAAAGAAGTTGATTTCATGATTAAGTAAGAAGCATAATTCCATTTCTTTATCTATTACAGAGGCATAATACATTGTTGCTGCTAACAATTGTACTCAAGTATTGTGAATGAAGCAGATGTTGAAAGATATTAGAGTTGTGTATGATGAACCTATTGCTATATTATGTGATAATTCAAGTGCAATTAAAATTTCTAAGAATCTGGTGCTGTATTCAAAAACCAAGCATATATCTATCAAATTTCACTTTTTGAGAGAGAAGGTGAGTGAAAAGGAAGTTAGATTGGAGTATGTTTCCACTAAGGAAAAGATTGTAGATATCTTTACTAAGCCTTTTCCTAAGGATACTTTTGAGTATCTTAGAGGAAAGTTAGGGGTGATTACCCCTCCTAATCAGAACTAAGATGCATTGACTTGCATCAGTCTGTGCATTTCATAGTCATATCTTGATCCAAATTGATGTTGTGGTGGCTGCTACTCAGGGGGAGTAGTCAGATGTTTAGAAATGTGGTTCAAAGATTTTGTGGAGAAAGATACACATTATCTTTGACATTGATGTCAATTGGGGAGAAGAGTCATGTGAAAAACTGTGATTATCTAGGGAGAAGAGTCAAAATCTAAGGGGGAGAAAGTGTTATGAGAAAGTTGCATTGATGGTGTTTTTCACATCATGTGTTTCCATCAATTCCAATGGGGGAGATTTTTGGATGTTGCTGATATGTGGTTGTCATTGATGTCAACACTATTGGCATTAGAGGTTGTATATGTCGAGGATATTGAGAAAATTGTAAGAAAGTAAGTTGCAGGTTGTTGGTGATGCACTGAAGTTCAGTATGTTGGTTAGCTCAATATGTTGATGATTAGAGGTTGTGGATTAAACGATTTATTTTTTATTATATCTAGTTTATCCATGTTAACTCTTAGAGATCCACATGAAGATTTGATCGTGCTATGAGTATCTGTGTTCTGATAGTTTTTCTGTTGATTCAATTGGTGTTCCTAAAAGAATATGATGTGATTATAGTAACATGAAGTGTTGCAGATGCTTCTCTGGTGATTCATGATGCTTGTGGATGTTTCTAAATCATGCTCTATATTTTTTGCATGCCCACATTGATCGTTGTGCTCGTGATTTGAGATTTTCTTTTGTGTATTCATGTTTTTCATGTTCTTGGATGATAGGGTGATTGTAGCATGTTGTGGATCTTCAAGGAATAATTATTGAAGATGTTTCATGTTCAAGGATATTATTTTGGGTCTTCACTATGTTGTGGCTGACATTGGTTGATTCACATTGATAATTATGTATGTTTTGGGATGACAGTTTGTATTCATTTTATATTTTATTGAAGCCGACATGTAGATGATGTTATTCTTGGTTACGAATATATATGAGTGATTGGTTTATCATTTGAAGGTATGGTGAAGCAAAGTGTGTGATTCCTGTGTGTGAATAATGTTCTAATCATTTGAAGGCACACGCTTAGAAGTGTGAAGAAGAGTGAGTAGAGTTTATGTGCTTAATCGAAATTGTAATAAGGAATGAGCAGATGCTATTTTCTCAGTTCAAAATCTTGTGGATGTAATTTGAATCTTTCTATAAGACAATGTGTTTTCCTTGGGAAGTAAGAATTTTGTATTTGAGTAGTGAGCTCTAGGTAGTGTGCCTAAATGCATGTGCATTCCCCATTTATTATTTTATAATTTTAACAGGGTATAATCTTGTGGACTAACCTCCACCGTGGATTTTCCCCTAACAGGGTTTCCACGCAAAAAATCTTGGTGTTATGCGTGTTTTTGAAGTGGTAATGATTCATGTTTTCATGGTTATTAATCAGATCTGAGAACAAGTTTAATAAGTTTAAATTTCTATGACAACTGATTCATTCCCCCCTCTCAATTGTCTTCCCTTGTGTTGCCAACAGATACATGTCAATATGATACAACTTAATAATATGGTACTGTAGGCCGTGAAAATGATACATATGATAGTAACCATGAAAAGAGGAATCATAATGATATATCAATATTGATCCATGATGTAGTCTATATGATCATGAATGTCACTGGGTACTACTAGCAATTGCCTCATCATCATCACCACCATTGTAATCATGATCATGATCATGATCATCAACATTGTCGTTGACCTCGATGTCTTCTATATCTGCGTCATCATCATCCTCTACCATGTTATCTATACTAGCATAACCAATATTTTCTAGATCTATATCATGATGAGGATCATCTTGATCTTCTAGAAGACCCGTGTTCCACAAAAAAACATTTAAAATGAAAAGTTAATATTTATTTCATGCAATAATTTATTTTTCTATTATATATCTAATATTATAAAATATAAGATGAAACCATAATCATATTACATCATATAAAAGTGCACATACCATAATAAAATTTCAAAAAGTTACAACTAATATGTCATTCCAATGATGTAAAACATGCAACAATTCTAATAAACTTTAGTAAAGATCATAAAAAAAATTGTTATACAATTTAACTATCAACTGCAAATTCTATTACATAACCTTAAGTTCCAACTCTCTGCATTTTGTGCTATATATGATTATGTTTTCCTTGAAGACCCTTTAAGAGTTAACTAGTCTATATATCTTCTTCTCATATATTTTAGAATTGGATATTTTTCTAGGACATTTTGGCACTGTAATATGCTTCAAAGATTCTTTGAGAATTAACTAGTCTATATGTCCCTGTATTTGAGAGTTAACATTTATGGTTTAGTTTTTTGTTTGTAAGCAAGCTATGACATGCAACAATACTTGAGCATACAAAGAATAGTTCTTTAGCACATTTTGTACTTTTATTATACTAT
This sequence comes from Sequoia sempervirens, assembly GCA_007258455.2. Classification (NCBI taxonomy): domain Eukaryota; kingdom Viridiplantae; phylum Streptophyta; class Pinopsida; order Cupressales; family Cupressaceae; genus Sequoia; species Sequoia sempervirens. The sequence continues at coordinate 202,429,302 of VDFB02000017.1, forward strand.
TTTTAAGTGGCCTTTTCATGTATATAATCATATCATGTTCATGTATGTTAATATAAGGAAGCTATGGAGGTAGTTCAAAGAGATGGCCCTGGAATTTTTCCTCATCTTATAAAGTCTATAGGAATAGGAATAGGGATTGAATTTTGAGAGTCTAGTTTAAGTTTGAATTCAAGAAATGAAAAAATTGTGAAGGTTGGAATGGATTTTAATGTATCACTTGGATTTTAGAATTTGCAGTTGTAGATTGGTAATCCAAAAAAATAGAATTATTCATTTCTCCTTGCTAACATTGTGGTTAAGGATAAAGGGCTTGAAAATTCAATTGGGGTTAGCTCCAAAGTATACACTATTTTTGCATACTCATTTAATGATAACGATGATGATGAGGAAGTGAAAAAAAACCTAAGGCTAAGGTAAATGATGGAGAATCAGGCATCTCAAAGGCAACCTTACAATCTGATAATCAGGAGATGACTAAAGAAGAGTAGTACCGATAATACCAATCATAACTTGCAAAGAAAAAGAATGAGGAGATTGCAAGAAGATTGGTTGCAGGGGGCATTGGTATAGGATATGGACATGGCTCTTCCAAGCCATCCATTGAGATGGTTTTGTACAAAAATGTGGATGATATCCCTATTTCTAGAGAGCTCATGATTTAGGCTGATACTAAAAATGATGTTGTTTTGGTACCCATATATGGCATCAAGGTTCATTTCATGTAGCCACCATCAAGAGTGTTACACGCTAGCAAGATGGAGGGAATTCTTATATAAGGATAATTTTAAATGTTCCAGGTGCCGAGTTTAATGCCAAATACATGCCAACATTGAAATTCCCTAGCAGTATTATGTTAAGGAAATGTCCTTTAGATCCAAGAATTCAAAGTACATCAACCATGTGGTATAAATAATTAAATCCCATAGACAATTTGTAGCAATGAAAGAGTTTGAAAAGGTAGAGAGAGCTACATTGGTGACTTAGGAGAAACTTTAGCTTTCAAAAATAAAGGCAATTAGGTTGGTAGACTTGTGGATCAAGCCAACATTTCATGGAAGAGGAAGAAACATGACTGGAACTCTGGAGGCCCACCATAATGGATTTTGGTATTCAACCATGAGAGTAGAAGAGAGAGCTGATATCATGTATCAAAACATTAAGCATGCATTCTTCCAGCTAGTGGAGAAGGAGATGATTACTTTGCTTCATTTTCATTTGCATAACCATATCATGGTGTGGGAACCAAGAAGACCAAGGATGTCCAGTTTTATGTGGAGGTAATGGATGTGGTCCAAACTTTAGGAGGGGTAAGAAGGTCAATGTATGATCTTGATGAACTTGATGAAGAAAAATAAGAGAGGGACATGAAAAATAAAATCAATGCAGAGTTTCAAGGATTTGTCAAGCGGGTAAGAGAACTATGGGAGTAGCCTCATCTAATAGATTTTGAACTAGAGTTTGATATACCATTTAGAGAGATTTTTTTTAATGGAGTTACTTCCAAAGCCTCTACTTTTATTGTTCCTATGGTAAAGTGTTTGTTAGAGTTGGTGGAATTAACTTTCTTAGTAATAACTATTAGTGAGATTGAGATTGTTAATCAATTATGCGCTAATTGCTTATAACAATGAAAGAGTTTGAAAAGGAAAAGAGAGATACAATGGTGACTCAAGAAAAAATTTAGCTTTCAAAAACAAAGCCAATTAGGCTTGTAGACTTGTGGATAAGGCCAAAATTTGGTGGAAGAGGAAGAAAGATGACTGGAACTCTGGAGGACCACCGTAATGGATTTCAGTATTGAACCATGAGAGTAGAAGAGAGAGCTGATATCATGTATCAAAACATTAAGCATGCATTCTTCTAGACAATGGAGAAGGAGATTATTACTTTGCTTTATTTTTTCATTTGCATGAGCATATTATGGCATAGGAACCAAGAAGAGAAATGATTTCTAGTTTTATGTGGAGGTAATGGATGTGGTCCAAACTTTAGGAGGGGAAAGAAGGTCAATGTATGATCCTAATAAAATTGAGGAAGGACAACAAGAGAGGGATAGGAAAAATAAAATAAATGTAAAGTTTTAAGGAATTTTCAAGGGAGTAGCCTCATCTAAAATATTTTGAACTAGAGTTTGATATACCATTTAGAGAGCTTGGTTTTCATGGAGTTCCTTTCAAAGCCTCTACTTTTATTGTTCCTATGGTAAAATATTTGGTAGATTTGGTGGAATTACCTTTCTTAGTAATCAATATTAATGAGATTGAGATTGTTAGCCTTGAGAGAGTAAGACTTGAGAAAAAGGCATTTGATATGGCCATTGCTTTCAAAGACTTCAAGCGGGATGTACTAGGCATTGACACCATTCCTCAATCTTCACTTGATGGTATCAAGGAATGGTTGAACTCCATGGATATAAATTATTATGAAAGTAGAATGAACTTGAACTAGAGGCCAATTTTGAAGACTATTACTGATGATCTAGATAAATTTATTGAAATGGTGTTTGCTAATTTTTGAATATGGAAGCTAGTGATTCTATTTCTGATAATTCAAGAGTCAGATCATGTATATGAACCCTTTGATGTAGAAGAGGAATCAAAATCAAATGAGGAAGGTTCAAAAGATGAATCTCTTGTGGATTCAGATGAGGATGAATAAGAAGAATAATCTGAAGAGGAGGAAGCTAAAAAATGGGATGAATTAGAAGTTAAAGCTAGAATTAAAAATAAGGAAAAGGGAGACAAGTTTGACAGTGAAGAGGAAAGGCAACAAAAAAAGGTAAAAGCTATAGGGAAGTCTTGGGCACCTAATATTGGAGATTCAAGAGGAATTCCTGCCAAGAGGCATAAAGTCAGATGAATTAAGTTCATCTACATCCTTCTACTATTTATTAATGCACATAAATGGTTTAACTATTTATGAAAATGATTCATATATGTTAACTTGATCAGTGTTGTTACTTCAGTAGTTTGACTTCTATGACAACCAGCCATTAGGCCATTGTGTGCGGGAACACATTTGTGTTTTTAGTTAGATTTTTTTGGATAGCTCTACTGGGTGTTAAGGAAATTCCATTTATCTTTTGAATGTTAAGAAGTCTAGTATTACATGCTTCTCTATGTTGATAAAATCAAGTTGCAAGTTTTTTACTGCTAATTTCTTTATTTATGAAGTTTTTAAAACTTGGAAGATGGAAATTTACTACCTTTTTTTAAATTAGATGGAAAAATTAAGTGGTTGGTTAGCTACACCAAGTGACGTAGACCACAAGGATGTGTTAGATCTATAGGATTCCTACCAAGATGCATCAAAAAATTCTTACATGTTAAAAGAATGGAACATCACAAGGAAGGATGGCAAAGATGCATGTGGATCACTTAGTAGAATGGCAACATGAATTCAAGGAAGCACTCCTTGAGATACCATGTTTGAGAGAAAAGAAGATAACTCAAATCAACATGGGACTAAGTTACTCAAATGATACAACTCATAACTTAAATGAGGACACTTAAGAGATATTAAAAGACCATGGTCATTGATTGAAAGATGCGATGAAAATAAGGAATGAATGTCACCCACTACCCTTTAAGGAAAACAATATTTTTTTCATCAACATGAAATAATGGGACAATTGAGTGGGATCTAGGGCCAATAGAGAAGCAATTTAGAACTCATCCTATGCATTAATAAACAACTCAACACAAGTAATGTGAATTGGAATATTAACACAATAATATCAAACTAAGTTATTGAAAGTTAACTATTGATACCTCGTTCTCCATCCAGATTACAAAATTGGCCCACTTTTTGCTTTGTAACTTTTCCTTTTCAAATTTCTTTGGATGTTCACCATATTTCTCCTACTGTCAAAACATGGCACGTGGACTAGTTAAATTAATTAAAATGAAATAATTTACTTTTTCGTAGGACATAAAAGAATAATCATTTAACATATTAAATATATTTACTATAGACACCTAAATTTGGACATTTACATTTGTCCTAATTTATCTCTTTTCATCTAAATATCCTCTTATTCACATTAATTAAGTAATATTGCTATTATTTAATTAATACCATTAAAGTCCTCTAAATCCCTAAGGTATTTAGTTAACAATTAAATACCTTACCCTTTATCCCCCTTTTCCACAAAGAATTAAACAAAGAATACATTTATTTAATTCCCCACATGTCTCATCCTCCATCACTTTTCCCTAATCATAATCCACCTCCTAATCCCATCATTAGGGATGTGCACATGTTTAATCCTTGATTAGGATGTGTCAAATCCTCCAAATTTTGCAAGTTGGATCTTAATCTTTGTTAGCCACTAACTGCCTTCTAATCACTGATCAACTAATCCAATCAGCAACTTGGCCAACTCTCTCATTCCCCAAAGAATTTTTAATTCTTTTTTTTCTTCCCCATGTGAATTTAAATTTAACTTTTTATTCCTCCAAGGATTCTCCTCTTCCACATGTGATCATTGAAAGGCCACATCAATCACATGGGTTAGGAACCTTCTATTATAAGAACCTTGTCTTATCCAAGGTACTTCTCAACTCCGTTTTTGGGAACCTTGTCTTATCCTTAGGATATCCCTAAGCATGTGAATTTAAAATTCACTTTTATTCCTCCAAGGAATCTCCTCTTCCCCATGTGATCATTGAGAGGTCAAATTAGTCACATCCCAAGGTACTTGTCCTTCTTCCACATCATTTGTACCCTTTCCATCCCACCATGTCCTTTGGACACTTCATCCTCCACATGGCAAGATGTGAGGACTTGTGAGTCCTCAACTCACTATAGCCCTCCATCTTGGCCATGGTGGCTCAATCCTAACCATTGAATTCTCTAAAAAATTCAATTACTTCTATAAATAACCCACCTTCTCATTCATTAAGGGACCTTATGCATTTTTATCACACTTATGTTCTCAAGCCATTCAAACATTCATCTTTTTCATTTTCATACTTAGCTCTCATCCTCCATTGTAGAATCTTTAAGCTTTTAATGAACTTATCTCATACTCACATCCTTCATTGCACTCCTCTTGCATCTTAACCACCATGCATCTAGTTTTCATCATATTTCCATCAAAGGAGCACACACTTAAGTTTCAATCAAGGGCCAACCAAAGGATCAACATAGATAAAAGATATATTTACTTGCTTTATCTTTTCTTTTGTTTATGTTCAACATAGCCCAATCTTGAGGTGGTATAGTGTTCTTTGATTTGAATTTATTAGTTAGTTTTTCATTTTCGGAGGTAATAACACTTGCACACATTTCTGGCATTCCTGGTGGGACCCACAAATAGGTCCTTTTACTCTTATGTTTGCTATTTTTTGCTATTTTAAAGGTTCATGTAACAAAGGGATGACCCTGCCCTTCAATAGGTCACCTCTCCCTTAGAGGGGCAACCAAGACTTGACACAGATGCATGTCTGAGACAAAACATATAGTTTCACTCTATTTTGGTAATAGGGGCGACCACGCCCTAGGAATAGGTGACCAGGCCCTGGGAATAGGCGACCAGGACCTATAGAGGGGTGACTAGGACTTGAAACAAATGCCTATTAGAGACAAAATAGTTAGTTTAAATCTTTGTTTTGGCAACAAGGGAAACTAGGACCTGTAGAGGGGCGATCGAGACCTGAACAGGGGTGACCCTACGTAGATAACAACTTCTGTGAGGTAAAAAACAACATTTTAAATCATTCTTGCAGATTGTTTTATGTCGTTTTGGTTATTACTAACCCCCTAACTCGTGTTGTTGGTGATTTTAAAGGTTTTTACTAATGTTTGTGTAGTTATTTCATGCTTGACAAAGAACAAAGGTTAAAACTACTAACACATTTGTTGCAGGATGAAAGGACCAAGGCATTTAGTTAGTTGTTTGTTTTCATTTTCACACGAATTAGGCACATAGTCTAAGTAGGAGTGTCCATACATTGTGTGCTATGTTTGTAAGTAAGTTATTGACATATCCAATCCCCTTGTTCCATTTGGAAATCTTGGGTGAAGAGAAATCATAGCTTACTTAAGTCCTTTGTGTTACCTAAGGGGGGCGTTACATTGTTCAAGCTTTCCCCTTGCACTTCATGTGAGCCTGGGGAGTAGCCAAAAATGGTTAGCATTCTATTCATAGTGGGACCTACTTGGGGATTTCATCACCCCAAGGGATGATTCCAATAATGCATACTAGCAGAGTATATAAAGGGGGGAGGCCAAAGCTATACCCCAATCTAGTCATGTCATGTCTGGTAGAGTGTTGAAGCTAGGGTGATACCTAGATAGATGTGAAGAGTTGGTCTAAGCATTCAAGACCTCGTTGACGTTCCCGAATCATGCTTGTGATGGGCTGGTGTTCACGATTGTGCCTCACATACTGAGCATATATCAAGGACTCCCTAGATTTCCTTGTTTAGCCTAGTTAGAGGATTGTGTTAGCCATACCCCTCATACTAATCATAGGATTCTGCTACTTGAACTATCTTTTCTATGAAAAACCAGTGCATATCTTACTAATTCAAGTCAATCTTGCCTTTTTCTTATTGTTTGAATTTTTTTCTATCCTTTTCCATCATTATTTTTCCTAAGTCAAGTTCAAGTCTGTTGATAGAGGTGACCAAACCCTGACTAGGGGTGACCTCGGCCTCAAGAGGGGTGACCTTTCCCTCTGCCTTAGTCATTTTTGAATTAAAATTGCTCACTTTTCACCCAAATAGGCAGCCCTACCCTGAATAGGGGTGACTAGGACCTGTCCAGAGGTGACCACGCTTTGTAGAGGGGTGACCTCACCTTGAAAGGGGTGACCAGGACCAAAATAGGGGTGATCCCACCCAAACAACTATTTTTCACTCTGAACAGTTAGTTTCGTCACCTGTTCTATCATTCTTTTAGTCCATTCTCCCATTCTGAGCTCCCATTCCATCATTCTGTTAGTCTATTTTCCCATTTTGAGCATTCGTTCCATCATTCCATTTCTCTATTTCGAGATTCCGTTCTCCTGTTCGTCTATTTAGAGAGTTTGTTTCATCATTTGGGGAACCCGTTTGTCATTTGGGGAATCTGTTTCATTGTTTAGGGATCTTGTTTCACCATCTAGTGAGTCCCTTTCACCACTTGTCAGACTCATTTTCCCATTTTGATAGTGTTTGACCTTGTTTTTGATTTAAACAAGTCCAAAAACTAGTCAAGTGACCGAGCCCTGGGAATATGCGACCACACCCTTGGAATAGGTGACCACACCCTTAGAATAGGTGACCATGCTCTGGGAATAGGGGACCATTCCCTTGGAACAGGCGATCACACCCTTAGAATAGGAAATCACGCCCTAGGAATAGGTGACCACGCCCCTTAGATAGGTGACCTCACCCCTTGAATAGGAAACCTTGCTTAATCTAAAGAGTCAAATAGTTGGGGACCTAAAACCTTGTCGTTTGTTGTGATGTTAACACTTTCATCCCCTTCCATTCACTCGTAATTCATCCTTTAGTCCATTTTCACTTTCCAAAGGTTATTCAGTCATCACCCTCATCATATAGGAACTCTTAGAACATCATTAGAGTGCATATCCATCATCAAATCATCCATCCCAATCACCTAGACTTTGTTTCATAAGTTTTGATTTTGATGCAGAAACTTTTGGAGGTCATAACTTTTGACTGGGGCATCTGTTTGGGTTGAAATTTTATGGGTGGTTGCATTATGAGGTGGCATGTGGATTCCAAAATGACCTCTAGTTGGTTGGCCTCCATTTTGGCACATTTTTGGGACTTGAAACTTTCATTTTGACCCTCAAAATCACAATTTAGTGTTTTTTATTCAATTTTTGAAAAATCATTTTTGTTAATAAATCGGAATGCATGTCTCATATTTGGGATGTTAGCTGGAAATTCATCCTACCTTAGTTTAAAGAATTTTTTGGGAAAAAAATAGACTCTCAAAGATATGCCTGTGCAGTTTCCTAAAATGGCAAAATTTAATAATTTTTGAAAATTGACAAATCTGGAAAAATATAATTGCTAGCATCTTATGACACCTAGGGTAATCTCTAAACTTGTTTTAGAACCCCTTTCATTATCCTATCTGACCCATTATTCGATCTTATCAATCATTTCATCAATCGATCTTATCCAATCTAGTCAAACCACATCCCTATCTGATCACCCAATCATTCTACTTCCATGTTGAGGTAGATTCGGGGATATATACATGCTTTGGAGACCTCTTGGCATACATAGGGTTTCACATATATACATGCTTTGGAGACGTCTTGGCATACATTTCCCTCACCCATACACTATCCTAATCCCTATTCACATCCATCTATCTATGTTGTCCACCCATCATGCAACCATCCATCTCCCTTCCCTCATCCACCCATCATATCCTCAATTTATCTCTTTATCTTCCCATCCACTTGTCTTCCATCCCTCATGCCTCATCATACATGACATATCTAGAGTGGGGCATCTCCTTCTTGTGACATAGTCCTTGGAGACATCCTTCTATCCATCCAAACAATCGCTCCCATCTCCCTATCCTTATCTTCCTATCCATCCCTCATAGAAATGCTTTTCATCTCCCCATCCTTATCCCTTTACCAATCCAAACAATCCTTTTCACCTCCCCATCCTTATATCCTTCCCAATCCACATAATCTCTCCCATCCCCCCTCCTTATCTCCCTATCCATTCATCTCTACCCTGATCCCATCTCCTAATACCTTGTCATTGGTATTTGGCAATAGGCTACTCCCCCTGCAATCCACTACCATATATCACATTTTCATCACTCTCACTTGTTTTTCATATCTCTCCATCATATCATCCTCCCAATTCCTATTTTGATGATTTAGATCACTATCCCATCCTTGATATTTGTGTGATCACCACCATCTTATCCACTAGGTCTATCTTGTCTCATCATAACGGTCCCATCATCTTATCCCCTTATCCTGGTCATCTCATCATCCCTTCCTCCATCATTTTTCATTGGTCTTTTGTAAAACTATGTTGCCCCTACACTTTCACGTAGGGACTTAGGTCAATCATTCGATCCATCCTTAGGGCTTTGCTCTTTTTTTCCATCCTATCTTTATCATCTATCATTGGTCTTGATTGTCCGCTTTTTGCTTTGTATTTGTTCGTCTAGTATTTTTCATCCATCATCGGTCTCCATCATCATCTTTCTGCTTTTATCCATAGTTAGTTGTCAACCTTTCATTGAACTATGAGGGCTCTGTGTTTTCATGTAGGCAAGGCTAATCCTTGATCAGCCCTCGAGCCCCTAGGTCTTTAGGGTGTGTTAGTCTTGTGTCTTGTATCTCGCATCTTGTGTCATGTCATCAAGTATGTCCTTATCTACCTAGTTCTTAACAAACGAGATCCACCATTATCATCAGATCCAATCAGTTTTGAATATCTTGCGTCATGTCAATATTTTAGTTTGGTATCCATCTTTGGTCTCAACAAGTTGCATCCTTCCTAATAGACCTCATCAATCCCATCCATCCCCTTGATCCTATGGCAAATGACATTTTGAAATTGATTGTGATCTTTTGATACTTGTGGTTTTTGTTTATCATTTGAGCTTCCTATCATCACTTGTCAAGGACGCCATGATCTATCATATCATGGTGTGTTTTGATTGGTCAACATAGGGGCATATCTTGATCTTTTTGCTTTGTTGTTGTCTTTTTGGTTGTCCAATGTAGTACCCACCAAGATCCTTGTGGTCTTGTGTTATGCTAGGGAATCCTCTTGTGCTTTTGGTTATTCCAATGCCTGGCCCGACCAAGGTCTTTGTGACTTTGGGGTATTGGAATAGCCTTCTTTCTCTATTGTGTTTGTTTTATGTATTTGAGACTGATTCACCTTGGTTTCATATACCCTAGAAACTAGTGTCTTATGCTATAACAAAAATCAGTGCTCTAAAAATGGAAAATTACATTAGGATTGCATTTTATGATCAATTCCATTGCATTTCACAATCTTATCCTCCATCTTTTTTATTCTCTTCATCCATCTCACATCTCCATCCAATCCTCATCCATTCAATCTAACACGAATTGTCTAATCACATCCTCGTTCTTGTTCTCGACCTTCCTACAAGACTTGATCTAATCATCTTGATTGTCATCATAATCAGGATATATCCTTCCCTATCCTTTGGTGCTATTTTGGGATGTATCCTTCCCTCATCAATAACACTTTCATCATCACTTTCATCATTATCATTAGGATGTATCCTTCCCTATCCTTTGGTGTTGTTTTGGGATGTATCCTTCCCTCATCAACAACACTCATTGGGATGTATCCTTCCCTATCCTCATGTTTTTTCGGGATATATCATTCCCTCCTCGACAACACTCCATCCATCATCAACCCATTTTGACTTGTATCTTAATTGGGGCAACATCACCTTTGTCCTTACATCCATTTGTTCTTCCTAATCTCTCATCACTTCTCATCCTCTCTATCCATCACTTTGCATCATCTCATCCATTTCAAGAGCACGCCCATGTCCTCTTGATCCCACATGTCCTCTCAAGGAGGAATCCTCAATCCCTAATCTTCATCTTCACCCCCATCATCTTTTGAATGACTGAGGAATCTTTCCCAATGTAACCATCTTCTTCCAGGTTCTAAATTTTAATCTTCTTTGAAATGATGCTACTTCGTAGCACCATCTCAAAGAGGGGAAAAATGTAGACACCTAAAATTGGACATTTACATTTGTCCTAATTTATCCCTTTTCATTTAAATATCCTCTTATTCAAATTAATTAAGTAATATTGCTATTATTTAATTAATACCCTTAAAGTCCTCTAAATCCCTAAGGTATTTAGTTGACAATTAAATACCTGAACCTTTACCCCCTTTTCCACAAAGAATTAAATTGCTCACATGTCACATCCTCCATCACTTTTCCCTAATCATAATCCACCTCCTAGTCCCATCATTAGGGATGTGCACATGTTTAATCCTTGATTAGGATGTGTCACATCCTCCAACTTTTGCAAGTTGGTTCTTAATCTTTGTTAGCCACTAACTGTCTTCTAATCACCGATCAACTAATCCAATTAGCATCTTGGTCAACTCTCTCATTCGCCAAGGAATTTTTAATTCCTTTTTGTCTTCCCCATGTGAATTTAAAATTCACTTTTTATTCCTTCGAGGATTTTTCTCTTCCCCATGTGATCATTGAGAGGTCACATCAGTCACATGGGTTAGGAACCTTCTATTATAAGAATCTTGTCTTATCCAAGGTACTTCTTAGCTACCTTTTTGGGAACCTTGTCTTATCCTTCAGATATCGCCAATCATGTGAATTTAAAATTTACTATTATTCCTCCAAGGAATCTCCTCTTCGCCATGTGATCATTGAGAGGTCACATCAGTCACATCCCAATGTACTTTTCCTTCTTCCACATCACTTTTCCTTCTTCCACATCATTTGTACCCTTTCCATCTCACCATATCCTTTGCACACTTCATCCTCCACATGGCAAGATGTGAGGGCTTGTGAATCCTCAAATCACTATAGCCCTCCATCTTGGCCATGGTAGCTCAATCCTGACCATTAAATTCTCTGGAGAATTCAATTTATTCTATAAATACTGCCCATTCTCATTCATTAAGGGACCTTATGCATTTTTATCACACTAATGCTCTCAAGCCATTAAAGCATTCATATTTTTCACTTTCATACTTAGCTCTCATCCTCCATTGTAGAATCCTTAAGCTTTTATTGCACTTATCTCATACTCACATCCTTCATTATACTCATCTTGCATCTTAACCAAAGGATCAACATAGATAAAATGCATATTTACTTGTTTTATATTTTCTTTTGCTTATGTTCAATGTAGCCCAATCTTGAGGTGGTCTAGTATTCTTTACTTTGCATTTCTTAGTTATTTTTTCATATTAGGAGGTAATAACACTTGCACACATTTACAAATGTACAAATCAAGACTTGTAAACCTTTTGGGCCATTGTGATGTGTGGCACAAAGTTTTTGAAGCCTAGACTTGGAGGCCTTGTCCTGAAACATATACTAATTCAATTTAACTATGCACAAATAAAATTTTAAAATCGCTTAAGAAATTTGATATAATCTTATGAGAAAATTCAGATACCTACATACTCTCCTCACCTAACTTCCTCTTTGCATCAGACTTCTCATGTTCTTTTACAAGATCTTTCCATACTTTGAAACTTACATCAATTGTCCTTTTTTGAGCCTTAGCTTGGGAGGGAGTTTTTTAATCTTCTTTGTTTGGTTGCACCAAAATATCTTGTAATTTTGATACATTTGTAGCTTTACCTTCTTCATAGACCAACCTATGCCAAATTCAGTCTCCATGTCATTGATAACTACTTTTTGCAGGTGTATGGGTATTTTTGAGAATGGAAAATTTAGATGGTCTTTGAACCATTGAATGCATGATTTCTTCAACCTATTTAGAAACACTTTTCTAGCATCTATCATTTGGACTTCCCCTAAAACCACATTCTATTATATCTTGGAATCATGTCTACCAATGCAAGATGAAAAACATGGTGTGGTGGAAGAATTCTATGTCCCAGGAGTGGTTGGGACAGTGGAAGTCTCTACTCCCTGCTCTACATTCCTAGAGTTTACTATTATTGATTTCCTCTTGAATATTTTGCTCGATCTAGGACTACTTGGGGAATCAATTGATTCCCTTTGAAACTGTTGATGTGGTTGCAATGTTTGAGGGGATTCACTAGATAATTTTTCTATGAATCTGACAAGCATTGTCTAGTGCACAACATCCAATTTTTTCACTACCTCTGCCCTCAATATGGAAGCCAATGCCTCTTTATCTTTTTCAGTCACATGTCCCTACATATATAATAAATTTCTTCTTTTAAATTTGAAAATAAGAACTAAAAACTAAAAATGAAAGAAACAATGGAAAAATTTACAAATCTATAAATTGGCAATGAATTACCTCAATGTGGCAACAGTCTACTCCCTTTGTTCTCTTCCCTCTATTGCTTGACATTTTGAGGTGACCTAGGGAAAATTTTTTTTGTCCAATTTGTGGAGGAAAACGAAGTACGCACTGTTAGGTATGAAAGTTTTACCTTGAATGACCCTCTTTCTAGATTTAAATGCCTATGAATCAATTGCTTGTGTACCTATATAGAATATAGATATATTTGAAAGGATATAAATATATGCAAAATGAAACAAATGTATTGCAAAAAAATAAATGCTTGCACACCTATATAGAATGGTAATATTTCAGGGATAAAAAGGGCATGGAGTGTAGTTTTATTGAGAGTTAACATAGATAGGTCCCATGCTCAAGTTGCATCCACTGATTAGAAAGAAAATGAATGTGTGTGCACAATAAATTTGAAATCACGAGCTCATTGTTCTATCAAAGAATAAGTGAAAATTAGTAATAGCTAATTTAAGCCCAAAGGTCTCACAATTTTGAGGAAATGATCTATTATTTAGCTGTTGTCTCAAAATCCCTATCTCCTCGTATTGTTTCGACCAACCTCTATTCCCACAGAATCTGGCTGTAATGGGTTGGATGCAATTTAATGACTTGTATTGAAAGCACTCGACTAATTTTTTAGGAAGGAAGCGAGAAAGTTGTCTTCAGAGAAAGGTATGGAAGGAAGGTCTGATAAATTGAAATGAAAACTAAAATATTGGGATGGGAATGATAAGTGAATTGGGGCATTAGGGTTTCAAAAACACGCTGACTGCTCTTGAATGTGGAGGAAATAATGAAATGCCTACAATTTTACCCTCATCCTTTGCAACCACATGAGACTTGAATGATTCACGTGTAAGCCAAATAATATTCACAACCATTTCTTCACAATCCTCTCCATTTAATCCAAATAAAAATATTTTTGGGATTGCAAAAAATAAATTGTAAGTTTAGCTATGGTGTCGCAAACTAAATTGAATTTTTGATCTACTTGCTTGTAGCCCTCCTTCACATCGTTTTTCCCTTTTTCCTCTCTTCCTTCATGCAACACTTTTCTCCTATCATCTCTTCCTTGATGAGGGATGTTTTTATTTTTTTTTCTTGATTCACTAGTTGGCACTATAGTCAGCATAGTTAACGTTGAATTTAGCGCCACCTTTTAGCCCTAATGTAATTTTTTTGGGGGTGCAAAAGGCTACACATAGTGTGCCTATTTTAGCACCTCCTTTCAACCCAAAAGGTAATCTTTTTGGGGTGGAAAAGGCGGTGCAAAGTGCACCTTATTTAGTGCCTAGTAGTGAAAAATGATGTATTTTTCTTGGAAGTTGATAAATAAATTGATCCTATATTGACTTCATCTTCATATGTTCCAAGGGAGCAATCATGGTTTCCTATATTATCTATTCCTTATCGCATTTCAATTTTGTGGGTGCAAAACTAATGGAGGTTAGATTTGTGAACTCTGAAATGACCCCTATACAACTAGATGAGTCATCTAAAGTGTGAAATATTTCAAATTGCATGTTACAGATTTGTATAAAAGGAAAAACCCTAATTCATTACTATCATCTTAGATATAGGGCTTATTAGGGAATTATGAAAAATGATCTATGAGAACTAAATCATTAGCATGTGACATTGAAATTGCATCAACAACCTATGTAAATTGCATCAAAAACCTATGTAAATTGCATCAACAACCAATGTGTATTGCATGCTTCTTAGAGAGATTTGAGCTCTAGTTGTCAACATTCCATGTGTAAAATTTTTGTGAAGAGAAAAATGTTGCAATATCCTATTTCATTTTTCATAGTGTGTCTTAATGAAAAGCGAGCGTATTAACAAGATAATTTTATGTGACTATTTTCATTGTTGTGTATTACAGGATCCATAGGAGGCCATGCAGAGAGGATGTGGACAACATAGATTTACTAAATCACATAGAGGAAAGTGGGTGGAAATAGATATGACAACAATATCTACAGATACAATAGAGGTAAGAAGAGAAAGCAACCTCAACCAAAGGAGGAAGGTGTTTATGAATTCACAAATGCTACAACATAGAGAAGATAGTCATTTTTTTGTCCATGAGGCCTATGAGGTCAAACTTATTGGTTGAAAATGCACAAGAATGGTGATTAAATGTGATTCTATGATCAAGGGAAAAGTTTGAAAATTAGAATGGCCAAAAAATGATATCAATATGTCAAATATATGACTAAAGTGAGGTTTGTGTTGCATAGCATATTTGTTGAAATGATATAATTGGTGTACTAAACATTATTTACTATGTTGTGTATTGTAGGGGTGAGACGAGGTCCTAGAAACAGATCGTGTCATATGAAATGAGGACACAACAGATGAAGCAGGACATTAGGTACTCAAACTTCGACTTAACTTAGGAAATAATGATTTGATGGAATTTTGTGATATGTCCATCTTTTTTCATAGTATTATTAAAATTTATAATGTATTATCCAATATTGACATAAATTAATGCATGTTGTTAATGATTTTAGATGGATATTGTGGTGGCACTCTCAAATTTTGCAAATTTGAAGTGCTCATTTCAAAAAAAATTCCTTTGCACACTTAGAAGTGCACCTGAAAAATCTGCCTAAATGACCTACTTTGGAAGGCACTCTCAAAGTAGGATACGCCCATCTTTTTTCATAGTATTATAGAAATTTATAATGTATTATGCAATATTGACATAAATTAATGCATGTTGTTAATGATTTTAGATGGATATTGTGGCGGCACTCTCAAATTTTGCAAATTTGAAGTGCTCATTTAAAAAAAAAATTCCTTTGCACACTTAGAAGTGCACCTGAAAAATCTGCCTAAATGACCTACTTTGGAAGGCACTCTCAAATTACCTAGATACGCCCATCTTTTTTCAAAGTATTATTGAAATTTATAATGTATTATCCAATATTGACATAAATTAATGCTTGTTGTTAATGATTTTAGATGGATATTGTGGTGGCACAAATTTGAAGTGCTCATTTCAAAAAAAAATTCCTTTGCACACTTAGAAGTGCACCTGAAAAATTTGCCTAAATGACGTACTTTGGAAGGCACTCTCAAATTAGGATACGTCCATCTTTTTTCACAATATTATTGAAATTTATAATGTATTATCCAATATTGACATAAATTAATTCATGTGGTTAATGATTTTAGATGGACATTGTGGTGGCACTCTCAAATTTTGCAAATTTGAAGTGCTCATTTCAAAAAAAAATTCCTTTGCACACTTAGAAGTGCACTTGAAAAATCTGCCTAAATGACCTACTTTGGAAGGCCATAATTTGTTGCATGTTGATTTTCATGCAAAATCCCTTGGTGGACCCTCTTGTAACATATGTGAGTAGGCATGTCAATTTTCAGCTTCCCACGATGAGTTTTGACATGGTTTTGAAAAGCGAAGCTGGAAGGTTTTGACACTTTTATGTTGTTTGCAAACTTTTAGCTTTGCGAAGTAGCCTCCTATTTGAGCTTATATTTTACAATCGAATGATCGTCAAGTCAAAATGATTATTTCTCACCATTCTCCATACCAAAGTGTGCTCGTATGTCAGGTTTCAGAGCCTCATGATCTCATTTGCTATTTTTACTAGGACAAAACCAAATGCAATTTGTTTAGTTTTGCATTTGCATTTCTGACAGTGTTTCAACGAGGTCAACTTTGAATTTCAATATCTTTTGAAGATTGATGATTGAACAAAATCTATTTTTCACACGTGATCAGTGTACCTAAATGAGTTTGTGTCTCTAGTGGAAGTCTCCTAGGAGTTGATTTGGTATTTTTTCATTGAGGTGACTTCTTGAGCTTTAATGGTTTCTGAACAAGTACATTTGTAGAAAAGTCTGACAGGGCAACTTTGCAATTCAATAAATTTCACCTTGTGATCTCTTTAACAGAACTTTCTTTTGCACTCCATTCTTGGGTCAGATCTCTATATGCCTGCAAGTTTTCATGACTCTAGGAGGTCGTTTGATTGGTTTCCTAGGGCGATTCCAGAGCCCACCTAGCCAGTTTTGCTCATTGTTCAAACATGTTAGAAAGCAAGTTTTGACAATAACCTAGTTTATCATTTCACTTCCAGAGCATTCAAAAGCTTCATCAAACCAATTCAATATGAAATTTGTTTGAAAATGTTTTGTTTTTAGTCAGGCCCACATGGGGACCTGACTTATGTCACAAAGGTATTGTTGGTAAGGCCTACAAACAGAATTCAGAAACTATTATCTTATGCCAACTCTCTTGTAATGAATGAGATGAATCAAACATTTAAATTCTTTTTAATGAAATATAGAAGTTTGAAGGTTTGATAAATATTTTAGTGAAAATATTAGAAATAGGGTACACATAGTGTTGTCTTGTGAATGTTATGTTGAAGAGGAAATTTGTTTCCTATCAACACAGTGAAAAGTTCACAATTTCCTTTGATTTGTTCAACAAAATCCATCTAACAAATTTTGCTGTTGGTAGGGACTTTAAAGAGAAAATGCTTGAAGGTGTAATGTAAAATGACTAGACATGTGCAATGTTTTTTAATTAGCGAAGTTTACATTATCTTGGAGATAATCCAAATCCTTATGAACAAGAAATTTCAATTAATGGATATATGCTTTGTTTTCTTTTGTTGAAGGCAACCAAATCCTAAGTTATGGTCTTGGGGATGCTTCAACTTATGATCGACAAGTATTCAATTTCTATCCTGATGATATTAAATGCAATGGATTTGAAGAAGCAATAAGACAATGCAGGAAAATAGCTCCCCAACTGTGGCTGGATTAGTCAATATCTTTTGTACCAATAATTGAAGCAACAATCTGCAGAGTGGATTTTTTGAAAAGGGTTTTAGAAACCTCCAAGGGACGCACTCAAGGTGGACAAAACTTGTTAGATGTTTTATTGTATTCCCTAAGGATTAAATCAAAATTTGAATGCCTCTAAGAATATTTTAGAATTAGCATCCCAAATAGAAGAGGCCATTCGCTATTCTTAGAAATTGCTTGGTGTGTTAGAGCAAGGAAACAATAAAAGTGTTCCTAATGTGAATCAAATTTGAAGAATTTTTATGATGGCATATAAAGTGAATTGAGCTAGAATTATCATGCATGATAGAAAAAGGTCAATAGAAGGAACACCATGATTGTAGCATGCCTATAGTATTCATAAAATGAATTTGTTGAAAAAGCTTCAGGAAATTTTGAACAAATGCTTATGTAGTGAATGCATTCAGCCACTATGCCAACCAAATGGAGGAAGCACAACTTAAAGAGGCCCAATGTTGAAGGAACAAGGTGCTTGAATTTGTTTAACAAAATCAACAAAGAATGAAGGAAACTCTGCTATGGTGCAACTAGCGAGAAGGTTCATTGAATGTAGTAGCATATCTTATGATGGTTTGTGCTTTTGATTTTGTTGAGTTGTTGAACCAAGGGAAGCTGCCACCATGACTAGATGAGAGGTTGTTTGGAGTTGTGGAACGAAGCTACACAAAGGAGAAAATTAGGGCCTTTTCCCTGTCGCCCATTGCCAGTTCTTGTTGCCTTTTTCAAACTGATCATGTGATGAGCGATGGTTTTCATTGCTCATTGGGTGAGCAATGAAAAGGTGGGCTCGAGAGATCTTCCAAAAGGAAATAATTAATTGTTTTTTTATGTTGCAAGAAAAGGTGGTGAGGATGGGAAATGGATAAATTTTTTATCCAATAAAGATTTTAATAGTTCCCACCATTCAAAATGCAAGGTGAATGTGAGAAGATAAAAAGTGCACGGGGTGAATTATTTTTTAATTGCAAGGGTGAAATATTTTATTTCTTCTAGACAAAGAGTAAAGTTGAATGTTAGAAATAAATATTGTAGTGTGCACAAGAAGTTAGGGGGAAAAATGAAAATGGATTTTCATAGGATTTGTTTTCTTCTCAATAGCAAAGAGTAAAACCCTTTCACCAGAGAAATGTGCAACGAGGTAAAATGAATAATAGAGGAGTTGAGTGAAATATTTTCACTAGAGAAAATTACTTTCATCTACTGGGTTAAAATGTACAAGCTGGAAGGTAGGACATTTGGTGGGAATTTTTTTTACAAATATAACCACCTAGGTGCAAATGTAATTGAAATTTGTTCTGAAATGAGGGAAAATGAAATGTAAATTTTCCAATAGCCTAGAGCTTGTTTTCTCCTTAACGTATAAAAGGAATTTAGAGCTATTGTGCAAAGGGTCTTTGTCAAATTCTGGATCTAGAAAATGTAGAGTGATAACAAAGAAAAATATACATTATGAGTCCATAGCTTAGGCTTTGAGTCAATGGAGTAAATTTTGTTAATTATCTAGTTTCTAGGCATGTCTGAATTGAATATGCATATCTCTTGAGTCTATTATCTCTCCAACTATAATATCCTCATGTGAATGATTAATGAGAATTTGATCAGGAGTCATTTTCATTAATTTCCATTGTTGTTTACAATGAAATGCACTTTAATTTTGGCTTTGGTTCAAGGAATCAGTTAAATGCTTTGATTAAGGTGTGGATTCATATAGGTGTTTAGTGGATTTTATTAGTGATATAATTTGGGTAATGATGTATGAATTCAAGAAGATCGTGGCAGCTTAGAATTAAATCTTCCTTGTAGTTCACTTTGCTTTATTTTGACTCCTTGGCTTGAGATATGACACTAATCTAAAGGTGTTGAATGTATTTACTGTACTTCTAGTGTTTGATTTGAGACAATCATTCATAAATACACATTTCAATTGACCTATTATTGTGGTATTTAACATTCTCAACTGTCGGTGTTTAAATTATCTCAAGGAAATGCCAATTTCTTGAAGGATTTCATCTATTCAGCAACAAATGAGAATATCTCTACTTAATATGCAATGTATGTGGAAGTATTGTGAAAGAGTGTTATAAATACATTGTGGGATCACCCTCCTAGGTTTTGCAGAGCCCAAAGTGCAGTAGGAAAGATTAATTTCTTTCTCTCATTCATTGACCCACCCTCTTTAAGGTTGTTGACCATTAGAATTAGAAAATCCATAGGCTTCCCTAAAGATATGGTTGGTATTGAAAAGAGCCAATGGATTGGAGCAAATGCAAATCCTGAGTGTTCAACTAGTAAAAGAAGAAGATATGTGCATGGAAATGGACCTAAAACTATTAAATCATGTAGAGGATAGTGGGTGGAAGAGGATATGACAATGGATCTTGTAGATAGAACAAATCATTTCACTGAACAAGAGGTTGGTCAGGACTATAGTACATGGGATGAATACTTTGAGAAAATTGTTGTTTGTGGATGTTCTGTATGTCATGGAAAGAAACAATTCAAATGAGCAATTGTACAAAGATATTACATATATGATGAGATTCCAGTCGATAGTATGCCTCCTACAATCGATTCAAATCCAATAGGAATTGTGGTAAGTAATTTTCCAATTTGATATAAATAACATGTATACTTCATTTAAACATTGTTTTATATTTGTTAAATAACTAATTTTTTTCTTAATGGATACCTGCAGGATAAAGTTCTTGGTTTAAAGTTTCTCAGATCACAAACTTCTAGCCTAGAAGGAAATGATCATTTATCATATGATACATCTAATAAAAATATGTGCCAATATACCAGCTCAAAAGATGAGGAATTGATGAAAACAAGTAACATAACAAGAACTAGTTTAAAGATGCATAATTTTCTTAAAGGTAGGGGGAAGGTGGACTACATACCCTATGAGAATGAATGTGATGGAGATGATGAATTTCCCTTGAGTTTGAGATCAATTTACAAAGAGACATTTGATCGTTGACTATATTGCTCTTGGCCTAGTGATCAACAACTACCTAGAGTGTACGAGGTGTTTCAATTTTGGGGATACAACTACATGATACAACCCTCCAATATTCATGGAGCGAATCTAAGACTTTTTATCGTCCAAAATGTACATGTGGGATCTAAACATAGAAAAAATTCAAAACAAACAACTAGGATATTAATTCCATATTATGGTCCATCATATTACAATGGTGAATGGAGAAGGCTAGTAGAATATAAGCCTAGCATGCTGGTATATGGTCTAAATTTAAATATGTATACACATCATCTCCATTTGGAAAGTGGAAAAAATATGAATAAAGGTCATCTTATGTATATAGATGGATGTGCATACACACAAAAATATTGCAGAATTTATAAATAGTAGTAAGGGAAGGGACCCTACTGTAAGATCGAATTGTCAATTTGTTGAGGTTATAAATGATAAAGATGGAGATATGGAAAGAGAGGTTGATAAATTGATAATGGTTTAGGATATTATGGACCTTACCATTGGGGACGCGTTGTTGATTGATTACCCCTTCTTAAAACACACTTCTGCATGAAAGAAAAGGGAAGAACAAGGTCTCCCTAAGGATGTTTGTAAGGGAAGAAAACCCAAGAATAATAAATGAGTGTGGACTGATGTTTTATAAATTATGTTGTCAAAATTGTGTTTTATTTAAATTATTGTATAAAAATGGTAGTCTATAAAATATTGTTCCATTATTCAATTGATGTATATATGTTCATACAATTTATATATATGTTTTTTTAAGCCATATTTCACTATATTTCTTTGAAATGGATACATTTATGATTTATCCAATTGTTGGAAAACATTAAATAATGCCTGCGTTTGTTGATAGGTAGAAGATGTTGGTGAAACACATATTAATACCCATGATTCAACTAGGTTATTAATATTTGGATTGGATGATCCAAACCATCCTTTAAACAATACCAGGGTGAAAAGAGAAAGATTGAAGAGAATACTACCAGTTGAGAAATTTGAAGAGCTGATGAGATCCGCATACACTGATAACATGCCACCTAGAGCCTTAATGATGATGATCATGATAGTGAAAATGCAATACATGAAGAAGGATTGAATGAAATGCTGACAGGTTTCTATGGGGATGGAAACAATGATGAAAATAATGATCATATGGTTGACAGTAATGATGATAGTAGGGGTAATTACCACCAATGTAATGTTGATGATAACAACCTAAAAGAATCCATCAAGCAAGCAATGAAGACACCCATGTTCAAATTGAGTGTAAGTAGAACCTCAAAATTGGCACACACATTAATATTATTAGAAATCAAGTCACTATTTAGTTGGTCAGACAAACAATTCACTACCCTACTGAAGTGAGTTGAAATCTATTTCTTACTTTACATTGTCAATTGGTGTACACAATTCGTAAAAATTCATCGACTTCGTTTATATTTCTTTAAGGGGATTTTTAAACCATATATTATATATAAATATTCCTTGTATAGATTGACATATCAAACATGTTCATCATAAGTCAAAAATTCAATTGATTTAATCTCTGGCAATCTTACAGGGCACTAAAAACTAAAATATTCCCTTAAGAGAATGTGTTGCCATCAACTTGCAGAGAGGCGCATCTGTTGTTGGTTGAGTTGGGGATTGAATATAAGTAGATTCATTCATGTAAAAATGATTTCATTTTATATAGAGATGAATATCAAAAAAATTTGGAATGCCCTATATGCAAAGAGAAGAGATATTGTACAAATGTACAAGGTCCTATAGTTCCAAAGAAGGTTTTACGTCACATTCCATTATACCTAGACTTCAACAAATGTTTCATTGCAAGTCACTTGCACAATTAATGGACTTACACACAAAAAATAGAAGCAAATATGGATTCATGTGAATTTCAGCCGACTCCAAAGCAATGAAATACAGAGGAAAAATGGGCAACAAAATTCAAAGATGAACCCCATAGTATTAGGTTTGGTCTTAAAATTGATGGAGTGTGCCCATTCTCTTTCCTGAGATAAAATTATAGTGTTTGGCCAGTCATATTGATAGTATACAATATTCCCCCATGGATGAGTGTTAGAAAGGATCACCTTATGCTGACTCTCATTGTTCTAGGAAAACATCAAGTTAAAAACATGGATGTTTATCTTGTGCATTTTATTGATGAGATGCAATTGCTATGGAAAGGAATAAGAATGTATGACCTATCACATGCTCCATAAAATAGGTCATTCATGTTGTATGGTGTGCTATGTTGGACTATTCATGATTTCCCAAGACGTGGTGTTTGTTCTAGCAAGATAAAATATTTGCGTATTTACACTCATAATTTATTTTCATCCCAACTTTCATACTTAGTTTTATACTATTTTTTTGATGTGATTAACATTATTTATTGAATTGTAGGGCTTCAAATAAAGGGGATATTTGCATGTCCAAGATGCGTAGAACAATTTCAAGGGTGGTATTCTAAAGATCTACATAAATTTATTTATGCAAAGAACATAATTTTTCTACCACTAGATCATAAGTTTAGAAATTTCCTGAAGAAGAAATTTGATGGAAAAGTTAAAAATAGAGGCCCTCCCATGATTATGGGTCCAAGTGATTGGCTTAAGAAGCATGAAGATGCTGAAATGAAAGCTTGAGAGGATTTTTTTGATCAGGGTGATTCAATTGAAGAACCAAACCAAGTTGTAGTGAATATGCTAGAAGGAATGAAAAGGAAATCCATATTTTATGAGCTCCCTTACTAGAAGGATCTAAAAATATCTCACCTATTATATCCTATGCACATCTTCAAAAATGTCCCAGATTCTATATTTCGACATATATTAGGCAAAGAGAAGGGCACCTTGTCTTCGAGGAGAGATATTGCTCTTTCATGTACCAAATTTGATCTAAAAAATTTGTGGCTAAATAGGGAAAATGAAACATATCTAGAAGCTCCATGGATTTTGAAAAAAAAAGAGGTAGACCAACTAAAAAATTTCATCCGTTCAATAAGGAGACCTACTGTCTATGGGCCATCATTGGCTAAAGCTTTTAAAGTTGATGGACATATCACAAGTTTTAAAATACATGATTTTCATAATTTTATGAAGGTATTATATCATCATTTAACATTTACTTGTAACAACGATAAAGTACTAAATATATTTTGATATTTTAATGTGTGAGAAAAAATTATAAATGACCTTTTCATAAATGCGTTTGATAGCATATCATGCCATTAGCAATTAGGGGGGATTCTTCTCTTAGAATTGACTTAAGGAATGCCATAATTTGATTGCCAGAATTTACAAGGTATGTGGTTATATGAAATGTTCATGTGTGAGAGACATAGAGACATTATATTGCATTTTAATTTTTGACTAAAGGTTCATACTAATTTACTATTCTTATATTAGGTGGGTGACCTCCAAGGAGATCCACGAATGTGAAGTGAAAAAATGGAAGGAGGAAATTGTAGAATTGTATGTGTATTTGAGAAGGAGCTCCCTACAAGTTTCATGGACCTACAAGTCCATTTAATTATACACCTAGTCGATGACATTGAATTCGCGGGTGACATATCAATGAGGTGGATTTTTTTCTTTGAGAGGTATATGAAAAATCTAAAAAGATATGTCTGACAAAAGGCACATCAAAAGGGTTACTTGATTGAAGGGTATGTATTAAATGAAGCATTTTTCTTCCTATGTGAATTCCTTGGTAAGGATTTTGAAGATGGGCCACATGTCTAGGATCAAGAACGAGCAACATATATTATTGATGGAGAAAAACCACAATCTAATGGTGTTCAAGTATAAATTAGTAAGTAAATTCATGATCAGTGTGGTTACTTTTCTTGCAATCATTAATTTACTTTGTAATTTATTTTTCAAATTAACAGCATGACATTTGGAGTTTGAAATAAACATGTTGACATGTAATAGGTGTAGACGAAAGTGCTATATTCGACAAGTTAATTCTGTACCACATGGGATTTATGAATAAGCGGATTGATTTTATGATAAAAAGAGAGAAGAAGCCTTAGAAGCAAGGAGACAGTTAAAGAGATCGAACACAAGGAATACTCCACTTCCCACTGATTTTCTTGGGGAATGGGGAAAAGATTGCACACTATAACAAGTTATTGAACAAATTCAAAATCAAATAGAAGATGCAGGTATATATTTAAACATAATAGAAGATGCAATCAACATCTCTAGAGAATGTGAAAGAAAGGTACAATTGGAATTTTACAAAATGTTGTTTCCTTAGAGTTTTGACACTATTAACTATTTTAATATTTGTCATTATATTTTTTGTAAATGAAATAAATGGTCTTTCATAGGTGAGGAAATATCCATCAATGTGGGCATATGGTCCTTCGATTGTGGCATCATGGTTGACTTCAAGCAATCTAGTCGATCAAGCTCAAAAGATAAAAATATAATTGGAGGGAATCTACAATATGTTGGGAAAATGCAAGAAATTATTGACTTGGATTACTACTCTTTTAAATGTTATATTTTTAAAAGTAGATGGTATGAAACATTTGAGAGGACATGAAGACATGATAACCATAGTGGATTTTTTTCTATAGATTCCTCATGCTTCCTACCAGAGGACAATTAGCCTTATGTTCTACCAATTCATTGTGAGCATGTATTTCTTTAACTCAAACAAGAAGCGGTAGTGATCATTAATCTATTAATTCATAATTTATTGTGAATATATACATGTGTTTATTAATCAATAAAATTGTTATAACATACGTCTAATATATGTATGTCATTCATGTGCAGGTCCTTTTCTATGAAGATATTTTGGACCCGAAATGGATGTTTGTCATACATTATGATCCAATATTAAGGTATGTATTTGATGAAACATTAGTGGATACTGAGCAGAACAATGATGGCCAAAAAAATGAGAGAGGGATTAGAGAACATCGAAGAAATTGACATCCATGATGATGTTGAAGATGGTTATGTTTAGGCACAAGAAGACAACAATCTAGAGTTAGATGATGTTATGGAAGACAACAAAATGGATGGTATAGAAAATGATGATCCAAATACATCTGGTAACAATATAGATGGTCTACAGTCAAATTTCAATGATGATGAAGATGATGTAGGTCAAGATGAGGATGAGGATAATATTAAATACTTGAAAGAACATATGAACATTGACAATGATACATTGGATGACATTGTAGCAGACAATAATATTAATGACCAAGACTTCTAAATTTTTAGAATTATTTGCTATCCATGTTTTAAAAAGGATGATTCTTATGGCCTAAACTTTGAAATGCTTCAGTAATATTAATTCAAGTGTTAAACTATAGAACCACCACTCTTCATTTTAATGGTAAATAACTTGTTTATTAGAAATATTAAATTATTAACTATAGATTTAACTTGATATATATCTCCCAATTTCTTTAAAATAAGTGTTATAATGGTCTCTTCATGTACATTCAACAATATTGAACTAACATACCTATATTTAAAAAAATCTATGTAAAATAAGTTGAGAGATATCCTTCTTGAGACCCTGTTGTATTTATATGCTGTAAATTTAATTTAATTTAACTTTAAACTTCATAAATGTTTTGAAAAATAAATCAAAATGAATACTGTACTGGTAGGGCTTATGTTTTTTTTGAGGTGCCTATTTTAAATTTAATGATCAAACTTCATAATGAATTTTGCCTAATTTACATGTAGCAGACAATAATGTGAATGACTAGGAGTTCTAAATTTTTAGAAATATTTGCAATCCATGTTTAAAAAAGGCTGATTCTTATGGCCTAAACTTTGAAATGCTTCAATAATATTAATTCAAGTGTTAAACTATAGAACCACCACTCTCAATTTTGATGGTATATAAATTGTTTATTAGAAATATTTTATTAACTATAGATTTAGCTTGATATGTATCTCCCAATTTCTTTAAAATAAGTGCTATAATGGTCTCTTCATGTACATTCAAAAATATTGAATTAGCCAAATAGAGTCTAATGAGAATCTCTTCTTTCTTTCCATTTTTTCTGCCTTATTATGACATTCCAATAGGTTTTTATCTAGCTACTATAAAATTAAATCTCAAGCATCATATAAATATAAGTAGTGATTACAAAACCATGATCTAAAAGTACCAACAAAAGTGGCACCCAAAAACCTAGTTAGAAAATAAACACCCAAATCCCAAGATGAGCTCATTGGATAAAAAATGACATATTAATTCCACATGTCATAATTGCATCATAAAATAATCATCGAATTAGGAATTCCATTATGGATTCATGACACATTCACCATCCTTATGGGTCTATATGTGATAATGGGTCTAATAATTTTATGATGAAGTATGTAGAAAGAAATATACATGGTCATAAAATAACCTCTTTAAAAGGATTTTAACCCTAGGCAGGGACCAATTAAAGTAAACTATTTGAAAGAATTTTTAATTGACATCAACCAAAAACCAATCAAAGCATCCAAAAAGTAATATAAAATGTGTTATGATAAATACTGAAGACTAAATAACTTAAAAGACCACTTTGGAGACAACAAAGTAATAGATAAGCAATGAAAATTGACATAGTAATTGAACAATGAAAATGGATTATGAATTATAAGTAGTATGCTCCATTGTATTACTTTAAAATATAAGCATTTGTACAAAAAGTCTTTTAATATGATATGGATGGGTTGATTATGCAACCTATCTTCTTACTAATGCCTACTCTAATGGAATATGATCTGATGATGATGATTTCAAAATCGAGCCCTGGTTTCCCTATTTGTATGGGAAGCAAAAAGCTTTAGGACTTTTTAAAGAAAGTCACATTGCTTCATAACTAAAACATAATTAGCATAAACATAAAAAATATTGAGAGTTTGTTGGTGGATGCACTACAGTCAATTAATCTCCAACAAGTGCCCGTGATCACCTAAGACCTGTTCAAGGCTCATGCACCATGATAGTGTATCAAAACCATCAAAATATAGTACCTGTTACTCCTCTCTTACTTGGCCTACACAATGAATGAGTTAATCTTCGACAAATTCTCAATGTACCCGCTTTTGGCATGAGTGTCTGCATTATGTATAATATCTTTCATGGCATACTCCAATTCAAAAATTCTTCCAAGTTGTTGATGTGTTTTCTTAAGTACCTCATCTTCACCATTGATTGCATCAAGAACAACTGGAAAATAGTGGGCTATCTCATCCTTCCATGTATCATGATCATTCAATTTTGTTTCCTTAAAGAAGTTGGGCAAGGCCATACTAAGTGACTGACTAAAGTCACTTAACTCCTATGTCAAGATGCTATGGAAATATTTATGGGATTTAATAAGCTCTTGATATTCTTTAAGCACAAAAATGTTAACTTCCTTCTTTTCTATGATGTGAGACTCCACTTCCTTCATTTTGTCACTCAATCTAGTGTTTTCCAATAATGTTGCATATGTTTTTATCATGAATATGCTAGACTTGCTCATCATGCTTATACATATCTTCAAATATCTTGCTGACTATTTTTGATGCCATTTAAAAGATGGTGGTCTTGATATTTTCGTTTAACTCCTCTTGTTCCTTCTGAAATTTCTCATGTTTGCATTTCCAGTAGATAGTTTATGACATGCTTCTAGCACCTTTCTTTCATGCTCAACTAGTGGAGAGAAAAGCCTTGAGGAAGAAGGTAGTCTATCTCTATAGTTGATCAAATCCTGCTTTACCCTTTCATTCTCTTCTATCAATCCCTTGTTATCCCTTATCAATTTCCAAATTTGAGCCTTGGTGAACTTGGCCACATTTATATTCAATTCAATAGTTTCCATAAGATCTGTCTCTCCTACCCTTTGCACCAAAATATTTCCATAAATTTGATCATGATCAACAAAAGAAGGCTTTTTTCCTGGTAGGTAAAGTTCCCATATCTGTAAAGTAGTATTATTAGGATTATATCCTAGTCCAGTATAGATCTTATCACCAGCTTCATTTGTCAAGTGCAAGGTTTTATTCTTTCTCTTTAGAAAGTTGTCAAACACAATGGTTGAATTGATATCCCACCCTAGAAGGAGCATAACCCTAGCTTCTTGCAATAACGCTCTTCCTCTCTCAATATTCATGTTCTTAATCTCTCTATAAATTTCATGTTGAAGCTCTTTCAAATCATACGCTTCCTTTTCAGATTCAATGTCTTTTAGCCTTTCCCTTACCACCTTCCCCTTATACTCATAGATGCAAGCCTTAAATTTAAAAAGTTTGGAAAAATGCATGATCTGCAATGAATTCCTAACTAGCACGGTGTCTCACATCATCAGATAGCTCATTGGATGCTTCAAAGGTAATCACACTCCTTTCCAATGGCATTTCATATTGGGAAATAATAGGAGTGTTAATCTATGTGACCTCTTCTTCCCCTTCAGTATCATCTTCAACCATGATTGGGGTGTCAACTGAGAAGCTTACCTATGGAGTAGGTTGTGGTGACAGATGACCTAGTGGTGTTATATTTTTTTCTTTCCTTCTACAGACAAAATTTATTCTCTTCTCAAATGCCACTAGAGGTACATCCTTTATTATTTCTTCTTCATGCAGAATTAATTGCTCAACTCTTTCCATAGGATCTCAAATTTCATGAAAAGCTTCCACATAGGCTAGGGTATTATTCATTCTCCAAGCCTCAACCATAACAATTCTATTGTATCCATTTTACCTCGTTACCACTTGACTTTTCTCATAGTTCTTGATGATATAATAGATATGGAACTCATGCTCATATCCTTTTAGTTTTTGAGAAATTTTGGCATAATAGATGAAATTCTCAGGGTCAAATTTTTTTCTCTTGTTTCCTACCGGTAAGCCATAATAATCTAGCTTGCTACCAACCAAGTCATACTCTATATCAGCAATAATAGTGAAGTCACTAAAACAAAGAGTGGAAGGCATGAAATTTTTCCTTCCATATCTTTTCAAATGCATGAAGGTTGAGTAAGAAAATTATCTTATGATCTCCAAGTATGCAACCCTATCTAGTGCAGTCGTAGGTAGTAAATATGGTGTTACCTCAAATCCATATACTCTAATGACAATACAATCTGCAAACACATACCAAACACCAGAACCATGGGAGCTATAGTCATGTTATTAGGGGCATCAACTCCTAGTACTTAGCCAACTGAATAGTATGTGTATTGATAGTATTATTCAAATGAATCTATAGAGAATGGGGGCCTTTCATCACTAGAAAATATCCTAGATTGATTCCCTAGACCTTTGGGCCTATGCAAAGGTAGATTCCACCTCTTATAGCTTGTATCCATTCAACGATACTCTTCCAACAAGTCTCTCATCCACAATTTCATCTTTAGGAAGGTGTCCAATTGGAAAACTATACAAATATAATCTCGTGTTATAATCATAAACTGTGACCCATCAAGTAAGTGAATTTCCCTTTTTTTGGGATTATAATTCTTTTCTAGTGCTTTAATTATTTCTACGTTCACAAAAACATTTGGCATCACAAGTTTTCCTAGATTCAAATTTCATGGGTTTGAAATTGTGCTATATCTATACTTCTTCCTATAGTGATAGATGAACAAGTCATAACCCCTGTGCAGAGTCCACACATCTCCCAATTTCTTGTGCTTGTCCTCTAGGGTCTCACATGATGAGTTTAATTGAGTTTTTCTCCTTGCTTTTGGCCCAGACCTGAGACATTGGCCTTGATTAAGTGGCCTACTTTCTATTTTTTGCCTCTTTGCTCTTGTTTTCTCTGGGGTTTTATCGATTTAGCCCTAACTATGTTGTACTTCAAGCTATCTTTGAAAAATTACATTTAGTTGAGACAAGATGTACTTACTTGAATGAATGTTGAAAATTCTGAGTTGCTTGCCTTCGTCCAACTCCATCCTTTGGATACTTAGCCACAATTTGCAGTGAATTTCAACTCCTTAGAGGCTTTATTTGTCAAAATTCAACACACTCAAGCCAACTCTAGTTCATAAATGGTGCTTGTGCCACTATTCCTATCAATTTACACATTAATAACAATTGTCTCTTCAATGACTTCATCAGTCAAATAAATTCGGTGATAACTATTTCATATTTTGTTGAAGAGACTTTAATCATAACATCTATATCTCTCTTCGATATATCCTTGACCATATTTTGAGGAGTGTCTAAGAGACATTTAGATTTCTCTCTTTGATGTTGCAGGGTCTCTTCAATATTTACATTTAAGTTTCTTCCCTCATGGTCCCCTTTTTGTCGATGAGATTGGTAGATATCTCTCGCCGACAAGCCTATGTCTCTTCAACATATCCTTATCTCTTCCTTTGCTTGTATTACTTGCTGATGATCTCTATGTGACTTTTTCATGTCGAGGAGACTTGTGGTCACCTCTCTCTGATGTCTCTTAGTCTCATCGAGCTAACATGTGTTTACATTTGTGCCAAGATGTTGGGGAGACTTTTGATATTGTTTGCTTGATACTCCTATGTCTCCTCAACATATACTTGTTAGGATGTCGATGAGACCTTGTCCAATGTCTGTCTAATGTCTCTATGTCTCACTGATATTTTTCTCCTTAAATGTTGAAGATACTCTCTTACTTTTGTCCTCGATATGTTGATATCTTTTCAAAATTTCCATTTTTCTGTGTTATTTTAGTAGTGACCTATCATTTATTTGATGATAATCTCTTGATGTACGAGAGATTTTTTTATGTTTCCTAAATGTTGAATGCTCCATATAATTTTTCAGTGAGACATGTTAGATTTTCTCCTTGACATGTCCAAGTCTCTTAAACATATTGTTCTTTAAGCTGGTGAGAAGTGTATAGGTTATCGAAACCAACTTCAAAGTCCAAGAACACCTGCATGCAAGGAGATACTTGTCACAGGGAAGAGAATGGAGAAAAAAGGAGAGGGTTTGAAGCTCTATAATATAAAGATGTATTATCAGAACAATAGAAAGAAATATTTACAAAGCTCAATCCTTAAAAGGAGATCAAGTAAAACATAAAAATTAACCCTAATAGGTAGACATTTAATAAATAATATAATTATTAAATGTCACAATATGCAAACTAAAGTGAAATCTTAAGAGAGGAATAAAGGTAACTTAATTAACATAATTAAGTTAAAACCTTTACTTTAACACCCCCCCTTAACATGAGCAAGAGTGTAGCTACAAACATGTACAAGAAAACAAAGGTAACTACAATGCATGGAAGCTAACAAGGGTCTTGCCAACTAGGCCTGATCAGGTACCTAAATACAACCAAATCTCTATAAAGCAGAGTAAAGAAGAAAACCCAGTGGGAAAAAATTCCTCTCCAAAAAGAGATGAAAAATAATAGTGAAAGAAGAAGAGAGATAGAAGGAGGACTCAACATACCCCCCAAGAACTACTTCTATCACACAAGTACAAAATATGTTCCCCCCATAGGAGAGGGAAGAGACTCCAAAGCCCCCACAGAATGAGAGAACCCCTGTGCCAATGATCAAACCAATGTGTCTCCTCAGAGGAAGAAACAGATGCAATGGTTGAAGAAGAGGAAATCCCTAGATGTGAGGTGAAAATGGAAGTCCTGGATGATGCTCACTAAAGAA
The DNA here is from genome assembly GCA_007258455.2 of Sequoia sempervirens. Lineage (NCBI taxonomy): Eukaryota > Viridiplantae > Streptophyta > Pinopsida > Cupressales > Cupressaceae > Sequoia > Sequoia sempervirens. The sequence goes on from VDFB02000017.1 coordinate 202,461,774, forward strand.
CTAAACTGTAGTATGAGTGTTTGAATAACATGATGGTGAATCAAACAACTCAAGACTATCCTGAAATGGAATCTCCATTGAAGATGGGATAACAGGTGTGCTAAAACTGTCATCTGTGAGGAAAGGAATATCCTATGATATGGCCTCAACAGCTACAGTTGATGGCTCGATGAGTGGAGCTATAATGTCAATCACAGTTGAAGAGGAATCCTACTGAACAAATTTGATCTCAATAGGAGGTAGAGGTGTAGAAGTCTCAACACTAGTCTCATGAATAGATGGAAGAACACATAAGTTCAAGTGACCAAACTTCACCTCAGATATTACATGCTCTCTTGTATAAAGAGAGGAAAACTTAGACAGTGGATATGGTGGACCAAAGTGTGTGAATGCATACAATCAGGAAGAATTATCAACTGTCCCTATTGCAACAATGTTTCCAATCTGAATGTCTCTAATGTGCACTGAATCAGGTGAGAACTCAATTGTCTTCCCTATCCCACTATGAGCAATCTGATAGATGGAGAGAAGGTTAGTGGACAAAGATGGTACACAAAGTAAATCATTGAATGTACCATCATCAATGTTGATAGAACCTTTCCCACATACATTCATATAATTGTTATTACCCATCAATATGTGTGGTGAGGACGCAACCTCGAAAGATGAGAACATGTCCTGAGAAGATGACATATGGTGTGAAGCACCTAAATCTGGTAGCCATCTAGATGAATGTGAACTGGTGGTTGCACATAATGCATGACCCTTATGTGGGGCCTGTTCATCTATCTAGAATGATGGTGAAGAAGAAGACTCACTTGATGTAGATGAAGAAGAGTGATGAACATTGTTCCTCTCAAGAAGAGCTGTCAAATCTTAAATTGGTTTTGCATATCTATCTATCTTCTTCTCATAACACTTGGACTCATCATGTCCTAGCATAGTACAATAAGAACACTTAGATTTGTCTTTCTTCAATGATTCCCCCTTAGGAGAAGGTGGATCAGAGGTGTTTTGTGAACTAGAAGCCTTCCAATGCTCTTTGGTCTTTGGTTTATGTTTCTGCTTCTACTTCTGCTTCCCTTGAGAGGACTGTGCTACCAATGCTTGGTGTTGTGATCCTATGAGAGCATCCAACTGTGATATCTTGGCCTGCTCTCGTGTTAACCGATCACATAACACCTCAAAAGTAGGCATGGTAAAGTGGTTTCCCAATGCATCCATGGTGGAATAAAATGTCAAAGAGAATATCTAGAAAGGACCTCAAAGTTTAGAAAGAATCAAGTAAATACACTCCTCATCTATTTTGTTCTTACAACAACCCCGTAGAAGAGATCTCTGTTGTTTGAATTTCATCTGAAAGTCCTCAATAGTGGGAAAAGAATTAGGTACAAGTGAAGTCAACTCTACCTCAATCTAGATGGCATGGAATTGATTGATGGTACCAAATAAATCATTGAACTTGGTCCACATTTTAAGAGGACTGTTACACCCATCAAGATGAAACAACAAGCTATTTGAAACATGTAAGGAAATCAAACCCATAGCCTCATCCATCTTATTTCTATGTTGCATAACCTCAAACGGTCATGTCAAAACTAGTTGAACTGTATCTAAATAGGACCACAACCCTTTTGATCTGAGAAGATGTGTCATGAATACCTTCCAAGTATGATAGTGATGAGGTGTGAGAAGCTTAATAGAAGAAGGGTTTTCGGCCATGTTTAGAGAGGTTTAATGAATGTTTAAAGTGAAGAGTTTCAGGGTTTTAGAAGTAAATGAAAGAAAGCAAGAAAAAATCTCCCCCCACAATGTAAGAACCAAACCCGAGTAGTGATTTTTTAGCAAAAAATAGGAAAAAAGGAAAAAAGTATTTAGAATGAATCTTGTGTACCTAGTAATTTTTATGGAAAAAATAACAAAATATTTGAATAATGCATGAGAAGATCTTTCTGACGCCTATTCGTTTTTGAAAAAATGGAGCAAAAAAGACCAAGTTATTGCCCCCAAAGTGCAAAAAACATCATCTGAATTTGACTACAAAAAAATACAACCAAAATGGAAAATTTTGGAAAAAAAGCTTGCACCATTATGACGAGCTCGAAGCCAGCTTTCAAACGCCTATTTTTTTTTTAAAATTCAAGCAAAAATGCCCAAGTTATAGCCGATTTATTGAAAGTACCTCCAAAATGCTCAAATAGGCATCCAGGAGCCCTCAAGGGCTAAAAAAAGAAAGCCCCTAGTCACATGTAGGACCAGGGGTAGTGGCTAAGATCTACGGCAGAGCCCACGGTCTTCTATATGATTGGAAGTCAGGGCTGGGTGGCTAATGGGGGCTTAATGTTGGCTCTCGGTTCTCAATAGAACCGCGACAGAGCCCTCGGTGGCTAAGCGGAGTGGCGTGGGGGCTGGCAGCCCTGGCTAGCCGAGCGGCCCTTAGGTGGCTATTGGGCGGCGCTAGGGTGGCCGCTGAGCGGTGGCTGGGAGGTGCCCCTATTTTAAATGGGGAGCATAGTTTTTGAATATAAAACTCTTTTTTTTTAATTTATTTTTTTTTTAATGAAATTTTTGACCTTGATTTGTGTGCCTTGGGGCCGTACAACCTTGGGGAAAATTTTTTTTCCTTGTTGGATGACTATGTCCAAAATTGACAAGTTTTATATGAAAATAGGGGTTTTTAGGCGCTGCAAATCTAACAACAAGGTCTGTTTGGGCCCAAAATGAACCCAAAGAACAAAGTAAGTTGGATCCATAAAAAATCAACCTAAAAACCTATGAAAGCTTGATCCAACCCTTGTAGCTCCAAATTCTTCAAAACAAGAATAGGCTGTAGCAAGTCCACTTTGATACCATATAGAAGTTATCAAAACCAATTTCAAAGTCCAAGAACACCTACATGCAAGGAGATACCTATTGTTGGTATGTGGCGACTGATCATGCTATACTATATAGCCCATGGTATACTATACACCCCGGCCCCTATCCTTTCCGGGGTGTACAGTATACTAGTATGATGAAAAATGTGATTATTCGCAAGATTGTAATAGGTTTTACACTGGATAATAAAATTATTGGATGGTTGCAGTTTGGTGGATGTAGCCCAGATTGGGTGAACCACGTTAAATTATCTGTGTTATGATTTATTCTATGTGTGTTTTAGTTTCTCTATTTATTACATAGATCTATATTTAATTGTTAGATATCTGCCATTTCTAACCCTAACAAGTGGTATTAGAGCAGGTTGTGTTTCAATTATCATCTGTAGGAAAGATCTCACGGTTGAGTGGGAGTCTCACAGTTGAGTGGGAGCAATGGAAGACAAGGGTAAGAAGGTTAAGAAGTTTAATGGGCAGAACTATCAGTTATGGAAGATGCAGATGGAGGACTATCTCTATCAGAAGGATTTATGGTAGCCATTGGAAGGGAAAACCAAGAAACCCACAGCAATGTCAGATGAGGACTGGGAGATTTTGGATAGAAAGGCTCTTGATAGTATTCGTCTATGCCTGGCACAAACAGTGGCATTGAATACTACAAAAACAAATACAACTCAAGAGTTGATGGAAACCCTAGAAAAGTTATATGAAAAGCCTTCCGCTTTGAATAAGATATTTCTTATGAAGCATTTATTTAATATGAAAATGGTAGAAGGTGGGTCAGTTACTAATCATTTAAATGAGTTTAACACGGTCACCAATCAATTAACTTTGGTAAAAGTAAACTTTGATGAAGAAGTTAGGGCTCTTTTGATTCTGTGTGCTTTGCTTGAAAATTGGAATAGTTTGGTAATGGTTGTTAGCAATTCTATTTCTGGTTCAAATACATTGAAGTTTGATGATGTTGTTGGTGTTATTTTGAGCGAGGAAATTCGTAGGAAAAGCTCAAGTGGAACATCCACATCAGGAAGTGTTTTGAATGCAGAAAGTAGGGGTAGAACATGGGAGAGAGGAAATGATTCCAAAAATCATGGGAAGTCATGAGGAAAGTCAAAGGATAGAAGGTCCCAATCTAGAAACAAGAAGGATTGCTGGTACTGTGGTAAGCTGGGTCATTTGAAGAAAGATTGCTGGTCTCAGAAAAATAAAGAAGGAGATAGAAAGGAAGGAAGTAAAGAGGCAAATGTGGTAAGTAATAAATCTGATGAGGACACTTTGATTCTTTCCCTTGATAATGTTGATGATTCTTGGGTGTTAGATTCAGGGCCTCATTTCATGCTACCCCCCATAGAAGTTATTTTCTTGATTATGTCCAAGGGGATTTTGGGCTAGTTTATTTAAGAGATAACAAACCCTGTCAGATTGTTGGAAAGGGAAGAATCAAGATTAAGTTGTAGAATGAGAATAATTGGCTACTATGTGAGGTAAGGCATGTTCTAAAGTTAAACAAAAATTTAATTTCAGCAGGGAAACTAGATGATGAAGGTTGTGTTGTTACATTTAGTGATAAAAAATGGAAGGTCATAGAGGGTGCCTTAGTGGTAGCAAAAGGTGTGAAAGTAGGCACCTTATATCTTTGTATAGGTCATACTGTTCCTTCTACTTTAATTTTTATGGAAAAAGATAAATGTTCAGGAACAGTTGTTGTAGTTCAGCAAGTAGAAGATCATACAGTTGTTGTGGACTCTGAATCAGCACTGTGGCATAATAGATTTGGGCATATGAGTGCAAAAGGTATGAAATTAATTCATTCAAATAATGTTTTAATAGGTCTAAAATGTGTTAATATGGATTTCTGTGAAAGTTGTGTGTATGGAAAACAAAAGAGAGTAAGTTTTCTCAAGGATGGGAAGCAAAAGAAAGATGAGAAATTGGAGTTTGTGCATATAGATGTATGGGGACTAGCTCAGGTATCTTCTCTTGGTGGCTCTCTATATTATGTTATATTCATTGATGATGCAACTAGAAAGATATGGATTTATTTCCTTAGGAAGAAATCTAAAGTATTTGAAACTTTTAAAAAATGGAGAAGCTTGGTTGAGAATGAGATGGGAAAAAGGTTAAAATGTTTTAGATCTGATAATGGTGATGAGTATTGCAGTAAAGAGTTTGAAGATTATTGTTCCTCTAATGGTATTCGTAGGAAGAAAATGGTTCCAAGGACTCCATAGGAAAATGGAGTGATTGAGCGCATGAATAGAACAATAATGGACTGTGCACAAACTATGAGATTGTATGCTGGGCTGCCTTTAAAAATGTAGGTAGAGACTATAAACACTGTTGTTTATTTAATTAATAGAGGTCTCTCTAATCCTTTGGGTTTTGGTATTTCAGAGAAAGCATGGAAAGGTAAGAAGGTGAGTTATTATTTTCTCAAAACCTTCAGTTGTGAAGCATTTGCACATGTAGATTATGAAAATAGAACCAAGCTTGATGCAAAATCAAAGAAATGTGTATTTGTTGGATATGGCATTGATGAATTTGGTTATAGGCTTTGGGATTTTGAAAATCAGAAAATTGTGAGAAGCAGGGATGTAATATTCAATAAGAAAGTGTTGTACAAAGATCTGTTGTTGTAGCATGAGAAGAAAGAAAATGATTATGCAATGTTGGATGATATTCCAAACAATGATGTTTCAGTGGTTCCTCATGCTGGGCAACAACAACAACAACAAATACCACAAACTCCTGTTAGACGATCTTCAAGGATAAGTAGACCTCCAGAGAGATTCTCTCCCTCTTTGTATACTATTTTGTTAACTGATGCTGGTGAACTAGAATATTATGATGAAGCTATGTAGGTGGATACCAAGGTTCAGTGGGAGCATGGAATGGAAGAAGAAATGGAATCCTTGCTGAAAAACTAGACTTGGGAATTATGCAAGTTGCCTGCAGGTAAAAAGGCTTTACCAAACAAATTGATTTATAGGCTGAAAGAGGAGGATGGATGTAAGAAAATATTTAAAGCCAGATTAGTTGTAAATGGATTTGCATAAAAAAAGGGTATTGATTTCGATGAGATTTTTTCTCCTGTTGTTAAAATGACTTCTATTCATATTGTTTTAAGTATTGTGGCTGCTGAAGATTTGTATTTAGAATAGCTTGATGTTAAAACAACCTTTCTCCATGGTGAGTTGGAAGAGGAAATATATATGGACCAACCACAGGGATTTGAGGTCAAAGGTAAGGATAAACTAGTGTGCAGATTGAATAAAAGTTTATATGGCTTGAAGCAAGCACCTCAGCAATGGTACTTGAGATTTGATAGTTTTATGGCTGAGCAAGGCTACAGTAGGTGTAATTCTGACCATTGTGTTTATTTTAAGAGGTTGGATAATGACAGCTACATTATTTTGTGTTTATATGTTGATGACATGCTTGTAGCTGGGTCTAACATGGATCACATAAGTGAGTTAAAACAATAGTTAGCAAATTATTTTGCTATGAAAGATTTGGGGGCAACAAAAAAATCCTTGGTATGAAAATTTGTAGAGATAGGAAAAATATAAAATTATTTTTATCTTAGGCTAATTATGTTGAAAAGGTGTTGCAGAGATTTCATATGGAGAATGCAAAAGCTGTCAGCACACCTTTGCCTAGTCATGTTAAATTGACTAAGGATATGTGTCCAAAGACACAAGAGGAGGAAGAAAAAATGTCTAAAGTACCATATGCTTTAGCTGTAGGTAGTTTGATGTATGCCATGGTATGCACACAACTAGATATTGCACATGCTGTAGGAGTTGTTAGCAGGTATTTGAGTCATCCCGGAGTTGAGCATTGGAATGCAATAAAATGGATTCTCAGGTACTTGAGAGGTACACCCAATAATTGTCTATATTTTGGGGGCTTTAATATTGATTTAAAAGGCTATGTTGACTTAGATTTGGCAGGAGATATAGATACTAGGTAGAGTACCATAGGTTATGTATTTACAATTGGTGGGATAGTAGTGAGTTGGATTTCTCGATTGCAGAAGGTGGTTGCTTTATCCACCACAGAGGCAGAGTATGTTGCTGCAACAGAGGCAGGAAAGGAGATGATATGGCTGCAACTTTTCATGGATGAGTTGGGAAAACAACAGGCTAGAAATTACTTGTTTACAGACAACCAGAGTGCTATACATCTTGCAAACAATTCTACTCTGCATTCTAAAACAAAACACATCCAGTTGAGATATCATTTCATTCAGTTAGTGTTGGAAGATGGACAGGTTAAGTTAGACAAGATACATATAGATGTCAATCCAACAGATATGTTTACGAAGGCAGTGACAAGGGAGAAGCTAAGCTCCTCTTCAGCTTCAGTTGGCCTTCAAGGTTGAATTCAAGTATAACAGAGCGACAGGGTCCAAGGTACTTATTTCCAGTGGGAGCTGTAATTGCAGCAGTGTCATCTAGGATCAGTCTCCAAGTGGGAGATTGTGTTGGTATGGAGCCTGATTAGTCTCCAAGTGGTAGATTGTTGGTATGTGGCAACTGATCATGCTATACTATATAGCCCATGGTATACTATACACCCCGGCCCCTATCCTTGTTAGGGTCCAGGGTCGAGCTAAGCCCTAGGTAGGGGTTCGAGGGTGGCAGCCCCCAAAAAGTGGGGGTTCGGGGGCAGTAGCCCCTGAGAAAAATTTTCCTCCTACTTTTTCGCGTGATCATCGAAAAAGGGAAAAATCAATGAAAAAGGAAAAATTCAATTTTGTAGAACCCAAAAAAGTCTGGAAGCTTCTAAGCTTGATAAAAAGGGTTCAGATGGGTATTTCAATATGATGAAAAACATGATTATTTGCAAGATTGTAATAGGTTTTACACTGGATAATAAAAGTATTGGATGCCTGCGGTTTGGTGGATGTAGCCCGGATTGGGTGAACCACGTTAAATTATCTATGTTATTATTTATTCTTTGTGTGTTTTAGTTTCTCTGTTTATTATATAGATCTGCATTTAATTGTTAGATATCTGCCATTTCTAACCCTAACACCTATCACAGGGAAGAGAATGCAAAAAAAAGTAGGAGAGGGTTTAAAGCTCTATAATATAAAGATGTATTATTAGAACAATAGAATGAAATATTTACAAAGATCAATCCTTAAAAGGAGATCAAGCAAAACCTAAAAAGTATCCCTAATAGGTAGACATTTAATAATTAATATAATTATTAAATGTCACAATATGCAAACTAAAGTGAAATCTTAAGAGAGGAATAAAGGTAACTTAATTAACATAATTAACTTAAAACCTTTACTCTAACAAGAATACATTTGAATATGTCTCTTAGATATTTGGGAGTCTCATCTACATTTCACATTATCCCTTTTTTCTCGCGTTGAAGAGAGTATGGTGAGACTCTCTTCGATATAGCATTGTCTTGGCAAAATGCCATGTGCTACTATGAGAACACTTCAGATAGGGAATTCACTTTAGTGTTATGACCAAGGGCCTTATTTGGTGGTTTATATTAGTGGCAGCCATTATGAAATGGAGATGGTGTTGGTTGTTTTCAATTTACCAATTAGATCTCACCAAGTACCTATGATCTTTCCAAAGTCAATTCTTGAATACTTGCAAGATAAGTGGCCAACAAACAAGATGTAGCACTAATTCTTTATTAATGAGGTTGCTTTGTAATTCACAAATCAATAATTAGGTTCTAAGACTACTTATCAGATCCAATTATCCTACACATGAATTAACTATTTGATCTAAGCATTTTAACTGACTCTTTGAACTAGAGCTAAAATCAAAGCATACATCAAAGTACAATAACGATGATGATTAATGAAATAATATTTCATCAAGGTTTTCATCAATAATTTAGGCACAAAAAAAATTTGGAGAGACTACAAACTCCGAAAACTTGCATTATCTTTTAGATATGCTCAAGAACCTACATTTGACAAAATTTACTAACTAGACTCAAAGCATAAGATAAAGACTTCTAACATATTCGCTCTGTGTTTATCAAATGCACCATTCGATTCTAGAATTCAACAAGAGACCTGCACTAATGGCCTAGAATTCCCTTTTATGGAAACAAGGGAGAAAAAAAAGCTTTGGGCCAAGAGTACACATGTCACATCCCAATTGGACTACTATAAGACACATTCCCATTGTAGTTATATTTATATTTTCCATTGGAGGGAATACATATGATACAAATATTGTTAGCCTTTGCATTGAGAATAAACCTACCCTTCAAAAGGAACATGTTGGAAAGAATAATCTTCAAGTTTTTGTCACTCATTTGTTACATTGGGAAAAATCACAAAATGACAAGGCCAAAAAGTGAATCAACATCCCCGTCAGCTCTCATATCATCAACAATTAACATTTATCTATAATACTCACTATCAAGAAACATATATTTGTTACCAATCATATATGTTTCCCTTTTTGTACTTACAGACTCAATTGATCAATACATATTTTCTTCCATTGTTCATATTCAACATTAGATGGCCAATTGAAAGCAATGATTTCATCTATCTTATTTCTGTATGGAGAATATTTTGTCATTACTGAATTGGATTCCTTATCAAAATCCTCCAAAAATATGATGATAAAAGATAATTTCTCCAAATTGTTATTTAAAATATTAATATCAACTTTTTCACAAATAAGCTTTGCTTGAGAGGAAATGGTGTTGTGGACATCTAGTTCTTCCACATCTATAGGGGTTTCACTTCATCATAAGTTTGTTGAATGCATGGAAAAAATGAAAAATCTTCCTGGTCATAATCAGTTTTCAATTCCCTTATTTTCTATTGCAATGGAGCAATATACCCTTGAAACCCCTGTTCATTAATTTCATTGACAAATCTATAAGTTGGGATAACCTTTGGGTATCTATCTTCCTATTGATTGGCCCCAACTACCATGATCTTCAACTTCTTAGCTCTAGGATCCATTTATCAAGCAGTGGGGTAGCGTGCTAGAGTTTTGGATAGACACTGAGAGGGGGGGGGGAATCAGTGTATACACTTTTTCAACTTCAACCAAGATTTCACAATCTGATTTCCTTTTCTTTAAACAATAGAGTAGAGTAATCACATTTAAAAGCACAAAGATATGACAACATTAACTCAGTCTATTAGACAACTTATGACAATATGATTTGAGTGAGATATCTTGCATTTGCTAAAAACATAGCTAAGATTTGATCTCAATATTACTCTAATTAATGCATTCATGAGTTGAATGTAATCGTTCATAAATAGAATTGAGAACAATAATAAACCCAACAGTAAACTGAAACAACAACACAGAAAAATAGTGAGCACACAAAAGAACAAAGATACAAAATATTTTCCAAGTGGAAAACCCTCTTGAGGTAGAAAAACCACTCCTAAACTACCTTACTGGCTTAATATTCAAAAACCCCTTTTAACAATGCCTTATAGGCTAAATTTCTGAGCACCAACTCAAGGAGCACCAATGCCTTACTTAGATTTCAGAATTACAATCATAATATATTAGAGGATCACTCTGTTTACAATTAAGTTCATAACACTTTGCTTCTCATACTCTAGGAACAATATCCCAGTATTACATCCAGTTCCCTCTCTTGATATGGCCAAAATAACTATCGGTCAGAATTATAGGCCAACAACTTCTTCACAGTTTTCAACACTAGTTTATATATATACATTCCAAGTATGTCGGTTGTGAAGAAATATTTAACAAGCATTTTTCACAAGATTCTGAAACTCTCTTGCTATTATTAGAATCTGAAGCTGATTCATAATGAACTGTAGATGATGGTAAAAATTAGAGTAATGCATATCCAGAAAGCTTTAATTTTTGCGCTGAGTCAGGAGATTTCAAATTGTAACTGAAAGATTTTCATCAAAGCCATGTCTGCCTACTAACAGAAAATCATAACCTCTAAAATCTCAAAGAATATCTTGCCAGATATTCGATACCAACCAAAGAAGTCTATATGCAACTATATTTAGAAAAATCCATTAAATAAAAAATGCAACAACTCAAAAAGAAACTTGATGAATATCATGTTATGTAACCGTTTTGAGATTTGATGCCAATCCATGATGACGACCACACAGTTTTGAGTCTTTGTAACTATTCACTAAGATAACCATAAAGTTTTGCCGAAGGCAAATAAATCGCCAGAGAATCCCTTTAGATATCGCTTTTGCCAAGAGCCATCAGAGTCGAGAAGAACACATAACGAATACATCATGTCTCATCGATAGGCTTCCTTAGAGTATTATTGATCCACTATCGCTGTAGCCTAAAGAGTCTCTCACCGAATGCATCCTTCTATCTGTCATTGTGACATCCTACTATCAGGGAGACGTTTTGTATATTTCATTGTGTTTCACCAAAATAATTTATCATTTCCAAGTCGCCAAGACAAGATCACACTTACACCGAGATGTGTCCTTCATCTGCCTTCGCCATGACAATGTGTAGTCAGGGTGACATCTCATAGAGCATCCTGTGTCTTACCAAAAGCTCATGTTTTCATTCTTGTTGCCATGACATATCACTTTCAGGGAGACCTTATATAGATATCTTCGTTATACCAATAAAGTCTTTTTGAATTCCATCGGCGAGACATATGAAAGTCGGGAGACCTCTTGTAGAGCACACCATGTCTTTTTGAAAGTCTTCATCCACTTGTGTGTCACTGAGACAATCCAGATCTTATGCCAATGAAGTCCCTTTATGTTTCATTAGCGAGACCGAAGGTCACTCGCCGAAAAACCTAGCTCTTACCAAAGAGACTACCTTTATGTTTTTCGGTCAGTGTAAAAAATTAAATTTTCCAAGACCTTTCTTCGATGCACATGAGTCATACCAAAATGCTTTATCCACTATGAGTTGCTAAGACATTACAAACCTCTTGCCGAAAGCCTTCCACAAGCACTAGTCGGTGAGACCAAGTGAAATCGCCAAGACCTTAGCCCAATACCGCTCAGTTTGGTTGAAGTTCTCTCAAAGAGTTGTTCGGTGAGACTCCTCCCGAAAAATAGATAAAACCTTATGAGCACGAGTCCATAAGACAAGAAGGACTCGTTAAGACATTATATCGATAGCCACAACTTATGCTGATAGACTTCCACATGCACTTGTCAGGGAGACATTACCTTTTTGCTGGGATGCTAAATCAAATACTCCAAGTCTGGCCGAAGTGAATCCCATATGTGATGTTGGCAAGACAAAACCACTTCGCCGAGACCTATTCCGAAAACCCTGACTCTTGCTGATACGCATCCATTTTAATCTTCGATTAGTGTGATATACCAATATCACTAAGACCACATATCGACGGAATAACATATGCTGATAGAGAACACTTTTCTATTGCCGAAACCAAAGACAAGTTTTGCTGAATAGGCAACTCAGACATTTCAAAGTGGATTGGGAAGACCCTACCATTTTCACTCCAATATGAGTAAGCTTGAAAGAGAAACAACCAAAGCCTATGTTATGCAAGGAGAACCATTCTGACAAAGAAACCACCTTTCAAACTCTGTTAGTCAAAGATGTAGCAATCATAACTTGAACGAGAAAAATCATCACCATGAAATTGAACCATAACAACTAACTTTCTGTAATAGCCAAGAGACATCAAAGAAGTGCCATAATAAATCATAAAGATCCAAACTGATACTGATCATCAAAGAGAACCAACTGAAATGGATTTTGACATCAAGGAAAAACCATATGATCACAACTGAGAACCAACAAACTCCCCTTTTGTCCTTGATGGAAAAACACAAAAGACTCTCCCCCTTTTTTCCTTAATGACAAAGGATGGAGGAGAAGGATGTGCAATGCCAGAAAACACAACTAAGAAGCCAACCAATTACCATAAGAACCGGCTACAAATAGAGCAATAGTGCATCATACATATTGAATAACTTCACATCACCAATGCATGATAGAGCATCATACTGAAACAACACAACTTCACTCACTTCAATTGCACATAAATTTTTAGAGAAATCAGTAGTAACAACCTAAGCTATAACTCCCACTTTCCAATTAGAAACTTAATAACATCATGCAGATAATCTATCTGTTATGAAATAACTTGCACAATAGAAGAATATGATATGAAATATGCTGCAAATACTTGATAATAACTGAGAATAACAAGCCACTTCGAGGGGGCAAACCTCCAATTATCTCTAATGAGAACACACTTCACAACTTGATGATGAAATAAGACTCACAACCTCCTATATATACCTATTTATGCCAAGGATATCACCTAGGCCGACTTAGACACACCTATATAAGACTTAGGCCAACCTAAAAACTAAATAACAATATAATAATGATAATATGACTTAATAGAGAGTTAAGATAGCCACAAGCCGACTATTCATAACCCAATGTACAATAATATTAAGGGCGTAGCATGCCCCCTTTCTTCAAAGAAGCATTGTCCTCAATGCTAATCAAGTTTGGAAACTTTTGAATGAACTCCTCATCTTCCCATGTGGCATCTTCAACTGGTAAATTCTTCCATTGGATGAGATACTCGATAGTTCTATTCCTCACTTTCTTTGTGCGTGTTTGACGAATGCACTCTGGTTCCAAAATGATTCTCCCTTCTTCATCCAACTCAGGAAGTGTTGTTTGAGTGGGAATATTATGCCCAATTACCTTCTTCAAACAGGAAACATGAAAAACTGGATGTATCTTTGTTGTAGGTGGCAACTCAAGCTTGTAGGCAACAATACCGATCTTCTGCATGATTTGGTATGGACCATAATACTTTGGTGACAACTTATTATTCTTTCTTTGCTGCTTTAGTGAGATTTGCTTATAAGGCTGCAATCGCAAGAAGACCCAATCCCCAACTTCAAAACTTCTTTCACTACGATGTTGGTCCGTCAGTTGTTTCATTCGATTTTGTGCCATGGCTAAATTCTCTTGAGTCTTGAAAGTACTTGTTGTTGATGAAGCAAGTGGTCTTCTATGCCTGAACTCTTGGGGACGCCTTAATTGATGATGTGATGGAAGGAGGATGATATCCATAAAGTGCCAAAAATGGAGTATATTTTGGATGAGCTATGAAAAGAAGTGTTATACCACCATTCCGGTAGCCAATCTACCCACTGATCAAGCTCAAGTGAAACAACGTAGATACTCAAACACTTATTAACAACCTCGCTTTCCCATCCGGGATTGAGGGTGGTATGAAGAGCTAAGAGCCAATCGAGACCCAAAACATGAGTAGAATAAATCTTCCAAAAGAATATCGACTAGTGAAGATAGGATCACCATCACTAACAATAACTTTAGGTGTACCATGTAGCTTCTGGATATTCTCCAAAAAAGCTCTAGCCACTGCACTTGCTGTAAAAGGATGTGCTAATGCAATGAAATGTGCATATTTAGTGAGCCTATCAACCACCACCATGATGACATTATGACCTTTAGATTTGGGAAGCCCTGTGATGAAGTCCATGGATATCTCTTCCCAACGCTGGCTAGGAATAGATAAGGGTTGCAAGAGACCTGGTGCCTTAATTGTCTCCCCTTTATGCCTTTGACACACCAAGCATTCAGCCACAAATTTTTGAACATCACCCTTTAGCCCTTCCCAAAAGAAATCTTGCTTGACTCGATGATATGTCTTCAAAAATCTTGAATGACTACCCATTGGAGACTCATGCAACTCTGTGAGAATCTTGATTTTAAGGTTGGAATTCTTGCAGAGATACAAACGCTCTTTATACCAAAGAGTATCTCCCTTCCAACAAAACTTATCTGAACTACTAGGATCACTTTTTAATTGCTCGATGAGATTACTAGTCGCAACATCATTTTGCCACTCTACTTTGGCTTCCTCCACCCAATTTTCTTGTAATATTGAAAGGGCACACAAGAAGGCTTCATCTTTCTCATCCTTCCTTGACAGTGCATCTGTGACAATATTTTCTTTCCCTTTCTTATATACAATCTCAAAGTCATATCCTAACATCTTAGTGACCCATTTTGTTGCTCTTCAGAAGATAGTCGTTGTTCCAAAAAATATTTTAGGCTATCATGATTTGTCTTAACCTTGAAATGTCTACCCAATAGATAAGGCCACCATTGTTTCACTGCATGGAGTATTGCTAGCATTTCCTTCTCATAAATAGGTTTTAGTAGATTCTTACCTTTTAATTGACGACTCTCAAAAGCAATTGGTTGACCTTCTTGCATAAGCACTGCTCCTATCCCATTTCTAGAAGCATCACATTCCACAATGAATTCTTTGGTGAAGTCAGGAGTGGAAAGTACCAGAGTTGAACACATAGCCTCCTTCAATCTCTCAAATGTCGATTGGCGCATCTATTCCAATGAAAAGAATCTTCTTCAATAGAGAGTGGTGGAGAGGTGCTGCTATACTACCATAATTCTTCACAAATCTTCTATAGCACTGCCAATCCCAAGAATCCTCCCGCCTATCGGTTTTCGAATAGGCCATTCCATGATAGCCTTAATTTTGCTAGGGTCCACCTTTATCTTTCATGAAACTATGTCCCAAATACTCCACCTCTGTAAGGACGGGAAAAGTCAATTTGGATGGTTTAGCTAGAGTTTATGATCTTCACGATTTGTAATGCTTGGTCCACATGTTGCAAATGTTCTTCCCAAGTCTTGGTCAGAAATCCATATCATCAAAGAACACAATATAAACTTTTCTCAAGAACTTTAAAAATGGAATTCATCAAACTTTGAATGTAGATGGCATTGGTAAGACCAAATGAAATCACCAAAAATTCATAATGACCATCATGAGTCCGAAATGCTATCTTACAAATATCCTCCTCCTTAATTCGAATTTGGTGATAACCAGATCTAAGATCTAACTTGGTAAAAAACATAGCTCCATTTAATTCATCTAACAAATCATCAATGACTGGAATTGAAAACTTATCTTTAATGGTGTACATGTTGAGCACTCTATAATCTGGACACATGCGCCAAGTATCATCCTTCTTACGTACCATCACCATTGGCGAGGAGTAAGCACTTTGGCTATGCCTAATGATTCCTGCCTCTAACATCTCTTCAACAATTTTTTCTATCTCACTCTTTTGTATGTGTGGATACCTATAAGGCCTGATGTTCAGTGGCTGGCTCCCTGGGACTAACTGTATGGCATGATCATGATCCCTCTTAGGAGGAAGTCCTTTAGGCATATCCCCAAGAACAACTGAATGACGATCAATTATAGCTTGCAAATCTGGATGAGTAGGAGTAATAGATTGAGAGACTTCTAATGAACATAGTTGGGCCACAAATCCATCCACTCCTTTCTTAAGCAACTTTTGCATTTGATGAGAGCTTACCATTTGTGGAGATTTTGCCTTCAACCCCCTTAGCTCTACTAGCCTTCCTTCTGATTGAAATCTCATGAATAGTTCTTGGAAGTTCATCTCAATTGTTCCTAATGTAGTAAGCCATTGTACTCCCAAAACAATATCTGCTACACCCATGGATATCGCATACATTGGGGTATCAAGTTGATAATCTCACATGGATAATTTAATGCTATGACACTTCCACAGAACAGCCTGGCCCTTTTCATCACGCAATCAAAGCTTGAAACTCTGGAGCTGGATATATGAAACAATTTAGACGAGTAGCTAACTTTTTGTTGATGAAATTATGAGTACTACCTGAGTCGATCAACACTGTTACCTTCTGCTTCTTTAGGAACCCCACTACCTTGAGAGTTTGTGGAGCACTGAAACCTGAGAGTGCATGACAAGAAATGATTGGTTGAGAATCCTTTGATTCCTCATTTGACTCCCTTTCATCTTCTAGTATGGGTTCCTCCTCTTCTTCCTCATTGCGACCTTCAATATAAAACAATTTCTTTTCACTGCATTTATGTCCTCGACTGTATTTGCTATCACAATTGAAACACAAGCCCTTTGCTCTTTTTTCCTCAATTTGTTGTGGAGTCAACTTAGTAGGTTGTGTTGAATATCCTTTCTCTCTTGTCACATTAGCCCCTTGCTTCTTAGGAATCAAATATTTCTCCTCTACCTAAGATTAAAGACTCATTTATGGAGCTAGGGCTAAACATGCATAGCTCATGCTGAATGTGATCTTTGAGACCCCCCAAGAATAAATCATTCAAGTTTTCCTTCATAATTGTATCCACTCTTAAGGATAGATTTTGGAATTGTTGAATATAATCCTTAACTGATATTGTTTGTTGAAGTTTAGCCAGTTGGCTGAAGAAGTTGTCTATCACACTATTGCTATAATGTGCTTGGATTTCCTCCATAAAAATTGACCATGAGATGGTGAGACCCTTTTTCCTTCGATGAGTGCAAAGCCAACGATACCAAATGAATTGATTTGGTTCTAAATATAGGGAAGCCATCGTGACCTTTTGTCCATTTGGGATTTGTAAAAAATTTTCAAAGAAATTCCTCCATTTGATTTATCCTTTGCATGTTAGATGATCCTTGCCATCAAACATGCACACATATCCACCTTTGGGAAATAAATTCCTAGATCCCATAGGAGTACTAATGCTTGTGTCAATGGTAGCTGACCTAGAATTTTCACCTTGGTCACTTGAGAACTCCTTTCTTGGTTCAGCCATGTAGGTGCTTAACATGTTTCGTATGTCCGATATATCTCCTCTTAGGTCACACATATCCATATTCATTGAGGAAATGTCTTCCTTGACATTACTGATTTCCTCATTAGGATTAATATCCTCTATTGTTAATTCTATCCTTATCGTGTGTCTTCCTCGTGAAAGTGACAAATATCTTTTCCCTGCCGAGGGCCTCCGGCCATGATGGAAACCACTAATTTTGAAATAACCACACAAAGTTGAAACTTAAATTCTAAATTTTTATTATAATCTCCTTTATGATGTCTTCAAAAACCTAATAAAAATTAGACTCCAATTCAACAAGATGTGCAAGATATGTAGATTCAAAAAAAAATAGTGTAGAAACCCTAATTATGTAATAATTCACTTAATTCTACTCCAATTCTTCTGAAATATGGACTGTAGCTTCTTTAATACGTTCTTCAAAAACCCTTTAAAAATCAAAAAAATAATTCACCAAAATCTGAAAAATATACTCTTCCCAAAATTGCCTCCAAAATTGAGAAAAAACCTTACCTCTACAGTGCCAAGATCATGCTCTGATACCACTTGTTATGAAATAACTTCTCTGCATGTATCACATGATATGAAATATGCTGCAAATAATTGATAATAACTGAGAATAACAAGACACTTTGAGGGGGAAAACCTCCAAATATCTCTAATGAGAACACACTTCACAACTTGATGATGAAACAAGACTCACAACCTCCTATATATACCTATTTATGCCTAGGATATCACCTAGGCCGACTTAGACACACCTATATAAGTCTTAGGCTGACCTAAACAACTAAATAATAATATACTAATGATAATATGACTTAATAAAGAGTTAAGATAGCCATGTTTACTCATTCATAACCTCGGCGTACACTAATATCAAGGTGTAGCAAAATGTACCATAGAAAAAAGGAAACATGCTTGATTTGGGGAATAATTGTTGATAAATAGGACTTAATGAGGCTTTGATTTGGTGTTGTGAGGTGTTTTTCACATCCACACTAGGTCTTGGACTCTGTCAAATGCATTTATGGATGTGTTGTAAAGGTGTTGTAAAAGACTTTCACACTTTTCTAGACTTAATGAACCCATCTTCCCTTAGTTCAACATTATAAAATGTATTTAATTAAATTATGACATCAATCTAGAAGGCTTGTAAAATAAACTTAATGTTAATCTAGTGTTGTAATGTGTTTTACACATTCACATTGGATGTTGTTCATTTTTAGGCTATGTGGACCTCATTTTAGTGTTGTAAAGTGTATTTAATCACACTTTCACATTGAATTATGTGTCCTAAGCCCTAATTGACCTTTACATAATCACTAATAGGTCTCTATTACCCCATATTGTACACCCTGAGGCATAATTTGATGAAATACCCAACAAAGTCACCATATAAACTTGATTTCCTCATTCGCCAACAACCCAGCTAGCAAATGGGCCCCACTAGGACTAATTCACCCAAGGTGGTGATTGAGTCCCATTTGGGTCATTTTTGACTTTTGAGCAAGAAATTTTAGAATTTAAGTTTTATTTTTCTTCATGTTAGCCTTAGGGATCCAATTTACAGGTG